>CM065169.1:11904461-13104461 GCA_033026295.1 Channa striata
TTGGAATGCTACAAAATAAACTAAAAGCCCCCTCTCTGCCTCAGTGAATCTGCATCAGATTTTTCTGGGGGAGAAGAGGATGAGGAGGAATATGACGAGTTAGATCACCGTGAGGAAGGACAATTTTGGGCTACTAATGATGAGCCTGTGGAGAGAGCGGAGAGCCCAGCAGATGGGCCAGATTCTGATGATGAACGACCTCCCCCAGAACCTGTCATCTCCTTATTTGCCATCGGAAAACTTTGCAGGTGATGTTTAGATTAATTTGTTTTGTTGAAGATTTTGCTATATACATTCCTCCACACTTAAATTTAAAGCCAGTAGTTTTGCTGCTTTGCTGTCAAGACCTAAAATTTTATATTTTGGTAAAATTTGTTTTGTCTTTCATTCTTTTGTTTTCTCATATCTCCTCTTTGTAGGTATGGGTTTGACAGGGAACGCATCAAACAGGCACTGGAGTCTGGTGGAGGAGAATTTGGGGCAACTTTGGAGCAGCTCCTTCACCATCTTTTCACTGAGCGCTATGGCCATAAAGCAGTTTCCCCTGATGGCCTTGAGGGGGTGCCTATGGATGAGTGCATGAACCAGAGACAGGAAGAAGCTCTAGCTCTGACTGCCATTTACGGCGAACGTTTCAGCGAGCGCATTGCTAATGCAGTATGGACAATAACCCTGGATCTCTCATTTCTTTCAAACAGTGCTTCCAAAGATAGGGGAGCGACTGGGGGTCAAAATTGGGGAAGAGATAATATTCGTGATGTCTGCAAATTCTACCTGAAAGGACAAGGTTGCAGGTTTGGGGACAAATGTAAATTCAGTCACCAACTTCCTAGAAAAGGGAGGTCTGGGGCTGGTTCCCCAGACCTGAAGGGTCCAAGTCAACCTGGATTCAGCAGCTATTCTCCTCCAGAGTATGAACTAGAGATCCGTTTCCCCAAAGGAAACCGTTACCCGTTTCAGGCACCAGTAGTAGCCTTTAGCACCAACGACGAATCCGTTGGAGCTGCGGGGAGGCTTACTGTCACCGAGAGATTATTTGGAGAGGCGCTGACTGCAGCAAAGAGCAGCGAACCTGTTGTTTACACTCTGATAACTATGTGTGAAGACGAAGCTACCATTAAGGAACTATTGGCTACCAGTCATCACAAATACAGCACCCCACCGCCTGTTGTGGTACTTCCACCCCCCTCTCTGTCCACAGCAAGGAGTAAGAGTGTGAGGAGTAATGCCTTAGAGGAAAGCAGGACTAGCAGTAATCACACCAACAGCAGAAGGGTTCCTCCACCTAACAGCCAGAGACCCATATATCGTGAGTCAACGAGATATTTTAAATTTGTATTCATTATTCCCAGTTTATTTAGTTTAACACTTGTATTTGTGTGCATTTAGTAAAAGAGTCAAGTGAGGCAGAGGAGGTGAATGAGAAGGACGAGGAAGAAGAAGACGAAGCTGTTCCAGTCGAAAGCGAGAGTTATGTCAGTCTGAGGAAGAAGATGGTAAACAAACACAATCTGAAGATAGACAACTTGCTGCAAGAAAATGGCAAACTGTGCAGAGACTTCGAGAAGAAACAGGTAAAGAGGATTGCTTTTATTGTCTTTAAAAAAAAGGCATCTGAACTTTTATGCTTTCTTTCCCAATTTTCCATATATAGTACAGTATATTGTAATGGATTCTTCAATGCTTCTCCTTACCCAGTCTTCGAGGCGTTTCAGATCCATGTTGGAGCAAAGGAAAAATCTGCCAGCTTGGCAAGAAAAAGAGAACATTCTAGACCAATTGGACCAGTGCCAGGTGCTGGTGGTCAGTGGAATGACAGGGTAGGTAACACAAACAGAACAAAATAAACTTGATTCAGTTGAATACTACTGATGAGTAGCACACTGTTGTAATGAAGAGAATTTTAATACTTGGATGTAGTGCTCAATGTTTTCTGCTGCCATATCTACAGATGTGGCAAAACCACCCAGATCCCTCAGTTCATTCTGGACGCATCACTAGGTGGTCCAGCTAAGCACGTGGCCAACATCATTTGCACCCAGCCACGCCGCATCTCTGCCATCTCTGTTGCTCAGAGAGTGGCACAGGAGAGAGGAGAGCATCTCGGTAACTCAGTGGGCTACCAGATCCGCCTAGAGAGTGTCAGGGTATGTGAACATTTTTTGTACATCTAGGAGTGTATTGTTAGCCATCAGTTTACTGAGTCTAATGTACTCTGAATTAAATGCTACAATAATTGCTTTGTAACATTCAGAACCTTTGAAGTAACTCTCAGTACATCTGGTTGGGCTTTGTTATAAAATATTTTGTGCTCCCTATCTTGTCAGACATCTGCCACCAGACTGTTGTACTGCACCACAGGTGTGTTGCTGAGGAGACTAGAGGGTGAGGCAGACCTCAAAGGCATCACACATGTCATTGTGGATGAGGTGCATGAGCGCACAGAGGAGAGGTGAGATTGTGCAGATCACTCTAGTAGAGCATGGTACAGAATCAATTCATTGCCCTTTGCATCGGTTTTTGTTAAAATCTTGGATCACAACACATTTAGCCTGTAAAACATGCAAACGTCTCTTTAAATCGATTACTAAAATGTACAGCTGTACACTCTTTTTCATATATGTTTTAATATTCCATGTCTGTTATGTCCTATGTTATCAGTGATTTCCTATTGTTGGTGCTCAAAGACCTCATTGTACAGAGACCGGACCTGAAGATTATTCTAATGAGTGCCACACTAAATGCCAACCTCTTCTCTGAGTATTTCTACAACTGTCCCACTGTCCACATACCAGGTATTGTCCACATCTCAGTAAATCTTGTACCCAATGTGCACATTACAAACTGCACACCTCATTCCATAGATTGTTTCTCCTCTCAATGATATTCTCTTAACCCAGGCCGCACTTTTCCTGTCGACCAGTTTTTTCTTGAAGATGCCATCGCTAAAAGTGGGTAAGGACACCAGCCTTTGCCTTAGTCAATTAGACTCAACTTAATTTTTAAATGTACACACATTTTCTTATTCTTCTGTTTTGTATTTTCTCAGATATGTCATTGAGGCTGGCAGCCCTTACACACGCTCAGGAAAACAGAATTCGTCTTCCACAAGTGGACGAAGAAGCAAAGGAGAGCCAAGGGACATGGTGGATGACTTAGATGATGATATGTGGAATTTCATGTCCTTCTGTAAGAAGGACTTTGTCAAAGACTCTATCCCAGATCAGCAGCTCAGCCTGCAGGATCTCACAGTCAGATACAAAGGTGAGCTGAAAACAAGAAAATGATCAAATTTACTTTCAAACTACTTTATTCTCAGATCTATTTGAATAAACTGCTGTTGCCTGACTTAAACGGCATTTATTTGCTGGTAATGCAGATACTAAAAAATCTGTGCTGAAGACTATAGCTGCAATGGACCTTGACAAGATCAACATGGATTTGGTGGAGAGCCTCCTGGAGTGGATTGTGGAAAGAAAACACAACTACCCTCCAGGTAAAAATCACCCACATACTACAAACTCTGCCATATCCGTATGAATCCTCAGCACGTGGACCATTTCACTGTGGAGTTGAGCTGTAGTCTACTTTTTTTGGTTCTGTATTTAGGTGCGGTACTGGTGTTTTTGCCAGGCCTTGCTGAAATCAAGATGCTCTATGAGCAGCTTCAGTCCAACAGAATGTTCAACAACAGGGGGAAAATAAGGTATGTGTCTAAGAGCATGTGAGTGTTCTTTTTAAAGTATTCACAAACAATTAAAATGAGACAAGCAAGACAAAGAATCATCTTCTGTTACCTCAGATGACCCCAGATTTTACAGTATATCTAATTAATATCATGAATTGAAATGGTACAGTGTTTTTGTATAATAGGTATTGAAAAATGTATATCGTGTGTGATAATGTCATAAAACGGGTATAAGATATTCATACAAGCAGGTTTAAAAACTGGGACTAGTTATTTGTTAGATGCAGACTCATGTGGATGTAATTTCTCCATTCTAGGTGTGTGGTATACCCACTCCACTCAACCTTGTCCAATGAGGAGCAGCAGGCAGTTTTCACTCGGCCCCCAGAGGGTGTCACAAAAATAATTATCTCCACAAACATCGCAGAGACCTCAGTAACCATTGATGATGTGGTATATGTCATTGACTCTGGCAAGATGAAAGAGAAAAGGTAACTTAATGTTTAGCTTAAGTTAGTATGAAGATTTTTTTTGACATTTTTAAAGAATGTGTTCATTTTGTTAACAAACATACAGTCTACTTAGCATCTACTTGTTTTTCTTTTTTTTTTATTTGTTTGCAGATATGATGCATCTAAAAGCATGGAAAGCCTGGAAGACTCCTGGGTTTCTCGCGCAAACGCGCTACAGCGGAAGGGTCGAGCAGGTCGTGTGGCCTCGGGAGTCTGCTTCCACCTCTTCACCAGCCACTGTTTCCAACACCAGCTGGCTGAACAACAGCTGCCTGAGATCCAGAGAGTTCCCCTGGAGCAGCTCTGCCTTCGGTATATCCATGTGTCTTGTCTTGCACAGTGCCAACTCGCTTTGTTTTTTCAACAAATGCAAATGAGAGGTTTATGTATCACAAGGCTATTGGAATTCATGATTGAAAATGACACTTGAGAAAAATGGCAAGACCATGTAAAACTGTCTAATATGCCTGAAATGCAAAATGATCTCTGTATTCCACTCTTTCCTGTAACACTATGTCTAAATCTAAATATGTCTAAACAGGAAATCAAAGTAATTTTTTTCCACGTTAGTGTTTACCATTCACCCTCTCTCTGATAGAATCAAGATCCTGGACGTGTTTGCCGAGCAGACGCTAGAGTCCGTCTTCTCTCGGCTCATCGAGCCCCCCGCCGCAGGAAGCTTGGACGCGGCCAAGCAACGCCTGCAGGACCTGGGAGCTCTAACTGCAGATGAGAAGCTGACCCCGCTGGGCTACCACCTGGCCTGCCTGCCCGTCGATGTGCGCATTGGAAAACTTATGCTGTTTGGCGCCATCTTCCGCTGCCTTGACCCAGCACTCACCATCGCCGCCAGTCTGGCCTTCAAGTCACCATTTGTAAGAAACTGCTTGTTACTGTTCAGAGAATATTTTGGTTACTTATCAGAACCAGAACTAATTTGGGGATCATATTATGTCTCTAGTGTGTGTACACATGGCTTAGTCCCTTAAGCAGCTTCGTCAACCTTTTGTTTCTATAAAAGACCCCTAATGATGAGCTCTTGAGTGAGTGAATGTTTTTCTACTTTGGGTTTTCAGGTGTCTCCATGGGATAAAAGAGAAGAAGCCAATGAGAAGAAACTGGCTTTTGCTGTGGCCAATAGTGACCACCTAGCTTTGCTACAGGCATACAGGGTACTGACTTGGCTGACTAATTATGTTTCATCTTTATTAAATGCATATATCTTATGTTTTTCATAAGATATAAAATATACAGAATATTAAAATAATTAGTGTGTTTGCTTGGCTCACCCTTGCAGGGATGGGGCACTGCAGCAAAGAATGGCAACAAGGCTGGGTTCCTTTACTGCAGGGAGAACTTTCTGTCTTGGCGAGGCCTACAGGTCTGTTAACTGTGCGCTTGTTTTGTTTTAAATAATTCTGATGCCTCCTCCTAGAGTCCGAACATTTTTAAATACATACCACGTTTTGTGAATTGGGCAGGAGATTGCCAGTCTGAAGAGGCAGTTTGCTGAGTTGCTGTCTGACATTGGCTTCATCAAAGAAGGACTGAGGGCCAGAATTATAGAGCGCATGTGTTCTAAAGGCACTGATGGTGTTCTGGAGGCTACTGGTCCTGAGGTAACACACACTCAAGCAGTTGTTCAAATACACATTCAGAAATCAGGTGTACAGCATTGCTCTGAAAAAAATTGTTATTGTACATGTCACTTGGTTCATTTCAACAATTCTGATTATTTTATGTCCATACTGTAATGTAGTACTAACAGGTTGCTCGTCTAACCCCTATTGTTTTGCAGGCTAACCTGAACTCAGAAAACATCCGGTTGATGTCCGCCATGCTTTGTGCCGCTCTCTATCCCAATGTGGTCCAGGTAGATTTTCATTCTCTCAATCAATGGAATAGGAATGAAAATTAGTATAAAACATACTTGCGCCTGCTCTTTATTCTTGGGTTTAAGTTGGCTGTGTGTGTTTTGTGTGTGTGTGTGTGATCCAGGTACGAGCTCCTCAGGCGAGTTATAAGATGACAAGCAAAGGCGTGGTAAAAATGCAACCCAAAGCTAATGAGTTTCGATTCATGACCAAGAACGACGGCTGTGTCAACGTGCACCCATCTTCTGTCAACTACACGGTGAGACGGTGAAATGTAGAAAATGTAGCCTATAACATACTGGAAGTCAGACAGGCCCCATGACATTCCTCTATCCTCCAGGTTCGTCACTATGATAGCCCTTATCTTGTTTACCACGAGAAGGTGAAAACAAGTCGCGTCTTCATAAGGGACTGCAGCATGGTATCGGTTTACCCACTGGTGCTGTTTGGTGGGGGTCAGGTCAATGTGGAGCTGCACAAAGGAGAATTTGTGGTTTCACTGGATGACGGATGGATCCGATTTGCTGCCACCTCTCATCAGGTCAGAGATAACTGAGATTTATTCATTTTGAAGCACAATTTCAAATCTTGGTGTATCATTTTTACACAAAGGTACAAATATTACAAGCCCAACGCTCAGTGAGGAACGATGGTAAAATGTTTTGTTGTTTAATCTGCTTTTAGATCTAACACGAGTCCAAATATGACAATGCACTACAGCCACATAGATTATGCTATATCATCAAATGACCACAGTAATAATCACAATAGAATTGTACATTGCACTGATAAGTACTCTGTATTCATAGGCGTAAAAGAAAGGAAATGGAGAATTCTATAGTACCAGTTACAGGTGTTCGATCCCATTTACGAGTTAAACTTTGATAAATGATTATTTGTGCTTGTGAAGCAACTAAAATAGAACTAGCTAGACTAGGTAAATTAAAGTAAACAAAATAATTTGTGTGTGTGTGTGTGTGTGTGTGTGTGTGTGTGTGCCACTTCCCAGGTGGCTGAGCTAGTAAAAGAGCTGCGCTGGGAGCTTGACCAACTGCTGGAGGACAAAATCAAGAACCCGAGCATAGACCTGTGCAGCTGCCCCCGTGGCTCCCGCATCATACACATGATAGTCCACCTTATTTCCACACAATAGTTCTGCTCCTATCAAACATATGTGACCCACTTTATCACTCCCAAGGCCTTAAATGCATGGACCTCTGCAGTATAAATGCATTTATGCTCTAGCAGCACCGTCACCCTATTTGTTTATGTATTAGGAGCCCCATTACAAAATTATGACCACTATTGCGGTGTAATCTTTCTGGAGTTTACATCACAGAAACAAAATTTAGAATTTTAAATAAATCCAAAATCTCACAATAAAATCACAATGATAGATGAAAGATATATAATCCCGATGACATTGCAAATGTCAGCAGTAGAATACAATAGAACACAAATCATCAAATCACACCAGCTTCAAAGTTACAATCATGATCACTTTTGTAAGTTGGAAACTCCAGATAAACAACCCAACTTAAAACTTGTTGAGACAGGGCAGATATTGTCATCACACCACTCTGCTGCCAATATATATATATGTTTCTGTATTAGAAGCTTTTTTAAGCATTAAGCATATTTGCTTTCAAAAAATTGTTATGCAGAAAATTGGCACATGACTGATTGTTAAATTTGATGTCAGATATAATTTTGTATATTGTGTATTTTTATTTTGGGTTGTGTGTGGCATGCTCACAACTGAGAAGTTTTCTTGGGTCCATATTGGATTTCTTACACTCACAGTAGCTCCATATTGTTGTGATTGTGGATACTTATTTGTAATTGCATGATTGAGAGATCCAAGAGCTTCTGCATGGTATTCAGTTGTTCTACATTAACTGAATGTACATTCAATATTACAGTGATGTCAAAACTACTCAATTTCACAATGTGAACGTAAGGGCTTTTTAATTCAGGAGAATCTGGTAAGTTGCCAAAGAATATAAAAGCTCATTGTCTTAAGTGACGAATTCCACTGCACTAAAAATAAAAAGATATTGACTGCCGAGGTTCTGCGTGTGCTTTTTTTGACCCGCCTCTTGTTTGGTTTTGTGTGAAGCCTAGCTGGGTCTCAAAAGCAACAAAGTAATTTACAGGTTTGCAGAAGGGGTTAACCCCCATTTGTGAGGCTGGTTTGCCTCTATGGCAACTGGATATAAACAAATGGGGTATCACTGTTCCAGTTGAAGCGACTCGGTTGCCATTTACAACAGTGCCAAGTCCAGAACTGGTAAGATATAGTTATTTTAAATTTGTGCTGAAGTTATTTTAAAGAAAACACAATATACTATATTATAAAAAAAAGTTTATTATGGCACTTTACAATTTTATTTTACAGATGGATAAATACTCTCATTAGGTTTGAAGCGACCTTACTTTTCAAAATGGTAATGTATTGTAAAATTCAACAAATATTTATTTTTCCTTTTAAGAACTATCAGCTCTTTGTAATCCATTTAACAAAAACTTTCTTTAAAAAAAAAAAAACATTCAAAGCCTACGAAATCCAAGAAATCGAGACCCAACAAATCTAGGCTGGCAAAGAAGGCCGGGAATCAAAAAGCATCAAAGAACACATCTGGTAGTGCCAAAACTGAGGTGGACCTACTCAGCCCAGCAGCTATGGAGAACGTCTATTATATTTCTCATAATGCGGTGGACTGTCTACAGTTCAGAGGCTTCGGGTGGCCGAATTCAACTAAAAAGAAGAAAAAGAAGGGAACAAAACGAAAGAAGAAAACTTAGATTTTGCCAAATAAGAAAAAAATAATCAGTGTACATTTACACATAAATGTCTTATTAACAAGGTCATAAAAGTCTGTGTAGTTAACAGTGCCAGTGACATCTTACCTTATTCAGGAAGCAAAGACAACTTTATTTTAAGGGAAATTATTAACAACTGTTTGTACTACAGTCATAAAAAGTTAGGCAGTTGTTATGAGGAAGTCTCTTTTAATATTGGTGGTATACATGGAGAAAATGCAAATTGTTTTAATATTCATTTAGGAGAATAATATGTATACCTAACAGATAATGTCACCACAGCATATCGCAGAAAAGGTGAGCTGACAGTGCCATGATAATGATCTCAATAGTAAGCTATAATGATTTATAATCCAGTCCGTGGGCAATTTATAAAACAAAAAATACCTACAAATAGAACATGCCTCTAAAACAAATACTGTTCCAGGCACTACATATTTTACATTATCTGTATATTAAATGTACACTCAATTTGCATAACCCTATAAAATAAAAGATTTTCTTTGCAGAGTCCGTCTTCTGATTGTAACATGGTTTAGCCTTTCTCAGGGCTTCTTTTTGGCCTCCACATCTTTCTTGAATGCTTCAATCTTTTTAGCTATGTTGGGAACCTAGGAAGCATAAAACACAATAATGCCAATACGTATATACACAACTTAGCAACACCTTGCACGAATGTATCTATTCCAACGAGCATTTACAATTTTTACCATTATAAATGAATGTGCAATTTATGATATCGCAGGGTCCACTAAAACTGAACGTGATGATGGGCTGTTGTATTAGACTGCCTTGGTTTTAACCTTATTCTGCTAATAAAACTGTGATTTTACTATTACGCCAATGCTACAGGCGTTAAGGGTGGTTAATGAGGAGCAGACAGTACAACTTACATCATAGTTTTGAGCAAGGTACATCCCCACAACATTCCCCAAAGTGAAGCCAGCCTGGAAGAGAAAGTAAAAATCAGGAACATCCGGTCAAAGTTAACTTGAAGCAACATCTGTAAATGCTTCCTTTCACGTTTAAGGCCACGATGTGTTGCGGTAGGTGAATTTTATGTAATAAAAGAGAGCCAAGAGAAAACTGAAGTTAGCGTTAGCTACAACATGCTAATATGCTCACGTTAGCTGACTTAGCATCACTGACATCCCACAGAATCCTGACAAACATCAATGTCGTCCATTACAATGTCAGTTCAACTCACCAGGAATTGTAGCATAGTGAAACTGTGGAGTGACTACAGGACTGCTGTCAGCAAACTAATTTACTGACTGAAATCAGGCAGCAAGTTCAAAGGTAAAGGAGCAAAAATCAACCAAGCTGCAGCTAACGAAGCTGTTCTGTCGCCACCAACGCGCGATATCTCAGAGTATCGCGTTATTTCCTGAGACGAATCCTTGTAGTCTTTCCGCCAGCCCGTGCTGTAGTTCTTCCGCGCTGATAAACTACACTTCCCAGCACGGCACACTAATTAGCACTCGTCCAGTGGGTGTTGTTGCAATGGCGCTGTCGGTGGGACATTGAATGACTTTGGCTCCATCACAAAATTAGCTCGTTTATTCGTTGTATTCGTTTAGAACACGCGGGCATGGAGGCGCTTATCCCCGTTATAAACAAGCTCCAGGATGTGTTTAACACCGTGGGTGCGGATATTATCCAGCTGCCGCAGATAGCAGTGGTGGGCACTCAGGTAAAAGGCTCGGGTCGCCTGCATTTTGTAATGCAGCGTTAGCGGCAGTTTTGCTAACCAGATAACATTGTTTTAACTACACGCATGAATGAATATATTCTTTAGTAATATCTGCCTGACGCCAGAATTTATGATAATACTGCACATTTTGCTACCAATATTATTTGGGTTACACAGAACCGGCTGCTAAAACCTTAGTCGATATTTAGCTGGGCTGCCAGAAACCTCATTTGCAGCCTGCAGTGTCAGTAAAATCTAATTTGATATTCAGTCACCGCTATTTTAAGAGTCTAATTCACTAAACTCTGTCAGCTAAACCAGGGCAGCGCTTGTGAAAAAGACAGGTGCAATTAGCTCCTCCTGGCCCTGGTCCATGCACCCTCAGGCCACGCTGGATGTGGCGTCTGAAATCAGGACGAACGGAGAGTCTCATCTAAGCCGTGTTTGTGTCTCCAGAGCAGCGGTAAGAGCTCCGTGCTGGAGAGCCTGGTGGGCAGGGACCTGCTGCCCCGTGGGACCGGCATCGTAACCCGGAGACCGCTCATCCTCCAGCTGGTCCACGTAGATCCCGGAGACGCCAGGACAAATGACGACAGCGGTAGGTACCACAACTCCTCCGATGTCAGCTGTGTTTCCCAGAACACGCAGTCCACCGGTTTGGATTTTGTCCTGACTTTTTGTGTGGCTTGTTGCTCTCATATACACTAACGATTTTTCCACTTAGTATTAACTCTATCATCCACACACATATACAGACACAGGGATCATGGTTTGAGAATGTAAAATAACAGGCATTATATGATTCGCCAGCGCTCAGTATACAAACACCAGTTTTTTCTGTGACCGTCTTTCTAATCATTTGCAGACACCAGTGTGAGAAAACAAAGGTGCGCTGTACATTTAAATGAACTGATTTAGCTTCTTAGTTCTGCCTCTTCCTGAAAACTGCATCTGTAATTCCAACTGCCTAATTCACCATCATTAGGCAGCAGTGCTCATGTCAGCTCGCTTATCCTCCTGATATTCCAAGTTGTAACGGCTAAAACTTGTTTTAACTTTTGCTACTTTGAGAATGCCGATGCATGTTTTTATCATGTCTCACAGGCAGAGAGGTGCAAGAGTGGGGCAAGTTTCTACACACTAAGAACAAGGTATTCCTTTGTTTTGACTTTTGACTAAACAATACTTTTAACGTCACTTGCTTTTGTAAATTTTACTCTTTTCTTTCACAGATCTTCACAGATTTTGATGAAATCAGGCAAGAAATTGAAAATGAAACAGAGAGAGTATCGGGCAATAATAAGGTGAGACATGGATGGTGTTTGACAACCTCATTCTTTTTGCTTTCTTATGTATAGAAGTCAAAGCGTTTGGGGTTCAACCAAGGCTTCGCTGTTGGGAAAACAAACTGAATTAGCAAATTCACTCCGATTCGGAGCATTGAAGATGTCAAGCAAAGCGTAAAACATTTCAGGCAAAAAGGGTATAATCTAGTTTGAGTATAGGCGAACTATTACCAAAATACATCGGTATGTGCGGTCGAGACATAAATGGATTTGGTTTAACGAACTTACGAAGGATCAAGGGACTGGATTACATCTGAAGTCATGAGAGGATATGGAATAGTAAGAACATATTCATATTGCTGTACATAAACAACAAACCTTAAGGAGTACTTCTGCTCAATTGCTTTGACTGTTGATAACAGGAGGCTGGTACAGTAGACGGGAAACTGCGCACAGTTTGGTCAGGCTGCAGGCGAACCAAGGATTAGTGACGAACACACACGTGCTCCGAATTCAAATAAACCAGACGCAACGACATTAAAGCATACATAGCTTTTTCTAAAATAAAAAATAAAATTCAAAATGTAAGTAAAGTCTCGAGTTTAGATATTGCCTTGAGCTGAGAAAACTGGATTTCACAGCAGCCTTCTCAGCTACAGTATGTTTATCAAATTTGAGACCACAGTGGAAAATCAGTCCAGCATTTTTCTCTTTTCTTTCATTTTTTATTTTTTTTGCTTGTAGCTTAGGGCAACTGGGACTCATGAGGTTTAGAGATGCTTTTAGAAAGCCAACAAAAAGGCAAATAGAGGAACTCAGCCTTCCTTTTATTTAGCTTTGAGATATTTACATACACAGACTCAGAACATTGTGAATTTCTATCACATTGTGAACGGCCTCTGTCTGACCTCATCAGAAGCTTTAAGTTTGCTAGCGCCAGTGAGTTTGAGACACCTCTGGCATAAACTGAGCTTACAGTACACCAGGAGTCTTTCAAAACCACCTCATCTCTCAGTGAAGTTTAACTGTCCACTGGCTCAACCCCGAGGTTAATAGCATATTGTTCTCAGTTTCTGCTGCCTATTTTGGTTGAACTGCTCTTAGTAGACTGCGATCAAACAATAGTTTAATTAGGCAGCAAAAAAAAAGTGACCGTACTCACCGTTTTCACTACATGCCTGCATTGAAACTGAAACACATTCACCCGCCCGCCCACTCTTTTCTAGCCTCGACCGCATAATGCAGTTTTGTACCTCTCACTTATAAATACAATGAAACCTTTACAGCTGAAGGTATTTGCACAATCTAGTCTTTCAAACATTTGGCTTCTGCACTTAAGAAACAAACATGTACGGTAGCCAGTTGACCACTGCATAGAAACAAATTTGCTATTTGGAAAAGGGGGGAAAAAAAGAGACACACCAACACCAATCACAGACGGGGGCTAGATGTTACCTCTAATAATATTGCTATCACGTACCGCAAATTTACAGTCAGCAGGAAAAAGGAAAGAGAGCGGGTGCTGAAACGAGCTGTTAAATGTTTGGACGTTGTACTATAACGTGGTCCCGAGCTGATTAAATACCAGGCAGACATCCTTTCACTTCATGTCCTTCTGCAGGGGATCAGCGATGAGCCCATTCATCTCAAGATATTTTCTCCTCACGTCGTCAACCTCACACTTGTGGATCTGCCAGGAATTACAAAGGTAACACGCTTTACAAAGCTTTGAACACCTCGGACCCTCGGGGAAATGAACTATTCTTAAAAAAAAAAACACCAAGTTTTACCCGACGTGACCGGTCACCCCCGTTAAAATGCCTATCTGGTCACTGCCTTTGTGTGTTGATATCTGCATAATTAATAACTCTGTTTTGACATTTCCAAACCACACGCTGACAAAAGCCCAAACGCCCGCGCGCTTTGATTCGAGCCTCATTAATTCCTCCCCTCTGGTCGAACGTGTTAATTTAGGAAGTCCCCCTGCCGTAGCATCTCATTAATCAAATTGAGACTTGCTGTACCTTTTCTTTTAATTGGCTTTGTTCCCTTCAGGTGCCTGTGGGTGATCAGCCTAAGGACATTGAGCTTCAGATAAGAGATCTAATCCTGAAGCACATCTCCAACCCCAACTGTATCATCCTGGCCGTCACGGCCGCCAACACGGACATGGCCACCTCAGAGGCTCTCAAGGTGGCTCGGGAGGTCGACCCTGACGGTAAGAAAAACTGAGTCCGATCTGAATTACGATCATTAGGATTTTGCGCGTGTACGTGCGCGCGCAACTTTAAAGACTTTATTCTGATAATGCACAGTACAATGGTACAACGGGTAATTGGGGAAAACACAACATTTCACAAAACACAAGGGAGAAAACAACATTTTATATCTCAAATTGCTATATACCCAATTAACACGGTGCCAATATCAGTCCGCCTCCCACTCGCGTTCCACAAAATTCGCACACACTCTTCATACATTCTTCATACTTTCTAAGATTACAAATTGTAGCAACACTAAAGGGACTCTGACACGGGTCACTGTCACAGGGAAGGGAAAAATAACCTACAAAAGCAAATATAAAAAAGCCTAATATGATTTCTTTAAAATCATATTATTGTAAATTGGGTTTATTTTCACATTCTGTTAAAGGGACTTCAGTAGTGAAATGTTCCGAACTACTAGTGTTTTTGCACAAATATGGATAAATACTGCCTGGTGCTGGCCAATATTGTTTTGCATGTTAACAATTTCCCGTTTTAAATAAATTATGTTTATTAGGTTTATTAGGTAATGAAAGCTGCTTGGAAACAACTAATGCAGGTGACAGAGACTATTAGGATCATCGTACTTGCGCGATAGTAACAGTCTAAATTGAGCATTTACGTATGCTTTCGGGTAAATACGCATACACACATACATACAGTTAAATATATGAAATACCCCAAAAAGGTATTATTTGTAGGCCATATTGCCTTGCCCAGACAACAACACTAGGGAAAAGCAACAAGAGAATAGCACAAGATGTTTTGCACCTGTACGCCACCGCAGTAAGGAGAGAATCGTTACTAAATCATTTGTCGTCTTTGCAAACGAACGACCGCTCAGGAAGGAGGACACTGGCTGTGGTGACCAAGCTAGACCTGATGGATGCTGGTACTGATGCTATGGATGTGCTAATGGGCAGAGTCATACCTGTCAAACTGGGCCTCATTGGAATAGTGAACAGGTCTGTTTGAATAGCTTTACTTTAATATGCTGTCAAATTATCCATAATTTATTTTTAAAAAATGAGTGCGTAATGATAATGCTGAGAGGCTCAGAAATGAAGAGCAGAGACAAGCGGTTTATTATAAATGTTTAATGTCAGCATCAAAGTCAGATATATCAATGCATTGTTTATATTCTTCTATTACTGTTATCACACATAGATCAGAATTATCGATTTAATATTCCAAACCAGACCAGCGCTCACGATGAAGTAATAACGCAAGATGTTTTTCTGTTAAATCTCTGTGCTTTATTGTTGAATTTTAACTAATAGGAGCCAGTTGGACATCAATAATAAAAAGTCCGTGGCTGATGCAATTCGGGACGAACACGCTTTCCTGCAGAAGAGATATCCATCTCTTGCAAACAGAAATGGGACCAAATACCTGGCCAGGACTCTTAACAGGTGAATGTAATTTAGCTTTGTACTGCTATCAATGATTTTAGGATCACATTATAGCGGAGTTGTTTTGCAAAAATCTTTCAAAGGAAGAAACACTCTGTTTAAAAATACACTCCTCACTATATTTACATTTCTTCATTTGCATCATATTTTAGGATTACATTGCAGAATTTAAATGGTAGCTGTTAATCAGATTGAAAGGTTGTCATCTTCAAAAGAAAAATGTGAGCAAGATATACAATTCCGTTTTTGTACACATCTGTTAAAATTAAGATGCTGTTTTAACACTAGGACAGAACTTATTCCAAAATCATCTTTTGTCTAGGGAGTGGGCATTTAGCTCAGATGCGATTTATTTATTTTTTTATTTTTTTTCCCCACATCTGAACAAAAACAAAACCTTCTGCCCTTTACCGTCTCGTCAGGTTACTGATGCATCACATCCGAGACTGTCTCCCCGAGCTGAAGACGCGGATCAACGTCCTGGCGGCCCAATACCAGTCCCTGCTCAGCAGCTACGGAGAACCTGTCGAAGACCAAAGCGCTACCTTGCTCCAGCTCATCACCAAGTTCGCCACAGAGTACTGCAATACCATCGAAGGCACGGCCAAATACATCGAGACGGCAGAACTGTGAGTACCGGTGCCTCTCCTCTTTTCAGCCACACAGCGACGCCGTCGATCCGGCGCAGCAAAACCGAACAAAACAACTGCATCGGTTTCATCATTTATTACGATACAATTTGAGATTTGTGGCACGGACAGCCCGCGTGAAGGTAGTAGACCGCGGCAGGGTCACAGGGTTCACATTACAACAAAAATCTCCCCGGTGCCATTTCATTTATTTTAGGTGCGGCGGAGCCAGAATATGCTACATATTCCACGAGACCTTCGGCAGAACACTGGAGTCGGTGGATCCTTTGGGAGGACTTAGCACCATAGATATCCTAACAGCCATAAGGAACGCAACAGTGAGCGCTGCCGCCTTATCTTATACAGTAGACATTGCAGTTTTTCCTCTCATTTTAAATGAGAGGATTGCAAGTACAATTGAACATCTCAATTAACATTTTAACAAAAAAAAAACAGGATTTGTTTGATTTTGCAACACAGATTAGTTTGTTTTTGTCGGTCGCCCTCTTGACACAAGTCGCCTCTGGCGGCGCCGACCTCTCTGACCTCTCTCCCCTCTCTCTCTACACCAGGGCCCCCGTCCGTCCTTGTTCGTGCCCGAGGTTTCCTTTGAGCTGTTGGTGAAGAAGCAGGTGAAACGCTTGGAGGAACCCAGTTTGCGCTGCGTGGAGCTAGTCCACGAGGAGATGCAGAGGATCATCCAGCACTGCAGCAACTACAGCACACAGGTGTTCATAGCTCCTCTGTCAACGGAAGGACCGTTTGCATTTGTCCTTTTTCTTTTCTTTCACATACAGACGTTCACATTCAGGTCGTTTTGCCCTACAGGAACTGCAGAGGTTCCCCAAGCTGCACGAGGCCATCGTGGAAGTCGTCACCTCTCTCCTGAGGAAGAGACTGCCAATCACCAACGAGATGGTACCTTTACAGTCATTTCTTTTCGAATGCGTCCCTTAACCAACGGCAGTTGTTACCTTAAGGAAGTCGAGCAGAACACCCACGCGCCGTCTAAAGATTTCCTGTTATTTCGTAGGTCCACAACTTGGTCGCAATCGAACTGGCCTACATCAACACCAAGCATCCGGACTTTGCAGATGCCTGCGGGGTCTTGAATAACAACATAGAGGTCTGTACTCACCACAAAATTCATTTATTTTCACGTCAAGTATTGACACTTTTTAGGTACAGATGCCGCACTTGATAGAATGTATTAAAATATCTATCGAAAGAGAGAAGTAGAAGGAGAAGTTCAAAGAGAGAAGTAGAGGGAAAAGTAGAGGGAGAGAAGTAGAAAGAGAAGTAGAAGTAGAGAGAGGGAGAGAGAGAGAAGTAGAAAGAAGTAGAGGGAGAAAGAGGGAGAAGTAGAAGTAGGGAGAAGGAGAGGGAGAGAGAGAGAAGTAGAAGAAAGAGAAGGAGAAAGAAGTAGAGAGGGAGAAGTAGAGGTAGAAGTAGGGAGAGGTAGAGAGGGAGAGAGAAAGAAGTATAAAGAAGTAGAAGTAGAGGGAGAAAGAGAGAGAAGTAGAGAGGGAGAAGTAGAGAGGGAGAAAGAGAAGTAGAAAGAAGTAGAGGGAGAAGTAGAAAGAAGTAGAAGTAGAGGGAGAAAGAGAAGTAGAGAGGGAGAAGTAGAGGTAGAAGAAGAGAGAGAGAGAAGTAGAAAGAAGTAGAGGGAGAGGTAGAGGGAGAAAGAGAAGTAGAGAGGGAGAAGTAGAGGTAGAAGGAGAGAGAGAGAGGGAGAAGTAGAGGTAGAAGGAGAGAGAGAGAGAGAGAGAAGTAGAAAGAAGTAGAGGTAGAAAGAGGGAGAAGTAGAAAGAGAAGTAGGAGAGGGAGAGAAGTAGAGAGGGAGAAAGAAAGAAGTAGAAAGAAGTAGAGGGAGAAAGAGAAGTAGAGAGGGAGAAGTAGAGGTAGAAGGAGAGAGAGAAGTAGAAAGAAGTAGAGGGAGAGGTAGAGGTAGAAAGAGGGAGAAGTAGAGGAAGAAAGAGAAGTAGAAGAGGGAGAGAGGGAAGTAGAAAAGTAGAAGGAGAAGTAGAGGGAGAGAAGGAGAAGTAGAGGGAGAAGGAGAAGTAGAGGGAGAAGTAGAAGTAGAGGGAGAAGTAGAGGTAGAAAGAGAGAGAAGTAGAAGAAAGAAGTAGAGGTAGAAGTAGGGAGGGAGAAAGAGAAGTAGAAAGAAGTAGAGGGAGAGGTAGAGGTAGAAAGAGGGAGAAGTAGAGAGAGAGGTAGAAAGAAGTAGAAGTAGAGGTAGAGGTAGAAAGAAGTAGAAGTAGAGGTAGAGGTAGAAAGAAGTAGAAGTAGAGGTAGAAAGAGAGAGAAGTAGAAAGAAGTAGAAGTAGAGGTAGAGGTAGAAAGAAGTAGAAGTAGAGGTAGAAAGAGAGAGAAGTAGAAAGAAGTAGAGGTAGAAGTAGGGAGGGAGAAAGAGAAGTAGAAAGAAGTAGAGGGAGAGGTAGAGGTAGAAAGAGGGAGAAGTAGAGAGAGAGGTAGAAAGAAGTAGAAGTAGAGGTAGAGGTAGAAAGAAGTAGAAGTAGAGGTAGAGGTAGAAAGAAGTAGAAGTAGAGGTAGAAAGAGAGAGAAGTAGAAAGAAGTAGAAGTAGAGGTAGAAAGAGGGAGAAGTAGAGGGAGAGGTAGAAAGAGGGAGAAGTAGAGAGAGAGGTAGAAAGAGAAGTAGAAAGAAGTAGAAGTAGAGGTAGAGGTAGAAAGAGGGAGAAGTAGAGAGGGAGAAAGAGAAGTAGAAAGAAGTAGAGGTAGAAAGAGAAGTAGAGAGGGAGAAGTAGAGGGAGAGGTAGAGGTAGAAAGAGGGAGAAGTAGAGAGAGAAGTAGAGAGGGAGAAAGAGAAGTAGAAAGAAGTAGAGGTAGAAAGAGAAGTAGAAAGAGGGAGAAGTAGAGGTAGAAAGAGAAGTAGAAAGGGAGAAGTAGAGAGAAATAGAAGGAGAGGGAGAGAGGTAGAGAGAGAGAAGTAGAGGGAGAAGTAGAAGTAGAAAGAGAGGTAGAAGTAGAAAGAGAGGTAGAGGTAGAAAGAGGGAGAAGTAGAAAGAAGTAGAAGTAGAGGTAGAAGTAGAGAGAGAGGTAGAAAGAGGGAGAAGTAGAGAGAGAAGTAGAAGTAGAGAGGGAGAAAGAGAAGTAGAAAGAGGGAGAAGTAGAGAGAGAAGTAGAGGGAGAAAGAGAAGTAGAAAGAAGTAGAAGTAGAGGGAGAAAGAGAAGTAGAAAGAAGTAGAAGTAGAGGTAGAAAGAGGGAGAAGTAGAGGGAGAGGTAGAAAGAGGGAGAAAGAGAAGTAGAGGGAGAGGTAGAAAGAGAAGTAGAAAGAGGAGAAGTAGAAAGAGAAGTAGAGAGAGAAGTAGAAAGAAGTAGAGGGAGAGGTAGAAAGAGAAGTAGAGAGGGAGAAGTAGAGGGAGAGGTAGAGGTAGAAAGAGGGAGAAGTAGAGAGAGAAGTAGAGAGGGAGAAAGAGAAGTAGAAAGAAGTAGAAGTAGAGGTAGAAAGAGAAGTAGAAAGAGGGAGAAGTAGAGGTAGAAAGAGAAGTAGAAAGAGGGAGAAGTAGAGAGAGAGAAGTAGAAGTAGAGGGAGAAGTAGAAAGAGAAGTAGAGAGAAATAGAAGGAGAGGGAGAGAGGTAGAGAGAGAGAAGTAGAGAGAAGTAGAGGGAGAAGTAGAAGTAGAAAGAAGTAGAGGGAGAGGTAGAGGTAGAAAGAGGGAGAAGTAGAAAGAAGTAGAAGTAGAGGTAGAAAGAGAAGTAGAGAGAGAAGTAGAGGGAGAGGTAGAAAGAGGGAGAAGTAGAGAGAGAAGTAGAAGTAGAGAGGAGAAAGAGAAGTAGAAAGAGGGAGAAGTAGAGGGAGAGGTAGAAAGAGAAGTAGAGAGGAGAAGTAGAAAGAAGTAGAGGGAGAGGTAGAGGTAGAAGTAGAGAGAGAAGTAGAGGGAGAGGTAGAAAGAGGGAGAAGTAGAGAGGGAGAAAGAGAAGTAGAAAGAAGTAGAAGTAGAGGGAGAGAGAAAGAAGTAGAAAGAAGTAGAGGTAGAGGTAGAAAGAGAGAGAAGTAGAAAGGAGAAAGAGAAGTAGAAAGAAGTAGAGGGAGAAGTAGAAAGAAGTAGAAGTAGAGGGAGAAAGAGAAGTAGAGAGGGAGAAGTAGAGGTAGAAGAAGAGAGAGAGAGAAGTAGAAAGAAGTAGAGGGAGAGGTAGAGGGAGAAAGAGAAGTAGAGAGGGAGAAGTAGAGGTAGAAGGAGAGAGAGAGAGAGAGAAGTAGAGGTAGAAGGAGAGAGAGAGAGAGAGAAGTAGAAAGAAGTAGAGGTAGAAAGAGGGAGAAGTAGAAAGAGAAGTAGGAGAGGGAGAGAAGTAGAGAGGGAGAAAGAAAGAAGTAGAAAGAAGTAGAGGGAGAAAGAGAAGTAGAGAGGGAGAAGTAGAGGTAGAAGGAGAGAGAGAAGTAGAAAGAAGTAGAGGGAGAAAGAGAAGTAGAAGGAGAGAGAAGTAGGAGAGGGAGAGAAGTAGAAGTAGAGAGAAATAGAAAAAGAGGTAGAGGGAGAGAAGTAGAAGCAGAGGGAGAGAGGGAAGTAGAAAAGTAGAAGGAGAAGTAGAGGGAGAAGGAGAAGTAGAGGGAGAAGTAGAAGTAGAGGGAGAAGTAGGGAGGGAGAAAGAGAAGTAGAAAGAAGTAGAGGGAGAGGTAGAGGTAGAAAGAGGGAGAAGTAGAGAGAGAGGTAGAAAGAAGTAGAAGTAGAGGTAGAGGTAGAAAGAAGTAGAAGTAGAGGTAGAAAGAGAGAGAAGTAGAAAGAAGTAGAAGTAGAGGTAGAGGTAGAAAGAAGTAGAAGTAGAGGTAGAAAGAGGGAGAAGTAGAGGGAGAGGTAGAAAGAGGGAGAAGTAGAGAGAGAGGTAGAAAGAGAAGTAGAAAGAAGTAGAAGTAGAGGTAGAGGTAGAAAGAGGGAGAAGTAGAGAGGGAGAAAGAGAAGTAGAAAGAAGTAGAGGTAGAAAGAGAAGTAGAGAGGGAGAAGTAGAGGGAGAGGTAGAGGTAGAAAGAGGGAGAAGTAGAGAGAGAAGTAGAGAGGGAGAAAGAGAAGTAGAAAGAAGTAGAGGTAGAAAGAGAAGTAGAAAGAGGGAGAAGTAGAGGTAGAAAGAGAAGTAGAAAGGGAGAAGTAGAGAGAAATAGAAGGAGAGGGAGAGAGGTAGAGAGAGAGAAGTAGAGGGAGAAGTAGAAGTAGAAAGAGAGGTAGAGGTAGAAAGAGGGAGAAGTAGAAAGAAGTAGAAGTAGAGGTAGAAAGAGAAGTAGAAAGAGGGAGAAGTAGAGAGAGAGGTAGAAAGAGGGAGAAGTAGAGAGAGAAGTAGAAGTAGAGAGGGAGAAAGAGAAGTAGAAAGAGGGAGAAGTAGAGAGAGAAGTAGAGGGAGAAAGAGAAGTAGAAAGAAGTAGAAGTAGAGGGAGAAAGAGAAGTAGAAAGAAGTAGAAGTAGAGGTAGAAAGAGGGAGAAGTAGAGGGAGAGGTAGAAAGAGGGAGAAAGAGAAGTAGAGGGAGAGGTAGAAAGAGAAGTAGAAAGAGGGAGAAGTAGAAAGAGAAGTAGAGAGAGAAGTAGAAAGAAGTAGAGGGAGAGGTAGAAAGAGAAGTAGAGAGGGAGAAGTAGAGGGAGAGGTAGAGGTAGAAAGAGGGAGAAGTAGAGAGAGAAGTAGAGAGGGAGAAAGAGAAGTAGAAAGAAGTAGAAGTAGAGGTAGAAAGAGAAGTAGAAAGAGGGAGAAGTAGAGAGAGAGAAGTAGAAGTAGAGGGAGAAGTAGAAAGAGAAGTAGAGAGAAATAGAAGGAGAGGGAGAGAGGTAGAGAGAGAGAAGTAGAGAGAAGTAGAGGGAGAAGTAGAAGTAGAAAGAAGTAGAGGGAGAGGTAGAGGTAGAAAGAGGGAGAAGTAGAAAGAAGTAGAAGTAGAGGTAGAAAGAGAAGTAGAGAGAGAAGTAGAGGGAGAGGTAGAAAGAGGGAGAAGTAGAGAGAGAAGTAGAAGTAGAGAGGGAGAAAGAGAAGTAGAAAGAGGGAGAAGTAGAGGGAGAGGTAGAAAGAGAAGTAGAGAGGGAGAAGTAGAAAGAAGTAGAGGGAGAGGTAGAGGTAGAAGTAGAGAGAGAAGTAGAGGGAGAGGTAGAAAGAGGGAGAAGTAGAGAGGGAGAAAGAGAAGTAGAAAGAAGTAGAAGTAGAGGGAGAGAGAAAGAAGTAGAAAGAAGTAGAGGTAGAGGTAGAAAGAGAGAGAAGTAGAAAGGGAGAAAGAGAAGTAGAGAGAGAAGTAGAAAGAAGTAGAGGGAGAGGGAGAAAGAGAAGTAGAAAGAAGTAGAAGTAGAGGTAGAAAGAGAGAGAAGTAGAAAGGGAGAAAGAGAAGTAGAGAGAGAAGTAGAAAGAAGTAGAGGGAGAGGTAGAGGTAGAAAGAGGGAGAAGTAGAGAGAGAAGTAGAGGGAGAGGTAGAAAGAGAGAGAAGTAGAAATGGAGAAGTAGAGGAAGAAAGAGAAGTAGAGAGAGAGGTAGAAAGAGGGAGAAGTAGAGAGAGAAGTAGAAGTAGAGAGGGAGAAAGAGAAGTAGAAAGAGGGAGAAGTAGAGGGAGAGGTAGAAAGAGAAGTAGAGAGGGAGAAGTAGAAAGAAGTAGAGGGAGAGGTAGAGGTAGAAGTAGAGAGAGAAGTAGAGGGAGAGGTAGAAGTAGAGAGAGAAGTAGAGGGAGAGGTAGAAAGAGAAGTAGAAAGAAGTAGAAGTAGAGGGAGAGAGAAAGAAGTAGAAAGAAGTAGAGGTAGAGGTAGAAAGAGAGAGAAGTAGAAAGGGAGAAAGAGAAGTAGAAAGAAGTAGAGGGAGAAGTAGAAAGAAGTAGAAGTAGAGGGAGAAAGAGAAGTAGAGAGGGAGAAGTAGAGGTAGAAGAAGAGAGAGAGAGAAGTAGAAAGAAGTAGAGGGAGAGGTAGAGGGAGAAAGAGAAGTAGAGAGGGAGAAGTAGAGGTAGAAGGAGAGAGAGAGAGAGAGAGAAGTAGAGGTAGAAGGAGAGAGAGAGAGAGAGAAGTAGAAAGAAGTAGAGGTAGAAAGAGGGAGAAGTAGAAAGAGAAGTAGGAGAGGGAGAGAAGTAGAGAGGGAGAAAGAAGTAGAGGGAGAAAGAGAAGTAGAGAGGGAGAAGTAGAGGTAGAAGGAGAGAGAGAAGTAGAAAGAAGTAGAGGGAGAGGTAGAGGAAGAAAGAGAAGTAGAAGGAGAGAGAAGTAGGAGAGGGAGAGAAGTAGAAGTAGAGAGAAATAGAAAAAGAGGTAGAGGGAGAGAAGTAGAAGCAGAGGGAGAGAGGGAAGTAGAAAAGTAGAAGGAGAAGTAGAGGGAGAAGGAGAAGTAGAGGGAGAAGTAGAAGTAGAGGGAGAAGTAGGGAGGGAGAAAGAGAAGTAGAAAGAAGTAGAGGGAGAGGTAGAGGTAGAAAGAGGGAGAAGTAGAGAGAGAGGTAGAAAGAAGTAGAAGTAGAGGTAGAGGTAGAAAGAAGTAGAAGTAGAGGTAGAAAGAGAGAGAAGTAGAAAGAAGTAGAAGTAGAGGTAGAGGTAGAAAGAAGTAGAAGTAGAGGTAGAAAGAGAGAGAAGTAGAAAGAAGTAGAAGTAGAGGTAGAAAGAGGGAGAAGTAGAGGGAGAGGTAGAAAGAGGGAGAAGTAGAGAGAGGTAGAAAGAGAAGTAGAAAGAAGTAGAGGTAGAAAGAGAAGTAGAGAGGGAGAAGTAGAGGGAGAGGTAGAGGTAGAAAGAGGGAGAAGTAGAGAGAGAAGTAGAGAGGGAGAAAGAGAAGTAGAAAGAAGTAGAGGTAGAAAGAGAAGTAGAAAGAGGGAGAAGTAGAGGTAGAAAGAGAAGTAGAAAGGGAGAAGTAGAGAGAAATAGAAGGAGAGGGAGAGAGGTAGAGAGAGAGAAGTAGAGAGAAGTAGAGGGAGAAGTAGAAGTAGAAAGAAGTAGAGGGAGAGGTAGAGGTAGAAAGAGGGAGAAGTAGAAAGAAGTAGAAGTAGAGGTAGAAAGAGAAGTAGAGAGAGAAGTAGAGGGAGAGGTAGAAAGAGGGAGAAGTAGAGAGAGAAGTAGAAGTAGAGAGGGAGAAAGAGAAGTAGAAAGAGGGAGAAGTAGAGGGAGAGGTAGAAAGAGAAGTAGAGAGGGAGAAGTAGAAAGAAGTAGAGGGAGAGGTAGAGGTAGAAGTAGAGAGAGAAGTAGAGGGAGAGGTAGAAAGAGGGAGAAGTAGAGAGGGAGAAAGAGAAGTAGAAAGAAGTAGAAGTAGAGGGAGAGAGAAAGAAGTAGAAAGAAGTAGAGGTAGAGGTAGAAAGAGAGAGAAGTAGAAAGGGAGAAAGAGAAGTAGAGAGAGAAGAAAGAAGTAGAGGGAGAGGGAGAAAGAGAAGTAGAAAGAAGTAGAAGTAGAGGTAGAAAGAGAGAGAAGTAGAAAGGGAGAAAGAGAAGTAGAGAGAGAAGTAGAGGGAGAGGTAGAAAGAGAGAGAAGTAGAAATGGAGAAGTAGAGGAAGAAAGAGAAGTAGAGAGAGAAGTAGAAAGAGGGAGAAAGAGAAGTAGAGGGAGAGGTAGAAAGAGAAGTAGAGAGGGAGAAGTAGAGGGAGAGGTAGAGGTAGAAAGAGGGAGAAGTAGAGAGAGAAGTAGAGAGGGAGAAAGAGAAGTAGAAAGAAGTAGAAGTAGAGGTAGAAAGAGAAGTAGAAAGAGGGAGAAGTAGAGGTAGAAAGAGAAGTAGAAAGAGGGAGAAGTAGAGAGAGAGAAGTAGAAGTAGAGGGAGAAGTAGAAAGAGAAGTAGAGAGAAATAGAAGGAGAGGGAGAGAGGTAGAGAGAGAGAAGTAGAGAGAAGTAGAGGGAGAAGTAGAAGTAGAAAGAAGTAGAGGGAGAGGTAGAGGTAGAAAGAGGGAGAAGTAGAAAGAAGTAGAAGTAGAGGTAGAAAGAGAAGTAGAGAGAGAAGTAGAGGGAGAGGTAGAAAGAGGGAGAAGTAGAGAGAGAAGTAGAAGTAGAGAGGGAGAAAGAGAAGTAGAAAGAGGGAGAAGTAGAGGGAGAGGTAGAAAGAGAAGTAGAGAGGGAGAAGTAGAAAGAAGTAGAGGGAGAGGTAGAGGTAGAAGTAGAGAGAGAAGTAGAGGGAGAGGTAGAAAGAGGGAGAAGTAGAGAGGGAGAAAGAGAAGTAGAAAGAAGTAGAAGTAGAGGGAGAGAGAAAGAAGTAGAAAGAAGTAGAGGTAGAGGTAGAAAGAGAGAGAAGTAGAAAGGGAGAAAGAGAAGTAGAAAGAAGTAGAGGGAGAAGTAGAAAGAAGTAGAAGTAGAGGGAGAAAGAGAAGTAGAGAGGGAGAAGTAGAGGTAGAAGAAGAGAGAGAGAGAAGTAGAAAGAAGTAGAGGGAGAGGTAGAGGGAGAAAGAGAAGTAGAGAGGGAGAAGTAGAGGTAGAAGGAGAGAGAGAGAGAGAGAAGTAGAGGTAGAAGGAGAGAGAGAGAGAGAGAAGTAGAAAGAAGTAGAGGTAGAAAGAGGGAGAAGTAGAAAGAGAAGTAGGAGAGGGAGAGAAGTAGAGAGGGAGAAAGAAAGAAGTAGAAAGAAGTAGAGGGAGAAAGAGAAGTAGAGAGGGAGAAGTAGAGGTAGAAGGAGAGAGAGAAGTAGAAAGAAGTAGAGGGAGAGGTAGAGGTAGAAAGAGGGAGAAGTAGAGGAAGAAAGAGAAGTAGAAGGAGAGAGAAGTAGGAGAGGGAGAGAAGTAGAAGTAGAGAGAAATAGAAAAAGAGGTAGAGGGAGAGAAGTAGAAGCAGAGGGAGAGAGGGAAGTAGAAAAGTAGAAGGAGAAGTAGAGGGAGAAGGAGAAGTAGAGGGAGAAGTAGAAGTAGAGGGAGAAGTAGGGAGGGAGAAAGAGAAGTAGAAAGAAGTAGAGGGAGAGGTAGAGGTAGAAAGAGGGAGAAGTAGAGAGAGAGGTAGAAAGAAGTAGAAGTAGAGGTAGAGGTAGAAAGAAGTAGAAGTAGAGGTAGAAAGAGAGAGAAGTAGAAAGAAGTAGAAGTAGAGGTAGAGGTAGAAAGAAGTAGAAGTAGAGGTAGAAAGAGAGAGAAGTAGAAAGAAGTAGAAGTAGAGGTAGAAAGAGGGAGAAGTAGAGGGAGAGGTAGAAAGAGGGAGAAGTAGAGAGAGAGGTAGAAAGAGAAGTAGAAAGAAGTAGAGGTAGAAAGAGAAGTAGAGAGGGAGAAGTAGAGGGAGAGGTAGAGGTAGAAAGAGGGAGAAGTAGAGAGAGAAGTAGAGAGGGAGAAAGAGAAGTAGAAAGAAGTAGAGGTAGAAAGAGAAGTAGAAAGAGGGAGAAGTAGAGGTAGAAAGAGAAGTAGAAAGGGAGAAGTAGAGAGAAATAGAAGGAGAGGGAGAGAGGTAGAGAGAGAGAAGTAGAGGGAGAAGTAGAAGTAGAAAGAGAGGTAGAGGTAGAAAGAGGGAGAAGTAGAAAGAAGTAGAAGTAGAGGTAGAAAGAGAAGTAGAAAGAGGGAGAAGTAGAGAGAGAGGTAGAAAGAGGGAGAAGTAGAGAGAGAAGTAGAAGTAGAGAGGGAGAAAGAGAAGTAGAAAGAGGGAGAAGTAGAGAGAGAAGTAGAGGGAGAAAGAGAAGTAGAAAGAAGTAGAAGTAGAGGGAGAAAGAGAAGTAGAAAGAAGTAGAAGTAGAGGTAGAAAGAGGGAGAAGTAGAGGGAGAGGTAGAAAGAGGGAGAAAGAGAAGTAGAGGGAGAGGTAGAAAGAGAAGTAGAAAGAGGGAGAAGTAGAAAGAGAAGTAGAGAGAGAAGTAGAAAGAAGTAGAGGGAGAGGTAGAAAGAGAAGTAGAGAGGGAGAAGTAGAGGGAGAGGTAGAGGTAGAAAGAGGGAGAAGTAGAGAGAGAAGTAGAGAGGAGAAAGAGAAGTAGAAAGAAGTAGAAGTAGAGGTAGAAAGAGAAGTAGAAAGAGGGAGAAGTAGAGGTAGAAAGAGAAGTAGAAAGAGGGAGAAGTAGAGAGAGAGAAGTAGAAGTAGAGGGAGAAGTAGAAAGAGAAGTAGAGAGAAATAGAAGGAGAGGGAGAGAGGTAGAGAGAGAGAAGAGAGAGAAGTAGAGGGAGAAGTAGAAGTAGAAAGAAGTAGAGGGAGAGGTAGAGGTAGAAAGAGGGAGAAGTAGAAAGAAGTAGAAGTAGAGGTAGAAAGAGAAGTAGAGAGAGAAGTAGAGGGAGAGGTAGAAAGAGGGAGAAGTAGAGAGAGAAGTAGAAGTAGAGAGGGAGAAAGAGAAGTAGAAAGAGGGAGAAGTAGAGGGAGAGGTAGAAAGAGAAGTAGAGAGGGAGAAGTAGAAAGAAGTAGAGGGAGAGGTAGAGGTAGAAGTAGAGAGAGAAGTAGAGGGAGAGGTAGAAAGAGGGAGAAGTAGAGAGGGAGAAAGAGAAGTAGAAAGAAGTAGAAGTAGAGGGAGAGAGAAAGAAGTAGAAAGAAGTAGAGGTAGAGGTAGAAAGAGAGAGAAGTAGAAAGGGAGAAAGAGAAGTAGAGAGAGAAGTAGAAAGAAGTAGAGGGAGAGGGAGAAAGAGAAGTAGAAAGAAGTAGAAGTAGAGGTAGAAAGAGAGAGAAGTAGAAAGGGAGAAAGAGAAGTAGAGAGAGAAGTAGAAAGAAGTAGAGGGAGAGGTAGAGGTAGAAAGAGGGAGAAGTAGAGAGAGAAGTAGAGGGAGAGGTAGAAAGAGAGAGAAGTAGAAATGGAGAAGTAGAGGAAGAAAGAGAAGTAGAGAGAGAAGTAGAAAGAGGGAGAAAGAGAAGTAGAGGGAGAGGTAGAAAGAGAAGTAGAGAGGGAGAAGTAGAAAGAAGTAGAGGGAGAGGTAGAGGTAGAAAGAGGGAGAAGTAGAGAGAGAAGTAGAGGGAGAGGTAGAAAGAGGGAGAAGTAGAGAGAGAAGTAGAGAGGGAGAAGTAGAGGGAGAAAGAGAAGTAGAGAGAGAAGTAGAAAGAAGTAGAGGGAGAGAGAAAGAAGTAGAAAGAAGTAGAGGGAGAGGTAGAAAGAGGGAGAAGTAGAGAGAGAAGTAGAAGTAGAAAGAGGTAGAAAGAGGGAGAAGTAGAGAGAGAAGTAGAAGTAGAAAGAGGGAGAAAGAGAAGTAGAAAGAGGGAGAAAGAGAAGTAGAGGGAGAGGTAGAAAGAGAAGTAGAGAGGGAGAAGTAGAAAGAAGTAGAGGGAGAGGTAGAGGTAGAAAGAGGGAGAAGTAGAGAGAGAAGTAGAGAGGGAGAAAGAGAAGTAGAAAGAAGTAGAAGTAGAGGTAGAAAGAGAGAGAAGTAGAAAGAAGTAGAAGTAGAGGTAGAAAGAGAGAGAAGTAGAAAGAAGTAGAGGGAGAGGTAGAAAGAGGGAGAAGTAGAGAGAGAAGTAGAAGTAGAGAGGGAGAAAGAGAAGTAGAGGGAGAGGTAGAAAGAGAAGTAGAGAGGGAGAAGTAGAAAGAAGTAGAGGGAGAGGTAGAGGTAGAAAGAGGGAGAAGTAGAGAGAGAAGTAGAGAGGGAGAAAGAGAAGTAGAAAGAAGTAGAAGTAGAGGGAGAAAGAGAAGTAGAGAGAGAGAAGTAGAGGGAGAGAGAAAGAAGTAGAAAGAAGTAGAGGGAGAGGGAGAAAGAGAAGTAGAAAGAAGTAGAAGTAGAGGTAGAAAGAGAGAGAAGTAGAAGTAGAGGTAGAGAGAGAAGTAGAGGGAGAGGTAGAAAGAGAGGTAGAAAGAGGGAGAAGTAGAGGTAGAAGTAGAGGGAGAGGTAGAGGTAGAAAGAGGGAGAAGTAGAGGGAGAGGTAGAAAGAGAGGTAGAAAGAGGGAGAAGTAGAGGTAGAAGTAGAAGTAGAGGTAGAAAGAGAGAGAAGTAGAAAGAAGTAGAGGGAGAGAGAAAGAAGTAGAAAGAAGTAGAAGTAGAGGTAGAAAGAGAAGTAGAGAGGGAGAAGTAGAAAGAAGTAGAGGGAGAGGTAGAGGTAGAAAGAGGGAGAAGTAGAGAGAGAGAGAGAGAGAGAAGTAGAAGTAGAGGGAGAAGTAGAAAGAGAAGTAGAGGGAGAAGTAGAGGTAGAGGGAGAAGTAGAGGGAGAGGTAGAGGTAGAAAGAGGGAGAAGTAGAGAGAGAAGTAGAGAGGGAGAAAGAGAAGTAGAAAGAAGTAGAGGGAGAGAGAAAGAAGTAGAAAGAAGTAGAAAGAAGTAGAGGGAGAGGGAGAAAGAGAAGTAGAAAGAAGTAGAAGTAGAGGTAGAAAGAGAAGTAGAAAGAGGGAGAAGTAGAGAGAGAAGTAGAGGGAGAGGTAGAGGTAGAAAGAGGGAGAAGTAGAGGTAGAAGGAGAGAGAGAGAGAGAGAAGTAGAAGTAGAGGTAGAAGGAGAGAGAGAGAGAGAAGTAGAAAGAAGTAGAGGGAGAGGTAGAGGTAGAAAGAGGGAGAAGTAGAGAGAGAAGTAGAAGTAGAGGTAGAGAGAGAAGTAGAGGGAGAGGTAGAAAGAGAGGTAGAGGGAGAGAAGTAGAGGGGGAGAGGGAGAAGTAGAAGCAGAGAGGGAGAAGTATAAAGAGAAATAGAAGGAGAGGGAGAGAGGTAGAGAGAGAGAAGTAGAGAGAGAAGTAGAAGTAGAGAGGGAGAGAGAGAAGTAGAGGGAGAAGTAGAAGTAGAGAGAGAAGTAGAAGAAAGAGAAGTAGAGAGAGAAGTAGAAAGGGAGAAGGAGAAGTAGAAGTAGAGGGAGAAGTAGAAAGGGAGAAGGAGAAGTAGAAGTAGACGTAGAAGTAGAAAGGGAGAAGTAGAGAGAAGTAGAGAGAGAAGTAGAGGGAGAAGTAGAAAGGGAGAAGTAGAAGTAGAGAGAGAAGTAGAAGTAGAGAGAGATAAGTAGAGAGATAAGTAGAGAGAGATAAGTAGAGAGAGAGAGAAGTAGAGGTAGGTAGAGAGAGAGGGAGAAGTAGAGAGAGAGGGAGAAGTAGAGAGAGATAAGTAGAGAGATAAGTAGAGAGAGATAAGTAGAGAGAGAGAGAAGTAGAGAGAGAAGGAGAGAAGGAGAAGTAGAGAGGGAGAAGTAGAGAGGGAGAGAAGTAGAAAGAGAAGTAGAGATAGGGAGAAGTAGAAGTAGAGAGGGAGAGAAGTAGAAGTAGAGAGGGAGAAGGAAAAGTAGAGGTAGAGAGAAGTAGAAAGAGAAGTAGAGAGGTTGAAAGAGAGAAAGTAGATAAAGAATTACAAAGAAAAAGAGGTAGAGAGAAAAAAGTAGAGAAAGAAGGAGAGAGAAAGATAGAGGTAGGAAGAGACTCAAAAAGAGAGAAGCATCTTAAAACAATGTATTTAAACTTCAAAGTAATCTAAGGTTTATCTTGTAACCTCTGCGTTGTGCAATTCAGATTGAGTATTAAATAAAATTAAAGCATATATATTCAGCTCTTGAAACTATGCTAACAATTTACTTCCTATCTGAATGGCGCATTTGAAATTTCTCCAATTAAAATGACTCAAAGTTCTGAAAGATGAGAATTTAAAGCACATATATTCAAACATTAAATATAGTAAGGCATTTTAATATAATTTAACATTTTCTTCCATCGAACGGTAGGTTGTAGTACGTGTTTTAATAATAAATAAACTATAAATAAATAAATGGTTTATTTTATGTAGCTAAAACTATTGTCCATTTTTTCCCCCCCTTTTACTTTTAAGGAGCAAAGAAGAAACAGGATACGAGAGTTACCTGCTGCAGTTCCCAGGGACAAGGTAAGGAAAAAAAAAAACGTTAAAAAACGCCATTGTTGTGCGTTTTAATATTTGGCGTCTACAGCGGCCCCACTGTAAAGGGGAATTTTGTAGAGCTCATAGCAGTACATGACGAGGGTCTTGGAACCAAATGCCTCGGCCAGTGTCCATTGAGGAATTTTATCCCACATCTCTCTTCTTCTCCGAAAGCTTCCCGCCGAGCTCCTTTCCACATTGCTTTTCAGTGCATTTTTCTGTCCCCTCTCCATTCTTGCTCTCACATTCCCGCCAGTCTATTGGCAAAGGCCCGGCAGGCCCGACTGCGGTTTCTGGCGAGCCCCCTGCATCTGGAGCAGACGCGGACGGTGCCAAGGTGGGCACAAATGCAGCTCGCTGGCTCTGTGCCCGCTTGGCTGAAGGGCGGGTGGTGGGACATGGATGGATGGATGGATGGATGGATGGATGTGGGCATGGCTTGCTGGCATGTACTCTGAACTTTGTCTGCTGATGCGCTCTGGCTTGCTGTCCCCCAGCCCGTGTGGACTTGCACCAACCGTTGTTTTCTGCAGAATCCCTTTTTTTCCCCCACCAAGACTCGTCCACCTGTCAATGTAAAAAAAAAAAAAAAAAAAAAGTCATTCCTTCCTCTCTTTTCTATTCTAAACAATTAACACTTTTTTTGCCCTTTATTTTGTAATAATGTAGAGCAGCACTGTGCACCATCTCTCCAAGGCTTTCTGGGTTTTAAGCGCATACTTTAGCAGAACGACAACAGTTTGGCTTAGCCGCAGCGGCAGCACGGCTCTGGGTCCACCAGCGGTTAGCCTGTTTGCGGTCTGCAGATAATCGAGTTGTCCCATGGATGTACATTTCTCAATGTGAAATGCTTTCTATGTGTTACTGTAATCTTTATATATACGCACAGTTGGGTGCCAAAAAAAAAAAAAAATCTTTATCTTCCTTATTTATACAATATCTCCCATTTGTGAAATGTCAAGTGTATCATGTCAGTATTGGGCATAACCTTGCATCCCCTTATATATGTACCATGTCAGTGTACTAGAATGCAAACTGAACCCAAACTCTTAACATCCAAATAATGCACCTTAAGTCAGTACAAGGGTCATTTTATCTTCTGAAGTTATTAAATCAGTGTAGATGTTTGCGTGTCTGCCAACGCAAACTTATGCACCCAACTGTACAAACCTAACTTGTGGTTGCACTGTGATCCTGTCAGGATATGTTGCATAGTAACACTAAGAGATTTTTTTCCTTTTTTTTTTTTTTAAATCAGTGTGAATGTGTAATAGGTTGGTTAAAACTTGCTGTGTTCTTGGCTCCTCAGGCCCCACCATCAGGAATCCAGATTGAGCAGGATGGGACAGGGAACTGGAGAGGGATGCTGAAGAAAGGAGAGGAGGCCCCGGGCTCCGGACCTGGAAGCCCCCTAAAGGGAGCCGTCAACCTGCTCGACGTGGTGAGTAAACAACGACCTATCGGCACGCACCACGGCGCACATGTCTGCATTTAACAGTTTCCGCTCAATTCAAACGCCTGCTCTCTTTTTCCTTTAAGCCTGTGCCAGTGGCCAGAAAGCTGTCATCGCGTGAGCAGCGGGACTGCGAGGTCATTGAGCGCCTCATCAAATCTTACTTCCTCATCGTTCGCAAGAATATCCAGGACAGGTAGGTCTATAAGCTCCTTAAAGGATAAGACTGATGACTTTACATATTTTGTCTACAAAGACCACAACCAACAGTGGCTTTCTATAGAGCACTGTGTAATCGAGGATTGATATGCTTTCATTTCTAAGAAGCACCATAGTCAATTCGCCTACGCTGCTCTGCACGTCTATTGGTTCCCTGCTAATAGTAGTTTACAGCAAATGTCCCATTTCTTGGTATTTAAACAATTGATTCAATAAGTAAAAGAGAAGATGTAGAGATCCATTCAGTAGGCAACAGTTGATTTGGAGGTTAAGAACCACAGAGTAGAGATGTAGTAACTTAAAAATGCTCCTGATTAATATTCTCATTTGGTTGTGCGACGCCTACGAGAATCTGATTCTCCTTTTCATCACACGATACTTGAATTTTTTTCCCCCCGTATTGTCTTAGACTTCAGTAGGGTTACATTTCTAATATTAACTCCACTTGTTACTTTGACACGCAAAGCCTATTCAGGTCCCTCCATCTGGGGGACAACACAATCTCACCACCTTGTTGTCAACCATCTGTTCGTGCCTTTCCTCTCCTCGCCAGCGTGCCAAAGGCAGTGATGCACTTCCTGGTCAACCACGTGAAGGACAGCCTCCAGAGCGAGCTTGTCGGCCAGCTGTACAAATCCGGCCTCCTGAACGATCTGCTGACCGAGTCGGAGGACATGGCTCAGCGGCGCAAGGAGGCCGCGGACATGCTCCAGGTAACACGCTCCCACCCTGTAAAATGTTCCCTGAAGAACGAAGCCATTTATTATGTTTTGATTTTGTTTATAACGTCATCCACAGGCTTTGCAGAAAGCCAGCCAAGTGATCGCAGAGATCAGGGAAACTCATCTGTGGTGAAGGATCGGCAAAGGCAGCTAAATTTATGTCATCGTCACGACGTCGAAAGGAGTGACGCACATGTAGAGTAGGTAACATATTGACTTCCAAGCTACCTGAATTGTAAAGTTAATAGCACTTTGGAATGTGTAATGTATTATGTTTACTTCCATATATGACACATCTGTCCACTTACATACATTTCTATCACAGTCTTTATATACTCTGTGAACAAACTCTTACTTTAACTTATAAACATGGCCAGTAATGTTTCCTTCTTTGTCCTTTCACAAGACATTGACACAAAAAGCCACAAACTGATAGTCTTGTGTTGACTGTTACACACCTCTGAGCCCTTTTTTCACAACCTCCTTGGCATTCTCCTCCTGCCCCCCTTTTCTTCCTTCACTCCAGAACTCACAACATTGCCATGAACGGAAAAAAACAAACACCTGTCCACCTTGTTTCTCCACCTGCTGAACCAACGTCTTTCTGCTGTCATTACTTAAATACAGTACATGTTGTTTAAATAAAGGATTCATGTAAAGTTAAAGCAGCAATAACAGATGTTTTTTTTGACTACGGACAACACAAAAGCGGTGAAAATGACCCTGGCATATTTTTTAAACCAATTCACAAACCAGCTCACCAACTATAACTTATTTACGCAGCTGTTACATTTCTAGCCACCTCATAAATGGGTGACTTATGCCCCATACTTTACCTTTAGCTGTTTTTAGTAAGCTACACTGACCAACTGCTTTACAATGTTTCCTATTAAAACCAGAAAGACAAAACGAGAGGAAGCATTTCACTCCTAATTAAGACTTCAATCTTACTACTCCCTGCAGCCACAACACATTTTCTACCAACACTGAAGAACAATCCTGGTGGGGGGTTCGCTGGGGAACATTCTAATTGTATTTGGGACACTCGGAAAACTACAGAGGTGCAAGTTACATGCAGTGGGACACGGTATTTGTTGTATGTAGGGTCGAGGCTGAACAAAAGATCAATGCGATTACTCTGAGCAAAGCGAACCCGTCTCTGCTTCTCCTGCACCACCGTGAACACCTGCAGGCCTTCTTGGAGGACGTACGATTATCTCAACGAGTGATTAGTATTAGTCCTTTTTCCTCAAATTGGAGTGGGCCTCAATCGCGGAGTCCGGCTAAACCAGATCCGTCTCCGCCTTGTTTTGGACGTCCTGCAGCTAGTTCGTGGATTATGTTACCAGAGACAAAACCCTAATCGACACCTACATTGTGAAGTCAAACCACAAACGTGGATGAGATGGCAGTTATCGTTACAAAACTAAACATTAGATAACTTTCCCGTGAAATAAGACAGGGAAAAGAAAAACAATTTCAATGACTGTGATGCCAACTGCAGGGAACTGAGGTATCACTATATATAATATAAAAATATTTTACTCTTTTGAAATAATCTGGACCGTAAAAAAAAAAATTTGACTTTGTATTGAGTTTTGACTCAACAGAAAATTTTAATACCTTTAAAAAAAAAAAAAAAAAAAATCAGTTTCAGGATTGTCAGTTTCTTCTTTTTTTTCCCCCCACATTACAACTGTGCTTACAACAGCACTTTACAACTGCGTCTCCTAAAATGAAAATCACTTACATCAAAGTCAGCCTTTTCTTCTGTCATCTTTGGTGCAGCCATAGCAGGAACAAATGTCCTAAAAAAAGTATTTAGTCACTAATTAAAGCATTACATTTCAGAAAACATTTATTGTATTAAACTCATGTTTGTGTGACAGCTAAAATGACTCGTGCTCATTCTCAATAAACAATCCCCACACAGTGACCAACTGCTGTGTATAGTCACATTATGTAGCAAATATTTTTGTTACAGACAAGTGCGCTTTCAGTGTCGGCAACAGCAGTGATGTGAAACGGAATGTGAAAGTGGGCTTTCATTCAGTGCGCTCGGAATAACAAAGGCTGCTTCCAGTTTTTGAAATACTGCTTAACCTTTATTGGCAACAGTGTGTGCGCAAGTGAATGTGCCTCACCTGCCGTTTGCGGTACCTTCGTCTGTGGCTGAAGATCCTACGACAGAAGAAAAAGCAAAGAGAATTCAAGCTGATTTACTTTAATACACAGTTTTGCTCTGGTATAATACTTTATTCTTTTGAAATGAAAAACCTGCCCGTCAGATGCAGAAATAAAAAGGTCTGAATGGTTTCTGTGCATCTTCTTATGCTGGGTTAGAACGCAAGTAAACTGGGGAATTGAAGCATATTTTACTTTCAGACAGTGGAATATTTTATTAAAGCATGTTTTGAGAAAGCTTATGCCACGCGCCACACGTGAAACTGATTGAAAGGACCGAACCGTACAAATATCTCAGCACGGGGTTTTTAATGGCATCTCTTTATACTCGTCAGCTGGAGCTCTGGCATATAGGAGAAAGAAAACGAGGTGAAAGTTCTTTCATACAATGTACAGTAACAAGACAATAAAGTTTAACAAACCAAGTGTGGCTATTGGTCAGAACCATGACAAATGGAGAACACACACTGCACTACAAGAACATCCCACAACTGTGCAAGTAAAGTAAAAGACAAGAGTGAAAATGTATTCTTTAGAGACAGAAAGAGCCTCCTTTCTTTAGTGTCCCCATGTCTGAGTGAACAAAATATGGATTAGTGTATCAGCGAGACTCTGGCAAACAGCTTGCGGCTGGGATTTGGTCAGACTGTGACTTTGTCTCTTGGGATGCACAGAGCTGGTGTCTGTCATTGGCTCTGAACAAAGCAAAAACAGGGAAGGCACGATCACAAACTCGTCACATATTAAAGTCGTGTCTCGGCAGGAAAAGGGTCATTGTTTCTAGTTACTTTGTGCCGTTTAAATCTGTCTTTCAAATCCCATCTGTGGTTGAAGACGTGTTCAGATCCTCTGAGCAGAATCACTCCATCAGTATTAACATACTCTGCTACAAAAAAACAACTCTACATACATAAGAGTACTCCATCCAGCTTAAAAAGAAAAAAAAATCTGCTTATGTGACTGACAAACAATGAAATAATCATAAGATTGATTAGTAATAGGCCCCTCTACAGGGCTTCAAGAGAAATCTAGGGTCTGAAATTTTCTATAAGAAACCCCACCAGCCAAATGTAAAAATTCAGCTCTGTATGTTACGAAGCTTGAGCGTGCGGTTAGCCAGTTTCAAATGCCATCAAAGACAATCAAATTTTAATTCGGCAGAAACAGAAAGTCTACTAGCCAACCTTTGTCAGAGCAGTGAAAGATACAGAGGTACGAGCGCTGAAAATGGGATGGAGATCACGGTTACGTATGAGCTCACAGATTAGTGCTGACAAATGAAGCGTTGACATTCAAACAGAAAACGCGGTCGGCTGAACTTGCTAAGGCTTTTATCGCAGCGGAGACGCCGGGAACGAAACGATACACGTGTGAATCCACGCAGAAGAAACCTTTACCTTCCTCCCGCTGGATTTTAGGTGCGAGCAGACATAATCAGGTCAGCTTCAACTAGTATCGGAGCCTTGAAAGTGATATTTTGCTTTTATCACACGCAGACTGCTCTTTAAAAAAAAAAAAAAAAGTCTACTTACCCCCCTCGCTGAAAAGGAAATGACACAAGGTGTGAAAGTCCTCGCAGCTTTTCCTCGACATCTTGGAATCTGAATCAAAGAGGAAAGTGGACAATGCATCAAAACATGAAAGTTTGAGCATTGATTCTCTCAGGCTCAGTATATTAGGGCTTTTTTTCTATTTTAATGCTTTTCATGCTGTTATTAGTTGACTTTTGGAAATTGTCCTCTTTATCAACTGATGTTTTTTACAAGCCCTTAAGGATCCTTTCCCTGAGACAGCTGGTTTGTATCACTTTTTTATTCTCTTCTTTGCTTTAATAATTTCTACAAACAACTAAATGAAAACCTACAAAAAAAAGAAAAAAAAAGAGCTTGGCTATGTGCTGAGATTGAAGCAATTGCGGAATGTGAAATGATTCCACCATGGGCACTGCGAGCAGAGGCCTAGGGCTTTCAACAGCTCTAGGCCTAATCCTCAGCCATTTCCTCTTGGCACTGATGAAGGCTACAGGCAGCTGACGGGAGTCTGAACGGCGCTGGAACTACCGTGACTGCACGAGTCCTTCGGGGACACTCCGATGCATCTGCAGCTACGCGTATCACATTGGCTTTGGTTCGTACGCTTATAAACCATTTTCCAGGTGCTCAAAAGGATTTAAAGTGCAACACAGCAAGCGATGCCCATCAAATGTGATTCATCTTATTGTTTCAGAAGCAGTTCCCCTTCAGAAATCAGGATTCTGCCAGCTGTGCTCGTGAACAATCAGTCAACTCTTCACAAATGTAAATTAACTCAGCTGCTGAGAACGGGTGTTTCTCTGTGGCTGCGTACGGACCTCGCTAAAGTCTAACACAATTACCCTGATGATGTCACCGTGGTAGCAGGGTGATTTCACACCTGTGGAGACTCTGGATGTTGAGTTGCATTGTGGGAAATTAAGGAGTTATGGGACTTGATGCATACCAAGGATTAGAAAATCTGGACATTTAGGACTCAGCTGCCTAGAATCTGAGCATCCCTTCCTTAAAAGGGAATAGTTTGACATTTTTTAAAATAAGCTTATTTCCTTTCCTGCTGAGAGCCTGAAAGCCAGACCAAGAAATGCTCCAGCAAACTGCAATTTTTTCATTTTACAGTTTGGTTAAAACAAAATTTAACAAGGTCACTACTGTCCCTTTTCAATTTGAGGAGCCTTTCACTTGAGAGCTGATGAAGTCAAACTTCTATCAATTTTTTTTTTTAACTACTGCAAGTAAGTGAATCTGCAAGTCTCGCACATGATCAAACTGTTCTTTAGTCTGTCCCTTAAATAAAGTAGATGACAAAAATTAGATAGGTTTTAAATCTAAAAAATAAAAAAGTTCAACTGCAGTTTATCTAGCAATGAGCTTAAGGTCTCCCATGCTTCAATACACTGCGGTATCGTCACATATCCATCGTGTCAGATATGATGTGTACTGGCCTGAACAGTCGAGGAGAAGGGGCCTGTTTTTAGGAATAACTGTTTTTGAGCAGGTGTGTGGAGCTGCTTCTCCAGACAGTGGGTTTGGCTCAGCTCCCCGTATTCTCAGGAAATCTGGGACCCATTTTCTCACAGGCTATTTTTGTTATTTTGGTTTGGTCATCTGTTGGATAAGGAACATTTCTCCTTTTTTGCAGTCCTTAAATCTATTCCTCTACACAAAAACAATTTGTTGTAATGTTAGAGATAAATAAGGAGAAACTGATGATATTTGGATAAACAGAATGCGCTTCCAACGTCGTCTCCTCCCCCTCCTGCCTGGCTGTGGTCCTGTTCCAAAGGGACAGCTGCACAGTCAGTCTGTGGGCCATATTCACACCTTCCCCCTCCATTGTTGACGGCCAAAGTCACGCTTCTGTTTAAATTCGGTTACACCTCTGCTCAAAGTCAAATACTGAGGTGTTTCACTGCGGTTGTGAAACTATAATCCAACTGCTGACGTCAAAAGACGAGGCGAGAAACACAAAGATGAAGACGGGGGATTTAAAAGGAGAAACAGACGAGTAACATCTGGTTGAGGAAAAGCACTGAGTGGAAACCCAGAAAGAATTCAGCGACTGACGGCTATTAAATGTGTATTTGCTTGCATGCGTGCGGTCAGTCAGTCCCCGTCTGGCTGAAACGGTGGAATAATGCGCCGTCTGACAGTGGCAAGAATGCTGCGGGCGCTGGTTTCGGCATTAGGCGGCATTAAGTGAAGGCCCGGAGCCTGATTCCGGCACGGCAGTCTCAGCAGCGAGCTTAGCGCCTTCTTCACCAGCGTAGGAGCTGCTCAGATCACGACACAAAGAAAAGCCATCGTAAAATCTTTAAGAGTCCACTTAGGCAGCGTCAGAGCCAAAGTTATTGAGCATCCACGGCTCTGTACAACTTACAGCTAGTCGCTACAGTAGATCCTGGTCAGGGTTTCAAAACTCAAAAGACTCACTTCCACTAAATGTGGATCTGAAAATTGACGTGCCTGACGTTTCTGCACCCAGAGGTCAGGCTCTTAGCTCCTGTTGTCCCTGAGGAAGACATTGGATTAGCGGCCAATTCAGATCCTATTCTTTCACATTCAGACAAGTTCAATTACCCGCTTCAGCCAATAAGCGCATTTAATACAACCTCGTCTTTCCTGTGACTGGCTCACGTTGTCGGTGCGATTGTTTGAGTCAGAGACGAGGCAGACCGCGTGAAGATGGAGGACAGAGGGCAAAATGGGTCCCTTTAACCTTCATCCTACAGAAATATGAATTTACAAATAAAAAGGCCTATTAGTGCTGCTACAGTTGTGACTGAATTTATAGCTGTTGAGTCTTTCACTGTATAAGATATTTTAAAGTCTGCATATGATGTCACACTGACACTGTACTGGAGCTCTTTGATTCATAAAGACTATATCTTTAGTGCTGTTGCACAGTGTGTTAATCCTCGTCTTTGTCATCAGAGGCTGTCAACAGTTGGATACACAGCGGAACTACAGCCTTTTCTTATTTGAATCACTTACTGCAACAAATGTACGAATGTTAAAGTACCTGAGCTGAGGTTTGTGGCATCTGCCTAAGGGAAGTTTAAATGACTAAATGTAACAGAATTATATAAAATTAAGATAAAAATATAATATAAAGACAGAAATAAAAATGTTGAGCCAGCAGATGATTTACAGTGAATGCTGTAAATTAATGGTCTGAAAGTGTTTTTTAATACAGGTTCACCGTAAATGCTGGATGGAATCATCTGGAATTAATTGCACAAACAAATTGGATGCAGTCCTATCCCACTTTTACTGTCAGATGTGTTTCTTTATAAAATGTATGACCATAAACTCATTACTTTCTGAAGGGAAACTTATCAATTGAAATTGTCTAATTATACTTCTATTATGAAAATGAAGAATGTAACCAAGGTGGTGAAGTGCAGTAACAATATACAAGGCATTTTGCAATTTATCGTGAGAGATTTGACAAACTGAAACCTCTGGGTGATTTTTAAATTTGTATTAAATAATAAAATTATCATCAACATCAACAACATCAACAACATCAACAACCAAGCCAGGCAAGCTAAAACAATAACAGGTGGAATACGTTACTTACTCAGTGCTAGTTGACCGTTCTGTCCAGCAGTTTCTAGTTTCTTTGTGGGATGCTGAAGTCTGTGTCGAGACGCCACCAGTTGTCCCCACACGCAGCCACTCTGCCGTCCTCCCCGGAACCTTGAGGTTACCTTTCGGCTTCGGCAGCCTCGTCCTCCTCCGTGCGGCGTAACCCGTCTGCATTGTGCTCCGGCTCGAACAAGTAACCACAAATATCAGACTGAACTGACACACTGTAGAACTCCTGACCTCTGTATAATCTATAGCAGCACCTTCGGCCATTGAATATTTGAGTTGTATGTGTCTGGCAGGATAAAATATGGCGTGTGGACCGGTGGGGCTGCGGCACGTTGGATTCGTCCCCTTCTCAGCCTGACTGTTGACGTGTTTTACGTCATCCTCAACTGCCCTGGCGGATAGATGCAGAGGAATAAATTGCAATTTCCCTGTATAGAAAATATGGAGGAAACTGAGTCTCTCTTCATTCTTAAACACTCGCTGACTTGTTTTCGGTCAACCCCCATTAAAAAAAAAGTAAATAAAATTGTTCCTTTAAGACTGAAGTTAAGTGTCAGATTAGCGAAGCCTTTGTCTTGTGGCCTGTTCTTTAAGCAGGAGTATCTGGGTTATCTAGATCATAATGTTATGGATTTGGTGCGAGTCTGGATGCTTTTGGTTCTTTATAAGACATTTTAAATCAGCTTCAAACTGTTGTCACAGCAACAGGTTCTTAAACCCAAAGCTGCAAAAAGGAGTAAAGTTAGCTGGGTCAGGGACAAGACATGAGGTCATTAAACGGCTCGTCTTTGAGATACTCAACAAGATTGTGGCTGTTAAAGGACCAGTGGTGCCTGAATACATATAATATTATTTGATATTAAAAAGTCAATGTCACTTCTAGATTAGATTAGATTAGAGTATTGTACAAAGTCAATACAATGCAAATATCTACCGAGAAGTGCAAACAATAGTATTATTGTACTTGAAGCACCGCAGAAGTACGAACGGTTTAAAGTTTAGTGTTTCACTTCAGGGCAAAACTTCCTTAGTTGGGAATTTCAAACACATTTAAATAATTCTTAAAAGATATTTTAGTGACATTTCAAAGCCTACAGTGGTCTGAACAGTTAGGAAACGTTTTTCACCGGTCACGCTCTAACATCACCTCACATTAAACAGCTACTTCAACAGCTAGAACACGTGGAAATAAATACGATTTATTACATCACGAATACATGTGGGGATCACGTACCTGCTTCCTAAGGATTAATCATGTCTTCAACTCTGTGCTTTTTTTTTTTTTTTTTTTTAAGTATTTTTTAATTAACCAGGCCCCAGTCTGCTGTGGACTGGAAGAAGCTTAAAAATACACTTTGACTTTCTGGAATAAAATTAATGCTCCGCAAATGTGAAAGCTGAGGTGAAGCTTCGGCTTGAATGTTTGAACTTCAGCTTCATCACTTTAATTTCTGAGAAACCCTGTTCAAACTGCATCGGAAATGCCATGCATTCGAAGTTCAGTGCATAAAAAATATTATCAAGACAACTTACACTTTACTCCAAATTAGGTGCAAACACACTCGTCTGCCAACCAGCGGCTAACACACAGACGGGAAACACGCAACGTTTTACCTCGTGGTGGTTGTTTAGACGCTCAGTAGCTCGTTTCTTCATTTAAGTTGAGAACGAACAGAGAAATGTTCTGCACGAGCGACGTTTCTTGTTATTTTATCGGTATTTCCGTCGTCATAATCATCATCATCATCATCATCAAGCGCAGGTGCGCTGTGGTGCGTTCGAATACCGCAGTTGTGTGGGACGTTCGGGTTTCAGAGCCTCGAGCAGGTTCAATTGATTTTCCAGGCTGACACTTATTCTGTTGTTCGAAAAACTTCTCCAGGAAAACTTCTAGGTTTTTCCACACAACTGAAAACCCCCATTTTTCCCTGTGTATCTCCTTTGCTTATAGATCCCTTTGCAAGAGGAGCATCTGCAAATGACTGAATTCAAATGTAGTTTAACATTTGTTAAATGGCTGGTAAAAAGTTGTGAAAAAGTCTTACATGTTGCTTTTTACACTTCATGCAAATATTTAGCTAATATTATCAGTCATATGACAGCCCTTTACTAATATTTAGTTCATTTCTGAGCTCCGCATACAACAATTGTGTCAGCGCTTTGTGACCACACGGATATTACACCATGGTCAGCTGCAGAGAGAAGAGTCAGGAGGGAAACTCGAGTGTGGAATACCTCAATGTCTTTATTGCTGTTGCTGAGTCAAGGGTACAATGTTTCACACATCCATCCAGTTGTTGGACATTGGGAGTGGTTAGAGAGAGTACAAATTGTGTAATGTGCATTGGCTTAGCGCTACACAAACAACAAGTGTCTGGTTAAACATGGAAATAAAAGAATTAAAAAAAAAACATAAAATGGACATTTAAAAAAATTACGGTATTATGAAACCACTAATAAAAAAAACATACATGTCACATTAAATCACGCGTAAAAATATTTTGGTCAAGCTCCCCTGCTCTTTTCAGGAGCCATGGAATGTGATTGTCAGACTTTTGAGCAGTAACGTTGATCAATTTAATGCCCTGGCAAACCGTTCGTATTCTTCACTAAGCTTGTGCCGTGCAGCTACTGAAAGGGAACGTGCTACTTAAGATCAAGTCGGTGAAAAATAAAGTCTTTATATTATACTGAGTTGCTGTGAGGCTTTTACGTACTGCGCCTCAGCTGTCATAAACGTTGTCGTTGCAATCTTAAGACGAAGAATTACACAGTGGTAAATATCCTTGTACTGTACTAGTATGTTGCTATATACTTAGGCACCCTGATTTACTTTGTATGCCCTCAATTAGAAAATGATTGCTGAGCATAAGAATGTGCATAGAGGCTAAAATGCAGTTAAAAGTAGATGTAAAAAAACAAAACAAAACATTGGTTTGCCCATTTCCTATGATATAAAACCTACAGCTTTGTGCACCTGCTTTTAAAGAGGAATGTCTGAAGATTTTAAAGTGATCAAACAGGTACAAAAGCTATAAAACAGCTAGAAATAGAAAAAGACACACATTAAAACATAAATAAAATGACAAAGGATAATAATAAAAGTCTTAACAACACTCCTGCCGCCTCCAAATTTGAAAACTGCCTGTTGGTGAGTAGTTTCTGGATACAAAAAAGCCTTTAAAAATACCTTTTGAGTACACAGCTGTTATATACGATACAGTATAATAGGTCATATTCAAAACATCACATGTGCTAACATATATTACTCAGACCATTGGTAAGACATAATAAAAGTGAAATCAGCTAAATTCTAGAAGTGCTTATATTTCTATCCTGAACTGGTGAATGTTGAATAAAATAACAATGTGTGAAGCTTTTGCTTTAAATATAAATAAAAAAGAGAGATGGAACATGATCTGTATGAGGGAGAGAACTGATTTCACCCATCGCTTTGGAATGTGGAAATGTCACACATCTACTCTCTCTATCAAAACTGTTGACATTGAACACAACAGATAATCTAAATTTAATTAGTTTTTTTTCTTTCCTGGCAGGATTGTATAAAGTAATTAGTAATTACAAATGTCCAAATTTCACAGCATTTTGTTTCTTTTAGAAAGCAAAAGAAAAAAAATCAATGTGCAAAGGCACTATACGTGGCAACTGTACAAACATATGATCTTGTTCCAGTACAGTGCTTGGACAGCATCTCTCCTGGGGTCCCTCTTAGGAATGTGGTCATTATTTGGTTCTTAAGACAAAGTCGTAGAAGAATCTCGGATTGTCGTGGTCCCCGGGTTTAGTGGTTCATTGAGACATTAGTGCCCCATACCTGGTGAAAGACGCAAAACAAGTCTGTCAGCGGCTTTACTACAAGTCTGTAAATGAGCAGCAGGCACCACGATGAAGAGCTGAAATCATGCAGACAATGTGCGGCTTAAAGGTGACTGAAACAGGTAAAAACTCCAAACAATCAGGACTTCAAACACGTTAACGTCCGATGCAGATATGACTGTTCTATTGTATGTTTGAAATTCACATAGCCCCCATTTATATAATTTGAATTTATGCCTGCAAATGTTTTGACAAAATGAAAGAAGTACTGCATAAACCCAAAATAAGATCACAATTATTGCAAACATCACACACGAAAAATTAGTTTTCTGTCTGACTGAAATAACAACTGGACTGATCGTCAGAAATGCTGCCTAGAGAGAAACTTATAAGCATAAAGCATCGAGAGATTTCAGAAATACACTTGTACTGACTGTTAAAGTTCATTGGAAATAAGAGGCCAGAAATGTTCTTGTTTGAACCTTTCTCTTCTGAATTCACTAAATTCAGTGAGAGTTATTCTTCCACCCACATACTGGGGAGCATTATTCTGAAAGCCTGGTATCAGAGGAGCATGTGGAGACAGTGGGGCTGCTAACTTCTACGTGAGGTCCATTTTAGTGTCAAATGTCTGTAGGCGCCTGCAACAAACAACTAGTGAGAACTACAAAATCTATACAAGGCCTCCAACCTCCTCTGAGTCAGACTGTGATGGTGTGCTAATCTCCAGCGTACCAGCTACTAATGTGACAAACCGGCTTGGCAGGAGCACTGTGTGTAACACTCCAAGAGGCGGGAGTGAGGTCTGAGCAGCACAAGTGGACGTGCACATTTGTGGAAGAGCTGAAAGGGTTGAGTGGCGTCGAGATGGCTGTTGAGTGGACTTACAGAGGTGAAATTGGTGTGTGTGTTTTTGTGCGTGTGTGTGTGTGTTTGCGTGAGAGTGTGATCCTGTGCGTTGAACGAGCAGCACGTTACGCAGAAATGTGTGGAATTCCTCAAGGCCAAAAAGCCTCTCTCCTGTCCACTGGAGGGAACAAAATGAGGAGGAAGCTGCACTCAGATCAGATTTTAAAATAGCAAGTAATGTTTAAGCGGCATCCTGAAATGCTGTGGAGCAAAAGGCCAAACAGCGACTGAAAAAGACTGCAGCGCAGGCTACGATAGGGTCAGTTATTAGATTTGAACACATGGTGTTGTATAAATCGAAGAGCCAGTGTCAAAATGACCTTCAGTCTCCTGCCAAAAGACTCCAACTAGTGGAAATGTTTGCTGGAGGGTTGCCAGTTGAGAAACGTATGCTTTTCGCTCACTTCGACTAGTACGTGAAGATTTCTGAACGTTATGTCTCGCAGTGTAACTCTTAGCAGGCTAGAAAAAGAAGATTACAGCATCACCAGGAAACAGCAACCACTTCACTCCTTGTCTTTACAAGTAGAGCAAAAATACTCGGATCATTTACTGAAGTAGAAGCAGAACTTTAGTTTTAAAAAGTACTCGCTTTGCAGAATGAATATGAAATTCTTTGACTATAGTTACTGGTGTGTTATTGTGTTAATCATTTTATTGTTGCAACTGGCAATGATGGATTCAATTTTAGCACCTCAGGAAGATTATATGTTTTGAATCTAATACTTATAATTTTAATTGCTTTACTTATTGTTGGATGGCTTCAATCCTAAGGTGGATTAAATTGTATTATGCTGTTATTTGGATAATTAATCAGATTCTGAAAAGTAACTGATATTACATAAATGTAGAGGAGCAAAGATATGACATTTAATTCATTAACAGGTAATGAAGTCAGAGTGCAAGGTAACAGTAAATGAAAATACTCAAATTTGAACAGAAACAATTCCTTACAACTAATTTAACTAACTCCCATGTCTTCAACTAACAGGTTCAGTATTTGACATATGAGTTAAGAAAATTCTGAATTGTGTGGAAAAATGAAATATTACACTGGGGGGAAAAAACAATGTTGCATAACAATCGTTCTGAAAGGTCGTCATTTTGGAAGTTAACTCTACAAATGCAGCGCACGTGCCCAAATACCTACGCTCCCCTTTTCTGTGTTGGCACTTAAATGAACAAGCTTGTAAAAACTCACCGTTAGCTACTGATTTGGTTTCTCCTCTGCCTGCCACCTGCAACACACAAAGAAAAGAAGATAATGCAGCGGCAAAGATCCGGACGAATGCAGAAACGTAGCAGAATGTACCTAGCGGCCCTACACTCATGGCAGCAAGTGCTTATTTTCTGACCTAACCTTTCTTGAACCTATCCAGACAGCCCTCACAGAACATCTCCCTGCTCGCTGGCCTCCTCTGACATCACAGCATAGCACGGTCAGCTAACGGCAACATTGCTAACCACTACGTTTCCTGTCCAGGGTACTTCTTGCGTCAGCACAGGCCACTGCCTAAACAAGCGGCCCCCCTGCTCGTTGTGGTGGACCCCAGCCTTCTGTCTGCACTGCAGCTGCTGGCTGCAGAAACACGCTACTACCAGAGTAGGAAGGATGGAAGAAGGTTTATAGGAAAGTAAGTGGGTAAGTATAGATCCTTGTCATAGTCCATTTTAAAATGTGCAGTTTCACCTCTACTAAGCACCTCTACAAACAGTTTTATCGGTGTATAGCGGTGAAGATAATTTATTCATGTCAGGTGTAGTCAGACTTGTTTGAAAATGTGAAGCGATAACAGTGATTCAATGCTGTCAAAGTGCTGCTGCGTACCTCAGCAGTCTTGCTTGTACAGAATTCTGTAAACAGTTTATCCATTATGGCAATAAAAAGAACAGTGAAGCTGGACTGAGAGTAGTGATTTGTGGTTGTCGCAAGGAGCAGAGATGTGATACAGCCATTTGTGAAAAGCATTCGGCCTGCAGCTGGACAACAGGCGCACTGTTAAAGGTTTTTTACGACGCAGAATTTACACCAAACTCTAATCTTCTGGATTTTGTTGAGTCGGCTTTAAGAAGCGATACGTGTTAATAGAGTCAACAGCATAATCCTTCTTTAAAAGTGGCTTTACTGTGGCTTTGTCGATGTGTTCGCTCTGTTCCGTTCACTTTACAGGTCTTTGGCTTCCAATTGGGTAAAATAACAAAGACATAACTGAAACAAATTCATGTTTATTACACCTAAATCATGTGTAACATTGTGCCTTGGAGGAGTAATGACGTATTAGGCAATAAACAGCCTTTCGTCATATTATACTAATCTCTTCTTGGACTGAGGTACTTATTTATGTTTCATTATGATTAAAATATGCAGCGGTGTCCAACCACAGCAGAACAAAGCACAGCATTGTCAGTGACGGAGAGTGAAAAGTTGACAGTGTGACAGCAGATTGTGACGTCATTCTGTGATAAGCATTTGGAAAGAAAATGGAACAGATGCTCTTTTACCTCTCCGGACTTATTCCAGACTTATCGGTGAGGAGAGGAGAGACTAGCTATGAGAGTTCTTTAAAGTGAAACAAACAAGTAACAAGTAAGTGTTATGCCCACTGCTTTAGCACACCACGTCTTTAATGAAATAACTCATGGTGCTTCCAACTAATCTGGCTTAGTAAAAACATCATCTGGAAAAAATTTCCCCCCATGACCAGACACATCTTTCATATACTACAACAACATATGAAAACAACAACTGCTACCTTGGTTGGAGAGGCACCTTTGTTTTCCCATAGACTCCTCTTGTTGGTGACGTCAACAGGCTTCAGGTCCTGTGAATGAACAACAAGCAACGACAAAACATCAGCAGAGCTCAACATTTGCAGGTCAATATGAAAACAGACATCATATTTTGGCAAAGGTTAGCAATGACAAAGAGCTCAAGGAATGAGAGCAAAGGCTGACAGACAGTATCATGCAGCGAGGCACTTGTCTAGTGAAAGTGGAAAATAGCATTCTCACTATATCCATCACTATCCGAGGTAAAACCCAGGGAAGGCTTTTAAATACAGTTACACTGCATAGCGAGATGTTATGAGAAACAGATCCTGTAAACGTCGATATCCTCAGTCTGTGTAATGTGTGTTGTAGTACAAGCCATGATCTGCAGCATAGAAAGATCTGACATGAATATTTGGGTACATGCTGTAGGTAGGAGTATAGAAAACCAGTGGGTACTGATGTCTGCTGGTAAATATCCACTTGCACAATTCTCAGGAAATTATGACAGATATAGTATAAAGCTCCGTACAAGTTTTTTTGATAAGTAACCAGCAGGTGGTGCCAAACATTTCACATCTCACAAGCATTCACAAGGGCAGCCTGAGTTGCTTCCACTGCATAATTACAAAAATGATTATAAAACACCTGCTGTACAGAACACAACCGGCAGTAATTGGAGGTAATGTGATGAGAGATTTGTGTGAAACTGGGTTTCATGATAATAATAATGATAATAATAATAATTATTAATAATAATAATAATGGTTGCTAGTTAGAAACACCAATTGTCATTACAGTGTGACTGAAATGTTGCTTAATTGGTGCACAGATGTGACATCACAGCACTGCTGCAACCATATCATTGTTCTTCCATGCATGTCTCGACAAGCCCTTCAGCTGTACAGGACATGTACTGTTCTCGCTAGGAGCAGTGACAGGAGTTGCTATGACAACGACATACCGCTGGCCTTCCTCCTGACGCTTTGCCGCTCTCCGGGGTTTTATTCAGCCAGTCGTTGATGCGGCCCGCCACGCCTGTCTTGATCACAGCTGCTTCCTGTTTGGACAGGGTCAAAGGTCAGCTAAGCCTGGTCGTCATCAGCGAGGAGGCCAAGCAGGAAGTGCCAGTGAAATGGGCTCTTTCCTCTCTCTTTCTGTTCAAGTCACACAGGCACACGTTTCACCACCTTTCTCACATCCTCCACCACCACATCTTTTACCTTAAACGCACTTCCGCCACTTCCAGGAGAGCTGAACACGTTGCCCTTCTCCCACATGCTCTTAATGTTTCGTATGCTATCGGTGACCACGGGCAGATCCACCGCTCCCGAGCGAGGTGATCGACACTCCTTGTTCTCTCTCTGTGGAGTCAAAGCAGTGGGTTTAAACTGGAGGATGGCAGCAGATGGCTGGCGTGATCAAAAGCTCACGTACTTGTCTTCTGTAAAAACGCCACAAGCTCGCTAATAATAGTGACAAATTCTTACAGCGTCTTTGATATGCCTTCAAAGTGCATTGAGAATTATTATGTGTTGTTTTGGGTATTCAAACAACAGAGAAAGATGCTGGGGGAAAGGCAGGAGTAGCATGAAAGAGCCACATGACACCAGTTCCAACTGCCAGTGTGTTAATACTGAAACAAGACACACGATGGGAACTTTGGGGTGTTTTTATGCTCAGAATGCCTCCCAAAATATAGTTTCTAGATTATCAAGGCTAAAATCAGAAGATAATTAGATTTTTGACATTTCCACGTGTAGCTGAGTAGTCATGTAGGCTAAGTTAGAGATTTGTGTCAGTCTGAGTTCACATTGTCCACCCATGACCTGCCCATGTGATGTTGATGTCACATTCAAGGGGTTCTGGCTGGGTTCAAAATGTCAAATTTAAAAAGAATTATTACAGTTACTAAAATACAGCAGAGATTATTTATTTAATCAACAAAATATTTAATAACCATTTAGCTGATTAAAAAAGATAAATTTCTTTTAATTCTTTTTGCCATTTCAGAATAAAGCGATTCACCCTTTTGCATCCATCTGTCCTTTTTTTCTTATTATTGTCATTATTTAAGAAGCAGAAAAAGTATGAATAACTTATCACTTAAATTATATTAACTATTTTAAAAATATATATTTTTAAATTTTTTTAATTCCACATATTTATATAGTAAAAACATATACTATCTAAACAATAGATGGGTTTTTTTGTCCAGCCACCTTTTACTCACTATTACTACAAAAACCATTTAGGAGCATCGAATATTAAGTGTAAGGATTTTTGCTGTGTTTTTCGAGAAAACTGAAAGTTTCAAAGATTTACAACATTTGAAGACATGCAGATACCCTGCCTTATTTCCAATTATCTGCTTGTGACCAACAAGTTAGGATTTTTTGTGAAGATAAAAACAGCAATCATACCAAGGCTAAGGGTGAATCTGCAATGACAATAAGGAAAATTACACTGCATCAGAATAAACTCTAGGTTTGAATTATTTCTTTTCTATTTGTCGTGTTTTATCGCAAATTTAAAATTTTGTACATAAAGGCATATTATTAAGTGCATATGAGGTTACAACTGCTGACTATCTTGGTTTCATACCTGTGGACCCTGTATATTCTGGATGTTTAATATATTTCAGTGTCTTGTATTCCTAAGTGGGATATTTCATTCTTGTACATGGCACAGATAACTAAGGTTTCAGTGATGGCACGTTGCTACCACATTGTAGCATTTCCACTGAGGCTACGACACTAACCTGAGCAGCTGAGGTGTACTGCTCCAGCCTGTTGTCTATCTTGGACACCATGGGAGAATGAGACGTCTTCACTGAGCTGCCGGGCAGAAGCAGGCAGTTAGTATAAAACACACTAGAACATACACTTTGAATAGTAAAAGCCTTGCTGCAGGTAGGCGATATGATCCGACAAATGTTTCTGAAGTCATGATTTTACCTCTTCTGTGCAGACTTGTTCAGGAACTCGGCCCTTTCTCCAATCTGTACAGAATGGTTATTAAAGAATGAGGTTATAAATACTGTGGGAAAGTTCTACTCATGCACACATCACTTTCCTTCATTCTTCACTAGCCTCAAAACAGATGTTAAACCCAACATTTTTTTCATTTAAAAATACTTCCATCATTTGTCTTAATGCTTGTATCAGTCATTTCACTGTAAAACCCAGACTTCAAAATACTTTTAATAATAATAAGTTAATAGTTATTACTACAAATATATTTACACATTTTGTTAAGTGTGACAGAGCACATTAGAGCAGGGAGAGGGAGCCCCGGGATGGAGCAGAGGGGATGGCCAATGTTAACTTATGGTGCATATTGAAGCGTTCAATCCTTAGGTCACTATGATTCTTTCCTGAACTATCACTTAAAGAAAGTTCGGTCATTTTTTTCATGAGCATGTAACTACAACAGTTTTTTTTTCCATTTGTCTTTCTTCTTTATATGCTTAGTACATTGCATTCTCCTGTCCAAGATAACATGAAGTAACAAGCTCTTCCATCTGTGTACAAATTACTCCAAAGGATACACACACACACACACACACACACAGAAAAAACACATCAAGCTTGGACTGTGGGAATCTCAGAGGATTGTTTATGATATGTGACAAAAAGACTAAAAAAGGGGACAACACATGCTCTTCGTAGATGCTCAAAAAAACCTTTCAACAGGCAAAAGAAGAAACAGCCAAAAAAAAAAAACACACCCCCTCCCCTCTGTGAAAAAGGACCTTCCACTCAGCTGCTACCGAATGTGGGAGTTCCCAAAATACTTGCCGACAGGAAATTCCCCATTCTCAGACGCGTTTTACAGAGTTGTAGCCATCCGAACACAGTTACAGTATTCCTGTTAACCCTAATCGCTTTCCTGCTTCCCCGCAGCCTTCACTCTGCCCCTCTGTCCTTTTCTTTCAGAGAACACTTTATCTACAGTACGGAGCATGGCTTTGCTGGTTTACTGCTGATAACATAAAAGCGAGATCCTGGGGCTGTGTGTTCTGTGGGTCATAATTCTCTGTATTTTAGTAGTGCCAAAATATGGCACTTTGCAGGCAAAAACTATGCAGAATTGCAAAAGTACATTAAGAAAACAATAGAGGTTTCTAATGCTTTGCATAGTCGACAATTGTGACATGATTGTTCCAAGGCTTGTGCTCGAAATATCTTTCGTACCTAGTACTTGTAAATATTTTATTAAAAAATGCCTCACTCTCACATGGATATAGGATCAAAAGTAAATATGAAATATAAAACCAAAGTTGGAGGACACCACACATAATCCAGGAGATCTATGACAACAGTGCAGTACAATGAAATGGAAAGGTCATACATGGCTAATTGTGCCAGTGTATGAACTGAGCAACAGACACATGCATCAACACAGGCACACACACTTACAGAAGCACAGCTGTACCTACAGTGAACATGATGACAAAGTAAAGCTGAGTCTGTGAGACCAGTGCAGAAGTGCAGAGAGTCACCGTTAACCCACATCATTTCATAAAAACTTTGGCCACAAACAAACAAAGGCCTCGATTCTAATACGATCACAGATCACATAACATTACAGCCCACTGTCAAGTCTGGAGTCTCACCGGGACATGCCAGATGGATATTACTGCTAACTGTCACTAATTTGATTTTCTCCCCTGGCTGAAAATCCCCTTCGGTTTTCAGTGTGTGGGAGTTGGGCTTTGGCAACACCGAAGAGATTTATTCACATCTGAGTTGATTAAATGTCCTCACCGACAAACATTTCTCTTTGGATGAAGACGGAAGAGGTGCACACTGGGTCGATGTGGGTTGCTTTTTTTTTGTTACACACAGGTCAACAAATTGGTGCAATTTTTAAATGAGCAGTTAAATAAGTTAAAGAAAGATTTGCCAGCAGCTTTTCACACATCTCTCCATGTTCGTCGATGTTCTTTCTATTTATGAACCCTCCTTTGGATAGCACTTGATGCGGAGAGCTTTAGAGATGGAGGTGAGATGCACAGATGAGGGTCATCTGGCACTTAATCTCTCTAAATATTTTGAATGTTGAGCTTGAGCTTTGCTGCACTGCCGGATAAGAGGGATTTGCAGGTTTCGGAGAACTATTAGATCGAGACAATTATGCTGACAACTGTGCTGGACAGGATGCAAATTCAGCACGGGCACGAAAATATAACACAGGCAAAGTGTTCGACCGTTACAGCTGTCGAGAGTATTGAACTGCCTGATGTGTGAGTTCCCACTCACACAGCCGTTTAGCAACTGTAGATGTCAGATCAGTCAAATTGGGCTTGCTCCAGATGTTGAAACAGTGGCCATGAGGTTGTGGTAAGTTCAGCTCTCCGTATAGAGTGTGGACAGGTTTTTAGCCTCCTTAAGACACAGAAGCTGCTACAATTAGCAACTAAAACTATTTTACTATTTACATCATTTATTATTCAGGTAACTCTTCTGACTTCTTCTGACATCTTTTCTTGCTACCGTATGTGCAAACCAATACATTTTCAGTAGGCTAACATTAGCAGCTCTGCTGTACTCTAACAAGTTTTGGGGATTTTTTGATTTAGAAGCAACCCTCAGTGAAGGTGTCAGCTGTAGTTTTTAAGATAATTTCCTTAAGAGAATATATTTTTTTTAAATGTAATCATATTGTCCACAATGGCCAAAACATTGTTCTAATGTCTTTGCCACCCTATTAAAATTAATGAAGGCCAAACATTAGATCTCAACTCAACTTAAAAACTGAGAAGCTCTACTTTGCAAGGTAACTCAGCTGATAAAGTCAGCCAGTGACAGCTGTTTATTATCATTATTATTTGCTCAGTATAAATATACTATAATGAAAACCTATTAGGAATTTTATTTGACACCATCACCATTAAAAACTGCATTTGTGCGAGAACAGAACACTTGACAGGCATTGCAACAGCAACAGAGGGACACAGGGTTTAGTGAAGGGTCAGCTGGCAGATAAAACTGGATTGACACTCCCGTCTTAGACGTGGTTGGAGGTGCACTGACCTTCAGAGAGGAGCCTCGAGGGCTGACACATTTGAAGGGTTTTCCCTCCCCGTCCATTGTGTCCTCCACCTTCTGTCTCTTCTCAGCTGCCTCTGCTCTCCTCCTTTCGATCTCCTCCTTCATCTTCCTCTTCTCCTCCTGTTTTCAGATGGAAGAGTTCAGCAGATGCATTTCTGTATGCTTTGACAGATTACTTCACAATCTCAGTGATTCTTGTCTGTTTTTATTTTGCAGCATATCTGGCGTTGAAAAGGAGCATTTATCATCTGCAAATGCTCCTATTCAACAAGTGCTCTATTCTTCTTGTATTCAGCCATGCCACTGCTGCTCATGGTAACTACTGTACTTCTAGTTCTCTTGTGTTTACTCTAAACAAACCACTGTTGGTGCTGGAAATCCGAAACACACTTCCTGTGTACCAACACACTTTGCCTGTGACCAGGCAACTACTGTAGACTCAGAGCAACTAAAACAGAAAGTGCAAAACCTCAAAAAATGGATAAGTTAAATGACGTGATGCAGAAGGATAAAATTTTATGTAATAATACTTGGTTGTTGCATAAAATAGCAAACGTCACAGACGAAACCGAAGGCCAATAATCAGGAATGCTGCAGACCCAAATAACAGATATGTGCCACTTTTTAATTGATTTACTTACTTTATTCAATGAAGCAGGTCAGGAACAAATTAAATTACTCTGAGCAAATTCTTATTTACAGTGATCGGCAGCCTCAGGAAGAAAAAAAGCCATTTTGGAAAGCTCAAGATGTGCAGACTACCAACAGTTTTTTTTTAAACAATTAATGTATGAACCATTTGTACTGTATTCAGAAGAGGACTGGTGCTTGGCAGTGTATCAGCCCTCTCCAGCAGCCTTGTCTTGGTTAATTAGTCTCTCTGTATCTCTGGGCCATCTTTTAATTACAAACCAAAAGGCCTCATTAACATCACACAAGAGGAGAAGAACAGGGGGAGATAGCGAGAGACAGACCGCCACATTCAGAGCCAAGATCAACAAGAGGACCAGTCACCGTAATAGTGGGAAAAGCATGGGGGCATAGTGAGAATCTGAAAGGGAGAATGAACAACACTGTGCAATCGAGCACAGATGTGAAGACACAGGTAGGAAGAGGTTATCATCTATGAGATACATAAGGATGAGACATCTGTAAAGGGAGGAAAAGAAAATGACATATGTGACTTATGAGAGGGGACCCCAACAGGCTGAGTCATGATAACGGTGAAGTATGGAGAGATAACGTCACCACAGCGCAAGTATGTGTGATACATGAGTTTCAGCTCACACAGGTGTAAAGGCTAAATCAACATACAACCAGTGGTGTAGAAAACATCATGAAAGGATGTGTATCATAGTCAATAAAATTAAACAGAAAATTAAGCTTAAAAGTGCACTGAAATTCTAATTTAATTAAGCAGATTTTAGAGGTGATATTTGTATTGACTTGTTTACTTACTTGGTTTAATTTATTTCTTAGCTGGCGTAGTGTTTCCTACTTTAGTGCTCTCCAGGAGATGCAAGTAATGGGTCAGTGTCAATAATGATTAATGAAACTGTGCCATATGTGTGTGGATGGCAACTAAAATGGTTAATAATTATCGACTGTGGTGGTCACACAGAAAATACCAGCTGTATAATCAGCACAATCACTGATTTCGGTATTCAACACGAATGTAAGTCTGTGCTGCTTTTGGACGTAGGAAAGAGAGGCAGCTAACACCAGCTCTGATCATTCTGAGTGTGCAAGTGTCTCAGTGAAAGTTTGGTCAGCTTAGCTTGCTAGCTTGCACTTTCCAAGTGAAATACAAACTGTTCAATTGCTGTAAAGGGACAGATGTCTTAAATTGCTGTCAGTACACAGAAAGTGCTGTGTGGGCCTGTATCAACATTCATCATTTATAAAGTTGCGTCTCGTAGCTAAATTGGCCTTTAAATGTCAGCCAACCGCTGCCAAAGAAAGCTTCCTTCCAAAACCTAAAAAATGTGCACATTAACGCAGTATTTACAGTATATATACTGTCCTTAACAAAAAGTAAAAATATATAAAATTCAGTTTTAAATAAAATCTTACATTCGCCCCGTGGAGCTTCACAGTCTGTACAACACCACCAACCACTGATCTTAGAGGCTTGAGTCTGACAATGACTAATCATTAGAAAGCAAACGGATGAAAGGGAGAATATAAACATAAATAGAAAAGCAAAAATGATCAAACAGCATCCTTAAAGTCAGTCTCCCGCCGCTTTTATCTAAAGATGCCTCTTGCTTCCTTACCTCCTCTCTGGCTTTCCTCTCCGCCTCCTCCTGCTTCTTCTGCCTCTCCTCCTCTTCCAGCACCTTTCTTCTCTCCTCCCTCTTTCTCTTCAGCTCCTCCAGCTCCGCTTCGGCCTCCTGCTGCTTCTGCCTCATCCTCTCAAACTCCTCGCTCTCTGCGTCGTCGCGGCGGCGCTTCAGCTCCTCCAGCTTGCGCTCTGCCTCTAGGCGAGCCGCGTCTTCCTGGTCGTCTCCCCCAACCTCAGGGGAGCGTACACTGCCAAAACTGAGCCGGACACACAAAAACGCAGGTCAGAGCACAAGAGTAGAAGACAACAGAGAAAAAAGGAGCAGGTTAATACTTGACATTTGATACAAACTGAATATTTTAGCATACACTTAAAGGATAGACAAACTAACCAAGACACAGAAATAACAACAATCACCTTTGCAAACTTAATGTTAAAACACATCTCGAGTTTTATTTAGTCTTTAATACTGACGATTTAGTGTAGGTGACCCAAGTCAGAAAAACACTGCCTCTCTGTTTCGGCTGAATGCTGAACATACACAGCTTGTTTGCCAGAAATTCTGATTCAGATATGCTTTTCAATTATTTTGCAGATGCCCCAGGCAATACTTTCATGTTTTTATTATAGCCTGAGTGACAAACACTAAATGTCTAATCAAACTGCTACTATTCAGCATATGCAGACACATTGAAGTAGTACGACAAATATGAAGATTTCTCTTCCATTATTTTCCTAATAAAATCCAGTCTGTAAAAGTACTTTAGCTCAATGCGTTTCATATTGATTTGATCTGTTTTTTAAACTTTTTTACCCACATTTGGAATCTAAATTTGGAAAATAACAGCGACCTTTGGTTGTTAGGCAACTTGATCTTTTCCGCCAACCTTTGTGTCAAGAATATTAAGTTACTGCAGTACTTTTCCACAACTGGTCAAGTGCAGAGAGGCACTGATAAATCAGCCTACAGCTGCAACTGGCCACTATCACTACTGCTATTTCTCCGTTAAACGTTGCCAACTGCCAATATTGGACTTGTGACAAGTAAATTTTTTTCAAAATTAACGTGCCTGTGGCCTTAAACATCTATAGTTGTGCTGGTGATAGAGAAAGACTTAGATTGGATATTTTTGATATTTATGTAACTATTTTGAGGTGCACAGGGCCTAACAACAATCAAAAGGAAATAATTTGTGGAGTTTATTAAATAATTAATCAGAAGTGGCTATGCCCAACTCTGGTCACAGAGTTAGAGCCAGGTGGTGACCAGGTGTGTGCGCTGCTGTGTCTGCCTACCTGTGGGTCCTCTCAGGTTTCCTGTGCTGTTTGGGAGGCGACTCCTCGTGCAGCCCTCCATTCAGCTTCCCCTGCTCCTCCATCTCCTCTCTGATCCCGCCTCTCTCACTCACCTGCAGCCACAAACACACAAAACCACCAGGGCCAATCAACCAATATGTGATTGGTGGGTAAGCTGAGCAGGTGGAGTCTGAGAGAAAGAGATCACACCCAGAACAAAATAACACACATCACATTGCACAGCGTCCACTCCAGAATTATGGCTGACAAAAAAATTATCTGACATGTGATCAACCTAGGAGTCAATCCAGCAGTATATTTTCTATCTTGGATTCTTATCAATCATCAAAAAATAATTTCAGTTTATATTATGTATGTCTGTAAGCCGACTACATACAAGATGGTTAAGATTCTCTTACTCTCCTGCAAGCATGACAATTATAATAACACAGGGGTGCTAAATAGCAGGCAGGTCAGCTCAGAAACAGCAAAGTGAGACTCCTAATTACAGAAACTGGAGGTTCTGTAATTCTGGAGGTCCATCAGAACAACTGACTGTTATGTTTGGCTTTTTCAGTTTTTTTAGTCTATAAATATAACAGGTAGCTAAAAATAACTTATGTTATGTGTCTTTGCTGACACTGATTCCATAAAAATTTGATTCTCTAGCACAGTTTTTGGAGTGGAGTCAGTGTAATGTGAGGTGTTACTGCTGAGGTGGAAACATGCAGAAAAAACCACCGTGACCACTCTGTGGAGCATAGCATTAAAGTTATTAAAAATCTCACCCCATGGCTGTAACCACACCTCGTAAAACATAGGCTCAGTTACCACCAGGCTGCAAATGGTGCAAACCACACTGTGATGACACAAGATGTCTGGGTAATTTCAATGTCTCCATAATAAATCGCAAGCTCAACAAAAAAGCTTTGTTAAGACAATTGTAGAGCCCTTGTTATATTTACATATCTCCTCAAATATGTATCAAGATACTGAAGTTACCCAGTTGGTTTGTACTGTGCATCACACCTCTAGTGAAATTCTTACCACATGTATGATACCTCATTATCCTCTGAGTGCAGTATCTCAGATACCTCATTGTCCTCTTCAGTGTCATTTGTTAGTAACATAGGCTTGTTCTCTGATGAACTGTCTACATTATCATCCTCAGGTACCTCTTCAGTCTCCTCTGATGCTACTGCATCCTCCTCAGCCTCAGAATTTGTTGACTTAGCCTGATTAGAACTCTCACTGACTATAGAATGTGTTTCTTCTTCAACACGCTCCTAAGAAAAAAGGGTTACAGCAGGTCGTTGAAAGAAAGGAAGACAAGTATTAGCTAGTGATGCCCGTTCAACAGACAACAAATGAATGACCATAGCTTGTTTTACATTTTAGGCTCTTCACTTGATTCCTACAGAAGCAAACAGCACATTGAAAGGACTGTCAGCTATAAAAATACAATGCAATTACATACAAATAAACAGATGTTTACCTGTTCTCTCAAGTAAGACCTTCTTGGTTTGTCCTCCACCAATTCCTCTTTTTCCTCCTGCTCTTCGTCTACACGCTCCTCTTCTTCCTCCCTGCCCTGAGGAGGAGCCTCCTCTTCCTCCCTCTGCTCCTTCTCCTTTCTCCTTGAGCTATAAAATGATGTCTTCTCCTGTTCTTCCTCGTTTTCACGGTAACGGCCCCTGCGCCAGGAAGAGGACTTCTCCTCGTCTTCGTTGTTTTTCTCTGTAGCGAAGCTGTTGTTGCCCTCTGTCACAGTGGGCTCCAGCTCCCTCTGTCTCTCCAGTGCCTCCTTCATGCGCCTCTGCCGTCTCTCCTCACGTTTGGCCATGCGCTCCAGCAAGGCTTGGTCCTCATCGTCTCCACCGCCTCCATAAGAGCTGCTCACAGACACTGTCTCTGTCACACTATGAAGAAGGAAACAAACATTTGACTGTGTGGTATTTTGATAATGAGGAGGAAGCCTGAAGGTCAGAGAAGGAGGAGACGTCAGCTGTTAAGAAAACGTCGGGAAGCATAATATTATTTGTTAGATGCCCTTGACTAACCCATAAACTGCTGATGTTCATTTTTAGCACTCACAAGGTTTAAATGAGATAAGTAATGCGGAGATAAGTGTGTTTGGTACCTTAGGCAAGAGGAAAAAAGCTAAATTTAACAGAGGCAAATCGGCTCATTTTGGACAAAACAACTTCAGTTTGGTTTCTACTCTGACCAGTGCTGCCCTGGTTACCGTTTCATCCTGTCCTCCTTCTTCCTCTCCTGCTGAACCCTTCCCCGCTGCTCCCAATTAGTGGAGCCCACGCCACCTGTTGCCTGTCTTTCTTACGCTACCCTCACCTACCTCCTCTTGCCGGAACATCTTCCTGACCTCCTGTTAGTACTTTTTGAGTGTCTTTTTCTTGGTCCAGGCTAAGTAACTCCTGATTATCTTTTTGTATTATCTCTTCCTTTTTTTTCTGATTGCCAGTCTCCAGTTATTTTGCACCTGCCTTTATCCCTGGGGATTCTCAAGTCACAGTGAGTTTTTGCCAAAGAAGTGTTGTAACGAGAATGCAAAGAGTGTTTATTTTGTGCAGGACTAAAGACTCCAGAACTATTTCTTGCTTGCTTTTTGCGGTTAGCCGATTTAGGTTGTTACTACGTTCGTGTTCGTGTTATTTTTTCTCCCCTTACTCCTTCAGCTGTCAACAGTTCCTGCACCTGGACCAATCCTTTCCCCCTCCTGAGGACATCAGCTGTCATTCCACTGCCACTGCACAGTAAGCCCCGTCTAGTTTCCTATACTTCAGCATTTACCCCCACGCTCACTAATTCTTTGCTTCTCCCCTAGTTCTTCACCTGTTCTCCAGTCGTCCCTGTCCATCCTGACCAGACCCACATCGCTTCCCTTCATCCTGTACTGTCCAGCCTAACTTCAGGGTCCTACATAGAAAATTGGGATATCTTGGTATCTTCAGGACTAATGTACATGTGTTGCAGGAGTCAATATCCTTGACTAAACAGGTCTTGTTCTCAAATATAGCTACTACTTAGGAACGACCATATACATAAACAATCTGTGTCTACATCAGTGATGGCTGCTCTGTGGGATTATGCTTAAACACTACTGTGTCTTCTAAATGTTTATAAGAAAAATGGTTCCTCAATGTTAACAACATACAGCAACATCTTGCAAACATTAGCATGCTAAATGTCTCCTAAAGAGCAGCAAACTCAAACTACCACTGAGGCTGATGGGGAAAAACCACCTAATAACTGTTGATAAAGTATATGGGTTCAGACCAAAGTGGTGGACGAGCTGACCAACTGCATGGCTTACAACAAAGTATTTATTATACATCTCTTTCAGTGCACCAAATACCAGCCGTCCACCTCTCTCCAAACAGCATGACTCAAACTATTCAGGCCTAAAAGTCTGGCAAACATTATCCTTGCATCCACACAATCAACAATGGCTAGTCAGGTCCTGCCTCAATATCCTCCTGCACAATCACCCTTTTTGTTTGACCGACCCAGGATGTATCTCTGAGCTCATAGAGAGGAAAGATTCATGACCACAATGCAGCGTCTGTGCTGCTAGATGTCAGAGCAACCCACTACTTCCACTGTGGCCAAGATGATTGATTCCATTATGTTACATATTCAGCTATACAACTAAACGTGGTTACACACAAGGAACTGATGCAGCGTATACAGTATACAGCTATCTGAATACAAGTGGACACAAAAATCCACCAGCAAGAACACCTTCGAACAAGGTACAGAGATAATGGTTTTTAGCTGGATACATCAGTCACTTTCTAATTAAAAACAGTTTTTTCGATGAAATCAAAAAAGCAAATAAGTGAAAAGAAATTACAAAGACTTTTGAGGGGTACTAAAAACTCAACAATTTTCACACAAAACCTACAATAGCAAAAGGTCAAAAGTGCCAGAAGTCGTTATATACCTATAATACACTGCATTCTTGTGTATTCTGTATTTTTGTGGCTTTAATTTGTCTCAATAGAATTTACACACTGCAAAAAGACATACCACACTGAATCGACACATAACAACCCATAACTGGGCATTGATGACATTACAGGGAGTCTGGGAGCCCAGCCATCATGCTAAACATGTGCAGTATTTGTCACAGACATATGCTGGGTTGCTACTGTATATACGTGTGTCACCTGTGACTGTTGGACATAACCAGACTCTCTGGCTGGCCACTGGGCTCCTCACTCTCCCTACTCCTCATCCTCTCCTGGCGCGCCCTACGCCTCCTCTCGCGGGCCGCCTCTTCTTCATCATCATCATTTCTTGCCAACCTGAATGAGCAAAAACAAGAAGGGGGGGGGGGAGAGAAGTGTTAAGATAGTGTTTTTTTTATTTTAAGCATCCATGTCCTCCTTCCTTACCTCAGTTCTTTAAAATGGACTATAAGCAACATGTTGACCTGGTGGATTTGTACAGATTTTATTTCTGTCTCTCCCATCGTGGTGACCTGTCAGCTGCACAACATCTAATACTTCCTATCGTGGCTGCAGTTTTCATGAGCTGATAAAAACTCTGACTGGAGACATGCCTTGGCTAAGGATAAAAGACAGCCAAAGAAACTGTTTCTGGCCAGCGGTTTATACTGGTCTGGTTAATGTTGGAACGGAGTTTGTGTGTTAATTGTGTGTGAGTCTGCTTCTGCACTGCAAAACAACACTAGCTTTAAAACTTCATGTTTCTATGTGTGTTTGCATATGAAACTGGGAAAACACAAATATATCAATCCCATTGTTGTTGAGACAATAATGCTTTTAGAGACCCTGATTTCAGCACCAATGTAATTTTTTTGCATTTGTACATGTGCATGCTAAACATGAAGAGGCTTAGTCTAGTTCAGTCAGATTTAAGAAAAATTTTAATTGAGAAAAATACAGGGAAGAAATCCTGCTTCAGAGAGCATGAGATCTCAGACTGAGGTGAAAGTTGACCTTTTGACCTTCACCTCAATGACAGGACAGCTGGACAGGCTTCGGGACAAGTCCCTCACTGTCCTTAAATCGTCCAACCTAACTTACAGAGCATCTGTGCAGAGACTTGAAGATGGCTCATCACATACACAGATGCTTCCAATTGAGCCTGATGGAGCTTGAAAGGATCTGTCAGGAAGAATGGAATAAACTGCCCAAATCCAGGTGTGAGATACATGTGGAGACTTAAACAAAATGGCTCGCAGTAACTGCTAGTGAAGTGGCTTAAAAGTCATGAAGTCTTTTTTTATATTTACAGTAATAGACAGATATGCAATTGGCAGCAATCTTTTCATCTAACACTCTAATAAACTACTACTACTCCTATTTTTGAAGAAACTTTCTTATATTTAAGTCAAACCAAATCAACTGTGTCAACTATAACTACTGAGCAGCAGATGCTGCCTCTTGTTTTGTTCACCAGTTTCTAGTAAAAATTACAAGCATGCAAATGATATTATAGGAGAAAGACGTAGGCACACATGTCTCAATATTTTAATAGGGTAAATACAGATTCTGGGCACTGCCCCACTAAAATTTCTGTTTTGTGTTGGTGGTACTTTCTTATTACTATGCACAACTGCTCAAGCATAAAGTACATCAAGAAAGGTCACTGCAGGTCATGTCTAAAAAAAATCATGGGTAAGCATCTGATGTTTTGCATAAAATACTAAGAATTTCTTATTTCTTTATTCGCCCTCTTGCTCTGGGTTCAGCAGGAATAAATTGCTGCAAAAAAGGCTGAGATCCACAAACCACCCACTGCCTAAACACAGCAAAATCCAAAGCAGACTTGCTGTGGATTATACATGTTTTTATTAAACGCAGTGGTTTAAGTAAAGGGTGCGGCTGCATGCATAACTCCATTGTTCACAATGCAGTTGGCTACAAAGCTACTGTATATTTATGTGCTTACATTTGATTGAAAGCAGCAAGTTCAGGCCTCAGTCTGGGACCGGTCCAAAGTAATTCTGGGAAATACAGGAAATCAAACTCAAGTAGAAGTAGACAGGTCCAGGGAAAGTGGCTACACCCCCAAAGTAAAGTATATTTTATACTGTACCTCAGATTATAGTATTATTGACTGGAGATAACAGTGCAGGTTTACCAGAAAGCATTTTCCTTTTCTTCCAAACTATCTATGAACTCAGCTCCACGCTTGATCTGTGTTGCTCTGACTGACCTTTTCACTCCCACTGCTAACCACATGCTTAGCTACCTAACATCACAGCGCAGCTTTTGAGGTCAGCCAGCGAAGCATGCGATTGCATGTTAATTACAACACGTGTGGTGAGCCGTGCTAAAGCTGCCTGAGTAAATGTGAGGTTCTACAGCTTGTGAACACTAACTCGCCTCTTTCCTTCCTTCCCCTTCCCCCTCTTTCCTACCTCCTGTTTCTTTCTCTCACATTAGGAATGTTGTCATAACAAAACAGAGGAGTTGGTTACCGCCCAATACCTATGGGACGGTGACATCAGTGACGTCAGGCAATACTTTACACATGTGCATGTGTATGTGCTTAGCTGAGATTATTTTACATCTTAGAGTATTAAAATGTAACAAATCTAGATAGAAATCACACCACTTTTAGCCTCAAAGCAAGGCCTTATAACTTCGGATAAACACTATTCATTGTGGCCACAAGATCCAATGACAATATGTAATGTTCATCAGTCATCAGTTGGCAAACTACCTCAGAAATAATATAATTGAGCAAGAGTGTGGTTTTATTGCTTAAGACATCAACATTGTGTTACTAAGAGCAAAATGTCTTTCAAAAGCTGTGTAATTCCTTTCCTTAAATTGTTTTTTTTTAAAACTTATATTCCATTCATAGTTCATCATCTTCCACCGACTTCCCCTACAGCAAAAAGTGTATTAACCCTTATTTAAAATGCCAGACTGATATATTGTTCGTAAAAAAACAAAAGGTTGCGAAACAACTGCCTTAACTCCCGTAGGACTACGCCGTCCCAGAAACAGCACCAAATGTCATGAGAAACAGAAAACAACAACACCCAAAAATAGAATAAAAGAGTCCTTGGTGGTGACGACGACGACAATCTCAGGGTTAAAGATTCCTCAGTAAGAGAGAGAAAAAACCCTAAAAGCTGAATTAGCATTCCTGTCAATCACAGTCTTGGGTATTGATGCATACAGAACCAAAACACTAATTTAATATCTCCCTCCCTACCCAGGCCCCCAACTCTATCAGTATACTGAGACAGAAATATGGGGAGATGTGAGAGGTGAAAGTGAGAAGAGGAAACGGGGGGCAGAAAAAAGCAGGTAAAAGGGAGGGTGACGATAAAGGGAAGAAGTGGTAAATGGAAGGAAGGGCGGGCATGATAATGGGAAAAAACACCTTCCTTTGTATAGATTGGTGTGTAGTTATAAATCTCAGGTACATCTGTTCGTCTTTTTATATTATTCAACAAATGCCTTTGTGGGTGGCCATGTGCAGGAAACTCATGCTTACAGTCAGCAACTACTTTGCTTGACAGTTTATGGGAATCACATCTGTGATGCAACTGAAATGGAAACAAGACTTCTGTTACACATGTATATACATTTCACTTTTTCTTGGGTTTTCATGCACTGGATAGTACAGTAAAGCTAATTTAAGCAGGACTCCACATGCACAAGGCAACTCTCTGCATGACTAGTACAGGCATACAAAACATCGCCATCAGCGAGCCTATTAGGGAGAAATATGTCCAAATATTTTCTTTACAGCAAAATATCTCAGAAATGTCAGTGAAAACAATTTGGGAGAAGCCCATGAGAAAAGACTTCTTCACCCCTCCTTGGCAACAGAAGGACGGGGACGGGAGGAGGGGGGGGCGAGGAGGTAAAGAAGAAGACAAAAAGTGGGAAGAGAAAAGCTGCTGTGAACAGAGATGAGGGGAGAGAAGAGGAGGAAAGGATGGAGAGGGAAATAGGGTGGGGGCTAGTGCTGTCAGAAATGCTGACCCATTCCCACGCTGGCCTCTCTGGACTATTTCCCTTCCTACTGCCGGCCCAAAGAGCCACAACATACCCCATCTGTCTCTCCTCCCCACCCTGCTCTTTGCTGGGCCGGCTCCAAGAATACACAATGTTAGTCGTGATAGAATTCCCCTAGACTGCATTTATTCTAACTCACAGATGAATGAGGCAGTACAGCATTCATTTAAAACATAAATATCACATTTCAACACTTTTTGTAAAAACTAAAAGCAAAATCAGCCTTTCACAATCGGCAACAATCACATGAGTCCGATCCAACCTGATGTGGTAAGTACAAAACTGATATACGTGGCTCAGCCTCTCCCTCCCTATCTCTCACTCTCTGAAAGTTTTATGTTGCATGAATTGTCCATTCATTCAGGGTGGGGATTGTTTGGCATTGCTCATTCACAGAGGATGGGTGTTACTTCCTGCCCTCTCTTGGGCAGAAGGGCCACCACAGATGGTGAGAATCCTGAAGAGAAAGTGAAGGAAGAGAAGGAGGGTGGCGAGGAAAAAGATGAGACTGAGAAGGAAGAGGCTGGGAAGAAAACAGAAAAATTAGGAGAACAAAAGGCTGAAGGGGTGAAGATGAAGGCGGGGAGTAAATGAGAAGCACGAAGCCAAGATCGCACGAGGAGAAGAGCAGAAAGATAGGGCATAATTAACTGATACCATGAGAAGAAGAAGGAAGAGGGGGCACACTGAGGGTAAGAAGAGGTGAGGGAGTGTGACATAGAAACAGAGAAGAGGGAGGAGACCTGGTACTGTGTGATGTACTGTAGTGGAGCAAAAGGGGGATGATAGAAGGAAATGGCAGAAACCACAAATAAACACTTCCCAAAAAGGACATCAAAGAAGGAATGCAAACTACATGACATCATAGGTTACGCTCAACATTGAAGGACTAGTTCAAAGTTGTGCTAATCTCCTTTGTTGCGGTGAAATTGACACCAATCTCTGAAGGATGAATATAACCCTATGACCAGCAACTACTTAGCTTAGAATAAGGACTGTGTGCACGGGTAAACACCTAGACTGGCTCTGATCAAAACTACAATTCCTCCTACCAGACTCAAATGTAAAGCTCAACATAAAATACAATATGTACAGAATATTTTGTTTCTGTACAATATCTGAAGTAAATAAACGGGTTGGGCTATTTTTTATGTCTGGAAACAGTGACAATTGATCAAGAAGGAGAATAAACACATTTACCAGGCTTAAGTTATAGTATTTCTATATCCAATACAACAGTGCTTAGCCCGGAGCAATGTTACCTCAAAAAGGGACTATTTTAGCAGATGCAAATACCCTTTGGTCATTTAACTAACTGGGAAAATTCCACATTTGTGTGCCCCGTTTGGAAAAAGATGAAAGAACAGCAGTCAAAACATTCCTGTGTGACTGTGCTTGATATACTATAGCACTGATGGTCAGCATGGACTGGAGAATTGGGGAATACGCCAGGCTTCGCATGCACACTTCAATGAGATGCTTCCTTCCACTCAGTTCGAATTGTTTAGAGTCAACAAGTCAACAGATGCACCACATGTGCTGTAATCAGAGGAATCCTCAGAATCTTCTCACAAGGTTCAATCCAATTCTATCACCACCAAAAATAAATCCCAAATTAAGTTAAACACAAAGCACACAAATAAATGACAGATTGTACAAGTACACAGCCATTATTGTGACTTTAATGGACAATTCCAAAAACGTAATCTCCAACAGCTATGGACTACAATGAAAAAAAAACCAACAAAAGGCAGAAGGCATAGCTGAAACATCTGTGCATTTTCCCCCTGCACTGATGGGTGGTAATTTGAACTACATAAAAGGAAACATCTCATTGATTCGGGTGTGCAAACAGTCTGTGTAATGCTTTAGATTTGGTTTTTAGTTATACGCCCCCCCACTCCATTTTTGCCTTTGGTTGAACATGCTTTAGGCGTTTTTTTTATAACGACTGAGAGTGAGGTAAGACACACACACACACACACACACACACTGACTCGGCTGTAGATGAGAAAAGTAGATCGAGCTTGTCAAGCTCTCATCACCTGATGCTGATCCAAAGGCAGACGCACTCTAAAGTGAACACCTGCATGGTTAACTGCACGATCACAATCATCCTAACTCCCAGAGAGCACACACAAACACACACCCAGCATGGGCACAATTACACAAACTACTTAAACATAAAAAGAGAGAGACAGAGACAAAGAGAAAAAATACACACACACACACACTCTCAATGTCCCAGCTTGTAGGAAATAGCTCATAGAGACCTGGCCAGTAAACACGTCTAATAGCCAGGAATTTGGCTTTCCTACAGCCGTTATTATATGGTCCCACACTCTCCCTGCGCACTCCGTCTTTCCACAGTGCGCCAGTGATGGTTGAATGGAGGCAGGCCAGTGAGACAACATGTGGTTTTGACTAGTCCAACCAGAAGGGGCATGTAAATATTGATTGTTTCAATATATTGGCAGAAATGGAAACAATGTAGAGATGTAATCTTTTATCAATAACAGGTCCGACGTGTTGTCTGCCAGCTGAAATTACCGCTGCTCCGACCAAATAAATAGTCACGGTCAAACTCCCGCCGAGCTGAAAATGTAAATGTCGAAGGCGCTCACAATTTGTGCTCTTTTTTCCCCCTCCCTCCATTTCTCTTTCAGTCAGTCTTCATCTTTTCCTGTCAGTTTTTCTTAGTCTACATTTTCTGCCAAATTCCATCTTCTCCATGTAACACAAACACTGCTAAAACCCCGAAAAAATTCTATCAGCAGGGGGTTTATGCGCGTCTTATGCCATGAAATGTAACAATGGTTTTAACCTTCACTTCAATCACAGATTTAGAGATCATCTGGGGAAACGAAGTACAAATGTGGAGCTAAAAGCTAAAGGATGTCAATGAGAACACTGTATACATATTGGAGGGAAAATAAGAATGTAGAGGATTTTTTTAATACTCAGAAACATTGAAATCACAAAGCCTGCTAACAGAGTAACTATCAGTACTATGCAATTGAGTGTGTGCATGAGTAATGAGTAAACGTCAGCCAAATATGCCTAATAAGGATCATATAAATTTGGTTATGACAAAATAATTGTGGTCATTTTATAAATTAATTATATTGTCAATAGTTCTTAAAAAGTACAAAAATTTCTTCTCTACTCACATTAATCGCTTGTCACGTCTATTCATTTGTAACAAAGACCTTTATCTCTGTTCAAAAACAATTAAAAACACAAGAGCCAGACATACTGCTCTACTGGGTGACATGTTTCTTGAATCCTAAAAATTGTGTTACATAAAAAATATTCTCTGAACTACTATAAGTCTGTAATTCCACCAGGGATCTGTCACATGCACAGATGACCAGATGTTGTATAAGGAAATGCCAATTCGGGGCACATGGGACAACTTTTGTTAAATATATGAGGAGCAATACTTTTAAAAGGAGGAAACATGTCAGACTGGTGTTTTTTAAATAGCACTTGGACAGCAACAGAGGTCTACAACACAGACAAATAAATTAATATAGGCTGCTGGCTGACAACAGGAGTAAAGAAGTGTTGGTCTTAGTGTTTATGTGGTGACTCTGGTGACAACATTATTCATTTCCAACCAACCTTATCCTTTAGAGCTGCACGACTAACTATGTTAAGCAAAATGCAACTAAAGAAAAAGGTTAAAGCTAAAAGGAAACGTTAAGACAGACTTACATTTGCCCAGTAGCCAAATGAATTATAGCATTTTTAACGAGACAATATGATAATACTTCATGGTTGTTGGTGTTGGCTTTACAATTTGCTGTGAACAGGAATATTGGAAATACAGACTTTATTCACTAGCTTTTAGTCTATCATTCTTTTAAGCTCAATTTTTGAGCCTTTGTAAGTCTCTGAATATAAACTCTAAACTATGCTATTTTACCTTTACCAAAGATAAAGGACTAAAGAAAATGCTGTTCATGTTTTCTATTTTGTAAAAAACAATTGTCCACCTTAATAGGTACACATGTTGTCCCTGGTGGGTCAGGCTAGTGCCTGGCATTGCAGCTGTGCCACCATCAGGGTGTGAGTGAGTGTGTGTGAATATGGTCAGTCCTCAAGTAGGCTGTGGCATTTAAATGTTGACCAAAGTGTGCCAAAAAAGTATCCCCCACACCATTACACCACCAGGAGCAGTGTGAACGGGTGATACAACTCAGGATTGGCCCATGCTTTATGTTGTTGACCATCCTAAGGTCACAGCAGAAATTGATACTCATCACACCAGCCAATGTTTTTTCCAATCTTTTATTGCTAAGGTTTTCTGAGCCCTTGGGAATTGCAGCCTCCATTTCCTGTTCTTAATGGACAGTAGTGTCAACCACTAAGGTCGGCTGCTGTAGCCCATCTGCTTCAAGGTTCAATGTGTTGTACGTTCAGAAATTCTCTTCTGCATATCTTGGATGTAACGAGTGATTATTTAAGATAATGATGCCTTTCTATTTATTCAATCTATTCTGGCCGTTCTCCTCTGACCTCTGGGATCAACAAGGACTTTTCACCCAGAGAACCGCAGTATTTGCTCTTTTTCAGACCGTCTTCTACAAACCTAGAGATGGCTTTGTGTGAAAATCCCAGTACATCATACATTTCTGAAATACTGAGACCAGCAATCTGGCACCAACAACCACTTAAATCATCTTTACTCCCCATTTTGATGATTGGTTTAAACTTGAACAAATCGTCTTGACCATGTCTAAATGCTGCCATGTGATTGGCTGATTAGATATTTATGTTAACGAGTGTTTGAGCGAGTGTATGTCTACTTGTTTTCTATCAGGGATGGAGTAACTGGCTTTAATAAAAAGCTTCTCACAGATACATAAAACAGACAAGTGACCTTGGCCGCTATCGGTATTCACATCAACCTCATCCTTAATTGAAAGGGCTGCAGCACAGATGAAGGGACTTTTATAAAAGGCTCTATAAAATGCTGCCTTGGCACACTATGTATCAAGTTCTCACAATAAAACCCCCTTTTTACTATTTTTGATTACTTCACTTGGCATGTTACCACTCATTCAATTTGCTGAAATGAACTTTAGTTTAATCAATTTCTTCCACTGAATCAAAGAGAGTTCACAAGGCCACAGTATCTGGGAGAGAAAATTGGAAAGAGGGAGGGAGGGCATGATTGAACATTCCCACTTAAAGGTCATCACATTGCTTATCAGATTTCTTATCAACCTTTTTTCTTCCAGTGTGGGCTGAGGAAGCCAATATTTGTTGAACGATGTTTCTAAAGACCCGAGGAGAAGACTCATCTATTAATGCTAGCATAGTTGGAACATCAGTGGAGCTACAAGTGCATTGGCAACCAGGGCTTCATTATGCAAGCTGCTTTCTCAGTTTCGCACAACCTAAGCAGTGAGATCTAAGGACAGCAACACTGCCCGTGCTGGACATCAAGGTATCTGTTGTGGAGGACTGACTTTCTGCTTTGCAAGAGAATGAGTTGGAAAATCCTCGAGTACCAATGTACAAATGTAAATGGCAGGCAATCCAATGAGTCTTACCGTTCAGCCTCCAGGCGCATCTCCTCCCGCTTCTGTCTCCTCAGCTCCCGGCGCCGCTCAAAGTCCATTTCCTCCATGATTGTGCCCTGTGGGATGACATCATCAAACACAGACACGTTAATTTACTTTGAGGAAGGAAAACAGAAGAGACAAAAGGAAATGCACACACACAATCTTGTTGATGTATTGAGAAAGCACAATTATTGGTTCCTTAGTAAACAATAGCTTAATTTATAAAAACATCTTACTTCTAGTTTAACAAAATACCAGATTTTGAGTTATGTTTTAATTTTCATCAAATCAAAACCTATTTGTGATATGCAATTTTTTTTCAAAGCCTACATTTACACTATGTAATTGCCTCTCTAGATTGGAGTCAGATTAGCCTAATGCAGGTGCAAAAGAACTATTCTTTTAATTATAAACATTTAACTCCCAAAACAAGTAAGGCTCAGACCTAGAGGTTTATTTACCTGTGAAAGCAGGTGTTGTCAAATTGATCTGGACCGAAAAAAGTATTACAACCTCGAGTGCAATCCGTCCTACTATAAACTGTACTGACCAGACGTGTGTACCCATATGTCACTGTATAACATCGTCAGTTAAGTGACAACAGCATGGGCTGGAATGTCCGCCCCCACAGCTTGATTGAAAATAGTATTGAGTCAGAAAATAAAAGTAAAGAATAGCAGAGACCGAAAGAGAGGAAGGAGAAGCCAACACGTGACAACACAGGATGTTAACTCGATCAGTTAAGAGCAACGCTCACTAAAAATACCCTGCTCGGGTACGTGACTGGCCATGCTGTGACTACTGAGACCACCCACGAACTGTTGAGCCTCCCATCATACATCTATGATCCCTGCTAAACCACCAGCTACTGAAGCAGAATAAACAGATGCTAACTGAGCAGTTCAGTGGAAAAGACAGTGTGGGACAGATTGCAGAATAACGGCACAGTGCTATGTAGTTATGTTTAAATACTGCACAGCGTCGTCAATAGTGCCAGTTAATTTGAGGTACATTGTGAGTAGAAGCTAAACAAGTAAGAACATAAGATGCTTTAAAGTGAAAAACAAATCAAAAAGCAAGGAGTAACTTTGCACGTCATACCTTCAATTATCCTTCAAACAGTGTCTTTTCCCTTAAACCATACCAGCTTCTCACAGTGTCTTCTTCAAGCAGACACACAATGCAAAAACTAGTAACGTCTCCCACAGTCCAGCCTCAGCTGACAGAAAAGGCAAATGCCTGTTTTGTCCCCTCCCTGCTAGTTGTCCCTCCCTCCATCTCTTAGTGACCTCCTTCCTTCTTTTCCTCAGTCTTACCCCCGTCCTCCCTCCCTCCTTCGTCCATCCCGCCTCTGTGTCTCTCTCTATCTCTACTGCTAACTTTTCCTGTGCTGTTTAACTGACATGTCAGAGCTTGGCTAAACTGCGTTCGAGGACATGAGTCTGGTCTCGAGCCAGACTTCTTCTGTGTTTCTTTTCTTTCGTCCATCTGCAGCAGGGGTCAGGAAGGGCCCCTTTGGGTACAGACATCTGTATGCAGGTATGCACACAAGCATGTAAGTGCAGAATTTCTATGCATGTGTTCACACACGCATATGAATGAGGACACAGATGTACCACAGGAAACACACATGTGAGACATGCTAAAAAAACAAGACTCCAAGCAAGAAAGCAAGACCACTACATCTTCACACACTGTCTCCTCCCCCTCTGTGTGTCTGTACAGTAAACACGGCCTTTGTCACCCTGCTATTCCACAGTGAAAGCTCTGCAGACTTGGACAGAGAAAGAGCTAGTTTGAATACCACAAGAATCCAGCGTCTCTGTTTAGATGCACGGTTACTGTCATTTATGAAATGGGGGGGAGGCAAGTGACTCTTGGATGTGGGGCTATTCATACAAGCGTAATTAAGACAAAATGAGAGCAATAACTAAAACCGACAAGGCCTCCGAACATCACCAGTCTAATCACATATTTCCGAAACCAGCGACGCCAAGGGAGACAAAGTTATTAGCAATGCAAGCACGGCAGCTTATTAATTTAGAGTTATTGTTGCATGTAATGTATGATTTATGCTGCTGAAAAGACTGCATTTTCATTAGGTGTTCAGATTTTATTATAGATCATTTTAAAGAACAAACATTTATTTTAAAAAAGTGCTCACTAGGTTTATCCACAAAATGATCACAGTGGATCAACAAACACAAATTTCTATGCTTAGAATAATGTACATTTATTATGTTAATAATCATGTTTTTGATGTCTGAATGTGGCTGGTTAGTTTTTCCAAGACTGAGGGCCACTGGTCACATTGTCTTGTCAGCAAAAAAGGGATTCGGCAAGACATGTAACCGTTATCGCTGACAGGACCACCCACACTTTGCAAAAGCTAACAAAGGAAGAACCCGAGAAAGACAGCATTCCATGAAGTTGAGCAACCTAGAATCAGAAGATTGTGACATTTTTAAGTTCAGCCTGCCTTAGCCTGTCCACTGTAAAGCCTCTTCTTCCTTCCTGACTTGGCTGCGTCCGTCCATTTATTCCACTTATCTCCATTTCCATCCATATACTATACCGCCCTTCTGTCTTTTTTCACTCCTCCTCCCCCTCTTTCTATTTCCTTGTCTGCCCCAACCTTCTACAATGGCTATAATGACACATTTATCCAGTCAAATTACTACCTGTCGAGACTGCCAGACCCTGGCACAGAACCCGGTGTCTAAGTGCCAGTATCTTAAAAAGCCTTCAAAGCCAAGTTGATATTACCCTGCCAGCCACTGGGATTACACCATCCTATAATGCGTCTATCTTCTCAAAGTCATGAGTTAAAAGCGGCAAAACAATGAATCTCCATCGGCCAAATGAGGCACAAAGTAGGCTAGATGAAGCAAAACTGGGAGCAGCGCTCAGGAATAGGCATGGGCCAGCAGTGGATCTATTTTTGGCTTGTGTGAAAAAGAGAAGACTGCAGTTTTTTGGTTCGGATTTGTTACTGTGATTCTCACAGCAGCTATCTTTTTGCAACCTTTAGACAAACACATTAATCTCCTCATTATGGTTATGGTGCTATGCAAGGAATGTTCCTATTTAACCTCTGACTGTAGCGGAGAGGACTTGTAAGAGCCTTCAAATTACTCACTCACATGCCAGTTAAAGACAGCTACTCTTCTGGATCTCGTGTGCAGTTCCCTTGGTCGCTAAATGAAGGAAACTAATATGATAAACAAGTAAAACCCAGCTTGGTGCCAAGTTTATTTCTAGCTGTGAGGCTAGCTTTAGCCACAACATGGCCGCTTCAAGTAAAACACACACACAAACAAAACAAAAAACAACTCATCTTTACAGCACTGAAAAAAACTAAATGTAGTCCTTAAGGGTAAATGTCTGGACCGAGCATGCTGGAACATGACTTACTTCTGTAATAAAGATGAGATGTTTTCATTGGCCCTGGCAACAGGTAAGCAAGTTACCGACATGTATTTACATGCTACCATGCTAGCAGTTTGCTGGCGCTTGGCACAAGCATGCTAACATTTGGTTTTTATCATGTTTACCACGTTCACTTTTTTTTATTTTATAAACCTGTCAGCATATACCCGAGTCTAACGTCTTTGTTAGGCTATTTCAGTTCCCTAACCCTAAACAAATATACAAGATATTTAGGTTCTTTATAAAAAGCAGCAATATTTAAATATGCAAGCAGAAACTACATATGAAGTTATATGTGTCTGATATGTGTTCATATATATGTCCAAATACCCCTAAAAGTTGTAACTGTATGTTATTGCTAGAAGTGAGATTCAGGACATCAAAGCAAACACTGTCATGCTACAAATGCGCCTTCTCTCCTCTCGTCGCTCCCCGGGGGAACACATGAACCGCTGAAGAGAAGAGATTAAATGTCCAGAAGTTATGGAGTCACAGCTGTGCAGGTGCCCAGGTGAAGAGAGCGATTCCAGTCATCTGGAATGTGAAGGCAACACCGACAAGTGCATAGCTTTTTCGAATTTTTTGGTCCGTGGATGAAAATATTTTTGCCCACCTGCTAAAGTGGTTGGTATGTTGCAACAGCGTAGGAACCACTTTTCTTTTCAGAGTTCGAAGAGCAGACGATACAAAGATAGACTCAGGTGTTATAGGCATACAGGTTCTGACTGCGGCAAAACAATACACAAACATGTCATACACATAATGTCCAATACCATCTACAAAATATAGTGCAGAATAGGCTGTGCGAGATACAAGCTCCATTATTTCAGTATTTTGACATCAGCTGTCTTCACCTATCAATGTGTCATTACCCAGACTAAAAACTTATGGCTTCTAGTCAAAAGTTGGACAGGACGGGAAAAAAAAAAAACAATTGTCTCCGCATTCTGACAAATTTGGGGCTTTTATTGTGACAGAAGGATTGCCTCTCTTCAAATCTGTCACGGGTCTGCCAGACCGGCTTGACGATGATGCGATTCATCTCTCCTTCACAATAAAAATGCCTGTTACAAAGCCTCTCTGTCTAACAGCCACCTTAGCGTAAAGAAACTGAAGGCGTTTTCCTTAAAAAGAAAGTGACGTGAACATTCTGTACACACATCGTGTCACCTTGAGGTCATACAAAGGTACGGGCATATAATGATGCATTATATTTACCTCACGCCTGAGTAACCATGTTCTAGTTGATCAGCCAAGTTAAAATGACCAAACTAGTTCCAGCCAAGATAGCAATGTGGTGGCAGTTTACAATATTCCATTATGCAGGCAAAATTTGGACAGAACTGAAAGTATGGCTGTGTGTTAATGGGTCACAAATAAGACAGAAGTGCTAAAAGCAATATATTACTAAAGCTCTTTAAAGGCAGCTATACTGGATTTTGAGGTTGAGGTTTTCTAGGTTTGTCCGAAATCAAGCTGAGTTCCAGGTAAAATTAGAAACTTATACATTTTAACTTCCTAGTACCTATGGAACACACAATTACAAAATCCTGTACGAGAGGTCTGGTCAGAGTTACTTGGAAAGACAGGCTGACAATTATCCCAAGTGGACAACAAACAACTACATACTGCTATAGCGGACGGTTGTAGGAGACACATTGTACAACATGAGAAGATATTTTGAAGTGCGATACCTCTTTAAATTTATTTAATAAATCAACAAGGATTTAATTTTTCCATATCAATGTCCTGTGAATAGAAGTCCTCAAAATGTTGCTCCCTAGCACCACTAGTGGTCAAAAACCTTCAGTCTTTGGGGTAATTTGTTTCACTAGACAATAGCCACAGTGCACATTTTCTTTTCACTGAAAGGAAAAATATGGTGCTTTCACTGAAGTATCTATATTTCACTGAGGACACAGATAAAGAGCAACCATAACTGTTAACCTTGATGTGACCCTCCACTTGCATGTATTTACAGGACAGAATACTGTTATATTTTCATATCTGGTGATGCTTATGTCAGGAGATTAACACATTTAATTGCACATATGCCAAATGAAAGGAAAAAAAGGCTAATTCATGTGGGAAAAGAGGCAAGTACAGAAGTCTGTCGGGTGCCGCTAACATAAGACAGAGTATGAATGTAATTTGGCAAAGTAAAAGTCATCATTTAATGATTATTTTCCCACACAGATACAGTAAAGCATCTGAAGTAAAACGGGGTGTGTGTGTGTGTGGGGGGGGGGGGGTGTACAGCATGCCTGCAGGTACCGCACACAAACAGCTGTTTTGGCGGAGGCTCTAGGGACGTTTTGAGTTGGGTAAACTGAACGTTTTCTTCAGGGGTAAGGAGTCCCCTGAGAGTAGTCTGACAGGGCGGTTAAAATATGTTCAGCCTGTGTGTGTGAGGGTACGTGCATGATGGCAAGCAGTATTTAACAAAAAAGATTAACTTGAGATTAAATGTGTGTTTGTGTAAATGTGTGTATGGAAAGAGGCTGTACATGTCTCCAGAGAAGGTAAATGATTGGCTACTAGTAGTACAGCATGTGTGTGTTTACGGTACAGTAAATATGCATACATGTGTGATATCCATCACCACCTACAGTGCTGTGTTTGGAAAGCTAGCCTTGTGGTTGTGGTTCACTGTGTCTCACAGGTCCAAGCCTCGGCAGCATTAGCAGGTTTGCACTTCCAGGATGCAGTGGATGAGCATTCATAAATTCACTGGAGGCTTTTGGTTTAACAAGGCCAGGAATTTCTCTTTTTCTTTCCATATCTGCTTGTCCTCTCCCAGCGTCATCTGTCATCTTTCACTGCCTGCCTTTCAAAGCCTGACTGATACATTGTTGGGCTGAAACTATGCTGAAGAATGCATTTTTCTGCATTAAGCTCAAAGTTCCATTAGGGACAATGGGAGAACATTAAAATATGTTTTGTCTTTTTCAGGCCCATCAAGAAATAGGCCACTTTATTCCCTCTGCTTTAGTGGTACAATTACATCCAATAGATGTTCCAAGATAAAAAAGTAAATTAACAACACCACTGTAGATAGTTATACAGATTTAAGACCTCCTTCATATAGAGTGAGGATTATATTAATGCTGGTATGTAATACTGTACAGGTAACCAGTTAGCTACCCACCAAATTAAAAAAAAAAAAGTGTTAGGGTTTAACCAGCTGTAACTTATGATCTAACTGTGGATCTTCCCAGCTGACCTGGAACAAACGTTAAATTTACCTAACATCAAATTTAGAAATGTAGTGAGCCTTGGTAGCAAAATGTTTACAGCTCATGCCACAACCCAGTGTCCTAGGTTGTAGACACGCTGGGGAACCTGCATGTCATCGTCATTTCATGTTTATTGAGTTTTGTTTTTTTTTTTGTTTAATGTTACATGAGTCTTACAAGCTCCACTTATTTCTTTGATTATTAAGTAGCTGCTAATACTATTTGATAACCAAATGTATTAATTTATTTGGTGCCAACTTGTAGTTATCCATATCAATTATGTTATGGTTATGTAAAAATATGCAAAACAATCTGTAGTATCTATCAAATATTATCAGAAATAATAATCTGTGTTGGATGACTATGGCTTTTATACAGATTTATTCTGTCTTATATTCTGTCTCTCTGATTTCCTTTTGTCTTGGACTACAACACAGTGCAGCAGCCAACAGCTGCACATTGCAGTTCGTTTTCAGCCATGAACTGTGAACACAAACAGGATTAGTCGGCTATGACACAGACTTAGTGCTTGGTTGAACTTTTAGAGCATTTACCTATGTCCTTACAGCCAAGCTTCCTTTGTACTCATCTGCATTTCTATCTACATAGCACACGGTGAATATCGTCTGATGTCAAGTGGAGAACTTCAGCTGTGACTATATATTCTGGGCAGCATATGAAGTGGCCAAATGCATCAGAGATCCCATTACCATCTGCTTTTCACTCACACTCCACCTCCTCCAAAACAAAAATTTTAAAGTGCGGCTTTCGCCCAGATGAGGAAAAGTTACACTGAGCATGAGCAGATGATATTAAACCTGAGAAGCTAATGCCACTATGGCAAGTGAAATGCAGTAGGATTATGTGCCAGCGTTTTTGAGGGTTAGGGCATGAAATTGGCTCGGGACCTTGCATGCCTCAGATGCACTGTCATTAGGGACCTAAGATAAGGCATAATCTTCGCTCAAATCACCCAACTATCTCCTCTGTGTTGACTTTGGCTGGTGGATAGAAGACAACCAGTGAGGGGGAAATTTTACATTGGTGTAGGGAAAAGACCCGGCAGTTAAAGATGTTGAGTTTCCATTTGGTGAAGAAAAAGGAGACTCCTACATTCCCAGACAATGGTTCACATTCCATAACACCTCCCCATGCCCTGTGAATCATACACACAGAAACTGACTGAGGTTATCTGTTCACACACACAAGCAGGGAAGAAAATCTTAATGGAATACCTCAGATGCGCTATATTTTACAGGGTGCCAGCAGCCAAAACCCACTGCTGGGATTAAGTTTATCACATTATCAGTGAAGCCAAAGTTAAAATTCACTAAACTACAAATGAATTACAATCAAAACTTTTATAAATTTTCCACACTGAACAGTTTAAAAGCTTCAGATGATGATTAGGATTTTGGGAGAGTGGTTAGCTCATTGATGTACGTGCACACCCACATCAAACCAGCGACAAACCCAGGATCTAGGGTTTTTTAAGGATAAGTTTGTTTTTACAACTTAAATCTTATTTGGGTCTTTATTATTATTATCAAAATTATTACTATTGAGAGAATATGTTTGCATCAAGTTAAATGCAACAACATGGATGAAAAGAAGGTCAAAAGGGGGATAAATTCCCAGGTTAGATAAAATGACCTGAAAATAACCTAAACTGGCCACAATGAACCTCCAGCAACTGATTCTAGATCCCGTTTCACTTCTACTGAAGAGCAGCTATGAGTGACAAAACTGAAATAGTTGTAAAGTCCGTAGCCACTGTTGGCTGCTGTTTACACCATATCCAAGAAAGGCTGCAGTAGCTTCACCCCAGAGCGTAGTCAACTGAGCATGAGTGTGTTTCCGTGGATTTGTCTTTAATTTGTAAGACTAAGGTTTTGTGGTTGTTTCTTTCAAAAGCTATTGTCCCTTAAAAAAAAAAGTCCTTCTTTAACTCTGACTTTCTGTGCTCGCTTGATGTGCGTGTTGAGAGTCGTTCTATGTAGTGGACACTACTAGCTACTTACGGTTTGTACTTCTGTCTTCATTTTCAATTATAGTGGCTCCAATTTTACTACTTGTTTTTTCCCTTGCAGACTTTATTGTAGTGATGGCTCCATGTTCCCAGATTTTAGCAATTACTTATGAAGGCCAACTATTTGGACATGCCATGATCACATTATCCCTCATTGTACTGTGTAGCTCTTAACCTTCATGGCATGTCTTCCTTTCTCAAGCAGCATGTTGTAATAAGCAGATTATAATAAACAGCATATTTCATTTATCATTCAAACTGACAAATGCCTTTTGGAAAGGAAGCTATAGTCTGATACTTTGTAAACTCATGTGTTGCCCTGATAAAAACAAATTGCCCTCTTTGTAGCATTCTTGAATCCAGTGTTTTATTTTCCACAGTCAGCGCGATAACCTTGTTAAACACTGAGCACACTGTCATCTGTCATATATTTAGAATATGACTCACTGTTCTTTTAATATCTTCCCCCCTCCGGGTCCCACACATGGATGGGAGCTTTGTACTCTTCATCACACTAGGTCGCATTAGATCTAAATGTATTATGACTTTTTCCCCTCCTGCGTAGGTACAGCAGAAAACACCTGCACTTCACCAAATAGCGTTCACCTTTAGGACTCGGAGGTGTTTATGTGTCCTTAAATCTCAAGCCTTATGTTAACTCACACTTAAATTACAATAAAAAAATTACCCCACCATGTCTTATTCACTGTTGGAAAGTCACATGCTTTCGGCAGGTTTCAACACACAGATGTTCAGTTCATACTGCAAACATATCATGTTCATTCTCATTTTTGTGGAGATCTCAGTAACTCCAGCTTCAGCAGATTTTTACAGTCTTGCTTGAAGCACTTTAAAGATAACCACTAAAATGAGATGGTGCATTCTTTTTTGTCAGCTGTCCAAGTTACCAAATTAAATAACCGCTGAAGAGGAAGAAGGCTATAAACACTATCTTATGTTTAAATGTTTGTTTTAGTAGGTAAATTTGCATTAGGAGTTGAATTCTTGCTGCCCCAATGATAAATTATACTGTAAAAAAGCAACTTCTTTTTGAACCAGCAGCATGAGCCAGTACAATACCTCTGAAGCCTTTGAAATTTAAAAGGTGTGTGTCCCTTTTAAAAGTGCACTTTTAAATGCTATACCCACAATCCCGCCCAATCGGAGAAAAAGCATTCCAAAAAGTACAAATCCCACACAAAATAGGGATGTTTGTACAGCATCAAAAGGCTACTGCTCACTGGCGGTGCTCCATATGACCAAATATGGAAGGAAAAAATGCTGCCTTTTCCCGTAACCAAACTGGGAAAAAGGAAAAAAAAAAAAGGGGAAGGTTTTCTTGCATGCTGTGTGCACAGTGAGACAGAGCTCTAACACTCACTGCACAGTGGCCACAGAGTAGGCTCCCTCTCAAAACAGCATGACTGATGGTGATGTTGGACCTGCCGTGACATCTTAGCGAACACACATACACACGCAGACATGCACACCTGCACGAGTCGGGAGTCATGAAAGAGAGGCACGCCGATCTTTTCACTGTGCTGACATTTGGTTTTTAAACACACACAAAAGCTTTCTTCACTTTCACATATGAGCTTGACACTGGAGTCTCAGCAGTGCACTTTGTATCGGAGCCCCCTGGAAGGGTACATTCCTTTTGGTGAAAAAGCAGCCGTCTCAAACACCGCAGCCTTCTGCTTAAGTTAGAAACGGTTTGTTTATCTGGTCCCCCTTGCTATATGGGGTGGCTCTGACATTCTTCTGCCACGGCAGCGCTGCAAAAAATGTCAATGTCGGCATGTTATTTCACAAGAAACTTATCGAATTATCTGGGAAATTGTTTTGTGTGTGTGAGCTGCCAGCTGTGAAAAAAAACGCTTCTGGAAGATAAAAAACCTTGCAGTCAGCAAGGAACAAAGCAATAAATAAAGGGGACTTGTGCTGCTGGTTTTTCTAAACTGTTCACATTATGTTTCTCAACGTTTCTTGCATCTTAAATATACAGTTTTACAAGTTAAATATACATATTCCCTGTCTTGCAAAAAGGTTTATGAGAACACTGATGTCACTCTGCTATCTTTATGCTAAATATGAAGACTAAATAGGTTGACTTGTCACAAAGACTGGAAGAACAGTGCAACTGCTAATTTGGAAGAAAAAACAAATCAGGTGACAGCTAGACACATTGACAATATAGTTATTGCTACTTCTTTTTAATTTAACACGGTGATGTAGAGAGCAAAAACTTTTAAATGCATCCAAAACCAATAGGTTGAAAGCATAATGAAGTGTTGGAAAAAGGGTATTTGTGTATTTTAAACCAACAAAATGCTATGCAATTATTAGTCCAGTATAAAATTTAAAACATAAAAGGAAAACACCACACCAGCATTTTGAACACATTTAAAACTGTGAGAATGAACGATGTCATCCGTGATTAATTAACCAGAGGAATATTTTCCACCCACTAACGTCCCCGTTCACTACTCTATTGCTGCCTAAAATGTCACACAGCAGCTCAGGTCAGCTGTCAGTAGCATTACATTCATCATTTAAATTAATGACAGGACAAATAAAACATGCGATCAGGGGGTGTATGGGGAAAAACAGGCCACAACACCACTGTCTGCGCCAAAGACCGTCTGTATGCAGTAAGAGGTATCACTCACCTCTGAACACCGCTGTCTGAAAAACAACCTTCAATATTTGGATCAAGTTGCTGCTGGAAAACAAAGTGTTTCAAGTCAGTAGATTGTTAATGTTTAAATTAAATCAAATACCAGACAACAAATAATTTCACTGCACTACTCAGAAGGTTGAGAATGTCTGAACTTTATCTAGTGCACTTTAGTGTAAACCCCTGTATTGTTGCTCTGCACTTTGTCAGTCTGCCCATGGGTGCGGCAAATCCAACTATCGCTCATGATGATGAGCAACATTATAGCAGCAGTTGGTTCTGTGTTTTGAATCTGTGTGTGAGTGGATTACCAGTAACTGGACTGGATCATTTTGAAAACACAGTAACTGCCACATTCTTGATTTCTGTTACTTTTACATTAACTTAACTCCTTATTTTGTTTACTTTTGACAACAACATATTTTTAAGAAATTACATTTGCACTTTGATACTCAAATTGTTTTTTTTAATAGGGGAAAACAGGGAATATAGCGCAAGTATTTTTGTTTATCAGTTATTAATTATGTTGTCAATATATCATATTGTATATTAAATTGTGCTGAGAGAAAAGCCTGTTGTCTCATCCCTAATGCTCTGCTATTAACGGTTTAGTTCAAAGTGATTAATACGCCTATCCATCTCTTTCCTACCCTGTCGGCTCAGGATCCACGTTATAACTTTTCAGCACTGCAGTCGTCTTATGCTTAGAAAAATACATAAGGCATTCTGCTGCAAACATCAAGAATATTAAATAATCTCAATAAATGTGCACCCCTCTACTTGACATGTGATATTAACAATCAGCCACGTAAATCCACAAGGACAGCACAGCTAAGCAGTTATCTTTGAGCACAAATGTGTTTTTAAAATACACATATAATGGTATCAAACTCAACAGGACAAATGAATAAATAAATAAACAAAATTTCCACCTCATTTTCTTGTCAAAACACACCAGAGTTATGATGAATACACAAGGACATGCAGACTCTTAGTACCATACGGTGTACTGTAACATCTTTTAAGTCCATTAAATTGGATTGTAAATAAGTAATGACAGACAGCTGCTGAACGGAGCCAAAGACAGAAGAGCTGATAGCATCATCAAAAGAAAAACATCTCAGCAAGTTATTTAATGGTCTGAGAACCCTATTAAATTCCAGCCATTAGAATATTATGTGAGTGAAATTATGTAATTTCACAGTTTTTAAATGCAAATCAACAATTTAAGAAATATCTGCGAGCATATTAATGATGTGTCCCATTCCGCCTCATTTAATAATGTCAGTGCTTGTTGAAAGGACCTTGCTTTTTCCCTTACATTAAGCGAAAAATATGATTTCTGGAATGAACACAAGAACGTGTACTTTGTCATGAAACTCTTCTTCATCCCTCTCTCGAGTCCATTTCCAGGGGAAAAGCAGGCTCATCTTGTTCCTTCAGGACAGCCCATTTTGACACCTGCCTTCTGTCAGAGTAAATGAGGCCCGAGCAGGAGTCTGTGTCTCCTCAACAGGACATTAATCTGCTACTAGTGAGCCGACCAGGGATATATAGTGGGTTTTTAGTTTGAGCACTGCTACTGCCTACACCACAGCTAAAGAACAGTTTATCTGACTGATGGCAATAAAAGCATAATCGAACGGAAATGGATACAAACAGGACCAAACAGAACAGAAATGACCTCTACAACACTTAAAACCTTGCTTTCTTTCAGTCCGGGAGGATAGGTTCAGTTTCTATAACCATAAACTGAAAATCACATTTTCAGTCACTGCAAAACAGCCAGTGTGTCTAACTAAAAAGAACCTCGAGCAAGAACTTAAACTTATACCATTTATAAGTGTAAGCCTCTTGGTATACCCAGCGAAACTCAATGACTGAAATGTTAAAGTATAATGTGATCAGCATGATTCACAGGAGCCCACGGCCTCTGGTACACGGGCAATAACATGACATGCTGGAAACATTAAGTGGAACGTAAAAATGTATTTCTCATAAAGCTTGAGAGGTTCCTGATGTGTTTCTCTAAGGCAGAATAGGGAAAGAAAATTGCTCTGCTGAACATTTGTGACATGCTTCCTATAAAAGTCGTGTTTCGGTCATGGTGCACGTGTGACTCTCTATGGCTGTGGAGCAATTACACTTTGGCCAAAGCAGTAAAGAAAATCAGAAGGATCAAAACAGAGCGCAGAAACGGCAGAGTGATTTATGTGGCTGACTCAAGCCACACTCAGAGAGGACGTCTTCCCATCATACCTTACATGGAAACATGCATGAGGGTAGAGTGACGCTAACAAGCAAAATGAAATGTTCCCACACCCACCGAGAGCCTGTTGGAAACATGAAAGCAGTGTGCAAAAGGTTTACCTTTCTGCACATGCTCTATCTTGAAAACACAACAAAAATCACTTTCACAGACGACATATTTATTCAAACCTCTCCAATATGCCAAATATTTATCTTTCTTGCCTTGTTTTAACACACAAGTCAATAAATCATGTGGCGGAATGCCAATTTCTTGACATGTGCTGCCAGGCTTTCCAAGGGTATTACATGACAAGGTATTTTTTAAAATAAGGGGCTGCATTCCTGGAAAGAGACAGGAGGAGATTAAGAAGCGGGTGGTGTTGTGGGTGGGTTGGCGAGCGAGCAAGATGACCTGACCCAGAGGGTCTATTACTCACAGTGGATGTGGAGAGGTGGCGTGATCCCCTGACAGAGCTTTCAGTTCAGTGTTTCTTGGAGAAATCGGAGGGTTTCTTCAGGGGATGCACAGACAAAACACAGGCTGCATACACAGTCAGAACAAGGAAGCGTAATAGAGAGCTTCTCTACCGAGACAGTCAGGGACGTTTCCTTTTAATCCTATGACTCTCTCTCTCTCTCTCTCTCTCTCTCTCTGGGTATTCATGCGGCCCTGACATGCCCTCAGTGAATTGATGCGAGGCCAAGCTTTTTAATAGTTGACGTGCTGGGACTCTGCAGCCAGGTGTGGAAACTAAAAGATGTTTCCAAGCAGCAGACATTTGATAAATGGGCATCAGCGGCCATGACAGTGACCAAGACAAGATAACTGGTATTTTTAAAGAAGGTAAGAGGCAATCAACAAGTTAAATTACATGTCTATCACTGTTAGACCATCTGAAGGGCACCTTACTCAGTGGAACGAATCTTTACATTCCGCAATATGAGTGTCCTACTATCACCTGATGAAGCTTACACGGGTAGCTCAGTAACAGAGTTTCCCATTTATGCATCTCCATTTGTTATGTCAGCAAATAACCTTTTCATTTCCTACATTTTTTCATTGTTTTGTACAAATCTGCAGTAATCTACCACCCTCTAAAGTCGGCACCAATTGCTACTGTGCTGTCTGTTTAAGAAAAATTTCAGCATTACTTCTAGTAGATCCAGCAGATATGGATTGGCATTCATTCTCCCAGGTGCTTCTGCGAGATTGATTCCTTCACTGAACTTCATGAATTTTACAGTAATACTTCTCACAAGTATAAGGTTGTATAAACTGAGTGTGCAAAAAGCACATGGAAAGGGATAGTTACAAGAAGGATAGGTTGGTGCACAGCTCTTGACAAATGACTGCAGAAGTCAGCACACAATTCAGCAGGTTCAACTAGCCTGAATAAACTGGCTGACAGATATCATGCGACAAACTAGAAGTAGGAAGCTCCTTTATTCAGGCAGAGATAAAATCCTGAGAAATGTCACCGTGGCAAACATGACTTTTTTTTTTTCTTCCTGTTCTTCAGTGGTTCATAGAATTAAATATAAAAACATTTCAATATTAGCACAGCTTTTGAATCAGTGGAAGAACATTCTGAGCGACAGAAAGCTCACCGTTCCTTCCAAAAAATACAAATTCCACTCACTTCATATCTCAAAACCTTCCAGGGCTCTGCACGGCTAAAATTCAATAGCTTTACCAGATTTCATTTTTGTGCACGGCTGTGCCAACTATCTTTGTTAGTGTAGCATCCAGCAAGCTTGGGCAGCTACATTTCTTCTGTCCCCCTCAACCTTCTCGGAGGTGAAATGCCCACGCAACCTTCAATCTCCAGGTGTCCAGTACATAAATTCTGTCACCTTAATTTGTATTTTCTGCAGGTCTGTCTGTACTGCGTTTACTGCAGAGTGACCACCAGTAGAGATCGTATACCTGCAGAGCAGCCATTGTTAGCCGTGAACTGTGTCCTTCAGGAGAGTTACCCCACGTCTGTCTCCATTTCTTCTCTCTTTCTGTGGTTATGTGACTTTGGGAACTGTTGCCAGAAATTCCAGGAAACCCTAGAGCTTCATGAGACAAAACAAAGCTCTCTCTCTTCCTCTGCCTTTGTCTCTTTCATTGTAGATTACAGTGTGTTTCTCTGTATGCCTTCCTCAGGCCTGGAAGCTCTGCAGTTCCTTCTCCCTGGGAGCTTAAAGTAAATTTATTCCGTGGCGGATTGACTTATATCCGTCCACACCATTTAAATACTGGGGTTTCTTACTTTTGATGCTGATGTTAATCCCAGGCCATGGACTATTTAGACCATGGAGGATGCAATCATTATTGAATGCTATTAGTATGATGTAGCATTTACCACTAAATTGAGGATAAAATTCATCTTTAGAGGTTAATATATGTGGGGTATTTAATTTATTAGAATAACACATATCTCAGACAGCCATAAAATTGTAAATAATTGAGCAGTGCTCTTAGGAGGCTTTTCTGGTTTCTCTGTTGAGATTGCTGCAAGCTTTTTTTAGCTGATGGCAAAACTGGAAATGAGATTTAGTTCACAAAGCATCAGAGCTAAATGAGAATAAATCCAAAACCACAGACACCCCCCAGGCACTAATCTGTCCGGGGGGGGGCGGGCTTCACCCATGCCGTCGTACTAAAAAACTGTCTCCTCCAGCTGGGCCAGTTCTGATTCTAAACATATACGTAGTTGAATGTCTGAACTCCCTCGCATACACTGACACGCATCTACAGGCATACCTATTTACCCTCACCCACCACCCACCTTGTGTTTATGTTCGGGGGCTTGAGTGACTGGTATTTCATTTCGGCCTGCTCGGAGCCCTTTTACACAGTTTGGCTTGGCTGGTGTATCATTACTGGTCATTAAGTCTAACCTGAACTAATAGGGGCCCATTTTCCAAGGTGGTCTCCCAGGTGGCTGTCACAGTACTGAGTGGCACTGCAGGCCTCAGGGTTTGACTCGGGCACAGTGAGTCTCATGAAAAATCGGCTGGGACACAAGCCAGACTCCATCATACACGGGACGCAGACTCGTTGACAACAAGAGCCCATTGTTCTAGTGGGGTGTCTGGGTGTTTTGTTTCTCATTAAGGCAGGTTTAATGAGGCCAGCAAGACCGGGCACACCCCATCCAATCCCCCGTGTGCACTCTACCGTATTTGTACCTTCTCTAACATCTGACCCAATGAACTATCCACAATTATTCTAATTGAACAATTATTAGTTCTGCCTTAAACATCCAGAACTGGTGAGTATGTTTACTTTTGCTTTTTTAAAATACAGTAATAAAATATATTTTTATTATGATTAAATAATTATTAAAAACAATTAATAAATCCTGAACCACCCGCAGATTCCTACACGAAAATTACTATACCGTTACACAAACTTTATGGTGATGGCTAATGCTCAATAGGTCAGGGCTTTAATAATTGTTACAAATATTTATTTGCATGATCTATAAAACATATAAAAATTTGTGTATTTAAAGTATTATTTTTTTTGCATTACAGAATAGTGTATTTACACATCATTTCTATTTCAAGTATCGTATTTTAGCATAAAACTCTTAAAATGTTTTAGCTCTCTCCTGCGTAACATGTGTCATCATTAATCAGAAGAGAAGGAGCCATTAGTCTAAATGCGGGGACAATTAATCCATGCTCACACTCCATTAGATGTCATGCTCAATTTGCGCAGAGAGCTGTGTACTGGGTAAATAAGGAGAGACGAAGGGACCCACAGCTATTATTCCTGAATTGCGTGGTATCTCAGGGGCTCTTCTGGTCTGCTTCAGGTGCTAATGTGCATCTCTCAGAAAGCTTTGATCGAAACTAGCGAGCACACACTCAGTTCAAGAGGATGTTACAAGTTATATTGAAAGATGAATGAAATGAATTACTGCCTCGATTGAATAATTGTGTTCACGTGTAGGACATTCGTGAACTCAACAATTGTGTGCATATGTATCTCAGTTATAAAAAAGTGAATGGATTTTAACATTAAAGCCAAACCTTAAGCCTCTAACAAGGTTAAACTGCAGTAGGGCATACAGTATGAATCAGCCCTTAGTTTAATAAGTACCATTTGGCTGTCACCTTGGCGGCCGTGGAGCTGTTCTATTACAGTAAAGCCCCTTCAGTACAGAGCTGGGGTTATTCAATAAAAACTTGACAGAGTGTTTCTCCCAATCACCACTGGCAGAGCTCTGATGAAGTAAAGAGCTCTCTTATGCCAGCCTCTGTCCCCGCGGAGCACTGTCTGATTAAAATGGTTTTTCTGAGGCCATATTTTTGTTCTCCTTGTCCCTTTGCCAGACCCAACTTAGAGAACAGAGAGAAAAATTGACAAATTACCTAATGCACACTGAATCGAATCCACAAAAAACAGATGTAATCTATAAATGTAGATAGGTTGATAGATTGTCTGATTTGTGTGTTTCTGAATAATCACTGGTATCCGTGTCCAAAGACAAAGGACGAGAATGCTGAAAGTGTGCCTAAACACACTCTACATTTGTTACTAGTGTTGAGTTAGGAACCGGCCATTCGGAGCTTTTGATCTTCAGCCTTAACCGCTTCCACAACACCCCCCCTCCCCCCAACACCACTTATCGTACCTCCTCCCCACAGTACAGCGATATGTGAAGTGGAAAAAAAGGCCAACAGCAGAGTGGCCCACTACAGTCGGCTTTCTTAGTCTCCCGTCCTCTTGCATTGCTTGTAATACATTCCTGAGAAATCCTCTGAGGCTCATATGTAAATGCCTGAGTATGCTTCTGATTAGGAGGCACAAAGAGTACACTCTATAAATGCACTCTTAAACAATTACCACCGCTCCCGACGGCAGCCATGACACAGACCGCACGACTGTGCCGGTGCCTGGCAGGTTTATTCAGGTGGGAAAGATGCATGCAGATCATTTACATTAATGGGCCTTACTATATTTCTAGTCCTACTTTAGATACCAAACTACCAAGCATTATAAATCATTCTAAATTAGACAGACTTTATAATGTGATAGGCAATTACTTTATTAAATGATCAACTGGCCAAGATAAAATTTGTCACCCACACTCTAAATTGTTGATGAATCAGTTAAAAGCTGCTATAATTAATACTGTTACATCAACAGTGCATCACATAACTACAGTGAATGTGAAAAGTGGTGCTCAGAGTGAAAAGCACAATAGAGGATTAACACTCGACACTGCTGTTCACCTCAGTCATACATAAGATTTTAACGTCTTTCAGCTGATCCCCACACTTCAGCTGTTGGGTTCACGCACGTAACGTAGCTTTCACTGACTAAAAAAGCCAGTCGAGCACTTAGCCGCTGTTGTATGACACGAAAACTATATATAATTGTTGAGTTGATCTTTACTGCCAACAAATAGCGAAAAAAGTCACAACAGTTAGCACAACATTTATTGGTTTTACCACAATAAATGTGAGGATTTCACGCTTTGGTTTGGTTTATACTGATGCAAATTGGAAATCTTTTGGATTTTGAAAAGTCGGTCAAACAAAACAACAAATAACATTCAACTCATGTAGACTGTACTAAATGATTACATGATTATTCATGAAAATGTTCATCATATTTGAAGGTAGATAAAAAACACAATTTGCAGCTCTAAATAAGTTGAGTCTCCATCTGACAGCACTGCACCCCACTTAGATTTTACACGAAGACTTAAAAGACACGTCCAACTGCTGAGAAGTTTGGAAAACCAACTTTGAAGCTCTTCCATGTAGAATTACGGTGGATTTTTGACTCGTGTGAATACCCATGTAAGGATACAGAGACTGTTTTATGTGTGTGAGGTAAGATCTCACTTTCATCATTACCACATACAAGCCAGTGCTGCTCTCGCCAGGTTTCACCCCCATGATGGCTGGCATCCAAAATGTCTCCGACTTGTCCATCCGCACTTCAACACACACACACACACACACACACACACACACACACACACACCTCTGTAGCCGCAAGCAGAAATCCAGCAGTCCTGTAAGTGACCTACACAGTGCCCTGGCTGTTTTTCCCGGTGCGAGTCATAGAGCGGTTAACCTTGCTAACTGTGTAAATACATGACCTCACTAGTCATGTGTTTACACTCAGTGGTATTTTTCACACATGCCACTGGGATTTACATCATCTTTTTACAGCCATGTTCCCTTAATTCCCCATTACCTTGAAATATGGATCTTTCACAAGGTGATCTGACAGCTTCTTTATTAACCATGTTTGTTTAGATCGAGGACTCTATGGGATAAAGATGGCAGGCTGAGAGGCGAGGCAAGGAACTGAGGGAAGTACAAAGCAGGGGCGAAATGAGAATGAGTTCTTTTTGAGAGAAAAGGGCTTAGGTGGAATATTGGTGTTAAACGAACAAAGAGAGGCGAGGGGAAACCTAATGTGGCTGTTAGGAGAGAGACAAGTGACGGGACACTCTCCACCACAGGGACACACTGTTCATGTCTGAGATCCCGGAGGGAGGACGGCGAAAGGAAAACACAAGGCCAATCAGCTAACAGAGACATTTCCTGTGCTTGTTTTATCAGATGAGAAGAAGCGCAAAGGCTAAATGCCCCGCTCGACAGTGTTGTTCACATCTCTAAATGACCCACTTTGGGGCAACGGAGGCAGAACATGCATCTTTGTAAGATGACATCAGAAGCGCTGCTTAGGAGCACTGACCTCACTCCCGCACAATCAATCATCCACAAAAAAAATCCATGAAATGTCGACTACGTGAGTAAGAGAGGAGGTTTTACCTTATATGATATAAAACAAGGCTGCCTCGTGAATTAAATCATCACCCTCTAAAAAGACAGGGGGTAAGGAATACAATAGTCTTTTTATAACTATGAAACTTGGTGGATCTAGGCATCTGGCAACTAGCAGATGGCAGACCAATATGCTAATTACCAACATCGACATACCGTGCTGCCTATTAGGCAATCTGGCCTTGAGTGATAGTGCTTTAAAGTCAGAAAACGACACGAGTGAGAGGCTGATCTAACAAACCCTCTTCATCAGAGTGTGACTAAAGCCCAGAGGAATTCATACACAGGTCTTTCATGCCCACATGACTGCTCTAGTCAGGAAAATCAAAGTTTGGGGAAGAGTTTGGAAAAGTAAGGGAGTAAAGCTACAGATCCTGAGAGGAAGGAAAGAATTTTGTCTGTGAATATGTGGCTTGAAAATAGCTATGTAAATGTGGTTTGATTAAATAAGACTTAATTTGGTGCTCAATTTATTATAGGGCAGGGTATGGGACCACGACTAGAAAGGGGAAAATATTAGCATTCGCCATCACCCAAGAGACAACCAGAGTCTAATTGTGCCGTGAACAAACGCTCCAGCATCCAAGAGCAGCATGGATATTTCCCTACAGAACTGTTCCATGTCAGCTTGGCGGTATAATGAGGAACAACAAACAGAGTAAAAAGCTAAATTACACACAGGAAAATTTCATAGCATGAGAGGTTTTTCTTCTTAAAACGGCAAATAACAGGAATTTAAAGTTTACGTATCACAAACATCTGCAAAACTCATACTGCATATTTTCCAGGACCTAAATAAACATCATCTTGGGTTTCATGCCCTTGTGTGACTTCACAAGCAATTAAGCAGCATGGCCATTTTTTTGGCCTACCACTTTCTGCCTGCTGTTCCTCAGTGAAAGGGTTAAGAATTCTTTTCCAACCCTGAGATCTGCCAGTCCGTCCAAGCTCACCATATTATACAAGTTAGTGTGCGGTTCTGGATGCAGCGCATTCAAATTACATGTTATCGAATTCAAAGGCGAGGGGGAACAGAAAGAGTGCGCTGTGGGGCTTGAGTCCATGGCCTGAGTCCCATGAGCGCTAGCTGCATGTCAATCACAATCATTTCAAATGAACTGAACCCTGTCCCACTCCTGCTGTTGTCCAGAAGACACAAACCTAAAACCTAAACTAACTTCATTCCAAGCAAGCGGTGGACATTGATGACAAGGACACCACTGATAAAACTGAAAGCTCTTATTTTGCCTGTGGTTCTGCAGACATGGCGGTGCTGCATCTGTGTCTCACACTCGGCATACAATCAAGTCATGGGGGAAAAAGGCTAGTGCACAGGAAACATGCTTGACATAGTTTCACTGGTCCATGGTCAGAAGAAACCAGAAAATGGCTCTGGCACCTGCTGTGCAGAAACAATGCATGTTTAGATTGACATGTCAACATGCAATCACTGAAAACTGAAGCACATTTGGAAAACCTTAACACCGAAAACAGTGTAGGTAAACATTTATTAAAAATGGAACCGAATGCTCCAATCATTTTTGCTATAAAATTATCTTTGCCAGTTTTCCATTCTATTCAAATGCAGTTTGCCACTTGGTTGGCTGCCTCAGCTCGGTGGTGGTAAAAAAAAAAAAAATAGAAAAATAAAATAACTATTGCCTTGCAAGGAAACTCTGGATTCTTGCTTTAGAACTTGATACTGTGCTGGAATATGAGCATCTCAGATCAAACTATAACAAAGCAACCATGCATGAAAGCACATAACTGTACACAGACACATTCATGAATGCCTCGCGCTTTACCAGATGACAATGATGACAGTAGGGCACAATAATGACCCAATCCAACATTAAACTTTAATTGAGCACATAAAGGAAGGGAGGCAGAAAAAGAGGGAGCCAGTGTACAGTAACTGGAGGCCTTGACAGCACTGAGCAGTCAAGAGCCAGACTCCGGAAATGCATGGCAGTGTTCCCTACATCCTGTCCGCCCGGCCCTAACTCTGGCCCTGGCTCTGGCCCCACACTGTCAAACCCCTGTTATCACTCAGTGCAATTATCTTTTGATCTCTGTACCCATATTGTATTGTATCAATTATCAAATCCCAGCCTAAGGCTATTACAAAGTACAACATGTGTGCAGCCTGTAGCTGTGTGTTTTAGCCTGGAAACAGCTGCGTTAGTGCACATGCATTTGGACAAGGGAAATAAGCAAATGTAGATGGCTTAAAAGTTACGAATACAGTTGAACTAGTCAGTTGACAATGAAAATCCCAAAATGTTTTATTCTAAAAAAGTGAATTGGCATAGTTCCCCCAGGGATCATGCATCCATAGCTGAGTAGCTCCCCACACACTGTTGAACAGACAGGCCCCTCTGAGCACTTTATAAAGTCCACAGGCTTTGGAAAGAAAACGCCTTGGAGTGGTGTGTCTAACTGATGTGTCTTTAATTGTTTTTGGACAACAAAGAAGGTCATGGAGCACAGACAAATAAGCCAATCCAGGCTGCAGTCTGACAGACATGAATCATGAGCAGGCACAAACTGTGGCTGGTTTTAGTGTCTAAAGAATAAATAGCTGAACTATGCAAAGTAAAAGACAAGTGGGGGGGCTTTTATCTGAAGAGATTATTCTAAAAGATAATGCATTTTGTACGAGCTACAAACATCTCGCTTCTGCTGCTTGTTAGTGGGAAGAATGCAAACATGACCTAACTGAACTAAACCCTACCAGTTTAACAGCATGAAGGAACTGCAAAACCTTTATCTACACACAGCAACAAATCATGGAACGTATCATCCAGTTTAAAGTTCAAGTGAATATATTTGAAACATGGGGATGATCGTGTCTTTGAAACACTAATAAGTGCATCTGACATGGGTGTGGGGGCACATCAGACAGATTTTGGGAACCACTGTATTAGAGGACAGTTATGCAGCACATTCCAGGGGCTCATCCAATCATCTGTCACCAGGTCGGGCCTGCATCTTATAAAGAGCCGGGGGGGGCATTCTCCACGTGTTTCCAAACACAGCACAATTTATCTGATTCTTCTTCATGGACAGTTGCTATGCTGTCTCTGACAATTGAAGAAAATAACCTACAGATCCCTCTGCAGCTCCCTCCCTCCCCATTTTCTATTGTCCATGTTTCCATTTCACACATACTACTGTGTAATAAAGCCAAGATCAAAAGACTTGGTGCCCAACTCCAGTACAATGACACTCGAGGAGCCTTTTTGCCTCCGGGCTGGTGGGATTGTAAAGAATGTGATACCCTGAAACGATGAGAAGTGGATTGATCCACCAGTGAGCAGGCCTGCCTTCTGCCGTCTGCCCCTATGGCTTTGTGTGCAGGAGAGCCTGGATGTGTTTGAGGTTCACACACCAAAGGACAATCACCTTCTGGTTTACCCAGCATGGTCTCATGGTCAAGTTGAAGGGCTACACGGAGCCCATCCTAGCCCACTATCCACATGTCAGATGCCAAAAGGTTCATCCACATTATGCGGTTTATGCGCATTACGCAGCACATAGCATTCCATGATGCTACAGAAATATAATGTTACAAAAAGGCAAGAAAATGCACAGATTTGAGTGGCAGCAGTCCCATGTCCGGGGCTTTGGAGACGCCCCTTCATACTTTGCTCGATAAGAATCTGTGGGGGTATGCGCGCTTTTCTTTGTGTCGTCCCTCGGTTTAACGAAACCCTCACATGACGGCGAGCCGCGGAAAAGTTTGTCCGAGCTCGTAAGGAGCCACTTCCCTCTGCCTTTCACCGTCGGAGTGGAAAGCGCACAAAGGAGGGAGCGGCTCGGAGCCAACATATGCCGAAGAGTGATCAGCCAATGCGCACGGTGAAAAGCCCCAGTGTGACCACTTCAGCCCGTCGTCAGTGCGCCCCCCCGCCCCCCCCCTCCGGGACGCGGCCCGTCCAACTCTTAAGAGCTTCAGTGTGAAAGCAGGTGAAAGTTTGTGCGCTTACCTGTGGATCTTACTGAGACCAAGTAGCTGCTGAATCGAGTGGGAGAGAGAGGAGAGGGAGCCAGTCTGCCGTCGGCCCTCCACCACGTTCAGGGATAAAAGCCGAGCGCAGCCGTCCAAGCTCCTCCCTGCAAGACTTCATCGCTGCTCCTAAAAGGCTGAGCTGCACTCAAAGCATTCACACAAGCTGCTCGGGTCCACGGTGAAAAATCAAATTACTTAAAGAAAAATGTAACAATCGTGTGTCAAATGCCATCATAAGGATTGTTGATCTTGGGCCAAAAGGAGAACCGTTAACCCAGTTTCATATCACTGATGTGGTAATAGAAGAGGTTATCAACTCACTGCGCTTTTCTCCAGAAGGTGTACAATCCGTTATTTTTAATTTAACGTTTGCATGGCCAGCTGCATTGCAGATCCGCCACCAGTGAGTGGATGAGAAGCAGCATAAAGCTTCTTTGGGTCCTCACAGGGCCTTATAAATATAAACTGTTACTTTTTGTGCATCTTTTTGTGTTTTTTTGTTATGTTTTATCTCTAGTAATTGTGTGTGTCTTTTCTTGTTTTTTTTATCCTTGTGCAGCATTTTAACTGAGCTCTACAACTTTCAAGCAAGAAATATTACCTCACTTGAAACTTAATGACTCCAAGCCATCTCATGCTCAATCTGACCCCATATATAATCTTGATTATTAAGAGTTAAAAAAATCTCTAAAACGATCTTAATAAGCTTCCTACTTGATTTATTCAGTTAATAGTTCAATATCACTATCCCTCCTCTCCTAAATTACTAAAATCCCCAAATCCTCTGGAAAAGTATAAAGGGCACGATATCAAGGAATTAAAAAGAGTTATGGCCCTAATTTACCTTTGGGCATTATTTATTGGACATTTTGATAATGTATCAAGCGCCAATTTCTCCATGAACATACAAAATGTACAAAATTCCCTCCGTCAACTTCTCCCAAGCTGTCTGAGGTCTGTTGTCCTTCAGCCATGTTTCTGAGGATGCAGGGGGTTAGGAGGTAACACAATAGCCGCAGTGTTCCACTTTCTGCCATAAAACAGTAGCACGGATACACTGTCCCGCTTTGTGTTCCCCTGAAAAAATTGATGCTTAGAACAAAGAATGAACTTAAGAGCACTAGGCTGCTGGTGCAGAAATGAGCGCCGTGTGTGTGAGTGTTATTTTGCATGTACTGTTGTAAGATAAAGGAAAATAAATGTGGTCTGCTGATTGTGTGCAAGTGCCTGCTGTACATATATGTGTGTATGTGACAGATTGAGATTATGTGCAAGAGGTGAGAGGGAGGCAAAGACGGAGTGAAGGCGGGGGCTAGACGGCCATTCCGCTCAACAAATCTCCAAATTCATTTGTCTTCATTCTTTTGAAAAATGTATTTATTTCAACATAAACTTATCACCCTGCATCTTGCAGCTTTCTTTCAGACTTTCATTCCTGATTCACTTTGCACACCAAGTCCTGGCCTCAGAAACCCCCATTACCCTGATGCAAAAATCGCTTCATGACAGAATCTGATTGCCAAATATGATATTGTAGCTGGGGCATGTTTAGAGTTAGTATAAAGCCTCATACTTGATGGTCACTTACTATACTTACACCATGAGCTCAGGTGTTTACCTCAGCCACACGCTTTAGTTTATGCTCAGTCTCCTCGGGGCTGAAGCTGTCTCTGGGTGTTTGTGTGATTTAGCAATTGAATTTCGCAGCTGGAAAAAACGGATTACTGCAACTGAATGGACATGCCATCACATAAGTCTTAACCGTATTAGTGCCAGCACAGGCAGCACTCAACATATAGATACTCGTCCGTGTTTATCTGGCCGTAAACCGAGCAGGAAACCTTATGGCTCATGGCTGTTTTGCTTTCTGCGAGCTGTTTGCAGCCGCTGTCAGAGATGCACAGATCTTTGGAGCCCCAGGCCAAAGAGATTCATATTGCAAAACTACCTGACATATCAACCTTCAACATGTTACATCAGATGAAACACCTCAGAACCAATTATAAAGGTTTTAACACCACATAGCTTTTAACAAACCTTTGACATTTTCCCATTTCGTCAGATTGTTTTAAATCACATGAAAGACTATGTTGTCAGCTTGCTTGAAGCTGACATTAGAGGTGAGGATATCATTTGCTTTCAAAGTTGTATTCAGCTGTAGAAAAGTGCTGTTATTCGTGATGAAAGTGCAATGTTATTCTGCAAAACAAATGTTTCCATGACAACAATACAAAGCCTAGGGTATCCTGAAGTTCAGAATAAAGTAATGTCATCAGTGTCGAACCTGAACTTGAAATCATTTATAACACACTGCAATCATCTGTGTACTGTATGTATGATGGATGGCAAGCATCTGTCTCTGTGGCTCAGCTGGTCAATGTGCATACTATATACCTGCAGAATCCTGGGAAAAATACAAGGCTTTTATCATTCTGCTATAAATTCATTTTTTTTCAGTTTTCCTCTATTATGTACTGCTAAAGACAGAAATGTCAACAAAGGACACACACTTGCAGTAGCACAAACTTGGATTATTTCCCTGGAGCATGAACTACTGACCTGCCACATCCCTTGAACAAAAAAAAAAAAAAGAGTTTCAGGAAAACTTAAGGTTCTCTTACACTTCCTCTCCAGTAAAGGACTACCTTAGTTTTGATTATTCTAAACTACACATTGCTACACAGGTATAGAGATGGTGTGTGTGTGTGCACGCTTTTTCACTCCTCTGAGGAACATAAATACTTTAAAAATCAGTCACACAGGCACAGTGACACTGTGAGCTAAATCCTAATATATAATGATGGGAATTTAGTTTTGCAGGTATTTGGTCATAAATTTTGATAACGATACTAGAAAAAATAATGGATGACTAGAGTAATCACATTTCATCTGAAGGAGAACATGCAAGCACCACGTTTTATGGCAACAGTTAATAGTTGTTTGGACATTTGACAAATGTCAACATCATAGTGGCATTACAGGGAGTTCCTTGGAGAGGGAACTGCAACATTTGTGCCAATGAATTTTACTGGAGATTTTTCCTTGGATATGTGACCACTTTGGGTTTCTATATGAAACATTAAGGAATTGCCAAAGTTATTGGGATTCATAACCTATAACTATTAATGTTTTCCCGTGATTTCATGTCAATCCATCTAGTAGACACTGCAGGACAAATTGTCACATGAAAGGTACTGAGGCCAATGTGTTAATATGTGGCTCAACATGACTTAGAATCATCTCCTTCTACTGAGACCCCCCACCTCCTTGCATGGCAAATTCTGCATTACATAAACTGATTTACAGGAATCACTTGCATGACGTATGCAGCAGGTTTAGGGAGGAATTTGCTGTGACCCACCTGGCTCAATTCTGACTGCTTTTGCATGTTCAGGGGCCCCGGGACATGTCCCCAGGGGAGTCTGTCACACTGGCTGTAAGCCTAACTAAAGCAAACACAGAATCCCCTTGTTTGTTGACTTTTCACAAAATGTTGAATCTAGTTGGGAGAATATTAGAGTTTGTTTTAAAAAAGTATCTCAGTGCATTTATGTGAAGAATGTGGTTAAAAAAGAAGAACTCTTTCATGTTTTGTTTCATGACATCAAAGAAGCTCTCAACTAAAGTCCTATGAGGTGGTGTAGAGCATAAAGCGACGCACATTAAAATGAAAAATGCTTTCACATTCTTCTGTAATTACTCTAGAAAACATATTTGTCTCTTTTAATAAAAAGATGCATCAATTAATTAATTAATTGATCAATTAAACTTCAGACTTTCTGCATTCATACACTTAGTAACTGCCTTCATCAGGCATGATGAGAAATCCTTCACTGGCATCAATCTAATGTCTATAAAGGGATCTTTCATGCTTTATGTCTTGCAAGCATCAATTGGATGGTTACTTATGTCAGTAACCTATTAAGTTTTTTGTTTTAAAAAGTGGCAAGTGGAAAATATGGTGTTTCTTAATTTTTTTAAACACAAGATAGAAGGTTCCCACATGAAAAGGGAAGTGTGCACTGTATGTAGATACCTGTATTTGATATGTGACACAGAATGATGGTGAGTAAGAGGGAGAGGGTGTCACTGAGGTTAAGTGGACAAATGTGTAACTGAGCCATTCGCATGACACTTCTGCAAGGCTCCTACGAATTCTGACACCACCACATCAACTAAATTAACCGAATAAATATCTGTGTCTGAATGGATTTCACCGCCAAGTCTTTGTCTGACGCATGAGAAGCAATTCAAGAACCTCACAAAGACGTTTCCTATTGAGCCATTTGACCGTGCAACAATATTAGCAATTTATGGCACTGTGAGGGTCCTTATGGTTTGCTGCTTGCTTGTTTCAGTCTAATCTGCATTGACACACTTAAGACAGCAGCAGACAATAAAGCTTTGAAATAATGTCTGCTTTGGAGTCAAAGCTGGGGCAAACATACTGTAACATTATGTGGGATGTTTGATATTACCACAGAAGCCCATCTGTGTCCAATCACAACAAAGCCATCTGTTCAACATAAACAAAGCAAAATGACGGGAACTTTTTTCCCCTTTATTTGTATGTTATATAGATACTGTATGTATATTGCAAATGTAAACATATATTTCTGTCAGGTGAAATCATAACACATTGTTTTTTTTCTTTTAAATATTTTGACACGTTTTTTAGTTTGAAACTTTACCTTTATCTTGTGGTCTTACGCGCAATCTCCTTTTGACATTTCTTCAATTTTCCACAGTCCTTTCTCATGCATCAATAAATGATGAATGGATGAAAGGAGGGTGACGCTTGGACAGCCCCTGCTGGAGATTATGATAGTGAACATTTAAAGTATGAGACTGATCCCTGATAAATGTCACCATCCTGACCTATACTGCCACCAACAGTTCAGAACATACTGTAACGTAGATTTAATCCTAAACATTATCTAATAATTAAGTAGCGACTACAATAGCAATTAGGCTCTTTCAAAATTACTTTCTTCACAGGGAATTGATATACCTTTCACAGTCGTTTACATTTTTAAGTTGTCCTTAAACATTTCTGAGAAAACATAACAAACATAGAAGAGTTCACAACGGCAGCAGAGAGTCCCAAAGCACTTGTGTATTATTATTGTCGCTGTAGTTAAACTGCAGTACACATGTTCTGTGAGTTGCTACCTGAATTAGCCAGGTCTCACTTTCTATTTTATTTCACCACAACTAAACTGTCACTGTAGAAAAGGAAACAGGCGAAGGTACAAGGTTCTGAACTTGACTTGGGGGGCACTTGCATCAACTATCATTCTCTTTCCTGGGGTCATAACAGTCAATTTTTACCACACAGCGTCAGTACAGGTATGTGTATCTTTATAGTCATCAGAGATATCATTATATCCTATTTTTATCACCATTAACCATCCATAGATCTACGAAGAATTATTAGAAAAACAGCACACCAATATACTTTAACTTTAGAAAGCAAGTTGAAATTTGGTGAAGTTGCCCTTTAACATTAACACCTTTACAGGATCTGTTGGATGACACAGCATGGAAACTGCATGATCAGCTTCTTTAAGATACCTTCAAATCAAATTTGCTGACAGTATGTTCTCAAACCCAAATTAATGTGTGGTAGATACTGTATATGGGCCAGAGGAGAGAAAGGCATACTGATTGTATAAACCACCTGCCAATCTTAACCCACATTCAATATGACTCATTTACTGTAGAACTCTATTTCACATTATTGTTCATATGCATTGAAAATCCTCATAATATCTGAAGCAGTTAATTTGAAATGTAATTTCCAAGACCTGGGAACCAATGGACAGCAGTGAATGTTGGTGCTTTTGATGTACATAGAAGATGTATGAGATGGTTCTTGCTTCTTGATTTCTTTTTATGTGGAGTTTCATTTACATTTCAGGCGGTAACCCTATTCAAAATGTCACACAGTATGGGTGAACAAAAGACTCAAGGACACCCTTTAAATTCTCAGTTGAGCTGACATGGAAATGAAACATTAATGAATGACAGAGGACAACAACCATTTTGAATTTCATGTTCCCAGAGAGAAACAATGTAAGGTAATGCACTTACCTGCAGCTTTAAAATGCCAAGCAGCAAGCTGCTCCATCACATAGAAAAAAATATGCTTTTATGGGAATAAAAGCAGACCAAGTCTCAGCCTCCAGCCTTACTACCTCTTTCTACATGGTTTCTCAATTTGGTCTCCTGACTTCTTCACTCACTACAGGTTCAGCCTCTTACCAACCTCCTGTTCCAGCATCTTCTGAAATCACAAACTAGATCTGGGGGTCAGTAACGCAAAAGCAGCAAGGCAGGGTGTTTTTCTATTTTTGCTATATCTCTCTGCAGTCTTCCCAGTCTGGTGTGGATATGTTGCAGGCAAATACAGGATGAATACACAACGTCTTTTATTCTGTATCCTTTGTGGATTAGAGCAGATCACGAAGTCTGCAAAATGCAATCTGACATGACGCATGGCTTTTCACACCAATCTCTGCAATTCCCAGTGAGTTCATGCAGCGCATCCATGATCGTAATTTCACTTTGGTGTGGTTGGAGATGTAAATAGATATAATCTTGGTGCGAGGATTAAGATGAGAGTGTCGCATTTGATCTTCAAAGGGCTGGAGGTTATCTCAGGTAAGTACAAGTGCGTTTAGTTTCCATAAAAATTCTGACACACAGTTAAACTACTGTTCATTTCCATTACAAAGACTAGCACCTTTTTTTTTCTTCTTGGCCTCCATCATCTCAATATCGTAGCACTCATCATCCACTGTGTCAATCTTTCAGTGCAAATCCTTACAGAGCTCCTGTGAACAGAACAGACTTAGGCTTCGTTAAACCACTATGAAAAAAAAAGCTGGAAATAAGAAAGAAAGAAAGGAATGATTCATCATCAAATGGCATGTAAAAGCCATGGATTTAAATTTTCACTCAGCCGTCAACTACACAGGTGGCAGGATGTCTTTTAAAGTAGATTTTAGAAAGAAAAGTAATACAGCTGAGTGAGAGATGCTGTTTATCTGAGAGGCACACTGAAGGAGCTGCGGCAAAAAAAATGTCTGTTTGATATTACAAACATGTAAGCCTGTTCTAAACTATTCTGGACACGAGGACCCAGCCACACAATGCATCCAGGAACATGTGTAGAGCAGTAAACTGCCTGGCTATTCAATGTCTGTCAATGGCTCTGGGTGGTGTAAAATAATATTTGACAGCTGAGTGACAGTGATGATAAAGCACAAAGGCAAATGCAGGATTGTACAGAGAAAAATAAAGAAATGACACAAATGGGGGCATTAAAGAAAGAGCGCTGCTGCTCTTTAGTTGCTAAATACTATACTATGTTCAGCAGGGTTCAACCGTTGTTTGTCAAATCAAACCTGCAAGTGGAAATTCTGTTAAATGTATTATTCTTACAAACTGTACAATACACATTTATGGAGCGACACTTGCGTACTTCTTGAGTACTTCTACCTGGAAAATATCTCCAGATGACATCATCTGATGGTGATTTTTTTTTTTTTAGTTCCGCTCATGTCATCTCCATGAGTTTTAGAGAAGCAGGTCAACCAAGACAACAGCCCCTGGAGTATGAGCAGCCAGACAACCGCAATCAGCAATTGGAAGTAAAAAAAGCCTCCAGATGATTTCATCCAGAGCAGTTTATTTTTTAGCAAAAAGCAAAGGAATATTTCAATATATGGAAGTCATAGGGATGTTTAATGCCAGTGCAGAACCAAAGGATGGAAGATGAAAATCTGTGATGTTTTAAGTCCGTCTTTTATGCACCAACTATCCTGACATATTTTCCCACTACGTGTGGTGCAACTGTTCTGTACCTGCAGTGCATTCAGGCTTTGAGAGCACTCACTTCATCGCTGCCTCTGCAATCTTCACTCTCGGTTCCACGACTAGCAAGGCCTCAGCCTCGCTTCCCAGCTCGCCATATCGATTAGCCGTGGACTTTATATGTAGATTTTAGTGCATAGTGGAGAGAGTGAGCACTATTTAGTCACTTCACAGGGGTTGGCACATGCCTACATTAGACTTATGATACCCGTTGCTGCAGAGTGGATTACCCTTCAGTCATAGGTTACTTGGATATGAAAAGATAATGTACCGGCTGTAACCGGCTTCTGAACTGGAGCAGTAATGTTTTTTTGTCTTATAGCCTTAAACTGTCACATTATAGATAATTGCAAACAAGAATCCCTCTGAACTTAAGTTGCTCTAAGGATCGTTTTTATCCCCAAAACCTCTAAACAGCAGGCAGTGTGTCAGAGCCTATTGCCAGGCCTGCTGGCATACACACACACGCACACACACGCACACAGCTCCACACACTGCATGAAAATAATGAAATACTTTAAAAACTAACTAATCCTTTCATGTTATATTTATGATTATTTATCTTATGTTTAGCGTACGAAAAGAGGCTCCCCATTAGGAAAAAGTGTTAACCCGGTATTAATTTTCCAATAATTTGGTCAAATTTTGATATTGTCCAATAATTGCAACACTGTGGATTTCGTGCACCCTCAGTGTCATAAGCTTATTAGCCAATGTTAGCAAGTTAATACGCTGACCTAGGATGGTGAACATGATAAACATTAGACCTGTTAGCACGGACATTAAAACTAAACACCACTGTGCCTCACAAGTGATAGACTCTTCCTCTACTTCCAACTACTGCTAATTCGTTTGCATTCACAGTATCACTTTATAGCTTGTTGAGTGGGGTAATTTGGCTACCTCCACTTTAGGACAGATCGTATTTTTAAGCTGAGAAATTACTTCAGGGTTTTATTAGCAGTGGGTGGTAGGGATGTCGATTAACAGGACAAAAGAAGACAAAACCACAAACAGATGCACAAAAAAAATAAAAGAAAATAATCAAAACAACTCCAGGTAATTTGTTGGCCAAAAGAAGCATCACAGGCATCAAAACTAACAAATCAAGACCAATAATTGTTCCTACATGGCCCTTGTCAAGGCGCAGGACAATAGACAAACACATCAGGAGCAAAGCAAAACATTTTCCAACTGTGATCAATAATAAAGACATTATTAAGGAGATGACTGATGGAAACGCACAAGAGTCTGACAGACAATCAGCCATCAGACAGGTTGTCCTTGTTTGGATTTCCTGATGGAGAGCGCCAACACAGTGTGATAAGAAATTGGCTGGCCTACATTCACAGCTGTGGCATGTCACACTGAGCACCATATGGCAAGTATTACAAGATCATGAGATTACATTATGCATTATTAGATTACATGTAAAATATTTTCATTGTGATTAATAATAAACTTCCTGGGACATAATTGAGTAACAAAGGCCCTGACACATTATTGTTTTTAATGTAAATATAATGTGACCAGTCCAACATAATGCTTTCATTAGTATCCATATAATGCAGCATTCATCTTCACACAAGCAGCATCTTTGACCCATAAATGGGTACAAGCAGCTCTTATTTAACATGCATCACACTGACTGAAGGAGCTGTTAGCTGAGGCAGCAATGATTAACAGAATGTAATTGTATTACAGTCCCGGGTCCATATTGGTCTCTTCTCCCACGCTGACCCAAGCCACACTGTCCTATGATTTCTACAGAAAATGCTATTACTGCCAACTCTCTGGGGACCAGATTGACAAGGTCCTCGTGGTCTTGGCTCAGGATAAAAACAGCTGACCCCATCTCCCTCATCTCACGCAGAAATGAGGGAACCTGAGAGGAAGTCGAAGGTTCATCCTCAAGGTTAATAGGGTCCTCGGATGAAATCATATGTATGATACCAACCCCCCTCCCACCCCGGGCAAAAAAATGTAGGTGATGAAGTTTAAAATAAAAAACTGAAGATTTTTTGATTTCGCTGCACTTTGATTTCCTCTCCATCTTTCCTACTTGTGTGGCCAACTGCCCTTCAGATGTTTTGAAGGAGAACATTAACTTGAAGGAGATAAGATTTCATGCTGTAATTGAGGCTTACGGAACATAATAGTGTTTCGGCCACGGTGTCTACTGTAGCAAAGAGCGGCACGAGGCAGCTGAGTAAAGAGGCCGTCTTTCTTAATGTCACCATTGCAACATTACGCGCAGGGATTGAACTTGTGACCTTCATTGTGACACATCGTTTTGCTGGCACTGGTGGCCTTATTAGCTCCCTTGAGCTAAGGACAAACCCCCCCACACACACGCATACATATGCTGTGTACTGTATGTTAGCAATGTCACCAACCAAGATGTGGGTATCTTGTTAGAAGGTTACAATATATTACACAGCGCCTCTTGACAGGAGCTCATTTTTCTCTTTTTCTCACAAATACACACACACACACACGGAGGCATCTCAGGTTGCAAATGAATAAGAATCAGTAGGACAGGAGGGGAATGAAGTCAATGCACCATTTTATAGGCAAACGATCTGACACCAATAAAACACAGCTTTACTGGGAGAATTTCTCTTAAAATATGAAAGAGGATATGAGCTGTGACCTCCAGGAAGACGTAGAGAGGTACTGCTAACGCTAGACACATGCACGCATAAAATACTATCGCGCGAACAAAAGCAATCAGGCAAGCATGAAGAAACTCGATCTATTCGTGTTCATTACTGCTCATATATCTCACTGCAAAAGATACCCACTAGAAAATTAACTGAAAAATATCAACCAAATTATATCTGGCTTTTATTATTACGAAACCACTCGAAACATGAAAACAAAGCTCTCAAACAATAATTGTATCTAGTTTAATAACACTTCATTACGCCATAACCTACTTTAGAGAGGCAGTTGTGTTTAGAAGGCGGTGTTAAACTGGGAAATCGACTACAGAAAGCATAACAAAACAAAACAAAACAAGACAAAAAAAAAAATGATTTTGATTTTTGGGCAGATGCTGACCTGTGCTAATGGGCAACAGAAAATTGCCTGTAACTTGCATTGCATAGCTATTATAACAAACTCCATATTATAAAGATAAAGGAGAAGAAAAGGAGTTTTTTGCCTTTAGCTACTCACGAAGGTCTGCACAGCAGTGGTTAACACACTTGGACTTTTAAACTGCAAACATACATTGATTATTGCCACAGGAAAAACAATCCTCAAACACAATAACGATGGAGACACAGCTAAAAAAATAAATAAATAAAGACCACTATAATGGCCCCTGTAGACTTTGCAGCACTTCACTATCTTGCAGAATCTTGCAGAATTAAAAGAAATCAAGCATTTTTTGTGCACGTTTCACCGAATAACATGTATGACTTCTAATTATGCAAGCTGTTTTAATTTGGATAATATCCAGGCTCTTCCGTGTCTCACTATAACCACATAAAACAGGCTTGGGAACTAAAAAGATTAAAGGTCAATCATTTTGGCAGGATAAAGAGCCCACAGCACATCCCCTGTGAAACCTGCCCACCCCTTATGGCCACCTCCTAAGACAACACTGGCTGCAGATGTGCTTATGGTCATGTGGTTCAGTCATAAAGCCTCATAATTGTTTAATGGTGCATTTTATGAGGCTACAGTGTGAGTCAGTGCAGCCTAAAGGCTCTGAATTTCAGACAATAACACATAGGGTTTGGTAATGCGAGGTTAATCACAGGTGGATATTAGTTCACTCTGGGTAACGGGCAGCTGCCGAAGGTTCGTGCAACCTTGAGATGAAAGAGGATCCACAGCATCCACAGCTTTCTGCCTTCTGTCTGAGTCAGGCCGACCTTGCTGTGTAAAAACAGACAGGCAGAGGGGATGGGGACATGCTGTTCCCCTCAAAATAAAACGCACAATCGCAGATGAGCTTGAGAAGATGCTAATGGCGACGCACCCCTGTACACTGAGATTTGCTGAGGTACAAACCACACAACGCTTTGTTACATGATCAAAAATATCTGTTCTGCAGCTGTCTGTGTGCAATGATGCAAGATAACCTGATACAATCCCATATTGCTGTTCTGCATGAAGAAAACAGCCCCCTGTGGACAGTAACTAAACACACGCCAAGTCACACACACAAACAGAGCAACACACACACGCAGTCTCAGACCCGCAGGTACAGCTTTAAAAAAAAAGAAAGGGTGAAAAAAAAACTGATTGTTATAACACACACAGTCAGACACACAGAAAATGTGTACTGATCCTATTTCTGTGTTCTATATACACGCAAAGACACAGGCTACACCCGCGTTAAAGAACTTTGTTCCTAAGTTACTCCGGTAACGACTGCAACCTACAAGACCTACATGCAGATGACACAGCTTTTTGCATCAAAATGTTTTCTTTAATATCTAGCTGGTTAGTTTGCTAATGCTATGTGCATTAAATTGAGTCTTGAGATGTACAGCATGCATGCTCACTTATCTGGCTAATATAGTACATCACTGCAGCATGTACTGACTGAAGTGGAAGCCTGTGTGATAAACCCCACGTACGCACTACAGAGCTAATGCTAGATGGTTACATAGCCTGCAACCATCACCTCAGATCACATATGCTGCAGGTGTTCGGAAGTTCAAAGGAAACGGAACTGATAATACCCCGCAGAAGGCTTTTTACCACTTTAAGGATTTAGATCTACTGATAACAAACCTGTGTGTGCAATCAGATACAAGTGACGTCTCTGACTTCTAAAGTAGAAATCTGAACGCACATTTCAACAGGCATGTAAAAGTTAGTATTAGAAAAAATATTCTTCGGGAGGACTAGATAAATATCTATGAGATTGGGTTCTTTTACTTCATGTAAAGTCTTACTCATAATTCATTTACCCAAATACCAAAAAAAATTATGGTTTATTAGATATTAGGATACTGTGTAAACCTACCAAGGGTCAGTTACAGCATACCCAAACAGTTAAGCAAATGTACCTGTTATGTGAATTAGGTGGAAACAATGAGTAAAACATGCAACTTATGCAAACATGTCTTTGTATTAGTAGCAGTAGTATCTATATTTTTGTAAATATAAATTGCATAAAAAGAAATACATTCATGGTTACAATGCAAAATAAAAGATAATGTATGTCTACGTGTATTGGATCATAAGAAAGCTAGAGATACATGAATGCGTGACATTGAAATTGATATAAACATTTGTACCTATTCTTATCTCTTAAGAGTTGGCAAATAAATATACATTACTGTACATTGCACCCACAGAGCATCTTTAATACTGGGGATCGGTTAAAGCGTTAGTCACAGTCTCATAACGACACAACTAGAGGCTGGCAGCATCTGAACTATTTATGTATCCAGGGAGATATGTTTCAGGAGAAATTTGACTCGTCATCAAACGTAATGGCAGCTACTATGGACTTGTTCACATTTTTTCTTCTGCCTGCCACGATTTACAGATTTACAGTATAATGCAGCAGTGATGATCTCCCTGATGTGTCAGTGAATGTCAAACATGATCAGGAAATACTCTTTGATTGTAGAGAAGTAATAAAAAGTGGAAATGTTTGTCTAGGCAGAGTAAACTCTAAACTCATATTTTAGGATTGGTCTGCGCCTAATAATTCACAACTATGTCCGAGCCCAATAACATAGCTCGTTTATTTGTTTGGATTTATTCAAGAGATGCAAACAGATATGCGTGTGAAGAGAAATGCTGCATGACAGTGAATTAGGTTATGCAAATGAGGCACAGTAATAATGTGATTTAGCATATGTTTTTTGCATCCATACCTTAGACTAGTGTGGCTCTAATTTTGATTAGGTTGGATTTATATAACCGATTCCCGTTAACTGGGTCCCCAGTGACCCCTCACTGATGCCACAAACTGATTCTCCCATCCCCACAAACACACTTGCAATTGCTTCGAAAGTCTGTGGGCGGTGTGATTACTTAGAGACGCCAGGAGTGTACCATTAACATGGCGAACAAGTCTCATAATATCAGTGTATGAAAATGTTGTCAAGAAGTGTTAGGTCGTCAAGTTGAGATGACTATTTCGAGCAAACACTGAATGTATGAATTTTAATTGCCCCTTCAAAAGAATTTCTAAGAATGTGCTTTGTCTGGTTGTAAAATGCTGCTCAATTTAAAGGCAAACCTCTGGGCAGTAATTGTATATATTATCGAACCTCAGTTAAATGTAGTAGGTGTACAGATTTTTTGTTGTAATAGAAAATAAATTATCTATTGTAACAAACTCAGTTCATGCTGCCATATCAAAACTTTGGACAGCATTTTTCTTTTTATGCAAACATAAATTCTCAAGTTGTCTCCCCCTGCCTGCTCTTTCTTAGAAAACGCTACAGTGTTTAACGTGGATAAAAGCTCTGAATTCGTTGTGTACCTTGCGGGAGGAAAGCAAGGGGCAGAGGGGCCTCCTCTGTTATCTCTTGACACACTTTCACACACGCATGATGCCTTTTTCTCTGAACTGGGGCAAATTTCAAACAAATCTCCTCCGCCTATCACATTCTGTCCTTTGCAGTTAACACCGGGAGCGGGGAAAGAGGAGGGAGAAGGAGAAGTGCGGTCTTGGAGCTGACCTAAAAACAACTCCTCGCGGATGTTCTCCATGTCTCAAAGACACAAGGCCACACTATCAAATATTAACCAAAAAGCTGTACCCGATCACTGTGCAGAGGGGGGCGTGTTTGGTAAGAAAAGGTCTTTGAAAATGATTCAAAAGCACCAGTGCAGCAGTACATTGGAGCGCTCTGTCTCTCTGGTCTTCAAATGGTGATGTGGAAAGGAAAGAAAACATGTCCTTTCTTTCCCACTTGCCCTCAATTCAGCTGAGTGATTATATGGGCCAGTATAGAGCCTTTCAGTGTGACGGATGCTTGCTATAATTCTTTCACTGCTTTCGGATCATAAGAGTCTATTTGCATATGTATGATCAGGCTGCACAATAAGTAATCTCACCAACACATACATGGATTCACCACACACCACTGACTTAAGCCTTCAAACCCAATTTCACATTTTTTATGCAATTAAGGTGCTTTTCTTTTCTTTTTTTTTTTTAGAGGTTTTGCTCTTTTGGATTGCCATTACTCAGCATGTGCTTGATAAAGCTGAAAAGGAAACACCAGAAACCACATCATTTAAATGTATGTGAGTCAAAGCACTCAGTGGTGTGCAAGCAAGTCATTTTTTCTGCCACTGATGCAACACAGTTCCAGTAGGCTCTCAGTTGCATTACTCATCCCAACCACTAGGGGGTAGAGGTCATCTGCTCTGAATAGCTCCTCTGGCGCTGCAGAGAGAAGAGGAAAACTGATGCCATGATTACAAATGAGCGGCCTTGTAAACATGCCACAGACAGTTGTTAAAGATGATAATGAAAACGAGAGGTGCCAGAGTGCAAAGAACAATGAATCCATTTTCCAATATGCATAAAGGAGAGGGGAAAGGGAGCCGAAGGAGTTCTAGTAACTGAAGTCGAGGTTAACGTTTTGACGTTACGTTGTTCAGGGGGAGACTTTACAGTGCCACAGTCTTCAATCCTTCAATCTATTATGCCCTGACAGTATAATAGCCTCACTCACTTCTTATGGGTAATTATTGCAGCTTTTAATTGCGTTACTTCACAAATCAACATCTCTGTCACTCAATTGTGTCTGCTGGGTTCATTCAGCATATGTTGCTGTGGCTCAGACCTGCCAGGTGTTAGTTTAAGACGATGTATACGTTCTTGCCTGTGTATACAATCCCATCTCTCTCTCTGGCTCTGTGTGTGTGTGTGTGTGTGTGTGAGAGAGGGAGAGAGATAGAGTGGCAGTGACATATTTGATCAACTGTGCAGTGGTGACAGTGCCTGGGAGATGAAAACGTGGTGGTGATATAGAGGCTGATTTGCCTTTCTAAAGGTGACACGGTGTTGTCACCCACAAAGTCTGGGTCATCTGGAGATGGACAGTTCAAAGCTGAGTCTCCTTTCCTCCCCTACCGTGATAAGATCACGCGTAATGTCACAGGATTTGATGGGAGGCAAGCTAGGCTAGAGGCCACTGCTGATTGCTGTGAAGCACTGTGGATCCGTGTCAATGTCTGACAGGATGTCCATCACAGGTATAACCTCTGGAGAGCACCATCTTTCTTCTGTGGCTGAATCTGTGCAAGGTAGCTGCACATAAAAATATATAAGGTTACATACAGATTGCAATGAGGCGAATGAAGCAGAGATAGTGTATGGAAAGCATGAAGAAGCCCTGGGGGAATGGAGGAAAGGGAAACAGATGGGGGAGGGGTTAGACCAGAGGCCAGGGATCTGAACATAGTGCTGCAATGAGAAATAGAAGAAGTTGATGGATAGTGATGAAGCAAAGATAGGCAGCTGGAGTGAGGGATGTATTGGATCAAGGAAGATAATTTTATATGACATGATAAAGAGGATGGAGCTCTTATAGACATCATATCATGTACTAAACTGCAGATGAGAAGGAGCACAAGCAGTATAGGAAAGAGGATTTTAAATCGTATTAGAAGATGAAGAATGCAAAAACATATGCAGTGATCTTGGATTTTTTTAGGAAAACAAAAGAATAATACTCACATTTCGTGAAATATGCCCATTTGCTTTTTTTTGAGTTACACATAAACATTGACACCAGTCTTATGGTTTTATAGTGTGGCTACAGCCAGCAGCTGGTGAGCTTAACTAAACATAAAACATGGAAATGGAATCAGCTAGCTTTTCCCTGTCCAAACAAAGACAACCGGCAACTATAAAGATCAGCAATTATACACACTATATCCCATCACAAAATTCAACTAGTGTAAATACATCAATTTGACAAGGACCAGTAAGGTCTTGGCTGGTTGCCTGGCAACTGGTGCTGGTCAGAAAATATTCTATTACATAGCAGCCTGGTCACACCAGCACTTAAAACTCACTTTTTGTTAGGATTCTGGACTCTAGACTCTTCCACTCTTCGGCTGGTTACCGTTGACTCACCCATAGCCTTTCATCGTCATTACCCTTGCATGTTTGGTTATGTGGTTGCTGGTGTGTCATGGTTTGTTCTGCTGCATCCCCCTAATCCTGTTCAGTCTTTTCCCGATCTTTAGCCTTTGATACGGTTCGTGAGTCTGTCGATAGTTCTACTAGGTTTCTTAGTGTCCTCGTTTAGAGTGATTTTCTGTTTGCAATATTAACTTCCTCTTTAAGAGAGATTTTCTGTTGTAGCGTTAGTCTCCTCATCTTCGTGAGTTTCTGTTAATAGTGTTAGCCTCCTCATTAAGACTGGTGTTTGTTATAGTCCAAGTCTCCACCTTTGAGATTGTGTCTCCTCAAATGTCTGTGCTGAGTTATATAGTCGTTTATGTGTTAATGTTTTGCAGCACATGCACATTCGCTTCTGCTTTTGGGTCCTCTATTTACAGTATCCAGTTACGGTAACCATTACACTTCATCTGCTTGTCTCTGTGCAAATATTTGATAGTGTTATATTTTTTATAAAAATAGAAGCTACTGGAACTTAGCTGTGTTGCTTGTTAGCTCAGAGACTGTTATTTTTTACTTTTACAACTTCTTTACTGAACATACTTACTGAAATCGCTTTGAGTTTATCGTAAATATTAACAGTTCTTGATCCAAATCTTGGCAAGACATCGAACATTCAACATTCCACTGGCAGTTTATGAGGTACATCCAAATAAAACGAATGCAGTCTAACACAACGGCTCTGTAATAAATCTCCCCCATTGGGTCATTTATGTTTCAATTTTAGCATTAGTAATTTGTTGAACCTTAGCTTTTCTTGGTAGTACCAAATAAACTGACAGCTGTGTGTACAGTGACTTGCAAAAGTATTCATACCCCCATTTCCACATTTTGTCATGTTACAACCACGAACATAACTGTATTTTATTGGGACTTCATGTGATAGACATCCACAAGACAAAGTGGCACCTAACTGGAAAAGCGGAAGGAAAATGACAAATGTTTTTCACAATTTTTTACAAATAAATACCTGAAAAATGTGCTGTGCATTTTGCATTTAGCCGCCCTGAGTCAATACTGCAATTACTTTTGGGATATGTCTCTACCAGCTTTGCACATCTACAGAGTGAAATGTTTGTCCATTCTTCTTTGCAAAATTGCACAATAAAGAGCATCTGTGAACGGCAATTTGCAAGACTTGTCACCAATTCTGAATTGGGTTTAGGTCTGGACTTTGACTGGGCCGTTCTAACACATGAATATGCTTTCATATAAACAATTTAATTGTAGCTCATGCTGCATGTTTAGGTCGTTGTTTTAAATTTGCCCTGTATTTGGCTTCATCCATTTCCCCGTTAACTCTGACCAGGCTCCCTGTCCCTGCTGAAGAAAAGCATCCGCACAACATGGTGCTGCCACCACCATGTTTCACAGTGGGGGTGGTGTGTTCCGTGTGATGTGCAGTGTTAGGTTTCCACCGCACACAGCGTTTTGCATTAATGCCAAAAAGGTCGATTTTGGTTTCATCTGACCAGAGTACCTTCTTCCACATGTGTGCTGTGAGGGACACAGCACAGCCATTAGACGTCTTGCAAACAGGACGTTTTATGGCTGTCTTTGATTTTTGGAATGCATGACTAATAGTTGTCGTGTGGACAGATTGTCCCACCTGAGCTGTGGATCTCTCCAGCTCCTCCAGAGTTACCATGGGCTTTTTGGCTGCTTCCCTGATTAATGCTCTCGTTGCCAGGCCTGTCAGTTCAGGTGGACTGGTGGTGCTGTTTCTTTACTAATGTTCTCTAACAATCCTTCACAGATCAGGTGTATTTATAATGAGACTGAATTACACACAGGTGGACTCTATTTACCAACTAGGTAAATAAGATTTTTGAAAGGCGGTTAATACAAATGCACACCACACTTTTCATCATTTTCCTTTAACTTCTGAATTATGTGTGACTTGATGAATACTTTTGTGGAGCACTCATGTAAATACAGTAGGACTAATGCCTCACAATCTCCTCCAAATAAAGGGGTAAAATACATATTGGAAATTACCACAAAGTTTCATTTAGGAACAAAGCGTGAGGTGCGAACTAATTAACCTATAACCCTGAACAAATTGCTTTCTGTCTGCTCCAGATCTGTCAGATTAAAAACACAGCTTTTGTTGAACTATAATTGTGATCAAGGCATAGAAGCATTGATAGCAATGGTGAACCTTATCAATCCAAGCACACATAGCCCATTAACGAAGACGCAAAGACTCTGAAGTGATTAATTGATTTTTAATTGGCTGAGGCAATGGGACGACCGCAGAATCACATGATGGCTTTAAGGGGTTAAAAAAAACAGTTTGGCAACCCCTGGCATTTATTATGTCCACAAATACACTCACTAGTGCAATGGCAAACCCCCTGAGTGTGGCTGTTATAATGTTAATTGAGAGGTACCAACTCTATGCCCCCTATTGCCATGCGGCTCGCCAGGAACAGGATAATCACAGGACTGCGCACAAGCTCCCGCTCCCTGGCCCACAATCCTTTGCTGTCTGGAGTTCTCAGGGGCTTAGCTGGTGTCAGGAACCCTTTTCATCCCTCAGCGCTGTTCTGACAGAGCAGCCTATTAAACTTGCCTGTATTATACAGGGTCCCGATACACCCTAAAATAAAGTCTGGGAAGACTATCACAGATGCGCTTGGTTTTATTTCCACGTTTATTATGTGCAGCCCGCACCACACAACATCCTGAGAGCACTACCTTCTAAAACGGTTACCATTCTAAAGTGGTTATGCAAACATCCCACATCTGCAAACACACACACACATGCACGCAAAGAATATAACTAAACATTTTTCCCCACATGATTTTCACAGCGGTTTATCTATTGTGTTTTTAAGTCAAATTTGGATAAGTTAAACCTCCCTGAATGCCGCGTTTAGACGAGCAGGGAACAAAGTGAAATGTGATTGGGCACGGCTCGCTATCTGATACCTCCAGGCCTCTTCACAGAGAGGAACGGTGTTATAACTTAAAGGAGGGGCTCCTGTGTTTTGATGCAATCTCTGTGGTAAACACGAATACGAGACGTGATGGTGGAAGCGATGATTCATTGTGGAGACGTGGGACATACTGTAAAGGCAAATGCGGGCATACAAAACAGATGATGTTGATACACGAGCTGAGGTGTACTTTGCAGTGGGGACTTTATTAACATTAGTCATTGCACCTAAAGCATAAATAGGGTTGCTCATATAGAGGAAATTGGCTAGTAATGGAGGAAAAAAAACCCTCTTTTGTTGAGAAAGCTATTCAATAGGCAGTTTCATTACAACCAGCCATTGCATTTATTACTGAGGACATCATACTGCAGGAGTAAATATACAAGCATTTCACATATTCTGGTGCCACATTAAAAGTGTCTAAATGTGCATTAATGTGCCATATTTACACTGTGCATCTACAGTAATGCAAAGGACTGGTAGTGTCACACATGGCCAGTTTGATCTATTTTGGTATTTTTCGGAGATTGGGAATTTAGCCGGAACTATAATTACACTTCCACTCAACTGCTTAGCTGAATGGCCGCTGTGAAGCAGCAGCAGACTGAGAGAGGCCGGATGCCTCTCAGCATTAGCTATCTCTCTGTGAAATTCTGCAAATGAAGAGGATTTCAGCCTTGCCAGAAACTAAACGGGTTGAAGTAAATCACCGTGGTCAATAATCCTGACCTAATGCAGTGACTAAACTCCACTGACATACCTGCTCACCACCCACTGATTTTCCTCTGATTGCAGCTCCTGCACACTCATTATTAGATCCTGCACAGGTTTAAAACGTGAAGCTTCTTTGTTGTGAATATCATGTTTGCATAAAATATATTTTTCTCTAGAATGTTTTTCCTCCATTAGGAGCCTTTTTCCCTCCAGACTGTAGCCGAAACAGCTTTCTAATCCCCAAGGAGAGATGAATTTAGGACACATTCTCATTTGCTGCATTTCTTATCACAATTGGAGCCTAATGTGAAAGTTACATTGAAGCATAACACCACTGATCAGGAATACCAATAAAATGTTATCTTTAACTCCTCATGTTCCTTTGTCCATGTAATTGTTTCCAGCATCCAACTCATAACACCACTGCAGAATTAGTGTTTTGAAAAGCCTCAGTTTTAACCTCCTTTCTCGCTCTTTCCCCCCTTTGCAATCAGTATCTTTAGAACTGCCCTGATTTCCATCTTCTCTCCCTGAGTGGGTTCAACATTAATTTTGTTTTTGGTAGGGAATATGTATTGGCATTAATCACAGATGATGGAAATTTGCAAGTTTAATTCTGCGCTCTGAAAGCTCAGCTGCGCACTGACTTCTTATGAATAGCATTTTCCCTCCACAACCATTTGCAATAAAAAATAATTACAGCCAGATAAAAAGCGTTGATGATAACTCCGTGATTTCAAGTGCATTTAATGGTCTATTGTCTAAATTTGTCAAGCGCTAAGAGTTGTTTTGTTGTTTCTTAGAGTGGTAATTAGCCAAGTGCAGTCTGTCCTCAAAAACCATATCTACATGACTCAGCTATTTCAGCCAATTTATCTCCAAACTGTCACAACAATGGAAGCTAATGAAGAAAATGGGCATCTCAAACATCCTCTATTCAAAACGCCACAATGCTGCACACTTTGTTACAGCAATGCAAACTGATGACAGCTTCCTTCAACGTCAGTATCAACTTCTATTTGTGTTCATTATTGCCACTTTGTGTGTCAGAAGCTGGACGTTTCAGGCACCTGTGCAGGGCCGTTTCTAGACATTTCGGTGTCCTGGGCCAAATATTCTCTGCTGGCACAGATGGTGTAGTGAATTTCATTACAACGTCAACTAAATAAAACAATTTTGTGGAAAGACAGTTGTTTACTTCATTCACTGCTGCTGTTTTCAGGTCATTTCAAGGACATATATATATGAATTTATACTTATAAAAATGCCTGCTTCTCCTGCGTTGTGACATCAGTGATCTAAATGCTGGGGTGGTGATCCCGATTACGAGGAATAGGCTACTGACGTGAATCATACTGTAGCGTGCTGGGAGCATCGAGTTGTCGGGAAGCCCCTGGGTTAGTGTAGTGTGGTGTTGATGCATACGAGCTGGGAGCTTTACATTTTGTTTACCGTCATGTTTGCAGTTCTTACTTTCACACTTCCTCTTGGCCACTCATTAGTTAGATCAGTAGAAATGAGAGAGCATGAGTGTGAGTGAGGTCACACCTTTTGTTGAATACAAGCTTATTTAGTTGTGAAACAGTTTTTTCCTACTCTGTTTGCACCCCCAATGCAACCAAAAAGGTGGCCCAAGCCTTCAAAAGAGCTCAGTTTATCCCCCTTTACCTATTTGGGGTATTTGCCATGAGGTCTTTGACTAAAATCATATGGTGTTATATAGTCTGCATTTTGCACCTGGCAGACATAGAAAGGCATCAGATTTCTGTCAATCACTTGTCTATTATTCACTGAATGCACATGTGTCCATGCAACACAAAAAGCTTCACACTGAAGCTCATACTGCATCCATGGCAAAATAATTTAAGGCCACATATTAAAAACATAATACTGTGAAAGAATAAAAGATATATATATATTTTAACACTGCCATAGAAGATACTTTTAGTAATTTTCAGTGTTTTAAATTACAGGTAATAGAGGAAAAGCTGAAGTACAATATTTGTAGCTTTGGCAAAAATTGTGCATAGAGAGGAACTTCCTGTTTCCTTGAAGGACTTTAAAAAGAGAGCACTACTGTAGGTCCAGTATCTCTCCTGCTGTCTTTATTCTCCTCGTTTGATGGTTTTCTTCTTGTTCACTGGTGTATATGCCACAGAATCACAATAGAGTCCTATCGTTGTAAGGAGATTGTGTCCTGAAATGGGAAGCAGCAGCAGCTGAGTCCTTTGGATCATCTCTCCACAGATTAAAAGCTTATTCAAACTATATTTCTCCCACTCCTATAAACAAGGCCAGCTTTGCATTTCCTGCAGAGAAGTGCTGGTAAGTAGCTTTACAAACATTTGAGTCTAGAATCACACAAATTGAAGCTTGAATGAGCTAGGTCCTGTTTGTGAATAAAATGCCCAAAGACGTAAACAGATTATAATTCATTCAACAATACTGTGAAAAACGCATTTTGTAATTGTTTTTTGTAATCTGATACTGATTTAAGTAAACTCCATCATAACTGTAGAGAAAGGAACATATCTACTCCAACATAAACTGACTTTTGCATTGCTAACCTGTAAAAAACTCAATGTGTTAAGCCATTCTTACAAAAAGAAAATATAATCTTTCAAAATAAAACTTCTCAGACAAAATCTAATCCCCTATGGAGCTCAATTAGCAAATCGATTTGTCATAATATACAAAACAAGCAATGGAAAGATGAAGATCACAGCAATAACACAGTAAATAGCAGAATTCCCTCTAGCCATTTGTAAGAAACTGAGGACTGGTATATAAAAATAAATCATGAGAATTTTCAGTAGAAGCTTAGATCTCCACAATAGCAATGGGCTGGGCTGTGCCATACAATTTCGGGCTCCACTCCAGCTTTTGGCAGCTTGGCAGTCCCAGCGCTTTGCATATTCATGTGAAACTATGCCTGATGATGAAACCGCAAAGCCCTGACACCTTGTTGCAAACACAGTCGATAGTGCTAAGACACCGGCCCACAGAACAGGGTGTGCAGATATTTTAACTGTCAGCTAGGTGTCTACATCTCACTGCAGTGTTCCCTCGAGTCGAAAGCATTTACGGGACGGGAAATTCTGGGCTCCATCGTGCTTCGATGAGTCTGCTGAGGAAAGAGTGTGTCACCTCAGCACATTGTAGAGACAGCAATTGTTTTAATGAGGTGGAGTTATCCTCTGTCGTTGTGTTCAAAACAAAACCATGGAATATTGATTGTGCAGAGGAAGTCACTGCACAATCATTGACAAAATGAAGATAAACTTTTGTGCATGAATTATTAATATCTCCTAAGATATGAGCATCAACAGCTGCTATTCACACGTCATATACCGACAAACGTTTTAAAGAATACAGCCATTCGGCTAGATGATGGCTCACTCAAGCCCAAACTACACGGCTTGTTGTCTTCTGGTTTTCAGAAAGTCTGAGCACATTTACGCTTGATAAGTAAGCATTCCCATTATACAGTCAGATTGGTATAAATGAATGATGTGCAATTACTGCTCCCCTCATAACCCTGTGCTATGTGCATGCAGAAGCGCTGCCACGGCATGCTGCCTCCACAATTCAAGCTGCAATGTCATATTGCATTATGAAGAATGACCTTTGTCTGTGCTGTATCACAAGCCCGGAGTCTGTACTTAATCAAAGATGATTAGTTCAATCTACTAAGTCTGCTCAGTAATTGGTGCACAGGGGACCGGTGTTACTAGGGGGAGGTCAAACTAAGAGGGATTTGCCCCCTCTGCCATTTGAATGATGTCTGTGGGTAAATTCATTCATGATGAATTGGCGGATGAGGACGTCTTGCCTTTGTAGGTTAATATATTTTGATTTATTTGATTTTACTTTGAAATCGTTTAGTCGTATTTTCATTACTACTTTGGCTCCAGTATTTTTATTGCTAATTCTGAAAGTCTGCAATACCCTGTTCTCTAGAGTTGAGGCACTAGCACTAACATGGTGCCAACAATCCTGTCCATTTTGTCCTGCTAAAGAGACCTTAAGCTAGTCCTTGAATTGTACTGTATCCAGTATAGTTATCAGTAAATTATCTCTAAAATTACATGGGTTTATTACATTTTATCTATCTTGCAAAGTATCATTCCTGGCATCACACAATAGCAAAACAAATTTTGCAATTTGCCACTTGGCATTGTTGATTTTCAGAGTTGAATGATCACAAAATATGAGACAATAGCCATATAGAAAAACAAATCCAGACAGCTACATGTGTATTTAAACAATTCACTCAAACAAAATGCTGGCTGGGACCGACTGAAAATCAAACATGTTCAGAAATCCATCAAATAAGACTCCGTCTTATTTCACATAACACTGGCAAGGATGGAGTTGTGATTAAACAGGACTGGTGTGTGTGTGTGCATGTGTGTGTGCAGAAAAAAAAGCTCATCCATCCACTCCGTGGAACATTACCTGCTGGACTGTGTGACTCTGTGATCCACGTAGGCATGGAGGTTCCAAATGTGCTTTTTGAGAGGCCCCCTCCTGTCATACTTACGCATACTGTCTTTGTGATATGTGACTGCATGCAGATAAACTGTACCGTGTGTCAGACATGACAGCTTCTGATAAAAGGTTCACAAATTACTTGTATTCATGACACTGTCAAGAGTGAAAATTTACCTTCCACCCCTCTGCTTCCCCTTCAGGTTTCGACAGGGTCTGGGAGCACATTAGCATTTCTGTTTTTCATGTAACAGCATGTGCACTTGTCTCTTTTTTACCACTGGACTTGTTTCATTGGAGACCGTGCAGACTGCAAAATGGCCTTTGTAGGAGCTACTGTATGCTTCGCTATAGTTTGTTGACAGAAAGTCGCTCAACTCTGGGCTGGGAAAGCCTTGCCCAGGGCATCGGCTCCCTCTGCTAATTAGACGAAAGCTAATTAGAGTCACATAGGCAAAATGAAACAATTCAACACAGGTTGCTTGCCACAGGTTGCAAAAGTCAGTGTTAAGATGTACATATACTGTAGGGACAGTGTTCTAGCAGTGCTTTTTTGGTTCAGCAAATCCTACACCACCCACTGCATCTCATACCCTGTGGGAAACCGCTATGGCAGGCAACATGTCTCATACTTTATATTACAGACCAGGGATGTGCTGAGAGTTTCAAATTTAGTATGGATGTATTTTCAAATGTAATAATTATAAAAAATAAATACATATGCCCACAGTTACCTTCCTGGTAGGCACTGTTTTACCGTTGGCTTTGGAATATAGAAATAATGGCTACTTCATTAGGAGGTTTACCTAATGAAGTACAGTCTAATTCAATCAATACAGCAGCAATGTCATGACAAGATTATAATTTCTCACTTTTAACGTTGACAATGATTAGTGAAAGATGATAGTTCTTCTATGCGTTTATCATTTAGGTGATAGTGGGTGGTGGAGTTGTCCTGACCAGCAAATAATATCCATTATATTATTTGCTGGAACTAATGTTTTGGCAACCCTATGGGGGGGGGCAATACATTAGAACCAGTTCACCACGAAGCTATCTCAGAAATCAAAGGAGACAAGCAAGCAAACACAGAGCACCGTTCACACTCACAACAACCTAAAATTAACCAAACATGCGTGTCTATACAATGTGAGGGGAAACCCACACATGCATGGGTTGATCATTCTAACTTCATATAAAGGCTGCAGCCAGCAGAGGATTCTAACTAGGGACCTTCTAGCTGTGAGGCAGCAGCACTAATCACTCCACCACTTTACTTTTTTTTTAAATTCTTGGTCTATTTATAAGATCATGTCACATCACTGCTTTGCAGTACATCAGTTGAAATCATGCAAATGAATACACCAAGAGAGCTGAGGCTCTATCAATAGAAACAAAATGGCTAAGACCCTGAGGAGATTTAATGTTGAGAGGGGCACCTTTGGTTAACATGGAAAAATGGAGAGGGTTTTGAGCCCCTCGAGCCACCCCCTCATTACGTGCCTCCTAAATATGCAGTCACATATATGTGTCCTGTTCATTGTGAGCTGCCCAATAACAAGTGCAGCAAAGTTAATGTGGCAATGTTTATTAGGGAACATTTCACATGACTTCAGTTACATGCCATGTTACAAGTTGAAGGATTCCCTTTGTGGTGTTGGTGCTGAAATACACTCCACTCTAGACCCATTACATTCCATTATCTATAATGGACTTGTTTACTTGAAACAGAACCAAGACTAACACTTTTAGGCAATACTCACACCTGTCCAAACAATGCGAACCAAAAGAGCAAATGCAAGGTTTAAACAAACCGCCTCAAATCCACTTAATGGCATAAGAAAAGTTCTATTCATTTGTCCAGACAAGCTATATTTTTGTGCGGGAACCATGGCAAACATACCGCATCACGTTTTTCTGCAACATGAGAAATATTTTATACTAATAAAAGGGCACACACCAGTAGCTAAGTACCTTTAGTATAAACGTCAATGATCATGGTCAGCAAGACATTATCAGGAATTTAATTCTGCATGTCTTGTGTGTCAGTGCATATTAAAATTACACTCATTCATGGCCTTGTATGTGGTGCCGTGGAAAGCTTTCATGACAGCTGCTATCCTGGCTGTACCTCTTTTAGTGTTCACAATGACTACAATCACCTTCTACAGTTTTAACAAGCCACAGCTGCGAATAGCAGGTAACTTATTCTATAGGGGACTTAAACTGTAACCTGAGAGTAGAAGTCTAAAAGGAAGTGAAAGTGGGTTCATTCCTGATGGGCAGGGATTAGCATGTGGACTATGTGAAAAGGGCTGTTTCAAAGGAAGGGAAGAGCAAATGATAGATGCCGGAGGGAGAAGAAAGAGAGAGAAGGAGGAAGAGACATTCTGCTAGTTTCAGCACAGTGGATTCTCCACCCTGCTATCAAATCTGAGCAGTGTGAGACTGCAAAGTGCATTAATGTGTATTGAAAATATCCTCGCTAGATAGAATCCAATTGGAGATATGAACCTCAATATCAGCTTCTGATCTAATTTGACAAATGGATACCTATTATACAATTTTCTAGGATAGGTGTGCCAGGCAGTGGAGTGCGGGGTGCTGCCACTTTAAATTTAGAAATAAAACATCCCCTTTTAAAGTCCTTCCCTCCTCTACCTGATCCTCCAGATCTACCTGGATTTGTATGTTATCTCATGGATGGATTCTGATTCTGATTCTGATATTCACAGGAATGCAGGCTACGCTAAAAATGCATTAAATACATTTCCAATATATCTTCATCAAGCTATGCTGCAGAGGCAAAATGAAAGCTAGAACTTGACAAGCGGTTCAATTTCTCCTTTGAACACTCTGTTTGACCTTTTTCTATACTCAGTGTAATTAGCATTATGCAAACACATAACTCACGCAGCGTGGACGAACAGGAATCACATTAATCATTTGTACTGCCAAATGACCCTCCACCAAAACACACACACCGACACTCTTTTTGCTCATATCCTCACACATTAAATGCAATTAGCCATTCAGAGTCTAGAGCGGTGTCACGCGTGCGACAAGGTCTGCACTGTAGAGAGTGTATCCTCTCTCTGTCTCTCTCACATTAAATGTGAATTTACCTGAGGATAATGAATCTGCCTTTTTCCAATAATTAATTAGACTGATCCTCTAAGTGGAAACTGTGACATCACAGAAGACGTGGGACTGAATTACTTGTTAGGACACCCAGAGTTGGGAAGTGATTTTATTATCTAGCCACACTAATTGTTTTTCTTCTTAAAACTATTAAACAAACAAAAAAAAGGGGCATTTGGGTAAAAAAAAATAAAAATTCAGTGGTGTGGAACAATTAACACCTTGAAGTAGTGGCTATTTCTCACAATTTTGTGTTTAAAAGACATTTGTTTGTACGGTAAGATACATTCTGCCTCTCATAGTGACATTATAACTGACACAGAATCAAAACACGACTGAATGTTGCTCTGCGTTTGTGGGACGTGTAGATGGATACCACTGTTGGTTACCACCTTCATTTTCACCCTAAAATAACATACTATGTTCACAGCTTGTCTGTACAGTCCACATGTTAACTCAAGCTCACATGTCACAACATGGGTGGCGGCGTCGAATGTACATTCAAATGTAAGTGTGATGTAAAAAAGCATATGTTGAGCTACACTTTTATTCGAAATTCAAATTGTTATCTGTTATACACATTTTCCAGCTAAATGGAAATAACATTATTTATAACCGTTTTATTTTATAATGTCCCATAAAAATGCCCGTGTCTTTACGTGGAAGTGTGAAAGTGGGATCATGACCAAAAGTCATTAGTACCATCTTGTTATAACAACATAAGGAGATTTTACATCTGCTGTGTTTTGAGAAAAGCTTCCTGCTTGCTTATTATGTGTTTATCCAGACACAAATAATGAGGTCTGCATCTCTTCATAAAACATAAAAGTCATAAAAGCAACCATTTCTCGTTATAATGAGAACCGGTAAAAAACTGTGGTGCCTGTAACTGTATGGCCAGAAACAATTTGCAGGAAATTCTGAATACTCCAATTCTATATATTAAACTAAGCAATGACATATTACATTGTTCTGTCAACGTTTGTTGTTCTTTACTACATAATATTCTGCACATGTGGGTTGTTTTTAGAATCATTAAAATGTGAACAGTCTCATAATTAAGGAATTAACAAAAACAAACAAAAAAACATATCATAATGAGCTTGTTTAACGGTGCTTCTCCTTCTATTAAAACTACTAACAAGATCACAATTTTATCTCATGTGGAAGCTCTATGTTGCTGCAGATGCTTTTAATATCAAACTGGCTCATAAATGATGTACTTATACATATGTAAAAAGGTTGTTGACAATGACATAAAAGCAAATACTGTAAACCAGAAGATGTAATACTAAACAAAATTAAAAAGGAACCTATGTACATAAATTGTTGAGGAGCAGTGATAAAAAAATGACAATCCCTTTGGCTTTAGCTCCAAGCTTTAGGCCCCTGAGGGCATAAATGTCTTAAACACAGATTTTGGGAAATCCAGAAGAATTCTGGCTGTGGATCTGAAGCTGGCACCGACTCATGGGAGGTTAACAAACTTGCAATACAGCTTTTGGCCAGACCCAATCAAAACTTACCAGTAAAGTCTCAGAAGCAATCCTTCCCTTTATTACTTTTAACCACTTATCCTTCTCAGGGTCACAGGGGACTGGAGCCTATCCCAGCTCCCACTGGGTGAGAGGCGCTGTACACCACGGACAGGTCTCCAGTCTATCTCAGGGCCAACACAGAGAGACACACACAGACAGACAATCATCCACGCTCACATTCGCAAACAAGCAATGTGGAGTCACCAGTTAACCTAACAAATACAAATATGAATGAGTTCTTCCAGATTACTAAATGTTAAAAAATGCCCATGATAATGTCATTCTGCTCGTTTTAGAAGGAGCCAATCAGCGCAGTCCACACTTAAACTGAAAAATGTCTTTCATGCCCTAAAACTGATACGTAGCTCCCTCGTTCATCAGCGTGATAAGGGATTAGATGAGCGAATGGCGTGGGTCTGGCTGATGGATTTACACTGTTCATAACCATTCTGATAATAGCTTCTCCCTTTACAGCTACCACCACATTTTGCTGAGTGTTTCCTTGCCAGAGGCTCTGACTAATGCAGGAGTTGTCAGAAAGATTATCATTGCTTTAATGTAAGGAGGTGAACCAACACTAAATCTTAATAACAGTGGCAGGCAAATAAACCTCCAGTCTCTGTCCTTCCCCTGCTGGTGATTGTGATGTTTCACAGTGTGCAGTGCAGGGAGATGATGTTTGCTCTTCACATTCACAAATGCATCCTCCCTCTGGTTGCTCATAACTACACAGCTTATCAAAGGAGGTAAAGTGGGTTGCTTATTTGCTTAGCACTCATGGTCTTTTAATTATTAATTTGGATTTCAATCAACTTTGTTTTCTCATCTGTACAGAGGAAATTGCCGGTGCTAATGAGCGACAGAGGACAATTATTTAGTTAGAGTCTAAGCCAAAATAAATAGTGTTTAATTTCTCAGATAAATTAAGAATATGTTCCTGCTGCTTCATCTCCTCCGTGACCTGCAGAAGGTGACTGAGTACAGCTGAAGAATGGGGTCAATGATAAGTTACTTTGTCAAGCGATTATACAGTGGATTTTTGGTCAGAGACACTGTGTCGTAAGGAGGATTTAGTGCCGACACATACACACTTACAGTAAGTTACTGGAGCCTTCAAGATCATGCACTTTATGGGAATAATGAGCCAATTAATAATAAGCCACACTAGGAAAAATCCAATCTCAATAATGCATTGATAATACACCATCTATATATTATGCATTGGACATGTAAAGTAGGGTAAGAAGTTAATGTCAATGAAGTACAAACATTTTTTTTCCATAACAACGATCGTCGCCTAACTTGTGCACACATTTTTTTATATTAACAGTGGCTCAAAAAACTGTTCAAAAATTTTCTTGCACCCCACTTTCCTAAATTTTACAATTGCAAATATGTATTATAAGAAACATAACTGCAACCAATGTTCTGTATTAGCATAACAGAGATATCCTGGCAAATACCGTAAATGGGATATCGCAAATACAAAACTTAAAACATCTATAAAATGTCCCAATACAATCTATTATTGTCCAGCAAAAAACAGTATCTAATACAATAAAAGGTTTTACTGACTAACAGTCTAAGAGACTAACAAATTAAGTCACTTCACCTTCAATCTTTACACAAAACCATAATCTTTTCCTAAACTTAGCCAATACACTTGAAATGCCTAAACTTGGTTTTGCTAATAAAGAAATTCCTGTCTTTATTCACATTGAAATATAAGTTACATTGTTTATGTTTGCAACCAAGTCGCAATAGCATTTTTGGTTTAGTTGAATTTCAATTACATTTCTAAATCAATTAATTAATTCATAGGAAAGGTTTAGTGTGGTTTAGTCTCAAAGATCTCACTAAACTGTTTTCCAGCAACTGTTTTTAGTATAAAAGCTCTGCTGACCTTCCGCTACCTGCCCTGGGCTAAAACTAACAACCCAGTATTTCTCAAAAGTTCGTAAAGCCAAACAGAGAAGGAAGAAAACAAGAGTGAATATTAGATTTAATTTAATGAGGAAACTACAAACACAACTGCAAATAAAAGCTAATATTGCTCCATGTCTGTTGAATGCATAAGTGGGCACTCATATTCACATTTCAGCTATACGGTATCAGCTTCATCAGGCCACAATAGATCACTCCTGACTGTGTTTCTGATGCTTAATTCTTGGACCAAGTGGCTACGACTGAACATATCAGTTCTTACCAAGTTGCTTTGTGGGTCTATAACAACTATCCTTTAGATTGTAGTTTACATTTATGGCGCTTACTGTACAAGTAAAAAGACAGAACTGGGGCTTCAGTGTCTTACTCAAGTTCACATCAACGTCTGGACTATAGGAGCCGAGGGTCAAACTATCAACCCTGTGAATAGTGGACAATTTATCTCCTAAGCCACTGGCCAGTAGTTGACAAATATTTGAATAATTGTCTGATAAATGTTTCCTTTCCTAGCTTTCACAATGAAGAGATGACAGATGGCGGCCAGCAAAGCACAGTGTAATGATGCCCACATTAGGAGGCTTAGCCTTCAGTGTACACATTACAGTATATCTGCAGGACGTTACGATGGTAGGAAATTTAGACAGATGTTTCAGGAAAAAGGTGCTTTTCCATTCACCCTTGCACAGATGTCCCTGGACTTTGGTGCTCTGGTGCACAATGATAACAAGCAGCATTTTTCAGATAAACTTTTAGGAAAACTACACTTAACTGACCTACACTAACCTTGCGTCTGCTCGTCTACCTTTTTCATCAGTTTAAACACTTTGAGATCTAAACCCTCCAACGTAAGCAAGATTTAAATACATAAGCCCAAAGTCCCTTTACTTTACTAATTATCCACAAATGTTTTACTGAGCGTTGATTAAAAGCATAAAAACTCACGTTAATCTAGCCTTTGGTGCCCCCTTCTGTGGCAATGTCATTGCCAAAGTTAAAAATGTTTATCAGTGGCATCAGTTAATAAAAAAAAAAAAAAACAGAGAGGGGCTTCAGGTACACTGTATTTTAACGAACATCTGCTAGCATTGCATATGAGAACATCATGAAAGTACAGCACTTTATAATAATAATCAAAACAGTAAAACAGGCCTGTGAATTACAAAATTCTCTGATAAAATGAAGTGAATTTGCCCATGGCATTGTATAATTTTTTACTCATCAAGTAAGTAAGGTAAAGCATGATGTTTGGAAAAGCTTTACTGAAGGTACAGTCATGTTTTCTGAATGAAAGCAGCAGCAGTCCAACAATCCTCACAACAACAAATGCATGTCCACAATTCAATAGTAAATCCAGTGATTTTTTTTCAGTTCAGCTGATAAACTAGTGTAGAGCCAGGCAACTGTAAGATTTACCAGCCTAACCTTTCCCCACAAAAATCATGAAAAGAAGCAATTATAGATTGGAACAATACATGAAAAAGAGCCATCACCACATTGCGAGACTCCCTTCTTTCTCTATAATGGAGGAGATAATCCCATCAAAAGTGAAATGCACTAACATTTCTGAGGTCAAGGCCTGAGAACGGCAACAAGCAAAAGGCGTTTTCTCTGTTGAATTCACAGGAGACAAGAGACATGTTGAGACAAGAACCAGCTGTGCATTTTCATTTTCGCAAAACAAACTCCCAAAATGTTGAGTTGGTGCAGTTGCCCTGTGCCTGGGCTGCTGGGTTTTGGAAGTTTTTTGAAATCAGAAAACATTTGGAGCTTGTTCGTTTGACAAACACATAACGAAGCCTTAGAATCACAATTCATTTTCAGAACTGTATCAACACCGTAATACTGAAACAATAAAATATCAACTAAGTGTGCAATAATTTATGAGGCTGCGAGATGGGCTGCCCCAGCTGGTGATAAGAGAAGGAAGGTTTAACAAACGAGAAGGAGGAAGGAAGACAGGATGACAGAAAAAAAGCCCTCTAACTTTGATTTACAACTGGAATGGAGGGCAAAATGAATGTGAGGCTGTGAAGCTGAGACCTCCCATCTGCTCTGCTGTAGGACAGAAGCAGAGCAGCCATCTGTGCCTGAATCTGGTTTAACATTTACTTGTAGCAGGGAAAAACAGGCAATCAATATCTATAACAGGCTCAAGATTATGCAATCTACCATCACAAGCATACTATATCTCAACATACAATATACAGTAAGCTACGTCTTATCTGTGTGTGAGATAATCTGCCGGTGGGAAGAGATAATTTCATTTTTCATTTCCAAAGCCCAGTGTGTTCTAATAACGCTAAGAGGCATTATTTCACAATAAATGTGGTGCAGACTATTTTATGATCTCAATATATTTCAACTATTGGAATTATTAGCAAATCCAGACCTTTCTATTCCCAGATCCAAAGCTATTCACATATGAAATAATCATTTCCTGGAACTCTATTTTAATAATCAGATCACACCCCCCTCCTCCACTGGACTTCGGGTCTGTGACAAATGTCTCATATCTGACACCAGTCTTACGTTCTGTCTTGGCTTACAAATTACAAATTGTGATGGCATAAGAAGAAATCTCAGAATAATTGTTTTTACAGTGTTGCTTCACAATCTTTAAATGTCCCAGAATTCCTTTCTCTTAAATTTTTTGATAAAAAAAAGCTTGAAACTAATAAAATGATTTATTACATTTATTTCTAAGGACAAAACAAAGCACAACAGAAGTAGACAGGAAAACAAAGATGGGCAGAGAAATTGAGAAATACTGAATGTAAATCTGAACCTACATAATAATTACAAAATAAGTGGCAGAGCTCATTCTCTAACAGAAGGTTAAACATCCATAATTCAAAGTCAAGAAAAAAAAGTCAGAATTGGGCAGCTAGAGAGAGTGAGGAGAAGGGCAGGAAGGAGAGTGAGACTTCAATGCCACATATCACCCCGTCCTTGGATTCAGCGCGAGCCACCCTGCTCAGATGATTCACATTGTGAGACGCAATTACCAGCGTGACATTTCCTTCTAATTGGGTTACCAATGACTCGTTTCTGAGGCAAAGGTCATTTTCTGGCACAAGTCAAAGTCTTCTCTTGATTATATCTCAGTGGAAGACTGATGGATTGGTGAATGGCAACATCACACTGGTCATCCAAGAGATATTTACTTGTAAATGAAAAGCCTTTGCATTTACATTTAGTCATTTGGCAGAGCTACTTGTCATGTGTCAAGACTTTGGTTATTCTCATGTAGTACATCCAGTGGAACCTAAAAGACACCAGAAATACAAGGTAAACCCCACTAAGCTGCCATGCACTTTGCCTTTTAAAAACAGAAAAGATATGCTGTGTTAGTTAGGGAGCATATAATGATTTTTTTTTTATTTTATTCATAGCTAAACTGTTGCAATGATGGGGATGTATGCATAATTTAAAATGTAATAGTTCCTGAATGTATATGGAAGAAATTACAATAAAACAAAATGTTGTTTCCCGGTTTGAGAAAGGAGCTTAAATTCCCTGACTGCTTAAAGAACCATTATAACAAAAATAAACTGTTTTTGAAAATGTTAATCAGCCAAAACAGTTTCAGTAGCACTCCAGCATATGAAGCCCAAATTATAATATGGCCTCTTTAACGGTGAAATCCTTCTATTTTCAGGCTTCGTGTTAAGCTAGGGTTAACCAGCTGCTCGTACTGAGCAGACAAATAACATCGATCCTCACATTTCCTCAATCTAGCAACTGCTGACAACTTGGAGCATTTGGGAATGTCATTATTGCTGGAGTTCATACTTCTTGGTCTTGTAATGTATTACAACACGCTAACTACGGAGGTGGTTTAAAATAGCCGTCACCTGCTAATACTGGGGAGTTGCAACCCACAGTGAGCCAGTGACAGTTAGAGCAAATTTGCCACTTGCTCACTTTTTGCAATTAACTAATCAGGTCAGATACTAAGGGAGCTGGCCCCAAGATGTTTCCTAGCAACCGTGCCACCGCGCTCGGCCCGCAGTGTCGGTGTGTGTGTTTCTGTGGAGATGGAGAGTTACTGCTGCAGTAAAACTGTCTCTCGACCATAAGTGATTTGTGACTTTCCTCTCTTTGCTATGCCAGTGTAGTGGAAGGCACGTACAGTGTTTTGTTTGAGCAAGCACACTTTTATTACGAAGAGGAGATTGGCAGGTGGTGCAGGATCTTATTTACAGTATAACCATGCTTTATCCAAAGGACAGTGCAGCTCCTTTTCCCTGTGAAATAAATATGCTTGATGAATTTCAAGGAGGTCTGCACAATGTGTTGTTTTATTATAGTTTTTGCCAAATGAACATATGTGCCTAAGTAATGCAGGGCTACAGCGTCACAATAATGGATCAGAAATCCAGTAAACAAAATTTCCAGGTGGCAAACAAAACAACAGATGTGCATTTTCAGATTCAGATACCATTATCCTGTTATCTAAGATCCAAATTAGGGTCTTATTGGTTTTCCCGAGTTTGAAGCTCAGCTGTGACAAGTCAGAAAATAATGTGGAATCATTTGCATAGCCCCACATGGTCTAGACTTAAACTTCTCACAGTGTGAAAGGATTACCGCGGCATTTTGTACAGACATTTGTGTTTGCCCGGGGATGAATCCTAATGACTTTGGTGATCCCCTGGCTCTTCCTCTAGCACCGCTATGAGGTGTACTTTTGTGGTTCTGAGTAAAACGTCTTCACAACTGCTGGACGGATTACCATGAAATTTGGCGCAGTCATTCACATACCAAAATGTGTAAGTGAACATACAGCTTAAAACATTAAGTATATTAAAATCAATTGATACCCCATAATTACGTAATTTTAACTTAGTATACGGAGGCTACATTTTCAGGCACAAAATGTGATATTTACACGTCTTAAAGTTACTTTTATGCACATGCTCAAAGATAGTGCACTCTCTCTCTGAACAAGCATTAAAGCATTATGCCAACATTATAAATGTAGCCTTCTTGTAAACCAAGCCATCAAGCAACAGTGTAAAATTATGTAATACAACGCATGCAGAGTTTCAACGGTCTCCCTGCATACACCATAATGAATGGTGATCAACCTTAGATTAATGGACAATTACAGCTGTATTTTATTGCACATCAACAATATGGCCAAGTGGACTGCTGGGGGCGGCTCACTGGCAGCCTCAAGGCTTAGCTACAGTACAGAGAGCATGTGGGAGAGAGAGATGTACTCGTCTACATCTGACATCGCTCATAACTGATAGGCTATGGGAGAAATTAAATGATCCAAAAATACATGAACATTGATTATCCTTGACATGCTTGTTCTTGTAGCGAGACGGGAGATATACTGTGAAATCATTTTTCTCTTTTTCACTTTTCACTGCTGTTCAGCTTTTGTACGTTAACAGTGCAACAACGTTATTCTTAGAATGTGCGGTGAACAACACAAAAACACTGTCAATGTCATTAGCTGCTGACGACTTCATTAGCTGCTAAAACTGTTCATTAGCTCATGAAGTTGAAAAGTGATCCCGACTTGGAACAAAGCTCTGCTTTGATCAAATGCAGCCATCCTAACAGGAGGCTGGCTCTTTGTCTTTATGATATTTTGACAACAAACCCCACTACTCTCCTCTCCTTTTTGCCTGTGTGCATGAATGTGAAGGCACACATTTGTGTCTGCAAGTGAATATGTTTGTCTCTGCCTGTTAGTCAATGTGTTTCGAAGAAGAGCCAGGAGAGTAAGAATGTGCGCCTGTGCCTGTTTGTGTGTGTGAACTGACAAATCTGAAGTTGCCTTGGATCTCCCTTCGGCACTGGCTCCCACTAGCAACTCTCTGTCTCTGTTGTGTTTGTAGATTACAGGGGCTGTTGATTTTGGAATGTTTCTTTTTCCAACTTCAAAGTTTGACTGAGTTCGCTTGCAGTGAGGGACTGAGCCACTTAAAACTTTCATCATTACATTCCTCTCTGCCTTTTACCTTTATCCACACCTCCAGTGTACAGTATACACCGATCTGCCTAACATTGAGTAGCTCCCCCTTTCTTCGCAAAACAGTTCTGACCCATGGGATCGCCATGATTTTTTTCCAGGATGTCCCACAGATGCTCTGAACCAGTCATCTAGCCATCACATTTGTGGAAATGTCAAAATCACACTCAAATTCTTATGTTTGCCCATTTTTTCATCTTCCAATAAAAAAAACTTCAGTGATAAAATGTTCACTTGATGCCTAATATATTACAACAGGTACCAATGTTCAGAAATAATAAGTGGTATTCACCTGTCATTACTCTACGTTATGGTTGTGCATAATGGTAAATCCATGACAGCAATGGACTCTGACATAACAGCATATCATAGCATAAATTACACTCATTTTATTTTCTTTCCTAGTATGAAATAAGCCTGTAAGAAGAAACTGTAGGAAGACGGACTGCTAAATCAGGCTCACAACAGCTTTGGAACAGGCACTAATGTGAAACAGCGAGAGCAAAGGCATTTGCGAGTTGTCACTGGAAACTAGACGCATTAAAAGTCCTGCTGAAATCAAACACAACAACTTAAAAGTCTTTTAAAGCCCATGCGAGTTGGGAGTTAGAGTGCATTACAGTGTGTACATTAGTAAGTAAGGGTGGGTACCAGTAAATGACACATTAATCATGCACACGCTCAGTGGGGTGTGGAAACTTTTGAAGCGCTGCTAAGTAAATGCTTAGGAGACCTCTAAAAGGACATGAATAACAGCTCATGTCAGCCAGAACCAGTCTATTCTTTGGAATTTCTAACGTTCCCCTTCATTAATAAGTATTTGGGAACGTTTTGATCAAGGCTTTACTTATTCATTTCATATTATTCATTTATTCACTCAAAAAAAAAGATAAAAAAATCAGCTTGTTCCATTTTGTTGCTGATGACTTAATATCCAGCCCTGCTGCTTGAGCTATATTGTAAGACAACTTGAACTTTTCATTCAAAGCCTTTACTGTGAGTAAATGTGTCAAGTTTTACATGCAGTAGATTGAATTAACAGTACAAATTCAGCCTTGTGTTGTTGTGTAATCATGCTCATTATGTAAGTAATCCTATTGGACCTCTAGATTAGAATAATGCTCCTCTGATCAGTCAGAAAATCAAAGTGGGATTACTCCGGCCGCATCATGGGTTTCTAAGAAGATTAAGGGTTGAAACACTCATTATAATCTAAGAATATAATTTATTTTCTGACTTAATGTTGATGAAGATTAAATTATTTGCTGGGTGAGAAATATCTGGGAGTCAAGAGTTGGGGTAATTATACGAGATCAAACTGAGCGGCTGTCTTAAGATCTGATTTATGTCACTGCTGCTCTTCGTACCAGCAGTGTCCATAGCAACAAAGCCCTGCCATGTGATGTACTTGAAATCTGACAGTTGATTGGTGTGAACATTTTGATTTCACAGTCTCCCTGTCTGTTATCCATCTCTTGGGACAGATCAGCACCGAGATGATCAGATTCAGAGCTATCAGGTCAATTTGCTGAGGGACGTCGAGAGAACAGAGAGAAGAGAAACAACTCTGCAATGTTTGAAGGAGTCAGATCTATATTTGGATTTGTATTGTCTTACACATGTTCGTCTCATTCCGTGCGCCCTTTGAAGTGGTCTCCAAAATGTGGATTAATCAAATTAGCTTAAGAAATCAGTGTAGAACATCCTACAAAACTTGTACAACATGCTTTCCAACCAGCTTTGGGTGTGTAATTAATCATGTGGAAATTAAAGTAAAAGGAAAAGCTTTGACCTTGTCCTCGGAGAGTTAACCCATGTCCGCAGCACACGACTATTTTTACATTATTTTCAATTATCGTCTGAAACAGACAGGGACCCTTGAGGAAGGTAGCCTCGTTTTATGCCAAGTCTCTGTCATTGAGTCACATTACCACATTCTTTATATAGCTGAGCTGCGAAATCATGGTCAGCTGGTGCACACAATGTCCCTCACTTCCATTCCCCTTCAGATTAGAGGCTTGATTTGACAGAGATGTTTGATTTGACTTATTTCCTGCATGCTCCACTCTAAAAAGCTCAGTGGGTTTTTTTTTACACTGACGACAAAGGCTCCAGTATGTTAATGTGATGAATTAACTATAAAAAAAACAGCCGTTTCATTTCATTGCAACCCATTACACATAGAGCCGTAGAAAGACTAGTGTTGACAGGTAAATCCACAGTGCATTATTTCATAAAACTACCTTGCATAAAAATGTCAGCGAAAAATGCTGTAAAAAATGTCACTTGAGTAATAACAAAAGCATTCTGCTAGCCACATCGTGTCCAGGATAATGACTTTAGAGATACTGTCTTGTTACGGACCAAATACTTCTTCGTTTACTGTGACAGCATCTTAATTAATACACACTCTGGGGGTGCTGGACTGGACTGGGTGCCTGTGATGATTGGCAGATAGATTAATATTGTCAGACCCTGGAGACACATGTCTCATTCCACTTGAAGCCATTGTTTCAAGGACAATTTCCCCCACCTCAGTGACGCCCCTCCTTCTCTACTCTATTGATGCTGTACTGTGAAACGGACCAAGAGGGTCAGCGTCATTCAAACCAACTCTTCCAGGACAAATGTGGAGCCCATGGGACAAGAAGCACTTTGTATAAAACCCGTTGACACCTCTCTTTTTCTGAATATTGCTACTAAGAACCTAAGAAAATGACATGCATGAAAGACTCTCCCGGTACAAGATGCTTTAAGGATATTACTGTGGATTATGACTTTACCGTTTGATAAAACTTTCCCTCAAACAGTGATTATCCACTTACGCTTCAGCAACCATAACTAGGCACTGCAGGCCTGTCAAACTTTGGATTTGTCTACATGCTGCAGTGTTAGCGCATGTTGGTGTAGTACAGTTTTGAGAGTGAGGTATATTTATTTTTGCATTTATAAAATCAAAAAGGAAAGAGCAAATGTAAGATGGATTGAACAGTGCAGTTATGTGCTCTCATATAAGCGCAGATTAGCCCATTCAGCTTATCTACAGGAGTAAGAGAGCAAATAACAGAGGTTCTGGATGTCAGTGCCGTGTAACGGAAGGCTGACAGATCTGACTTGGTCTTAATTTAATTTACAGAAGCAACTACAGCCAAAGTCATTACCTGAGTGTTACGCCAAACACACTGATCAGTGCACATCCCCGAAGCCTCATCTCTCATAAGGTTAAAACTGACACATAACGCATACACTGAATCTATTCTCTTGGTTGTCTACAGTAAGTATTCAGACTTAGCATCCAAACAGGGTTATGTTCAAATAAAGAAAAAAACAAAACTGTATGATATAGAGTTTTTCCTTATCATTCAATATTAGGATTACCAAGCTCAAACTACACAGTAATAAAAGAACAATGCAGTCTCTATTTGCATGTTTTCTACCTAAGGCCATCAACCGTTGAGGATGAGGCAATATTTGCATGAGACTTGCAATATTTAATACCCCTTTTACAAGATTATAGTTTAAAATGAGTAAGCTGGAACATTTAAAGTCAGCTAGAAAGTAATTTTAGCTTAAACCGCTAGCTCGCTGCGGTTTATAAAATCTGTTAATTCACTAGCTGCAGAATAGACCTGAAATTAGGGGCCATTGTTTCAAAACGTACAAGGACTAAAGTACAGTGTCAACGTGTGGCGTAAGGTCAAATTTTACATGGTTATAACACTACCTAAAGAGTGGGCAGGGCTTATTGCAGCTGATGGTTAATTATCAAGACTGAAATAGAATGAAGAAGAAAAATAGAATGAAGGTCAGAATATATATTTGTCTGCAGAACTACAGTCTACTACTACTACTTAAATCCTATATTAAAGTTTGCTTGGGCGCTTCAATGTTTTTTCTTATTTGCATCTCTTTAGGTAACTGCTTTTCGAGTCTCTTGTAGGAAACACACTTTTATGTCATCTTAGGTAACCTGTGCTGGTATTAACGTAACTGTGGAGGTATGATAATATCCTTGCTGGATTGTCTTGCGTCTGTTTTGCACATGCTGCATGTTGTCATTCTCGACATATGCTCAGTGTTTTAAAGTGTTCCTTTTGCTTTGTTAAGGTCATCAAATAAATCAAACCAAAGACAAGTGTGAAAACCAGAGGTATTTTACACACAACTTTAACGCCACCAGGGGCTACGGTATGTTTCACTTTCTGGACTCCACATATTATTTCATTTTTCCCCCTTCAACTCTTCGCTTTCCCATATGGGTTCTCCTTCATGTTTGTACTCTGCTTCAACTCTGCCTTGGGCTCAACTTTGGAATGAGTCTGTCTCTGCAAGATGATTGGCGGTTGGGTTGCAGCCAGGGACAGCTGGTCTCTAAGAAACTGTCTTGGTGGCTGGAATACATTAACTGACACCGCACTCAAGGTGCCTTGATGTAGATGAAGAAGTCACGGTGCCTTTGACACTCCATCTTCTTTCAATATCTTGTTTGACATTTGGGATGTAGATTTATTTCTTTCAGCATTTCCTGAAATGAATTTATTTCATCTACAACAGTTATTATTTTTTTTCAATGCCTCTGCAGTGCATTAGAATCATATTAACACATGGCTCTGTCACTCACAGGCAGTGGCATTTCTCTTGTTGAAACTGCCTGCTTATGCTTTCGTTGAAAGCAGTTACTAAGCATCCCCCACAGTCTATCTAAACATTTTATTTATCAGGGACTGACAGAATATGCCCCAGAGTTTTAATGCTGCATTTGTTATCATCGCTTAATTGCAGACTACATGTTTAACACTCCACTGGGCCAAAATTGCTTCATTTAAAATGACTGCATTGCCAGTCCTCAAGGAAAGAAACATTCCCATCCAAAGCTGCATTGTCAGAATTCTAAATGACAAGACTTTCTTCTTCAATATCCCTGCATCTCCATGAGTATGATCAACATCCACAAATAAGCAATGTCAACTAAGACAATTTGGGAGAAAAAAAAACTGGGCCATGACCGCTGGAATAAGAGCCAGAGCCGCTAAAGTAATTATTCATATTTCCTGTTGAAAAGTTAAAGACACAAAAAGACCACAAAGGGATGTCTAATAACTGCAGAAAAAATGAAAATCATGATAAGTTAATTACAACAATGTAAAAAAATCAAAGTATAAAAAAAAGCCCTTAAATGCCCAAAACGCTCAAATCTTCCATAAAACAGATGTAAAATTACATCAGACAGACCCACAATAAAATAGAAACCCTCCGCTACCTGTGCCCAGGAGCCCATTCTCTCTTAAACAGTCCATGACAATAGATATAAACAATTAGTTGTTGCACATCCAGCTAATTCATGGTTTAGATGAGCACATTCATTAAGAAATGCTGTTGAGTTACCAGTTGGACCAAAAGGTTACTAGATTTGTCCCTCGGTGATGTTTCAAAAGGCGAAAAAGACACTAAAGCCGTCTTTAAACACACTAAATGTAGCAATAAAACGTTTAACTGTAGCGTCAGTTGACAACAGCGGGAGAAATGTGACTCTGCAGTTGTCCTATTTACATGTGATGTAACTTACATTTAAGAATCAGCTGGGCTTTATTGGAAGCTGAACTCCTAAGTCACTGGGTCCAACATTAAGCTAACTGCCTCCATATGGCAGCTGCTTATTAAAGCGCAGTGTCTCATTGTTTTATTTCTACATCTGTTAATACTGTAAGTGATGAAGACTTGTTAAACAATACAGTAAAGGTGTAATGTGACAGGTACAAGTAACTGATTACTTCTGTCGTTCAGTAAGTATGTAAGTAACTCCTTTTTCTATGAGTATCCAATGCAGAATATAATCAAATTGTTTCCCATCAAAGACAGGTCAAGTTCAACAGAAGGACTGCCTGAAAAATATCTTACACAAAAAGCAGTTATACCTCTTCAAATTCTCAAAGCTCAAGTTCCTCATGTGCATGCTCCTTAAAAAGAACAAAAGGAGAAGTACACAGCTAAGGAACAATGTATTTCAAGCAGCACTGAATTTGGTGCTGTTTAAAGGTGCTTTTGTGGAAATCTTTTTGGCTGACATTCAAAGACTAAAATTATCATAACAAAAAAATTATAGTTATTATTAAAACATATATGTCCAAGATCTGTGTTACTCTAAATACTTGGTGTTGGACAAAAACAGCAGATGTTAAAGTAAGAGCAAAGTACTGAGGGGTGGTTAATGCAAATCACCATCATTTATTAGTTGATTTTCAAAAAGTAATTAAAGCCGATAATTATACAGTATGTAGTGGTGTAAAGAGCATATTTTTTTCCTCTGGATCGTAGTGGAGTATATTTAAAAGTAACATAAAATGGAAGTACCCCAGGAAAGAACAACTTTGCTACAGAACTTCAGCACATGGACTCACCACCTCTGCACTTCTATCTCGTAGCATTTAGTCAGAGTTGTGTGTCTGTTGTGAAGATGACATTGTTGGATGCACTGCAGCCAAAACCATTCGTTGCCATGTGTTTTCCAGCTATTGAAGTTGCCTTTGCTGCTTGGCAGGTGAGAGAGTGTGTGTGGCCAAGTCCCACTGTGAATGACCTCCACGTCCTCGACCTGGCCTAAGCTGCCACCTCCGTAATGACTATCATATCTCAGCCCCGCTGTCCATGCTTTCCAATTGTGCCGTACTCTTGCTCCTCGTCTTTTCTCTCTTTTTTCACTCTCTCTGCCTCAACTTAATGTAAAATTGGTCTTATTAAATGTCAGCTGGTTGAAGAAGATAGATGAATTTACAGATATTTTTCTCCCCCAACGAACATGTCCATTTGAGACAGTAATCTCAGTGAATGCCCATTTAGGGAGTGGACTCACTTAAAGAAATGTGATAGTAACTAATGGACAATATTACCAGTGATCTTTTCTCTCTGTGAAATAAGTTATTTGTTGAAAATTGGTGCAGTGATAATAGAGTTGTGCTGAAAGATAGGCTGGACAAACAGTGGATGTACACAGCTGCCCGAGGCAGTCTCATCAAGTCAAATAATACATTTACGAAACATTTTGTTCTCTACAGTACATTAGGCAATTCCGTTTTCCTACCCGCAATGTGAATATCCCAAAACAATATCAGTCACAGCAACCAACTGGAGCAAGAGCAAACGCACGCGTCTGCATAGTAAATAAATGACATTAATGCAAATCGAGTTAAGTGACCACTGTGTTTAGAAAAGAAACTGAGGCGTAACAGTGGGCTGTACTCTGATATTTGGCAGCACAGTTTCTATTCCCCTCAGGAAAATAAATCTCTGCTCTTATACGACGTGATTGTACAAATGCTCTCGGCCTGTAAAATTTGAGGTTTCATGCCTCCAAGTTGGTTCGTGCTGGTACTGACCATAACACTTCACACAGTTGGTTTCACCCTTTGCAACTTTTTCGTGGATTAGATGTGATTAAATGTAAAAAAAATATGAAATGATCTGTACATGTTGTTTTTGTGTATTTGTTCGAGTAAAAAAAAAAAAATCTGATTTTCCTGCAAGTGGCATACAGTAGCATTTCATATGAACATACTATACTGTAGAGGAAAGGGTCAAAAGTCTGCTGAAAATTTTCCAGTAACAGATTTTCACAGCAGCTCTACCTTGACTTTTGATACACAAAAGAATTTGAATCTGAACGTTGCATTGGACCCTTTACCCATAAAGAGAAAAAAGTTGCAAAAGGTGCTGGAGCTCAGAAGGTAGCTGAACTCTTGAAACTACATGTTTGGTCTGGGTTTTGAGTGATTCAACTACACCCGGTGTTGACGTGGACAGATGGTATTATTAGTTCGCTGGCTCTGAGCATTACAGAAATATCTTGCATTGTAAGAAGTCTGGCAAGTCTTGCTGAAGTGTGATGTACAACTAATAACTATTAATATTGAGGCTAGAGTTTTGTACTCAAATGACTCTTTATTATTCAGTATGTTCACAAATAAATTTAAATGTGGCAGATTTAACTGTTTTAAGTTCTGGATGTAACTCAAATATTTCAATAAATAAATCTTCTTATTATTGGGAATTAAAAAATGCCAATTGGCTGACTTGAGTGGCAAGGGATCGAAATGAGGATATGGGATTATGAATGTGAGGCTCAGCTTCTGCGGCAGCAAATATAATGATTTTAAAGAATATCTGGCTATTATTGCATGAAGACATTGCAGGACTACCAACTGATCTGTATTGAGTTGCACTTTAATTGCTCGTAATCTACTCATGTCCAGTGTGCCAATACATTCACAAAAACCTACTAGAATCATAATAATAAAAGAAACAATAATGTTGATAAGACTGCAAGTTATGGGTACATCCAGCTGTAGTGACACGAGTTTGTGTTTTGCCTACTACAAAGCAATACATAGCCCACTAGCCTGTGTTACTCCCACACTGGATTGCTGATGGAAATGGAAATGGAAATTATCTAGGAATGCACAATTGCATGCACGTGATTGTCTAAAACAGCAACTTGCTGCATGATATCACATTGCGTTGCAGAAAAAATTGAACCAGACCCAACTCCTTCTCTCCCCTCTTATTAAACACACTCGTGCTCTAAAGTGATTAAGAAGTGTGTTTTTTCACAAGTAGTGAAATGCTTTTTGCTGATTACTGCTGCTACTGTGTTGCAGGTTGTTGTAGTAGACTTGGAACACGTACTCCGCCTTTAAAAGTCTTTGTAAACACTCACTTGAACTATACAGTTAAAAAAGTCATGAAAATATGAGGGCTCCAAAGGTTTGAAGGGTCGCAGACACACTATCACCACACTGCCTATTCAGCATCAGCAACCTTTGACCAGTCAACATTTTTCCGCGCATCAGGATCCAAAGTACTCCAAAGTGCACAAATTACTCCCCCTTTCTAAAGTGTTCTAAATGACATGCTTTTAAGAATAATTATTCTCAAAGGCACACAGATGAGGCAGAGCAAAAAGAGAGGCTGAGTGCCTGTATGTCCCCGACCTCAGCCGTGATTAGCATAATTGAATTTCAAACGATCAGGGGAATATCGAGGAAAAGAGAAGCCATTGAAAGTGTGTAAATGGTCCACAGTCGGCACACCTCTGTAATATCATCACAGAGAGTGTGGATATGGTTGACTGGAGGGCCGATGTGTCAGGCTAAATAAAGTGTATTAAGAGAACACACGAGGAAGGGTCAAAAGGTCATGTGGGTAAAAATCAGTTAGTAAGTGTAAGTAGTTTTGCTAATGGCACTTTACATGTATCTCAGTTGTTCCCATTTTACACTAATGTCCATCTAACCTTAACACAGGTGCCATCTAATTTGAGTAGAGTTTTTATTATGAATAAATATTTGCAACCTGCAATTTTTACACTGTCCATTTAGGAAAAAATAAACAATCCATTATGTCATTCAAGTGACAAAGCCCTTTTGTGATTCCAGAACCTATGATATAAATAAATAGGAACTCAGGCTTTAATTTGAAAAAAAAGAAGAGCTCCTCCTTTTGCTTTTGAACAAAAGTATCGTTCTACAAAGGTCACCGGACCTTCACAGATTAGTGATTTCAACAAACCATGCTCTTTGCCTACACCTAGCTAAGATTTGTTTGTTTTGAAATCAAACCAAAACTTAGTTATAGTTGAAGTCACCTCGCAGATGGGGTCATGACAACTTAATGTTGCCGTAACAGTCATAGGTTGAAGTACTTGCATGTATTTCCCATGTAAAGTCAACCCCACTCTTTTCCATTGACTTCCCTTTTCCCTCAGTGTTCATCCAGCTCATGCTGTCTATAATTCTTCCCACCTGTCAGTGGTTTGCAGGCATGATGTCCTCTCCATGTAAGCAGAGAGGATGTGGGGATATGGAGATATCCTCCCCCTGCCTGTATCATTATGATGAATGAGCAGAGAGTTGTGGCAGTGGGTAGGGCAGGTTTCTCCTAGTGGGGCGGTGAGCTATCACTCAAGCAGGGTCTCTCGAGCTGAGAAGTCCATAAACATGCACATAAAATCAGACCCCTCAGCAGGTGGTATTCTGTCCTTGGCAGAGGAACGAAAAGTCAAATTGGCATACATTAGAATGATGGTAGCTGTCCCCGAGGACAGACTGTTTTTAGTTTTCTGTCACTAGTCGGAAGTCACAGGCTGCCTAAGAGCCCTCTGATAGGATTAGATTTTTGCCTCAGAGGAGACAAAATGTAAGCCTGGCAGTCTGAACAGCTGCTGCACACCTCACAATGCAGAGCAAATGCATCACAGGCCACTCATTAACCAATAATGACCTACGGATAAGGAAGTTAAAATCAGACATTTGACAAAAGCGTTCAGTATTTACTTTTTTCAAATTCTCAGCTTCAAAGGACATTTCGAAAGAGTTGGTTATACCTTTCTTTTTACCAACACAGATGGACAGACCACAGCTGGGTAAGTGTTCACCTTCCTAATATATCCAAAAGATTTGAAATCTTAACCACTAGAGGTGCAGAGTAGGGCTAATCATCCACCCATTCATCATCTTTAACCACTTATGCAGTTGAGGGTCGCAGGGGGGCTGGAGCTGTCATAGGGTGAGAGGCAGGTTACACCCTGGACATGTCTCCAGTCTATCTCAGTGCAAACACAAGGAGACATACACAGAAAGACAACCATTCACACGCCCAAAAATAATAGGGCAAACCGAACTAGAAATGCCATTGTCGGTGGGGGGCACAAATCCACATCCGAGTCACCATTTTGTGCATACTGTACAATATACCGCTGTGAATTCTGGACCATCTTTCCAGGAGAAGCTGATCTTCCTTTTAAAGCTCCACGACAGCTCATAAACAACATATGCTCTCAACAATTATGTTCACCCTCGAGGCAAATTTGACCTTGAGTCTTTATAGCAGATGTTGGCAAGAACAACAGAGATTGTAACAGCTTTGGATTCATGATTCATTGGCATTGATGAGCTCTTATACTGGTCACCAGTGCTGCTGTGCAACATAAATAAAAGATCTCCATGATATAAAAGAGAATATAGGGTACATAGTAGTTTTAGCCATAGTCCACCCACAGTTTAAATTTGAAAGGTGCAAATGTGCCGATTTGGCAGTCTGTGTGCAGATCAAATAGAGGACGCTCAGGGCTTGTTGGAAGGAGTTAAAGCAGAGGTGGCAAGTCTTGATTTGACTGTTGACAGTATCAGATATTTTAGTCTGTCTAACTCTGCAGAATATGAATAATAACAGGAACTGTTAGTCACTGCTGAAGACAGCATTTTGCTATCAGCCTCTGGTAGATTTGTAAGTTTTGTTTGCAAAATATTTTGTGCTCTCTATTGTAACAGGATCAGGTGATGAAGTGCCAGATGCTGAAGGGCACTCTCGCTGAATGATCTACATTTTTTGAACATCAAAACACAAACCACAAAACACAAGTAGGTAGGACATGATCAATGTTGAACTTATGTTCATATATGATGCAGGTTGTTCTGCGTCAGGCTTGGATAGTCCTAACTATCTTCAGATAAGGTTTTGTCTCAAGTTTAAGTGGACTGGATATGTAATCATCTGAACCTAGGGGCTTGTGATGGTCACCAGTATAATGACAGCAAAGAAAAAGAAAAGACCAAAGACCAAAGAAAACTTTTGAATGTTACATATACTGTTATTATATAAAACGAAAAATTTGCACCAATTTGAAACCTCGGGTAAGTTGTTGTGATGGCCTGGTTTCTATTACAATTGTGACCATGCACTTACAGTAAATTTAAATAAGTTATGAAATATTTTCATATTTTTATTTGGATGAAATTACCAGTAACATTACCACTCACTGTTTGCCTCCAATAACTTGGTGCAACATACCTGTTTGCCAGTTTTCATCTGAAAGCGCACTGTCCCTCATCGTTCCAGCAGTCACATCAGAATACTTCATTATAAATGCATGTGAGCTTTCCTTGTGCTCTACACTTCAAGATCAATGCCAAGAGAGGTTATAAAATGATAATTACATCTCATTCTATTTTCATGAGTAAGTTCATTTAATTTAATGCAGGTTTACAACTGGCTGGTTCTCGACTCTTGGGGATCCCTTTTTTATATCAAGTGGTCACATTTGTTACAGTCATACTGTGAGTCATTTCTGTGAGTCTCTTTAATCATTATGAAATTGGTTAAACGCTGCTTAGAAGTGTATCATGAATATTACATCAAGGGATAAGTGACTAAATATTGTGGCAACTTGGTGAATTGTCTGAACAGGCTGGGCATGAGATTAACCTTGTGGATATTCAGATACAAGGATTCAAATGGCAGGGTCCGAGACAGCTGCCATTCGTTTTCAAGGAGAGCTAGTTTTGCGGCCATGTGCAGCACACACAGCTCATCAAATTGAAATGGGCCCAGTTAAACTACAGTGGAAAATTGAGAGACGCTCAACCTGCAAACATGCAAATATTCTTGAGAGCCAATCATGAGCATCTTGATTCTAGTGGAAAGCACGTGATCAGTTTACTACTTTGCCTGAGGGAATTATTAACAAGATAAATGGAAGGCTGTTTCATTGCAGTCTCGGTTTCCTGATTATTCACAATGAGATTTACCATATTCTGTAACACAACAGGTGAGGCAAAAAACAAAAGCGTGGACAACGTGTAAAAACAAATCCCTGCCACTGTCAAAGGTCCGTCAGTAGCAAATATGTCAGAAAAAATCTCCAGTAGTAGTTTATCATGCATTCTTTTAAGATTCGCCAGCATCAGGGTATTGCCACCTACTTTTAATCCATGTTGTTGGTGAAAAAGGTCAGGCCCAATTGTTTGTAAAAGTGACCGACATGTGCCAAGCCCTGCAAGGGCTATGACGGCAGAATTGTAGGGTGTGTGGGGTTTTGTAGCACCTTTAACAGCAAATGTCAATCTGGGCTAAGAGTGCAAGATGTGCTTGGTCACTGGAGGTTAGGCATTGTCATTTGTAGTGTAAATAAGTAGAATTATGGTGCCCAATATGGCAATATAAATTCACTCCTATTATTTGATTAGGTAGGGTGCCACAGCCATAAGATTTATTTAAATGAAAGTTAAGGATTTTTCACTATATTAACGACATATCACTTTACTGACAGTAGGAGCAGATAAAAGGAGAGCAGAGGTTTTCAGTACTGCAATTATTTTTATTATAATATCCACCTTTACGTATTTGCAGTTGAGTTTCACTGTCAAGGGGATTAGAAATGTGACAGGCTGAATGTGTTAGTCTTGGTAAACAATCAAGCCTTATTCAAAGGTCCCAGTGTAAAGCAAGTTATTTGAGTTCTCTCCCTGCCAAATGGTGAAGGCTTAAGACTTGAGATGCAAAACCATGATCAGAACACAGTGACAGTTCAAACAACTGACAAACAAAGAAGACAGACAAACATGCTCAAGTACACTATAACAGGGAGTTGACAGGCAGGTGGAGACATACACATACAGGCATCTGTCATTCTGTCAGTCAACACTCCCCGATGCACACAGACATGTACACGGGCTCAGAGAACGCCACATATTTTGCCACACATTCACATATTATCCTTCAAGAAAACTCCAGCTAATGAAGATGCTAGAGAAGAGCAGAGTTCTCCTGATGCAGCAGTTCCACACTAAGCCACAATTTCTTTGCACAAATCTTTCACAGTATGACACGTTTCAGCCCCAGGAATGATACATTATTGAGCTTAACTACTTTATGCCTGACTTGTCACCATTCTTGCTCTACAGCTGCAACCAGACTCTTCAGGAGACTAGCTGAGTATTTTGTTTATATGTTATATCTCAACAATAAATGTTTAAGGGGTTTTGCATGCGTCATGCTGTAATGCGATACTGTATAGTTGGATTATTACAATTTCCCATCATTCCTTCATATACCCGCTTGGTTAATTATAGAAATTTAATAACAAAAGAAAAACGACAGGGAACAAACCACACACACACGCATACACAAGTTACATCCAAATTAACCAAGATCAATAACGACGGTAAAACTATTGTCATAATTATCAGTTGAAAACACAGATTAAAGTTCAAAAATACAGTTTGAATAACTTTAGGTGCCTCTCGGATTCATAAATGTCTTCAAAAATTGGTGCATGGACTGCATCAGTGGAGCAAAATCAGCAACCAGAGAATCAAGCTACTGTACTAACATGACAATGAAAATGCTTTGGGCATAGCACAGGTACATGTATTAATAAAGGAAAACATTAAAAAATAACCAATTTGTGATTATATGCACCTACTATCAGTCAAGTTGACTGCAGTCTGTCCAGACTGATATTCGAAGCAGTTTGTCCATGGGTTCAAGTGGGCGCTTGTGCCAAGTTATAAAAAACTCCCTCGAGGTGCAAAGAATGGGGCATACGACCCAGAAACATAAAGCTGGTTTGGTGGCATAACCATACAAAAGGGAAGAAAAGTGTGCAAGCAGCTGTGGCCAGATAATAAAAAGGGCCACAAGAAATGCTGATTTTGCACACTGAGAGTACGGCTTCTGTTTGTAGCAGTAGCATTGCTTTAGCTTTTCACATCAATCTCTCACTGTAAAGGGGCTCAGCTCTGATCCACTGTACGTTTGATTAATGTTTTTTTTTGTGCTGTAAATCTCCACGTTTACTTACTACCAAATGACGCCATTTATCGAATTAACTGGAAACATCTTTAATATGATATATCTGTACTACAGTTATAACATGCTTAATCTTCCGATTCTCTGAGAAACCAACCTCAAATCTTGTTTTTCTCTTCTACAGCGGGGCTCTCTATGCGCCATGTGCATTTATGGTTTTTCTCATCATGCCAAACTGTGAAGCAGGAAGAATCATCATATCAGCAATGACGGTCATACCCCCAGTATAGGAATCAAAGGCACTCATGCAGCAGCTGACAAATCCACGGTAGTGTTTCCTATCTCTTGATCACAAGAAACAAACAACTCTCAAAGGGCTGCTGTGCTTTCGCTCTGTGTGCTCTAACGCAATTGCCCATGTGTAAGTAAAGGGTTCTCTGCTTCTCTATGTTCCAAGTACAGTTTGATGGATGGAGGCTGGTTTGGACCCTGCTGAACCACAATGCCAAATTGCAGCTATCTGCTGATGTGTTCGAGAAATAACATTCTCCATCTCGCCCTGTCGAGATGCCAGGCTGTTTGGCCTGGCGGCGATGTATTAAATGGTATATTGATAATTGAAATCTTCGCAGCCCTTGCAATGCCTTTCTGCTGACTGAGATGTTTTAGGGAGATGGTCTCTATTACTCATGTGCAATTGAAGAACAGAGAGGAGACAGAAAGTTAGATAGGGCTTATGTAAAAATCTTATTTTATTACATGGCCGTGTGTCGTGATTTTATAAGACATACAGAATAAATCAAGTGGTACAAAAAAAGGTGTACCACCAAATATGACAGCCCATTATCTTTACGAGTACAGTATGTTTTATCCCTGTAGTTCACATTCTCCAAAGCACTTAATATTCCAAACATAGTTAACATTTGAAAAATGTGGACCTCACAGGTTCCCTCAGACTATCAGAGCTATAACTAGATCACTGCAGCACAAATGAGAGACCTCTTTTCATTTCCATCGCCTCAGAAATATCACATTGAAGGGTAATAGCCCATTCTGTTTCGATTCCAAAGGACCTCGTGAGTGTATTTTCACCCATGGCACTCAGCTAAAATAGAAATGGAACAGACTGTTGACAGTAACCAATGTCACATAATCTCCCCCTGAAGGACAAGCATCAAAGATCAATTTATTTTCCTAAATGCTTTTCACATATCCATCTCTGCCAAGCGCCCAGGCACATTGCATATCAGAGTTTAAATCTAATGTTGCATGAATAGATTGTACAGAGGGGCAAAAGAAAATATTGTCACGCAGAAGAAATGAGAGAGAGAGGTGACAAACAAGCTTATGGAAAACAGCGGAATCAATTCAATAGATGTACAGGAAGTAACATGGGAAATTGTAAAGGTTTTTTCGTTTTCTCTCGAAAGCTATTTGTGGTGTGCCTGGAGAGGACGTAGCCCATGACAAAGACACTTGAACCACCTGTGCAACAATATACTATAGTAAATATCAAGAGCATGTATTGAAATAGATTTAAAAAATGCGAACGGTGTCTATTAGACGTAGCTGCAACACACTATTAAAGCTAATTGTAAGTGTTTCTTTGCAAACACCTTTTTGGTTCCAACTGTTTTTAGTCTTTTTATAGCTCATGCAAAACCTGCTACTTCTTGCACTTCATAATTGCTCAGCACACATGGGACAGGGAGGCTTTGTTTACTGTACCGCAAGCCGGCAGATCAATTCCTCTCCCACTCTGGCCCCTTTGATAATTGCTGAGCAGAAGATGTGTTTACAGTTACAATTCTGCCAGCTCCGAAACACTTTGGACAGGAATAAAAGCGAAGGGCTGTGAGGCGGATGGGAGCGAGAGAGAATAAAAAGCTGGCAGCATATTTCTGAAAATGCAAGACCTGATATTATTGGTGAAAATCAATACTATTAAAAATGAGGAATGGGCCAACAAAAAGCCCGTCAAAGTGTCAGGCCCAATAAAAGATGGCATTGGGGTAATTAGACATTGTGAAGAAGGCACGGATCTCCTATGTGATGTCGTTAAGAACTAACGTTTAAACGACATACTGAAAAAGCAAGGGACAGATTGATTGATTGATTGATTGACTTTAAATCATCATGTGTCAACGTTGACCACTAGTTATTTACCACTACCGACTTATTTTTCTATCATCTGTCAAAACGTGAATACACTGTTTGGAACAAGGATTTTACAGAACCTTAATTTCCCATGATTCTTTAGCAGCCTAGATGAAAGCAAGAGGAATGGGACACAATAAATGAACCAGAAATAAAATGCTTGCAGTGCAATGCGACATCTTGGATTGCTGTCGTCTTCTGTGAATAAATTGTTTACATAAATCTAACACTGAAAAGCATAGAAATCACTAACCTGGCACAGAAGTGGCCTTTCTGTCGCAATAATTACCACATCTAAAGCTTGCTAATGTGCACTAACATTGACTATTGTGAGCTTACAGTAACCTCTATCCTGAACAAAGTCACATTTTACTTTTAATTTGCTAAAGCGTAACAACAACAACACTGCTCACAAGCCTTCATCAAGTAACTGAACATAGCTAAAAAAGATTATAAAGGACCAAACTGTGACCTACATTAGTTTTGCTAATTTGTGATTTTCCTAATTCCTAATAAAAAAGAGCACACACACACACACACACACACACACACACACAAATACACATATACGATGCAGATCTGCTAGTAGAGACAACACAGAATTTCTGTTCCTAACAGAAATTCAGTGTTTCCTAAATGGGAGTTTGAGTAGTACCCAGCTTTCAATGTACCACTTAAAGACATCAACAGCCACACAAACATCCCCAGCCAAGAAAAGGGGAAAAAGGTGTAGGTAAGGAAAAATATTATTAGTCCTTATATCTTTGAGGGAGCAGGCGTCCAGTCCAGGCACCCACCCTTGAGATATCGCAGAAGCTGGTTATTTATGGGGCCCCAAGTGTCACCACCAAAGTGACAGTGCAAAGGGATCCACAGGCATGGCAATGGACTATGCACTTCTCCAGAGAGAGGGGTAAAGAGAGGCAATTTCTGGACTGATGGGTGCCGGAGATGGTGCCCAATATGCTTCAGCTCTTTAGAATTTACAGCCTCTGCAGCACTATGTAAACAGCTGGAGAGGAAAACAGGGTGCTGTGCAATTCCCCTCCACCCAACCCTTTCAATTTTTCCTCGTTTTTTTTTTATGCTTGGTTGGCAATGTCCTTGAGAGAACATAATTTTAGATTTCTCTGGAGAAATACTTAACTTTAGTGCCTTGCCTATTGTTTGGATGCCAATATTGCAGTTTTTACCTGTGCATCTATCACTGTTGACAGAGCAGAATTGTTGAGCTAAATGTTTACAGGAGGGCATTGTTGCCTCTATAAGCATGCAGGGGTTAAGAAGGCTGTTATGAGCAGGTGTTTAATGGATAGTTGTGGATATGACAACAAGAATTCACTGCTATCTTGATGGAAGGCCATTATTGTGAATCTCTTTTATGATGCCTGTCAGCTAGAGTAAGAGTTCTTCCAAAGACAGAGTCTTTGCTTTCTGAAGCATATAGTAGATCAGATATATAAAATGGTGGGACCAACTCCATAATATTGAGTTGCACAATCCATTTCTTCTTATTGTCTCGTGGTTTAAAATATGTCCTTTTTTTCCTGTCTCCTCTTTGTGTATGTGTCCTGGGTGAACCCGATCATGACTGAGTGAAACTCCATGCCATGGGGGAAAAATGCCTGTAAATAAAAACTAAGAGCAATGTATCACTTCATTTAATTTGACATGCTATTTAGTGTAATTCAGTGAAGCCACTTAATGTACTTTTGTAAGCTCAGTTCTGGAGCCTCCTGTCTCCAGAAAAAAAAGCCAAATATATATCTGTACCTTTATGTTGTACATGACAGCAGATTTTACCTTTTGGGCTTTTGTGTGTTACCAAACCAATTGCCACATACAGCAACTTAAAGAATTACAAGTGTATGTGTGAGTGTGGTGGCATTGTTGTCCCTGGTTTACCGTCGCTGTATGTGCAGTACTTGCTGTTGAGGCTGCGAACTTGATTGCAGCTGATATCACTCCTGGTACACCCTGGCTCTCTTTTACACCTCCTTACATAAGAAACTGCAACCACACACACTGAAGAATACTGACGAGATCACTTCAGAACACCGGGGTGGATCAGATTTGCTCATGCATCTCAGACCAATTTTGACAAGAGTAACTGCTGCAGGTCGGTTGATAGTTGAGTTTTAGCCACTACTAATGTACCTGGTGTTGTTAATATTTCTGTTGCAGTTTAAATAATTATATTAATAACTAATTGTATTACTAAATGTTTTTGTGCTGTAATGTCTAAAGTTGCATGCATCATGTGCCTGCTGGGTTCACCTATGTGCTTTTTGGAGGTTTCTCGTTTATGCTATTTTGTCTTGAATGCAGTTTAATATTTAAACTAATTTAGCCTTTTGACAAAATCGAAAAAATTCATGTAATTAAACGTATTGTTATCGACAAATAAAGAATGAAATACACAATGTTGAAATGTAAATTTACAGAAACTTGCAATTTTATGCAATTTCTCCTATTAGTAGATCTGGCAGATTTATGTCTCATGCTCGCTAAGACCTCTACAGCTATTAAACTTAAGATTCACATTTTAATGCCGTGTGTAGAATACATTTCAAAACCCCGAAAAATATTATTTGAATCAACTGTATAAGTTCTGGTATAAACAGCATCTGAATACTGATGTACTTTTTCTTTCTGCTTTTTATTTCAGTTTTACTTTTGTTGATATCTATTTCCCTTTCTATTTCTACATGTGGATATTACTTTTCTCAGGGGTTTGCACACATGCCAGAGGCCAAAAGCGTTCAATCTCAAGTCTTGTAGGTCAACTCCCTGTTGGCAACAGAAAGAGAGCTTGTGGCACACATGTTGAGCTCTGACCTCAGGAGAAATCTATCACTCACTCTGGGCTGCCCATCTGACTGAAAACTTTTTCAGACCTCAGTGAAGATCTATAGAGGTAGCTGCAGGGGTCCCAGCCTGCTGGTGCTAGCTCTTAGGTCTTAGGGCTAAACAAGTCAACACGCGCTCTGAAGAAGCTCTGTTGTTGCAGTGAGTTTGTGTGTGACTGCTGGTGCACTGCCTGTACCCGTCGCGGTGCAGAGAGGCATTATGCAAGGAAGTATGGTTAAGGAACTGGTTCTGTCCACCCACAGGGATGAATCTCAAGTGTGTGTGCATGAGAGCAAGTTGGATGTGTGCAGAGAGGGAATGACACACCGTGGTGTATCTTGATGTTCTTCCCGCTGCTGTGAAGGCTCCTACACTGTTCTACCCAGTGCACACCCAATGTCCACTCAATAACCCTAAAGTCTGGTGACATTCCAGAATCTTTCATAATAACAATAAAGACACCACATGATTAAAAATGTATTTAGTTGTTATCTACTAACCGCAACTTTAGAAACCATAACTTATTGCCGTTTTATGTCTCCAAACTCTCTTTGCTATGCTTTTTCTCTCGTGATTCACAGTACAGGATATCTATTTGGATATTAATCCTAGCCAGATATGTATCAGTATTACACCCATGTTTCTTCACTTCACTGTGTACTCATTTTTTGCCAACATCAAGCATTTACACATGAGAGACTGGCTGAAAAAAATAATGGAAAACATAATGCATATTTCATCCCGAGAAGCTGAATGTGATGAAAATGCATGATGAGGATGATTCATGCATATAATGGATCTGGCATCCCAAATGAATGACTCCATAGCCTAACCCTTCAAACTCATGTTGAGATACAGCATCAAATTGTCACCCATGGCTTTTAATTTCACACACAGCCCCGAGCTGTGTCAGGAGATTGTTTGCATCCTATACCCCTAAAAATTTAACAAAAAAATGGACTGAATGAACTAGCTCTCTTTCTGCCTTCCTTTGTCTGTTTTAATACATAAAAGTGCAGGGGAAAAGCTATCTTTGCCCAGCAGACTGCTTTGAACAAGACCTGCACAAACATATGCTACTGGCTGTTCAAATGTGCTACGGTGATTCCGTTTTAAACTTTTGTGTTTTGCCAATTAAAAATGTTTTTAAAGTGCTGTTAGTAAGATAATTTTTAATTAAAGCTTTGAAACTACTTATTAATAATTTACCTGGGCTAAACAAATCTGAGCGAGTGCTGAACCAGACTGCCCATAATCCTAAACGAGTGTTCAAAGGTGGCATAAGGGAATGAAACACAGCATTTTCTGGTTAACCTGAATAATACATTTTTAGAAAACAGGGGGTGGGGGAGTAGAACAGTGCAGCACACTTTAAAATAAAGCCCTATTTTACTGTTGTTAAATAAACAAGGCATGGGACAAAGTGCAACCATGCAGTTTGTAGGAATGTGTTGTATATGTCAGCCTTGGGAGTCCCTGCAGGGGAATGCCTTTCACACAAACATCTTCAGTCTCCTCACGAAAAGTTTACCGTGATGTCTCCAGGGGAAAGGGTCGTAACAGAAGATGGACAAACAACAATAGATGCCAATTCTGAGGAGCACGTACTTCTGTGTCAGTTCATATTTATATCACACGGGAACAGTGAGCATGGCAAATCACTGCTTCTTTGACTTGATATAAATATAAATACATGACAATGACAGATTCTCTGTATGAAAAAAGTTAAATGGAACAAAAGGAGTTCATTTGTTTGAACAAGTATAAATACATGCTCCATATATAACAAAGTATACACACTTATTTTACATTCTAACTAAGGGTGATACAAACATCTTGAATTATTGAAAACAGTTGCAGGATGAAATTTGTGATTACTCTGACACAGCAGGACAAAGAGAGACTATTTTTGTGAGCTGTTTATGTATTTACAACGCCAGTTGTGGCTGCATTTGGCAGAATTGCCGGGGTAAATGATGCACAAGTGAAAGTGCAAGATTAATAAGCAGTTCATCCCAGAAGGGGTAACATCTCCTGCATGTTAATGTCTTATTCTCTTCCTTTTGTGGAAATATGGGCAGGCACCCACACACAAAGACAAAACATCACCAAAACTGAAGCATACTTTGGTATATTAAGGTACTTACAAAAAACCCCCAGACATTTTCCTTAAATAATCTTTGATTAGAAATCTAATCAAAGATTATTGATCACTGCTGATTACCTGGATCAGGTGGGCTCAGCTAATCAGCTGTGGGCAGTGCAGGAATTGTTAGAAATCAAGCAGGGCAAGGGAATGAGGACCTGTGGTAATGCATGTTGGAGTGTACAGTATGGACAGTCATATGTACAGGATAAATATATATATTTATATGTATATACAGTATACATAAGGTTACTTGGTGCTGAGCCACAGTTTACAGTAAACTAAGTCTTTCTGTTGAAGGAACTCAGCTCAGAAAATGTTCCAAGGCAAACAAGGTGAATGGCGTAGATGCAAATGAGCTGCCGATTATGCATTGCCTCATTGTAATTGAAAAAAAAACAAATTGCATCCACTAAAAAACAGTGGTCTGGCTACTCTGGATAATCCACAGAACTCAACATCAGCTTTCATGAAGTGGATATTTTGTCAGAGAAGAAGATGCTCAAAAGGAAGATTGAGGTCTATAGATTAAAAGGGAGACTTTTTTTTCTGGAAATGACATTTTCCGGTGCTGTAAGCTGCGTGAACGACAATGCGTCCAGGCCCTTAGTATTCTGAAGGCAGCAGAGGTGAATATCTCAAAAGCTGAGCAGGTAAAGCCAAGAATATTTACATGGCTAGATTCCAGTAAAAAATGTAGAGATGTCCTATTTCTTATTTAAACATTTTTAATGAAACTATTACTTACTACTATTAGCAAATATTCAACACAAAGACAATTGTATCTTACAAACACACATATGTAGAGATTCAGATCTACGCAGCATATAGCTGCTCCAAATCTTATTGCTACTAGGTGTCTCATTCTGGACTGTAGCTAGAGATCAGATCCTGCTGCCACTGCTGCTTTGCAATTCAGTGAGTTGGGCTAAACCCAGGGAGCTTCAATCACACAGTGTGTCATTGTTATTTTGTGATCATGGAGAAAATTCCAACCGCCTTCCTCCACGTAATTTGTATTTTTAGCACCTAAAATTATCCTCAGCGATTGAATTCCTGCTATCCTTGTCCAAGAAAAACTGTTTGATGTGGAGAGTGGGTTTTGTTGATTAATTGCAAGAGACTCTGAGCGAATATTTTGGCCATATTCTGCAAGGGGGATATTCTGCAGGGGGGCAACACCGCCAGCAGCCACCAAATGTGTCTTCTTTGAACATGTCCTGGAAAAGAAATCCCCTAGTGGTGCCTTTTTTTCCCCTTCAAAACAAGAACAGGAGCAAAGAGGGAACGCTATTATTTCCCAGCCTGAAAAGATCAAACTTCTTCTGTGACCTACACCCTACATGGCAAGTGCACCCAGAGGGATGTGTGTGTTAGTGTGTGTCACTGATTTGTTCATCACCAGTGACTTTCTATTCTGAGGATAATTCAACATGCTTCCACTACACCTGACTCGTTATTCCTCTGCATTGAAATCAATTTTCCCCTCGCTCCCCACCGTAGAGCCCACTCCAAGCTTCAGATCCTCTGCTGCCAGACTGCTTAGCTGTCCATCATGTGGCAGCCGTTAGCATCCCAGACAGTAATTGGATGGGTGCTGCACACAGACAGTTTCCTTCATTTACATTATGCTGTGAATATTTAAACAGACGATACAGGAAAATGCGTGTGATATGGTTATATGTGCGCATTAACATATCCACTGCTACGACTGGAAAGCAAATGTTCATATAGATCCATTTTGATAGGAAGAGGTGTCTCTGCAGTCAGAAGGAGTAGGAAACACTCACACACTGCTTTCCCAGGTTATTAGATAAGGTGACCATAATCTGAGCTACTGTGGGCATTTGAGGGAGCAAGGACTCTTTTCAGCAGCTCATATTAAATTAGAAACAAATGCACAGAAAGTGAATGTTGGTTATCAGCCCAGATCCTCCTCTCAAGCTGTCAGGTGGAGCTCATGTCCAAAAGAACCTGGGTGGTGCTTTCGTCAGAAACGTGGCTGAATCTAATTCAGCAACATGAGGAGTTTTATGCCCACGCATGCGAGCATCAAATGTTCAATTTATTCACACATCTGTTGTTTAGGCTTCATATGAGAGCGCATAATAGAACGGGACATCAATTGGCATGCCTACCAAATTCCATTTACAGCATGCTACAATATTGTCCTTGATACCAAAATACTCCCTGTCTCTGTTTGAATCAATGTTCAAACACACCCTTTTGACAATAACGCGAGAGAATCCCCTGCCCATCATCTGCTGTAAGATATTATTAGTTATTGTCCACAATGCAGTTGTTCAACTATTTTGGCATTAGCTATGAAGCTGACAAAGATTTCAGGGCCATTAAAATCACCCCATCATAAAATATTTACCACTACCTAATTATTTGAGGCTTGGCATCCATTTTTAAAAGCACCTCAGTGGGCGAGCCAATTTTCAAATGAAAAAAAAATCGTGTGAAGTTACCCATAGCCCCTACAAATATTTCTCTATGCAAATGCCAGATGATCATCCCACACATTTAATAGTTGGCCTTTTTTTGAAATTCACAAAATGACTCATACCCCAGAGAACTTCCTCTGCATCCTTCACAGTATGGAAGACCACAGGAGAATAAGACTATGTGGTGGCGACACAGGCAATAATTTAATAAAATAAGAGAGCCTTATTTACTGTTAGGATAAGTTTAACCTCATCGTAAAACCATTTTAAGCAACATATTCCTATGACAGAGTGTGTCACATTTGCTCACAATGACAGAGGGGAGTTTTCCCCAGTCTTAATGTTCATCTTTGCTTTTATTGTTTCTGATGTAAGAGTGATGGGTAGATAGTAAATTGATGCATTAAAATATCAAAAAAGAGAGGATAAAAAAACTCTAGTGCCAAAGAATATGGAAACCCATGTGAGTTACAGTAAGTGAAGAATCGTTGTTGACTCAGATTGCTAGCTTTCAAGTGGACCATTAAACGGCACTTTTCACAGCGATGTGCCATATTTATTTCTCATTCTGCATTAAATAAATACAGTATAGAGCTTAGAGTTAAGGTTTACATAAAAATCACTGAATTGTAATAAAAGAAATAAAAACACACATTTCTACTTGATCAGCTCTCAACTTCTAATACTGTTTTAATTGGACCAAGAATAACAACCAGCCTCCTCCCAACAGTGCTTCTAATACTTTACTTATACTTCATATACTACGAAAATATAGAAAAAACTACTGAGCAGACTATAACAGAGCACACCGTTAGTTAAGGCAGAGCACTGACATGCTTGACTTGGTATCTGCCGTTTCCTCGTTTCTCTGCTCACAGCTGTGGATTTCAGTTGACTAGTAGCGACCTACACACACAGGTGTACAGCGCTCTAATTATTCAGTCACTTTCTCTTACTAGATAATCGTAAAATATTAACGGTAAAGGAATGCGGTTCTCTCTTCACATCCCAGCCTTCTTATGTGCTATGATTGTGTTGATTTAACTGTGATTAACGTTCATATATGTGTATGCTAAAGGAAAACAGCCTCTCCCAGCAGAATCCTCATTACAGATTGGCTTCATTGACAGTTCCCTCATCAAAGAACAAGTGAACAAGTGGACCTTGAGTGTAGCAATAACAATTCTGTCTTGCTCTGCATCAGAGGGGCTGGTTCAGGCCCTCAGTGAGCTGTCTACCTTGAGACAGAATCAAGCCCGAGGCTGAAGAAACTGGCATTCAGAAGGCTACTACAGACATCAAAGAAGCAGATGGCAAGCACAGGCAATCTGCCCTACAAAAAGCTAATACTGATGCTCACTCATATTTTTGAGCTTCTCTTGTCCATATGCTTAGCTTGACTGCTCATTTACTTCCTACTGGTTTTACCCATTTCGTTCCTGCTGCTGTCTCTGCTGTGCTAAAAACCCGGTTACCATTTTATGAGTCAGTGAGTTTGCTTCTTATCTGATCAACCGCACTTAAATTCAAGTGACCAGAAATACAAAGGTTGAGGAAAAAAGGTTTAATACAAGGCTCAAGGACATGTTGATAAGGCAAAATGGCTTTCAGAGATTAAATTCATAGCCTTGTACTTTCAGGATGGACTCCCAAACTAAAAACATGATATTATGATGTATCTTAAGTAGCTCAACAAAAAGATTGCAGGTAAGTGGTAAGTCGGGATAGCACTGAGGACTCTAAGATCCATTCTCTGGGGTAGCATGCATGTCTAAATTTAGTTTTTAAATATTAGTGTGCTAAGAAGCTACATGTGGAACATTAACAGAACAACTATCCAGTGTGTTGAATGTCAGTGTTTGCATCATCATTTGTTATAATAAAAACACTAAGCCCTGACCGCAAATTCTGACTGGACAACTTACACTAGATGCAAATGTAATCATAAGCAACTCAGGTTTCATGCAGACGGGCACCTAGGGAAGAAGCCCAACTATTGTTTATCCTCCATTTACATTTAGTCTTTTGGCAGGCGCTGCCCACAAAAAGCCATGAGAAGGAATGTTTTAGTTTTGTGAGAGGTAAGTGCAAGTTAGAGAAGAGAAGTGAGTCTCCTGAGAACCTATGAGGTTTTGGCCCCATAACAACAGAATTTGGCAGCCAGCTTCGATATCAGACTGTGACGAGGCCGGGGGTCTTTTGCCAGCCAATTGTAGTGTGGTTCCACATTGTTCCATAGTTTGTGATGACTCGCTCCACAGTTCAGAGAGTGGAAAGACGTCTCCTGGCAACTGGACAGACACCGTGCAAGAGACAGTACTGTTTTCTTTCTCAGACCCACCCACAGTGTGCACGGGCGTGCGCACACACGCACACAAAAATGTTTGTCTTTCTATGCTTGTGAGGACACTCGTTGACATAACACAATCCCTAGCTCCTTTCCCTAACCCTAACCATCACAACTGAAGGCCTAACCGTAACCAAAACCTAATTCTAACTCTGACCCTAAAACCCAGTCCTGACCCTCAAAAGGTGTGTGGAGACCAGCCAAACTGTCCTCACAACAATAGTATTAACACAAAATTTGTCCACAGAAGGCTATAAAGGCATGTCTGCACACACGCACACACATTACTATTTTATGTTTACCATTGACTTTAACCCTGGGGAGGACCAGTGGACCAAGCCTTGTGTGTTTCATGCACTGTTAGGTTGGCTATGGGCTCTTTACAGCTGATTCCTGCAAGTCCTTCCTAGGGTCTAGAAGTGGATAACCCCTGTTGGTCCCTGAAGATTCAACACTTCCCATGGTATTCTGTTTGAAAATTGTATCTAAACCTACTGATGCATTATCGCTAAAGGGAGCCGACTTTTCTTTCTCAGTGCAGATTTAATGTGACTGCATATAACCAAGGTTTGGAAAAGGAGACAAGTCATGTTAATTTTCTGCAGCACTCTTTGTATTTGACGTACCTCTCTAGGAGCCGAGTTGATGGAGCAGAAAAACAAACAAGCAGTGAAGTTTTTTTTTTTTTGCATTCTGAACACTTGTGTGTCACTGTGCTGACAGCTTGCCTTGTAGCCCCAGAGAGCAAAAAGAGGGTTGGAAATGAACAGGTCCAGATTGAGATTTCCATTATCTCATGCTTGATCACCTCTCAAATTGCAATATTTCGCCAAGACAAATCTGTTCGTTCATGCTTTGGGAGTTTTAGGTTGAATTGTTTCATTCTGTGCCTAACAGAAAAAGCCATTTTGTGGGTTGTTTTAGCAAATCGTGTTATTCAGAGATGAGCCATTACTTACACTAATATGACACAAAGCTCATTTTGACCAAAGGCCCCATATTTCCCGGCCTCATTGAAGCAAGTCATATTTACATGATAAAGACTTATTCATCTACCAGATCTACTTATAGCTGCAGTCTCCTTCGAACCTTTTATCAGTTAGAAAGTAATATTGTCCTGATGTGTTCGCCCCTCCACCCACATCTATGTAATGTTCCTCAGATTCAAGACACTACTGTCAAGGCACGATCGTCTCATTACGCCAAATACTGAATTTTTAATGGGTCATTACGATCAGCCATTTTCCTGCAGCTGCATGTCAGTGCAAACAGGTGGAATAGGGTTCTGTCAGGTCACCGTCTGTACCAGCAAAATATCTCCACTGATCCCCCATCTATATCCCATCTGCCAAATGAAAAAAACGACAGGGAATAAAAGCTTGCTGCTGCCATATCGGAGCCAGATCTCGACCCCTAATGTCCTTGCAGAGTGGCTGTGAGAGGGACGGTACCTTTCAAAAGCTATCAATTTATTTCAGGGTGAGGTTAAAGCTAATTTCAACAGCCCTCAAAGGATTTGCTGATATAATAGATGAGGCAGAGCAGCATTATGGCCCCACTGTGCTCCTATTTGCCATTAGACTTGTTTGTACTGGATTACTAACTCAATCCTATTTAAATGTTCTCTAGTATTTAGACCCTACAGTAATTAAAGGGAATGATTGTATTAATGCCAACGTACAAATTCAGAATTGATAAATGCAGAGTTATTATTTGACTTCCTCATTTGACTCTTATTTATTCATGGTTTCATGGTGGTTTGTTTTACATCAGAGAGACAAGTACAAGTCAACCAGACCGAACGCAAAAAGCAAGAGACCATTAAGTGATAAGAGACTTGCAGTAGATGTCGGTAAAGAAAGAGAGAGATAGGGAACTGGGGAGAGAGAGTGCAGAGTCCGATCAATATTCAAACTGCAAAATGAATTTGACTGGAGCGAGAACTTCTCATCAAATGGGAAAAGAAATTGGATATGAAAGATGACCTGCCATAAAATCCGATATCCCACAATGCCATCTGTCAGACAGTGGCTGGGTAATAATGACAACGGCTAATGAAAGTTGAGCCCTGGTTCGGCGGTGGTTTAAATCAGCCCCTTGCTGTGCTGACTCAGTGCCCTGTCCTCTGTCCAACCCAGCTGGGTGCCACAGAACAAAAGGGCGGGAAATCCTTGACAGTGTCCCGAACCGTTTTGAAGAGGAGCACAAGAGGGATCAAATAGTTTGTGTATCGCTCGGGTCCCAAAAGAGGCTCCTGAACAACAGGGCGGGCAGCACAGTGCTCATGGAGCTGCTGGAGGTGAAAGACTTTGCAGTGGTGTAAAAGCTTGCTGTCACGGAGCCTTCAACTTCAGCATTCAGGTTGATGGACAGTCTCAATTCTCAGTCTGCCATGCTGCTGCCCGGAAAGGGTAAAGAATGTGATATTTGAGGTGAAATATGGTGTCTGTCTCGTGTCAGGTTATAACATTTTTGACGTGTCTGCTGTTTTCCTTCGCTTCAGATTATTTGTCTCAGGATGCAAATTTATTACAGAGACACACTGGTGCAACAAATGGCGACTGCTGAAATGCTGGGTGAGCTTTAAGCTGCCCTTTGCCTTAGTTCCATCTCCATCATATGTTCCTGATGTTTCACGGCACAAACCGCAGACAAAGATTAATGTACCTGATTTATGTTGAGATGTGCCTCCACAAGATCAACATGACATTGGAAAGGTCAGGCTGTCAAGATTCTCTGTATTTCTCCTGGCTCTATTAGCAGAGCAGCATGAGATATAAGTTCCAACAACATATTGTCCTTCTCCTCCGTGAAATGATCTACCATTAAACTGTCTTTGTTAGAGTTTGTCTAAATCGGGTTTGTTTTCAGCATATTGAGAGTTCAGAAATCCAGAGCTGGGGGCCTTGAACTGGCATCCATGTGTACGCCTTTTCAAAGCAGCATATGCAAAGTTAATGGACTCTCAAATAAACTGTCAATTGTGCCACGGCCGGGCTTGCTTAGTTTTTACCCGCCTGAGTGCATAAATTGTCATTTTTCCCAGTCATGAAAGATATACCACCACACAGGGAGTCTCGCTCCTTCCCCTATCTTCCTCTGCCCCACCCAACACGAACTCTATCCTCTGTCAAACAGCAGATGTAAAAATTGATCCTATTTGATCCTGTTGATTTCCATTTAAGTCTACACTTATAATCTTCGCATGGAAGTGGGGAGGGGTAGCTATGACTGTGAAGTCTCAGTAAGCAATTAAGCTGTAGGTCAATAGATTGTGAGGGTGTGAGGTGACTAATATCAGGAGAAGGGGGCTTATATATTACTGTCTCATTCAAATATACTCTACTGTCGGGCTGTCAGCCTAAAACACAGTGCTCTGTTTTCTCTGGGCCAAAAGGGGAATTAGCAATATTGAACTGAATCCACAGTTGAATATTGAACAGCTCCTAGAGTTTCTCTTGTCAAACCTAGCGGCAACTTTGGATGAGCAATTAAAGTGAGCACAAAAAAGCAAAGAAAAGGAAAAAACAAAAACAAATTGTTTTCAGTCTCTCCATTTGGACTATGAGGATTGTATGGAAGATTTATGGCAGGAAAGTGTATGAAGTTCTCTAAACCAGATAAACCCCGGTGACATAACATTATTTTGCAAGCTTCTGTTACTGAATTTTAAAAGTAGGAATACCTCCAGTGCTGCGCACAGTGCCCTGACATGCTATTTATTCTGTCAAGGCCAATGAATGTCCTGAGCACAGCTATGGGGTGACTGGAGTGAATTCTTGTTCTATGTCTCAGTCTCATCAGGTAAAGACATTTAGACCAGCCGTGCCCTCCTTATGCCTGCGAGTATCTAAAAGCAGTTTCCTTGTTAAATATTCATGCTGCCCTTCTCTTTCAGGCAGGCTAAGATTTTTTTGAAGTGCATAAGTGCTTTATTGGTGTTTCAATGGTAGGGCATAAATGGAGCGTGAGGACTTTGGCAGATTTGTGGTGCAGGATTCAGCTGATAACAGACGTGTGCATTACACAAAACAGGAGCACACGGGCCGGGCACGCATCTGACGACAACAGCGAGACTTCTACTTTTGTTTGTGTGGAGGACAGCATGAGAGACAGGGAGAAGGAGGCGAAGAGGGATTGGAGGAGGGAACACGTGGAGGTGTGAGAGACTCTTCAGAGACCAGCCCCCGATAGAAGAGTTATATAATGCACAAGTATGAAATCTTATTCATTTTGTTAGTTCCTCTTCTGTGTGCCTGCACTAACCCACCCAGCAGCTCCGTACTTGAAAATCACAACTTGCATGTCCTTGAGAATAACCTGCTTGTAATGAGCGCTGTGTAATCTTCTGCAGGACTTACTTTTAATTGACAAAGGAACCATCAAAGGCAACTTCATAGCTGGGACTAACTGTAAATCATGTTTTAATTAAGGAGGATATAAGGATTCCTTTCTTCCCTCAGCGAGAAAGACTTTCCCAATGGACTGCCTTCAAATTCCACAGTAACATTACCCCAAATAGCTTAACTAGATGCTAATTGGACTCTGTGCTATCCAAGAGGCTACATTCTTTTTTAATCAATCTTTTAGGCAAAAAGGGCTTCAGCGGTGCTTTTTCTCTTTTAAAAAGTCAAGCCAAGCCAAGTCGACTGGCCTAAAACAGCACTTCTTTTTAGGCAAGGGTTTTTTGCAAACGTGACAGAACAAGAAAGGTATAGAGTACAGTGTCAGCAAAGCGTTTATAGGTTTGCCCTTTGATTCTTCTCTCAGAACTTTTATTTGAATAACAACTACGAAAATGAATTCAGTTTGCTGTGCAGTGTAGATGAAATGTCAGGTGCATATGAAACTGCCTAACCATGAAAATCAGTTATTGTTGCAGCATGTTGGGTCACTACACTATTGTCAGGATAAAGACAAAGAGCTCCTGAAAACAAGCCAGACATGTCGACGACATAATGAACATTGATCAGAAACCCCTCTAAAAGCTCAAGACAAACAAAATCCTGTTATTTTGTCTCACAGAAGAAAAAAACCTAAAACAACTTAAAAGTGCTTATTGATTTTTGCTGAGCCCTCAGCTCACAAAAGTATGATTCACAGACAACCTTGAGGTATGAATGACCCAACAAATCAACACCCACCGAGACATCATCGGAGCACGAGTCATTAACATGTTGTTTATGTAACGTGGGATAGTGGTGGTGAGAGGGGGGGGGGACAATAGCCCATCAGAGGGCCAGGTGGAGGAATTAAACTCACAAATCACTTAGGACCTGCCATTTCCACTGGCAACACGTTAGCAATAAACACAAAGTCATTATTGCAGTGCACTACTTAGCCTTTAAATGTCTCCAAAGCTGAGACAGGTAATAGTGATGAGTAAAGCCTTACATCACTTTTGGGTCTGATAGGCCAGAAGGGAACCAACCCAGCATCTGTGTGCGTTCCACTGAAATGGCTGAAATGGCAGCTGCAATGGCCTGCGAGTTATTTGATTAGGGCTCCCTGTGGGCCAATCATGCTGCTATAGATGGAGGGAGACAGAGAGAGAGGGAGTAATGTACTGTTGAAGTACATGAACTACAAATAACAAATCACATTTGTTAAAGAAACTCTTAAGCATTTTGGCATTCAGTGTCTTGCTGGGAGGTAGCTGAGAATATTGAAGTCACTCGAGTAACTCATATTCAATAAGAAGAGAAAGCCAGTGGACAATTGGCTTAGCTTAGCATAAAGACGGGAGGGGGGGCGATCTAGACTGGCTCTGTTCAAAGGTAATGAAATCTGCCTACAAAAACCTTCAAACCTAATTAACATAGTACATCTAATTTGCACAAACTGTGCTGTGTGTTATTTCCTGGTTGAGTACAGAGACTTCCTGATTCCTGGGGCCAAAACATAGTCCAGTAAAGTCATTAAAAAAACACTCAAAAACTCAATTAATGCAACTCCCTTGTTGTTGCGTGGATTTTAATTAATAAAATATAACAGTAACATCATTATAGGAGGTCAACAAATTGTCCCCAACACTTCAAAGAACCATAGATTTTCCTTTTAATATTTAGATTTGATAAATATTAAAAGAAACCCAATTAACTTTAAAAGTGCAAGTAGTCAGATGTGTGAACTTCACACAGAGCCAGATGTTTATGTGCTTTTTGCTAAGCTAAGCTAACAAGCTGCTGCTGTAGCTTTATGCTAAATGCACAAAACTACGATAGGATTAATTGATTACGTCACTTAACTGTCAACAAGAAAAAAACACAAGCACGCTTCCCAGCTTCCTTTAATATCTAATAGTAAGCCACAGTCTTTCTTATGGGTCATTGTCCGAGGAGAAATAATTGTGCATCTGACAGGGTTATTACAACATAGCCCATTGAGGAGTTATTATGGTGGAGATACGGTGGAAAAAATATATAAATATATTTTTTTTCTCTTGAGCTGCAAATGCAAAGACAAACAATCTGGCAAACAATCTCATCTTGCCAGGCCTTTAACCTTGGAAGCTGGCACCAAATGCAAAGGCAGGTTTAATGATTAGAGTCCAGATACTGGAAGGAAATAGTAACTGACTTTTTCTTTTTCACCTGGCGATCTCTGGGAAAATTACTGTCTTGACTCTTACAGTTTAGTAAGTAACAAGAGTTAACAGCATCAGCTTAGAGCCGGGCCTCATACACACACCCTGACTTAAAGCTCACTCGCCACATCAGAACAACACTTCACCAGCCCACCCAAACACATATCACACGCAGTCGCTAATGAATGGTAACACTAATTAGCCTGCTTTCTTTCTTCTGCCTCCCACTCCCTTAACACAGGATCACAGAGTGTGGGTCGGTCGTTCTCAGTGTAGAGGGCACACTATTCACAAGAGAGCACTTTACTGCCGAAATCACCAAGATGCCAGTGAGCAGCTTGTCTGATTAGCACTGATTACTCTCTAATTGGAGTTCTCCAAAACACGATGACCTCTGCTTTGTTTACTGATGGGATTAATCACAGTCTGGCAGAATTAGAAATCCCAACTGAATCCATTCTTTTCTCATTATTCAGAAGCTGCATGGCCACCACCCTACCCCCCAACACCTCTCACCCCACCTCATTTCTTGTTGGATACCGAGTGGTCGTCACATCTTTACAGACAATGAGGATTTTCGACATACAAAAAGTGGTGTGTGAAGACCGGAGCTGAACCTTGGCCCCGGTGCTTTCCACATTCTTGATTTAGAGGTTTGATAGGTCGAAAAGGTCGACTCGCGTTTCCTGTGAAAGTGCACTGGGTCGATTAAGGCAATTATACATACAAAGTAATTGTGAGTGTAAGGATCTCCTACTGCTTGTGTTAATGTATGCTAATTTAGGCCAGACATTGCATATTAAATAGTGTAATACCATTTTTGACAGAAATTACATCGTTTCATTTAAATGGCTAATTTATTCACAAAAACATTTGATTGTTCTTTAGATGCTTCCATGGTTGCAGACTGCTAAACTATAATTTACTGTAGGCAGAAACTTGCAAATTACCTAATCTTGCAATTAACTTCTTTGAAATCAACATTTCTTATGAAATAATTTATATCTTGGTAAGTAGGAATGTAATAAGCAGGATGATGAAAAAGAAGGCAGTAATTATTCCAATGTGATTAAGACCCTCAACTTCGCATTTAAGTTTATTTAATGCAGAGGCTTGTTTGACAATAACTACAGTTGACTTTACAAAAGCACTAATTTATGATCTGCTGCAAACCTAGAGTTTGGGGGATTTTGTCAGTTTTCTTGAATGACTGCTTTACTGATTTTCAATCCCATCTTAATGTTCTTGTTTATAGACACCATTACACCTGTCAATACTCACTATAGCATAGTCAGGCTCTGTTCATCACTCCTCAGTACTCTGGTGCAGTCACAGGATGAGCAAGAATAATTGTGGTTGTTTCTTTTTTTATTTGCAATATTCCATTTGTGTATGGTAAAAAGAAAAAAAGAATAATTGGAGATTTTAACGCTGAAATTGAGTTTTCTACTCCTTATCCCATACTGGCATTATCAGGATTTATACTAAATTTGCATGCTGTAGCACTGACTAAAAGTTGAATATAGGCATGTGGGGTTATGACAGTGATATACAGGGAAGGCTAAAAATGGGCAAAGTAGCTGTTAAAAATGTCAGTATTATAGCTGATGGCGAAGAGGAGCACATAGAAAGCAGGGATGACAGAAACCGGCAAGCTCTAAGTCTAAGTGACGACTTCAGACAGGAAAGCTAACTGATGGCATAACAAGAATCTTCAGACGTAGAGAGAGGTGGAAAGATTCACAGATACAGACAGTGAGAGAGAGAGAGAGAGAGAAAGACACCGGCAGATACATATGTAGACAGGTACAAAGACAGAAACACAGATGCATGTAGATAGATCTGGTGTGACAGGCACAAACCAGCCAGCAACTGAGAGGACAGAACAGATGCTCAGGGACGGGCCTGGACTTGCAGCCGTCACAACCGCAGAGTGTGTTGTCAGTGCAGAGAGGTTGATGGCAACATCACTGATCTCAGTTAAAAGCCTCCTCAGGATTGTCGGACGATCTGTGGGGACCAACACAAGCAGCCGGTGCTGCAGCGTGGCAGGCCCTGACAGGAAATGACCAGGTTTCTGATGATATCTCTGACATCTATCGCCTTCTGAGTTTGCTATACCAATCAGATCACACTGTAAAAATGTCCCTCAGAGTCTACAAAATTTCAGTTTTTTTCTAGAAGTTCCTAAAGGAACGATTTGAGATTTTGGAAAATACAGTATGTTAGACAGAGGACTTGGATACCACTCCCATATATGTCAATTAAATATGGTGCTACAACCTGGAAGCATAAGATTTAAATCAGGTAAAAATATACAACTCTTACATAACTTCTTATTACATTTCTGATTTCTAATTTTAGAACTAAACCTGGATTAGATGCAGGCCAGCTGTTCCTCCCTGCTGAGATTCTTCATGCTCAGTCACTAAGGATCAGAAAGTTCTGAAATCACTCAGTCTGCATTTCAAAATGTTATGAAAGATGGAGGTTATAATCCATCATTTGTCATGATGTGAAAACAACAAATTTCCAGATAGATGGTAAAACTGTGCTTCCTGCTCATATCTTTGTTCAGTGTTTTGCTGACGGGGCAAAACACTGGATAGAGGGAGAGAAATTTGCACCAATGTCAACAGTAATCTTAACTTACATTGTTTTAGTTAACTTCACTCAGTTTTCAGAAAATGCACATCTGACTAGTTTTTATCAAGTTAGAGGTAAAAAAAAAGACCTTAACTCATTGTTTCTGAGAAAACCACAAAGTACATTTGGAACAAATTAAGCAATGACACTATTTAACCAGTGGGAGGCATAAACTCACAAGAAGGTGCTTAATCTGAACTCCACTAATCAGAATTCACAGGGATAGGCTGTGAGTGGCCAACAGATAAAATGACACAGAATGGCAAAACTAAAAAAAGTGCAGTGAGTTGACTGACAAAATGCAAGTTGACTTAGGGTCTAATCGATTGTCGCATTGACTGTTCGACTGCTACAGTGCAGCCCTACAAACCATGCTAATTGTCTTCTGGTTCTGGCTCAATACTAAACACACAGGCATAAGAGTGGTATCGACCGTCTTATCTTATGCTCAGTATGAAAGCCAATTAGTGCATTTCCTAAAATATTACCATATTCCTTAAGGTATGTCCTTCTATGAGGATTGGGTACTTCATTACAATGAAAAGATTTAAACAAATAACTGTGCCTGCATGCCACAGCTACTGTAGTCATTAGGCTAATTGCAAAATAGGAAATTTTGCAAAATGCCGCAGAATGGTTTATGGTCATGGGTCCTTACCACCAAAATACAAATCCTCACCGTCTGAAAAAGTGTTTTCCTCTCTCCTGACACTACAACACTACAACACTTGAGGCTTTATTTAGAATATATAAATTCTACGGAAAGTATTGGTGAGTTCTAAAGTTTACTCCTCTGGATTAAAAGTAATAAATAATATAAAAAACAAACAGAAAACCTTGGTAACAAAACAAAAAAGAAATGACTTTTACGTGACTTGATGCACTTGATGTATCGTGTGTCATCTCTCTCTGCTGCCTGAGATCCCAGGGGTGAAAACATCATCCAACTTTTTGAGGATGCATCAAAGATGCGTCTGCTCTGAATGGTTAAAGAGAGAACGGCTCCCTCACATCATGAAAGTCCCCACAGAGCGCAATTTAAGGCCCTTGTAGCCTCAACTAAATTGCCGTATCTCATGTGGAGAACGATAGAGCTGCTATTACCAACAGGTTTAAAACATTTAACTGACAGCGTCCAATTACACAGCTATTGATTACTGTAGTTTTCGCTATCGCCCTCCCACTTCTCCCATAGCTATCATCTGTGTCTTTTTTTTACCCTCCTTTAGATGACAAGATAGTGAGGCTGAACCGGCCTATAGATCAGAATCTCAAGTCCCGTTTTTAGGGAGTGAAAAATTACACTTTGTTTGTACCAGAGCAACGTGGTGTAGTACTGCAGAAGTATGGCTCACAGTAATTGCAGAGTGGTAAGACTACTAATGGCTTACAATTACACCTGAGCATTCAGCACCCTGTCATCAGAAGGGCTGCGGACATTTTACAGTAATATTTAACTTCAGAATGAAACACACACAGACTCTGGTACTGTAGCTTCTTGAAGTTGATGGCATTTCCTTCTTCCCTTCCTGTGTTCACGTTTCTGTACAAATGTGTTACACACTTGTTACGAGTTGTACCCATCGTGCACCGGGCCTGGTGTCAGCAAGGCGTCCGAATGCTCTCGAATGTATTGTACAGCATGTCGACAAGCCCGAACATACAGTCAGTCTGCCTTTCCCCCCTCTACAATCTGTTTAGGTGGTTTTTCCTATTCTTTTGGTAAAATAGCGTATTTCACACAAAAAATATAAATGAAAGAAAAACAAGAGCAACACAGAAGTAATTATTCACTTTGGCCCACTCTGTCCGAATGACCCTGATGTTTTACTACTGCAAATATACCACAGCCGACTGGGCTGGCAGCTTGTAAGAACTGTGCTTACAAGCGGAATGCAAACGACATAATTGGCCATGTAAAACTCTTGCTCTATTAGACGTGGGGAGCATGGTGCCCGATAGCCTTCATCACCACTAAAGCTCTCATTAATCTCCATCCACAAGGTCAAGGAGTTGGCCTGTACAAGAGAAATGAATTAAAGCTCCACCATCAAGTGATGAACCTTGTGTGACTGAACGACAGGGCAGCTCACAGATTTCCTGCCAGGCTTTGTTGTCTCACTAAATTTTTTATTTTCAAAAGAGACTTTTACTATTCAGAAAAAAGGGTGATCATGAAATCAGTGCACTGTTGAAATCACCGTGGCTTTATGTTGCGTGCTTTGAAAACCCTTAAAGCTTCATCCCTGAAGAAAACTCGGCTGTTTCTTCCCAATGCAGTAAACAACAACTCTGGGCATTACCAGAGCTTTTATGTGCTCAGCGTCTGACCCTGATATAATTCCCCCTTTCCACCGAACTAGGCTTCCACTCAGAGGTAAAGGTTAGCCTCCAAGCCAGCATTAAATGTAGAGGAAAAATATTGTGCGCCTACACGAATAAATCAAAACGCATTTAAGACTGCCCTGTACTCATTCATAACCCCCCGAAGCGCACTGCTCACACACGCACACACCACCTCCTTCCTGAAGGACTGTAACAACAAACACAAAAGCTGCATTGGTCACACTAGAAATTTGTGCTTTTATTACCTTTTATAACCTCAGAGCTGTCTTTCACTCCCTGGGTGTGCATGTGGATGTGGAACTGCAGATGTGTCCTTTTTCTACCTGCTTTTTAATTAAGGTTTGCTAATGGCACGAGGAATGAACAGATTCCAACGGCCGGCACTTCAAGTTTATCAATAGGTCCAGGTCAGCTGCAGGCTACTCACCCCTCTCAAAGACACTCACTTATTAAGGCCCGTAATAAAAGGTGCTTTGGCTGATGATAAGAATAAGTTATATTCATGAAATACGCCCCTTTATTAAATCCACTCCCATCTGCCTAAATAGATGTTTTTGAGCTATTACATCTTGTCCTCAGAGGACAAGGGGAATCGAAATATTAATGGGGCCAGATTATGGATGTCGTCGTCGGGTGGTTTTAATGATGAACATTTGCTGCAGAAATGACCAGAAATAAAGGGGTGTGTGTGTGTGGGGACTCCATTGGAGAACAAGGCAGGAAAGCAAGTGGTCTGACCTCAATTACATTTGTGCTGGGTGAACAGGGGCTTTGCTTGAGGTTGTGCCACAGCTCACACACACACACACACACAGTTGTAACTCCATAGTTTCACATTTAAATGTATTTTCAACTATTAAATTATAAAAATTGTAATCATCATTGTGTTCAGTGTGAATAATTTGGTGTTTACTTATGATCTTTGTGGTACCTTGAGGAATTTAACCCTTCACTATGTGTTGGTTTAAGGGTATTTGAGGATTACTTAGAATACTCCTTATGTGTCAGCCAGATCTCACAAATGTGTTGATGGCATTTCCTTCTTCCCTTCCTATGTTCACGTTTCTGTACAAATGTGTTACACACTTGTTACGAGTTGTACCCATCGTGCACCGGGCCTGGTGTCAGCAAGGCGTCCGAATGCTCTCGAATGTATTGTACAGCATGTCGACAAGCCCGAACATACAGTCAGAAAGAAGAAATAGGGAGTCCTGTCAGCATGTGGTATAGTCCCCAAACGAAAACATCACACAGTCATTCTGGGATTACAGGAACGGACAGAAAACACTGAGTCGGTTTAACTTGGCTTTTGTGACACGGGTCAACATAAACACAAGAGTGAGAGCAGAGCTCTACACAGTGATCTACAATAATTAAAAATGTAAGAGAGTAGTGGACTGCATAATTATTAACCCCCTTCTGGTCAGTATTTAGTAGAAGCATCGTTGGCAGCAATTTCAGCTCATGGTCAGCGCGGATAGGTTTGAATCACCTTTGAACATCTGAAAAGTGCAATTTCCCCCCATTTCTTGTGAGTGAAACTACTTAGGCTCTGTCAGGTTGCATGGGGATTGTGAGTGAACAGACCTTTTCAAGTCCGGCCACAAATTCTCACCCAAGGTCTGGGCTCTGACTTGGCCACTCCAGAACATTAACCTTGTTGTCTTTAAACCATGTCTGTGTTGCTTTGGCTGTAGGCTTGGGGTCATCGTGCTGCTGGAAAATAAATCTCCCAAGTGGCAGTTCTCTTACTGACTGCATCGGCTTTAAATTGTACTAGGGATATACTTGGAAGTTTTCTTGTAGCCATAACCTGACTTACACTTTGACGTTTTCACAGAGTTACTCAGAGTGCTCGTTTGGCTTCATGGTGTAGTTTTTGACCATGATTCTGACTCACCAGTAACTGGACCTTCCAGATAGAGATGTATTCATACATATACATATACAGGTAACGTGTAACTACTTGTGTGAGAATACAATAGTAACCCCAGTGATAATTTTGGATACCTAAAAAAGATTGAATATTTATGCTATTTTTTATTATATTTTTATTTACTTTAGTATATTTTTGTGTAACTTTGTGAAGATGCATATTTTTTACTTTGACACAATTCTTTATATTTATTGTTATTTATCCTAAAAATACAAGATAAAAATGTCGAGGGCAGAACTTTTAAAGGTACTGAACATTCAGCTGGGACATTATATGTTTGAAAGTCAGTAAATTTCAAATATTTTTGCACACAGTATATGTACTTTAGTCTTGATTTGTTTCTTTATACAATCTACTGCTTTTTAAAGACATATTACTTCTATGAGCTAAGGAACCATTACTCACCTATACAATATTTGATTAAAAAACTTCCACACAGCGGAAAAAAACGAGTGCTTTGCTAAATATTGACTCACAAAGCTGAATAAGTCTCTGCCCTATTTTTTATTACCTTTAGAATTACGGCTCTGCCTCTAGGCCACTGCTACATGAGATGCGAAGCTGCAAGAACCACTTAACAGCTGCCGCAAAGAAAAGACATTTCAGATAACTTGTGCTCTGTGGGTGAAAGCTCCTGTAGAACACCTGGCAACACTGGTTTATTGTACCAGCAACCAGCGGTAATGTCACACCTCAGTGCGTAACTTAGCCTTGACACTTCACACACTGGCTTGATGCCCTGTGGTGGTTTAAGAACACCACTGGGCCTAGTTACCATGTCCTGGCAAATGGCACGTACTAGCAAGGTAACTCAGCACTTGCCCTGCTGTTAATGGCACGACTACACTACATCAGGTTTGACGGAAGCAGGGTTTCTATCACACGAGCGTGTGCATCTGTCTTTGTGCTTACCTTTATTAGGCCCTTTGTCTGCCTCTCTCTCTCTCTCTGGTTATAACCGCTCCAAGGGATGGATGACATAAGCCTGAGAATGAGAGCAGTGACAAAAAGAAGAAAATTAAGTCATGTCTGCGACAATGAAAAATTGAAGTAAACACTGCTTTCTCGTGTATGCAAAAGGTGCATTAATTTATTGTGTGTTGCACGCGCAGATAGGCGAGTTCCTTAAGTAAGCATGTCGTGTTTCAATAAAGTACAGCTGCTTCACAGCTTCTGCGGTTCATGTAACATTTAAAAGACTTTTTTTTTGGTGACATTGCTTTTTCAAAGTCACAGTACTGAACATAGGGTATAATTTCCTGTTAGTATTTAGCTGTTAGGAACACTGACTTTTTTGCATATGAGCTGCAAATGGCAAAAGAATATAAAGTATTGTAAAGAATTAGTAGGTTGTGTGGATTTAATGACTTGGTGTTTTTGTTATGGACACAACACATATTCTACAACTGCATAATAGCCTTTTCCACATTAGCTGGCTGACTGAACTTTCACTTACTCCAAATTTACTTCACTTTTTGCCTGCAACAAAATGGGTTCAGCCAATCACGCTAAGCAATGTCCCCAGTGACAGCTGTTACAGTACACGGCGTGGCGTTAAAACAGGAGCACTTTGACAAAACACACTCAAATGTAACCCACTTAGTGGACCAATGAGAGCACTTGTTCTTTTAAACAGATACACAAAAAGACGTGCATGCAGCCAACAGGCCATAACTGTGGGTAGTTTAACAATTTACATGATTAAAAACTGCAAAATAGTCGGGTCATCATCATAATCCTTTAAGAAAGAAAGAAAGGCGTAAAGGAGTATTTGTGAATATGAGTGTATGTAAAATTGAACTTCAACTTTAAAAAAGCATATGCAATATTTAAAGCCACTGTGTGCACTTGCCTTAGTATATAGTTTGCATAAATTTTTTATAGCATTTTATTTTTACTGTGTTGGTGAAAATCTGAATTGTTAAGTAAACAATCTCAGATTTATTTTTGACTCCTTTATAACATTTGGTAATGTCACTGATTGTTGGCCTGATTGTTTAAATATCTGCTGTCAGACGCAGACGTAGGCACTTGTTTATATAGGAGTTGTGTGAGTCAATGAAGAAAGGGGTCATGTGGGTGTGGGAGACTGATTAGTGGAGTTATTAGTCATAGGGATAGTGTGGTAGACCCTAAGAAGAGGAAGGAACTTCCTACACAGGATTCTTCAGTGGTGCGATTCACGAACTAAATGAAAGTTAGAACTTGAATTGAGTTGAATGTTTCTGTAATACTCTTCTAGAGCTGGCCAAAAAAAGAAACAGTAGAAACACTGAAAAACAGCGTGATGGGAAACCTGCAGTGATGGCATGGAGAACGCACCAAAACCAAACGTGTGTTTAGACGCGAGCAGTCGAGCTGTAGTTAGATGAATGACAGACTGGAAAGGTAAAATCATGAACTCCCTTTTCCAGTTTGAGGTTGTTCAGTCAGAAGCTGGAAGAAACCATCTGAAAACACCTGACCCAGGTAATCAACAGTGCGTAGTGCAGGGTTATGATGACACCAAGCAGAGCAGGGACCAGTGTTGACAATCACTGCCCTTGGCAACCAAATGAGCATTGTAATGCATGACTGTAATAACAAATTCAGACATATTTGTGGTATTGATAACAACTATTGGGCTTCACAGTTATTCTGGTATATTTTTTTAAGGATTTTACTGAAAAAATTCGCAAGTAAAGCACACTGTAGCAATGCTCTGTTTGTATTTGTGTACACGATATAAAGCCTAAATTTTTACATAAACCCCAATTAATGTTAAATTAGGAGTATCAAAAAATGTTTTAATACACTAACAAGGAACATAAGCACTAAGCAATAAATCAATGTGGACTTAAAAATGCACTGTAAATACAGACTTGCCTTACAGATCATCACATGCACATACATAAAAAAACAGCCTTTATCTGAAAGATAAAAACAGCTCTATTTGGGCTTTGGCTCCAAACACTAGACGATAACACTGGAAATTAGAGCGTATAAAAGCTTCCCCACTGGGAGAGCCATCAATGAGTTTACTGGCAAATTGTGCTCTGTGTGTGTGTGTGTGTGTGAATCCACGTGTGTGCATGTGTGATTATACTATATGCATGTGTTGTGCTTGAACAGGTGCACACGTGCGAGTGTGTGTGGCTTGTATGTGAGTGGGAGAGTGGGAGCATCTGGAGAATTATCCTGAACACCCCACCCCAGCGTCTCTCTCTTTTCTTCTTCCCACTGCTGATCGCTCTCTGTGGTTCTTTCTCATGGTTTGATTTGAGGCAGAACTCAATTCCTCAATTCCACACCCTGAGTGCCGTTGATAAGGGCCCCGCTCGCTGCAGTCGGGCCCCAGAGAGGGACACTGTGTGCCCACAGAATGGCAGAAAATCGAATTCCTCAAGACAATGAGGTCCATTTGTAGAGTTAAGCTGGATGAAAGGCCCATATTTAGCCAGCCACTGTTTCAGCCACCATCTCCCTGTTTCCCATTGTCGGCCACAGGAAAAAACAGCTTATTTTTGAGAAAGAAAAGTTGTGAAAAAGTCTTTGGGCCCCGTTAATTAGCAGAGATGCCAGCTGGACTGCTGATATTTGATTTTACGTGAGTTTTTTCTTTTATGCATTTTATTGTATGGGTGATTGACACATACTTTTGTCTACATAATGCACTAAAAGAAAATAAATTATTCTGTATATCATAGAGTGGAGAAAACGAAGATTATCGCATTCTTAAATTATTGATCCAGAAATATTTTTCTATGTGAGTGTCAATCAGCACAGTTTAATTTAATTTGTGCATTTTGTAAGCAGTAACAATTTAGTTCATAATACTACACAAACATTATCTTTTTACTATGGTCTTAATTTAAAACAACATAACCAAGCTCTGCAAACTAGACTGTAAATACATAACAGGACAATGTCGCTAATTGATAACAGGAGCAGCTTAATGCAGGATGATAAGAGTAAATGAGATGTTACACCCTGCCAATGGCTCTTGTGTGTTCACTGAAGCAGTCAACCATTAGTTCCAGTTATTCCTCATTAGCTATATGTCCCATTGATTCTTCCAGTGGTGCAGTAAACGGAACACAGCTCAGTCGATGAGGTGCCTGCAAACAATGCGTTTGACTGAGAAGTAACAAAACAATGGCATCTTTCAAATTCATTTTTGGGTCACACAGGCTGCTGTGGAGCCACATAGGCCACAAGTCCTCCTTCCAGGATACGGTGTGAGGTTGGTTTCCTCCAGTATTAAAGCAGCATTGTGCATCAAAACAACAATAAATGCAGCAGTTTTGCAGCCACGAGGGCAAATGGTGGGAAATCCAGCGCTGTTGCTCATCACTCCAGAAGAGTAGAGACACAAGTACTCTGACCTTTTCCACTTACAGTGGGTGTCATTGTGTTCTCCGCCCAGTCTGCTGCAAGGATTGGATTTTTCCGCTGGTCATGGCGTTCGGCCTTAGAATTCGATCTCGTGTTTTTGTGTCTCTGCCCTCAGTCATGGCCCTTTCAGCCACCAGATGTCCCTGTCACCTTCCCTTTTCCCGATTTACCTGCACACCTGCCCCATATTGTCTAGTCACGGCCCTATCTCCCACACACCTCACCTATTGCTTATTTAGTAAAGAATTCCCTCAATATTTACACAGTATTCTGATTTCCCTCAGTCCACTGCCAGGTCATATTTCTCTGTCTGCTTGCTTATTACCTGCCAGTTTTTGATTCTACCTTGTTTGACAGACTTTGCCTGTTCCCCCTGGGACTCTATCTTTGCTGTGGAGCTTTTTTGATCAGATTATCTGTTCCGTATTGACCTCTGCTTGGTCTCTGACTTCATCTCCTGTTAACCATACACGCTTTTGTCTGTTTGGACATTCAGTTTCTTATGTTTTTTAATTATTTTTTATATATCAAACTTCACTGTTACTGTTACTACATCAGCCTTTCTGTGTGTCTGACTTTGAATCCACTTTCACGTTGCTTCTAAAATAAATGAGACAGCTAAAATAACTGAATTTTTCACCTGAAATGAACACATACAATTTTAGACCAAGGTACAAACTTTGCAGCTTTTTACAAGTTTTGCTTTTGCATATTGCAGTAGTGCCTTGAACTAATTGCAAATGTCAGAATGCTAATAACATTCCCATGGTAATGGTAGTTATAAAATCTACAATTTGCCATCTATGTTTCATCATAATCAATAGGATTTGTCCTCCAGGCACTATAAATCCATGTACCAAATATCAGTCCTAGTCTGGGGCATTAAACAAACTCATCAAACTGTCACACTAAACATAAAGTTAATTTCACGTGTTAGAAAATAAAACCTGATTCATTACATGAACAAGACTGGCAAAAAAAAAAACTCCCATCACCTTCCATGAATGTATCTTCCACCTTCCTTTCTTTATAATATACATTGTTATTAAACCAAACCACACCCAACCAACCCTTTTTTGGTCAACTTAACAGTAAATCTATTGAGGTTACACGTATATAACAGACTTTCAAGTAGGCTTTGTTTACAGATGAATTCAGCAGAAGCCACTAGACAAAGGGGTTTGACAAATGAGTTTAAAAACAGAGCAAGAAAAACTATTTCTGCTACATACTGTCAGAAGTGAGAACAATTTCCACCTAAAATTAAGGAACAATTTAGTGTCCAGTAAAGATTATGAAAGGTATAGCTGCGTATTTTTGTGCAGTAAAACGTTTGAATATGATACAGGGCTAAAGAAAAATAAGGAACAAATTGAAAAGGTTGACCTAGACACAGTAGGAACAGCCTTTCATTGTCTAGTCAATCTGGAACAGTGGAGCCCAGACAAGGTGGTCTGGTTGAAAAACCAATGACTGGCTCTTCCCCTCTCACCCAGTCTTCCTCCTTCTCCCCCTTCTTCATTTCCTCCCATTAGAACTGCAGACATCCCTGTAATGATGTGTTTTAATAGGCCTTAGTCCTGCTGGGATCCACACAGGTCTCTACATTTGCTATAGCCATTTCCCTCTGATGCATGCTACAGTAGCAGCTTTTCTGACAGCTTCCCAAAAAGCAATGAGAGGACAGAAAACAGGAGACAGCTATTGACAGAAAGACAGACTTAAGTGATACTTGTCTGGAATTTAAATTTCCTTGAATTCTTTGCTGTTTATTTGATGGACTGGTATGGTTGTAGATGGAATGGAGGGAAGTGAGAAGGAGCAAACGCAGAGTTGATGACTCGTGTTTTTTTGGCATGGCCAGAGGGAGGAAGGGGTTCAGTCTTATTTGCATTGATTGGAGCATTATTACTGTGCATTGTTGCGAGATTATTACATTAACTAGTCTGACAATCAAATTAGGAATGTGAAAGAAGAGAATGAAGTATGTCATCTTCTTTCAGATACACACATTATAGCATCGGCCTTGGTGCTCAGCTGGTTTATTTGGCAGCGAGCCAGGCCACTGTAAGCCCTGCGTGAAGTTTGCAGACTAAAATGGACTCTCAATATTTGACAGAGAAAGGCAACTTTTCATGGTGATGATTTATGTTGAATTCATGTCCTCATAGAATGGAGATGTGCCCCATGCCTTAGATTTCAGTTTCTGCTCATTGTTCAGATTGCTTAAAAAAGACATTTCTTTGCTCTTCAAAACAACAATATCATTTAAAAAATAAATTGTCACAATTTCTTCTGGCACTGGTCAAGTCCCTGTCACGGCAAAGTGAAGATACTTTTTGTTGATATTCTTCCTACGCTTCAGTGTCCCATGACCCGCTTTATGCAAACTTCCTTGTAATTTAAGAAGACAAATTGTCTTATCAGTATCTATAAAAACCAGCGTTCCTTAGAGGCCAGCTTAGGCTGCTCTGAAGTTAAACTGACCCCCGGCAGTTTCCCCTCACCCCATTCAGGGGGCCACTCAGACTGAGTATTAAAGCTCTTAAAGCTGGCCTCTCTGTGGGACTCTGTGGCTTTCCCATTTCCTCCTGAACCAAAGGCTTTTAACAATGTTTTCTGGCTCCTCCTCATCTATTTTACCCCCTCACACTCTACTTGTCTGACTCAGTCCATCTTTATCTTGGTATTTTGCTGTGAATATGTGTGTAGATTTTTGCACATAATGAGGTATTTCACACATACAAACACCTGTTCGCCGGATGCTCCCTCACCTCCTAGCAGCCCTCATCTGTACTTGGGTGAATAATTCTGCACATGTGTGTGTCTCTACGCTGATCATAGGCAGGGCACACCAGGTGTCAATTGCAGTTGCCATCCAGGCACTAAAAATCAGACACACCTGTTAGTAAATAAGTGATGGGCAGGCCTGTGACAAGCTTTCTTGTGTACAAGAGAAGAAACGGCTAGATGAAAACTGCGTTGACATGATAAAACAAATCATGTTGCACCACAATAGAAAGTGCTTTAAAATTCATCAAATGCACAAATCGTCTTCCCATGCAGATGGAGTAATTCTACAGAGGATAAAAATATTACAATGGCCAAACCTCACAAAAACCCGCTAAATGTTTGGTAAGCATTACCATGGCCACAATTGCAAAGCCCCTATCTTTCCTGATGAATATACTGATAAATATACACTCTCACACACCCCGAAGACCCATGGATTTCTCTTCAGCAGTCAGAGAATTTCAAAAAGCCTCATTCTCTCCTGTGATAATTACCCATGCTGCTCTCTGATGGCACATTTGCATAATCATCATCAGCCATTCACAGAGGACACACAAAGGATTATAATGAGGCAACAGAGAAACAAGAAGCGTCTGAGGAAGCCATTGAAGACGCACACTGAGAGGGCAGTCATGTCGTCTAATTCTGCACAAACGCCACCAAACAGGAAGAGGGAGATGGACTGATCATATGCTTAGGGGTGAGTGAATTGCAAAAATGCTTCGGCCAATGCGTCACCCCAAAAGTTCATGTTGCATAACTGTATGTATTTAGCTTGTTGAGATGCTGTACTTGTGTAGAGTTGATGGGGAGGTGAGCCAGAGAGTGGGAAGTGAAAAAATCCTCTTATCCTTAACAAACTTGCTGTTGCAACAATCACAGTAGGTGGAAGCAGCAGGAGCTGTCAGATATACCTGCATTTAAATCCATAGTTATTTCTCCCAAACTTTGTTCCACTTGTTAGAGCAAAAAATCTAGTGCAAAACAGCAGATATCAGGTAAACTATAGGTTGCTGCATAATGTAGATTACATTGAAAACACGGCATAAGGTGAGATATACACTAATTTTCTTTTTTGTTTTTATATATAAACAAGCAATGTCCTTTAACAAATCAATTTAGGTTGAAGCACTGTGTTTTTAGCAGACATGAGAATATTTGTTCAGCAAAAATGTTTTTCCACATTCAACAGCTGTGTGCAGGAGCTTAAGTGTATTTTGATCTCTCTGGAGGCTACTGGATCCTACCAACCTTTTTTCTTGAAATATTCAACACTACAGCTTTATAGTCACTCAGTTTAATAAGAAAATGGATGGCTTTGTAAAAGAGCATGAGCAATAACAACACTAACAACATTAATGATTCTGTTTCAGTTTGAAACATGGTTTTCAAGTCAGGCTTTCTGATGTCTTTGGGATAATTTGGATAAAAGGACCAGTGGAAAATAAAATAAATAAATAAAAGACCTAACATGCTGCAATGAATTTTGTTTTTGATGACCTGTGTGAAGTATGCATTTGTAAAAAAACTAACTAATGTCGCTGTTGCCACATGTCTGCTGAATTAACCCACAGTCAGGCTGAAACTGTTTCATCTGACCAAACCCATAACCTCATAACATCTCACCCATTCACTGCATATAGAGTCCGATTCCACATACTCCATGAATACTACTGTTTTGTTTGAATATTTACTACAAATAAATATTGCAGTTGGCATTTAATTGTGTCGTTTCCCCTCCTTTGTTACAAGCTTTGATCCAGTTTGTGACAAAATCAATATTTGAACTGAATTATGTTTGGTGGCATGCAACTACAGTACGGTTGGGGAAGGATCCCAGTTTTATGTGGCTAATAAGATGTGGTTAGAGTTTGGTTAAGTATTAGGTACCTAAAACCCAGTTAATTACTCAAGACAAACACAAACCAGAAAATTCTACCTCTGATCTGCATGAAAGTGGTACATGCTACATTCCCCAACTCAACTTCCACACCCTTGGCATTAAAGTGGCAGTAGCCATACATACCGAAATTGTGAGGTGCAGAGTCATATGTCCTAGGGACAGTGAGCAACAGCATACCAATTTCCTTTTGGAGCAGGTACGAATGGGTAATGTCACAATGTTACACAAATATATTTGTTGCCAGTAGGTCATAGCAGCTTAACTAACAAAAGCACAAATGCTTCAATTCCCCATTATGCCATTAAAAGAGTGTAAAAAATATATTTTTATTGAGGGGGGAATAAATCATTGATCTTTCACCACTGTCTGGAGGACAAAAACAAATGTCAAGCAGTCAGGGTTATTAGAAAATGTGTGTGCAAATCAAAGAGATTAACAGGCTACAACAACTGAAGGGGCCAAAACCAATCCAATAAATGACTTATCCAGGCCTCATGCTGTTCTCGTTAAAATATTTATGTTAAACCAACAACAGAGCTCTGAGATTCAATAATTTAGGAAAAGATGACCATGCTTATTAAGTGTGATGTATGAAACGTCAGCCTGACACACACCAACTCACATGAACGTAGTAGGTTAAACTGTGAAATGTGAAGCAAATGCACTTTGTAAAAGCCAGCTTTGTCTCGCTGACTAGATAAAATCATGCTGCATGAAAGCTGTGTGCCCTTCAACTGACGGGCAAGATTTGGTTTATGTAAACAAGAAGTGAATTATGCATTCAGTCATCAAGCTGGACGTGAGCAACATCTGCCCACTGTGCTGTGCACTGGGCTCTCCTATTTGAGCAATGCGTAAAGAACCTGCGAGGGGAAGCGCCCGAGTTTCACTTCAAAAACACATCCTGCATGCCTGCTGGTGTCCCCACTTCACAAAACTCTCAACTGAAGGGACTTGTCATCTGTACACCTCCTCCGTGTCATGTTTTTCCTTCCCCTCATCTCCCTCCTCCCTCCCTCCTCTCTGTAACTTTCACTTGCTCTGCCTCGTCTTCCCGGGAGCCTGTCCGTAGTGACAAGACTGCCTCTTCCTCTAGATGCTACCGGGTTGACAGGGAGAGGGGAGGCCCAGAAAGCACAGAGAGACATGCTTGCACTTTTGCCAAGATAGGCAAGGGAAGAAAACATATACAAAAGTTGAAGGAACAGGAAGGAAATGTATGGGGGCACAGAATTCGAAGGGTGGGGAGAGTTACAGAATTCAAGGTAGGGATGGAAGAAATCTGAAGAGGAGAGGACTGTCAGGTTAGTCTCAGAAAGACAAAGAGGGAGAATAAGGAGAGAGATATAGTAAGATAAAGCAAAAAGATGAATGATTAAGAAAAAGAGATAAAGAAAGGAGCAGAGAGCAAAGAGTGCGCAGTTGGGGCTGTGGGGATATGAAACATCCTCAGGCAATATTCCTCAGCCTCAGTTCTCTCACAAGAGAAAAGACAAAAACTTAGTTTTCATGCTGTAAACTTTGCTGTGTTGTAGACGGAGCTTAGGAGTAAGTGCAGCACAGTAAGGATGATGAGGAATACAAATGCTAACTCTCTTCCGACTGCAAAACACGGGGATTATGGTAGGGGCATTAAGTTGTTACTTGTGAGGTGTGATCTTTTTGACAAGGGCATCGGAAGAAGTGTTTGGGCAGAATCAATCCGTGGCCAAGCTGTCCAGCTGACACGGACTCCATCGTTCAGCACAGTACAGCCAGCCTGTGCATTTGTAGTTTAGCACGGCACAGCTTGGCACGGCACGCCTGTGAAGCTTTGTCACCACATGAAGTGGTCAGCACAGAGCCACAGTAAGAGTGACACTGACCTGCAGTGTCACTTACCTCCCCGATGTGTGTGGTGTGGTAGTGGGCTGCACGCTGACGAAACACGCAAAATGACCCCCACATACGGTACAGCTGTGTCTTTCTAAAGCACGCTGGTTAGTCGGCACACTAAAAGCCATTTCTCATTGTCAAATAACAGTGAAATCATTTAAAATCACTTTATTAATTAACAAGCAAAACTGAATTATGCAATAGCTATCAGCAATAATTTTCTCTTATCTCTCTTTTTATCCCTATCCCTATCTTAGTACAATACAAGAAACAGTGCTAATTCTTTATTTCCATGTCTTCCAGCTACATATAGTAAATAATAATGTGGTGGGGATTCTAACTATTCATCTAAACATGTAATTTATGCCGATTTTTTTCTCCTAATCTTGCATAAACTTTAAGTGTATATTTAAAACTTCCTAATATTCCCGAATTCAAACAAGTCAGCAGAACTGTTAAATATTCAAATGGAGAATGTGCTTTCAATCAATGTGGCGCTTGTGTTACTGTAGCTTAAATAAACCTACAGTATGTAGCTTTTTCAAACATATCTATTGTAGTAGAGATATGCTCCACTACTTATAGTAATGTGCAGCTGCTGTTGATGCCTTTCCATGACACAGACTCACAGAACAGCACTGGTGGCAGTGTGGGGATGCTGTTTTTTGAGAGAGGCTCATCCTTGTAACCAATCAAAGAAGGCCCAACCCTGCCAGAGTGAAAAATGTACTTTGTGTCAATACCATGGGCGAAAAGATTTTAGAGTTTCATAGCTTGACTCCCAAAAGTTGCATATTGTAGCTTTAAATAGTGAGCTACAGCTGATATTATCCACCAGGGCCAATCTTCATTATACCTATATCTACACTGGCTAGACATGAGAAACCCAGTTTTGTGCACCTCTGTGTAAAAATAATAACCACTGTTTAAATACAATGAACTTCAATAGGTAAATCTACAAATTTACAATTCATTGTTAAAAACTGTACAAATGTAGAAACTCTAACTAAGAAGGGCCGGGCTTAGCAACGCTCAATTAGCAGAGAAATGGATCATATAAATGAGTTCATAAAGAAGCAGTTTCACTTCAATTTTAAAATCTCCCACATATCGATTATCACTTGAAGAACTCTGGAGGCTTTTGTTTTGACCACGCTTGAAGACTACCTTTCTGGTTGTGTGTGTGTGTGTGTGTGTGTGTGAGTGTGGGAGGTTCACAGAGGTGTGTGGGTGATACTGAAACATTTTGACTCAAGGTCTGCAGAGCTAGGATGGCACGTCTCTCACTCTCTCATTCTTTTGCTCTCTGTCACTCTCTCTTCTTCTGTCATCATTATGAAGTAAATTGGCCTGCTGCACAACAGCGAGATAGTCTCTTAATGCGAAGTAGGTCATCACATACTGTGGTATAATGACTCATTCAGAATCCTGCATGCTGACTCCAAACATTTGTCCATATTATCATTAGAGACGTCCTATTTGCATGTGCTATGAACATAATGCAAACGGGTAAAGTAAACGTGACGGTATTCCCGTTTCATTGCACAGGAAAATGAAGACCTATTCCATGCAGTACCTGTACATCGCAATATATAATATATTTGCACAGGATAATTACATACTTTCCACCATGAAACTGATTATTTGTAATTTCCTAAACAGCATGCTGTTTTTTTAACTCCGTTATGGTTATTATTTGTAGATATATTCTCATATTAGCCATTACATAAGTATAATTATCAGGGAGAAAATATATTTTCCTCTCATGCTTTCACAAAGGGCACTAGGTTTAATTTAATATACAGAATGGAAAAGTGAACAACAAAACAGGCCCGATATGCATTTATATTTCTTTTTCCTTTTATTCTTGGCACAGGCAAAGCAAATATCAAGAGAATAAAGAGCATAATGAGAATTTTTAGACCTGTGCTTTAGAGTCTGCTGACGTCCAGATTTGTTTCTTTGGAGCTCTAACCAAAGCCCAGGCTGCCTGTTCTGTCTTAGACAGAACGCTGTGAGCCCAAACCTGCACAGCGAGTCTTAACTATTATTTAAAGAAGCAGCCACGAGAGCTAATGTTTGACGTCACTGCTATTGTAGAAGGTGTGATGGTGTAAATCAGAGCTAACATTGGCATCTTGAAGGGTGCGACCCTGAAATGGCTCCAGCACTGGAGAAAATAGTAAAGGTTTATCCAGCTTCTACAGTAAAGTTTTACAGGTATTGTGTAAATCTTAGTTATAAGGTATTAGTGAAAAAACGGTTTACTTAACACGGAAAACCAATTTAGAGATTAGCAACAGCCACACTAGTTAATAAATCATGTTTTGTTCAACACAAGTTCGTTTGCAACTACTAATAATATAAACAAGAATGTTTCAGTGGCGACATAAGTCACAGAGAGCATTAGAATCATCATACTGGTGTGATTCTGTGTATCAAAATGGTAAACTGAGCATCTAATGAAATTTTTTAATATTAGGATATATCACATATTGTATATTATCCTAAAAGTATAGCGATAATATTCGTAGAATAAAAATTACACACAGCAAGGAGGGGCCGGGGATCGAACCACTGACCCTGTGGCGCATGAACCACTGCCTCGTGTTTGCATTTTGTGTGCGTGTTTGTGTGTGTAATAAGATAACCTGGGACAAAATCTGCTTCCTGTAAAATGCAACCTTCCAAATGCATTTTCTTCTATCATTTTAATCTCAACATTTTGAATTATCTGTCTGATTCAATGATGTTGTCACTTCTCACTTCAGACTGTCTCACCTTTGTACAAGCACATTAGTATATCTTAAAATAACCCTCCAAGTTTGCAGAAATATAACACTCTCAATAAAATTGCTTGATTTTTAAACTATTCATTTTTGCAGTGTATTTCTCATACTGCAGCAGTCTGAGGAGAGACATTATAGCCTTAGGGTTCGTATTTGAGAGGGATATGGATTGTTTGAGTAACACTGCGCAGGATAGACATTGGTCTCTTGCAGCTTTTCTCCAGAGACGATTATTTTTCTGGAGTTCCTTGCATAGTGCAAATGCAGGCTCTTTATACACTGCCCGAGGAGAATGTGCATATTGCTCCAGGAACGGCATATGTGTAGTGGCTAAGGTTTTCTGTGCAAGAAATTATTCAGGTGCTTTAAATATCCCACCTCTTTTTCTAATTCATGAACAATATTTATCAAAAGCAAAGTTATAATGAAACTTTACTCACTACAAGTGCCATGACTGCTGGCACTACATGGAGCAGGTTTACAGATCTCCACTGTCTCAGCAGAGAACAGATCATTTTCTTTATGTCACTTGTAAAAGACCCATTTATAACTGTGAAATTCAGTCAATAAATTCTACTGCCCTCTGCGGCCTTTTCTCCCTCGGTGGAACACATCACAAAATGTCACCATGAAACGCCTTCAGAATATTCCCCAAACTCTGCAATAAACAAGAATAAGCAAGAACATAACTCACACTGTAAACACCTCAGGCCTTTTCACAGGAGGCTCTCCTCCCCAAAATAATGTTTTATAGTATTAAATTTGATGCATGTTTTTCATGGTGGGGCGATATCCTGTTTTGTCTATGAAAGCTCCGAGCTCCTCTTCAACACTGCCAAGCTGGGGTTTTTACGGTGTACGGAGAGCATCCTTGACTGGCTTCATGAGGTGGTAAGTCACCACAGTCAACTTATCGATAAGAAAGGTCAGAGGTATGCAGGTCTCCTAGGCAAAATGTAAAATCAGCCATCAGTGTCTCACCGAACCTTAACATCAATGGAATATAGAGGGTCTTAATCTAAAATATTAAGATGTTGATTTCCTGCTTTGATTTTGATTATTTTGGTATTGTTTATCATTATCATCTTTCACAAACACATCTTAAATAACTGATGTATCATGACAACTATGATCTGTCATAAATACAAAACGTATACAGTTAGAGTAAGTTTCTAGTTTACCAGAACAAAAAGCCACATGAACTTCATCTACATTTATATTCAATGTATTTTTAAACCTTGCATATTTGTGCTTAAGACAGGACTCAATGTAAAGAAGGTTAAATACATGGACAGACTACGTGCTCAAAGATTTTTTAAATGTTTCTGTTAGTAACTGTGTTCCCCAATAGAATAAAAATGAAGCAATGTCCACTGTCTTTGACAGGAAAAGGACTTTAAAGCTGTAAAATGTGAGAAGGGTAAAGGTGTTACACAGTACAGCTCCATTCAAAGTTATATTAGGGTTAGATGATCTTTAAAATCTCCAGTTTCATAAGGGGACTCACAACTCATATAGGTAGGAATAATAAAAATTAAAGCTTGCTTTACACAAAGCATTTTGGATTTTAAATTTACTATTTTTTAAATGTGCTAGCATGTGATTATATTGTCACCTCAACAAGCAATCTGATGAGACAGAAATAAAAGACACAATTAAAAAGAAAAAAAAACACTTGTATAACCAGAATTATAGCAGTGTAGTAATACATTTGTTTAGATGAGCTAGTGAAGTCTGCATTCACAGTAGTGCCACTTGGTGGAAGGTTCACATATGCCACAATTTTCTAAAGCACTATATATAAATATATACACACACACAAGCATACACATACATATGCAAGAATGTGTTAAGTCTTATTTACCATATTTGATTTAGCTAAGTCCTGTTTCAGTGGGAGTGTCCAACTCAGTTTTACTCTGAACGCTTCTTTGGGTGCTGTTCTTGTCTATGTACCAAGCTACATGTTGTACATGTTGGCAATAATGCTTTCCAATCTGTCAAAAAAAGAAAAATGCACTGATGTTTGTTAGTATATTATGTGTAAATGTATAATTAGACTTAACAAATACAATCCTGGAAAAGTGGAGCGGAGTGTCAGAAATATTTGAGCTGGGGGGCTGCGTAGGGAGCCCACAGCTGGAGTCCACAGAGGGCAAAGAAATATTTTGTGATTAATGTGAGATGCCTAATCCAACTTTTGACAGACTCTCAAGTAAGGACCAAAAAAAAAATGCACTGCACAAAACTGACGTTGAGGAGATTAGGCTGTGGAAAGACACTCTGTTGTAGACTTTAAAGCCGATGCTCGCTGTCATATAACCTGCTGATTGCCATTTTTGAGACCCTGCTGTTCATTTGCTCACGAATATAAGAACCACATATGAGTAACCGGATTACTTGTTCTCATGTTACATCATGTTTATAATAATAGCTCCTCTCGGCACAGAAATGACTCAGACTGTCTGTGTTGTGGAGGTACTAAAGACACCCCTGCAAAGCTAAATAGTAACCTGGAGATTGTATGAATCATGAAAGGATATATTACGTCCTGAACATGATCAAAAATACATGGACTATTTGAAAAAAACTATATAATTCAACATTAACCATGAAATAAACATAACAGATTTAGAAGTGACTACGTCTGACCAAATAAAAGAAGAAAATCACATTTTTCGAACACAAACCACAGTAGAAAAGGAAACTCCAGTATTATTATTTTTATGGATTTAAATTACATGATGACGCTGCTACATGGTGAATGTCACTCCTGTCAGTGAAGCTGTCAAGCAGGAGAAACAATAATAGCTGAAATTTGAAAGTTAGACATGTACTGCACTCCTTTATAATCTGTCATTTCTATTTAAGTGAGATTCATTGATTAAACTTGACCACATTAAGGAACGTAAACTTGATTTACACCTGAGCATCAGATCTACACCAAGGCTACACAAATCATTTGCAGTGTTTTGACCATTCGTACTTGAACGAATGTGTTAGTGTGTATCACACTGCAATTACACAGACAAACTGGTAGTTGGCCCTGAACTTTTTTTTTGGGGGGGACAAGAGGGCAGACACTGGATGAGATAGTCCACATGACCACTAAACTGATTGAGGCATATGACCGAGTGAACCAATCACTGTCACTGATGGTTATATTTCTGGAGAGGTCCACATCAAGTTACAGCACAGGGGTCTGTTGTACAATCCATGGTGGTACAAAGATAAATCAAGTTTTGCTGTATACGATAAACGTACCAACACAAACTATACTGTAGCTTCTCTCCAGGCTCACATTATGCATGTTTCTCCAACTGTACTGGATTAAAGCGGCCTTCTGGAGTTTCTATTATCCTTAGGGCTGGGGGCTCCTAAAAGGCCATATGTCCTATCACCACAGGCAGAGAGTGGCTTGCAAATGCACAAATCTTCAGTCCTAAGTAGCATTATGAAAAATGCAGAATAAGCAAAGCAAGACTAAAAATATGGAATGTATTCGAAAAATTGCATAATTACTAAAGTTTGAGTGAGCTGCACCTGGGGCATGGCAGAATCATCTGCATCCAATTAAGGAAAACTGTCTAAATACTCTCATGGCATTATATATTTATTCATAAAGGTCATCCATTTATAAGTAAACTTTAAATAAATTATTTCAGGTAATTTACATGGCATTTGAATAATTTCAACTGGAGATTTAAAAGGGGAACTTATGGTGATAATGACCCACCAAGTTCCACAAAGTCCATGAGGCTTTCCACAAAATGTGAGTGACACCACCACAGACCAAAGAAGGACGTAACGTGTGGTAAGGCTGTTTACATTAAAACTTGGACCAGGTGAAATCACACACAATTGGTGTTAAAACAGCCTTTAGTAGTGCAGTCTTTGGATCAGAACCCTGTAGGCAGACAGATGAGGTATGTCTCTTCTCAGAGGCTGCGGATAACCCTGCCTGACCTCCAGGAACATCAGTTTGTAGAACATTGTGTTAGAAATCCTCCTGGGAACTGAGTTGGGAGCTCTGGAGCTAATAGGTACAGATATCCATTTTCTTTTCTGCCTGCTGCCTTCTTCCTCATTCCCCTGCACTGCAAAAAATGTCCTTCTCAATGTGCTAGCACACGGAATGTGGAAGCTGCTGCCCAGGGTGCCACAGTTTACCATGATTTTTAATGCCAGCCACTGCAGAAAGGTCCACAACAACAGTGATTCGAATAGTAAACCACAGTGACAAATCAAGATACACTACAAAGTTTTACTAAACATTTCTTTGTCCCCCTTTGCTCGAACAAATTTTGCAGTTTTATCATTTAGATCTTGACCCTCACCGTGCAGAATAATGTAATAATGTGTATTTTCACACTGAAAGGCTGCTTCTCTGGGCGTACCGTAAACCACAGTTCAGGACATAGACATTCAGGCACAACACTGCGCTAAAGGTTGTTTGGGAGATTACAACAGTAAAGTAAGTAAAGTTAAAACTGCAGGGACAGTTCTTTGGCTTTCCAGGTTCCAAATGCAAATGCAACACTTAAAATAGCTGAACCTCTTAACAGTTTATTTGTAAATGAACTAAAGAGGAAGTAGCATAATCCCGGGTCTGAAACAGCTGAACAACCGACTGTTTAAATATTTATGAGCCACCGAAATCGTTTCATAAATAAAATGCTGTGATTCCTTCATCGTTCTGATATGTTCATCAAAACCTTTGAATCAAAGCTGACAGTTTAAATTTAAGCACATCCTTACTGCTCCATTTTCTGTCCAATTCTACACAGTCACATAATTGCTGAAGATTTATGAAGCCAACCTCAGTTCCACAACATCCCAAAAGTGCTCCCTTGGATTGAAATCTTAGTGACTGTGGGGGCCATTTTAGTACAGTAAACAGATTGTGAAGTGCAACAAACCACGTTTATCCAGCCAACACAAGATGGGCACACTGGGGTACAGTGTGGTCTGATGCTCGGTCAATGAGTTGTGTGTTCAGGTATGCTCGTCTGCGTGTCTTAGTATTTAAGATACTAAAAGAGTCTGGCCGTTCCGCTCTGCCCAGAGAACTGCTGCTCCCTGGATATTTTCTCTTTTTCAGACCATTCTCTGTAAACCTAGATATGGGTGTCCAAGAAAATCCCAGATCAGCAGTTTCTGAGATACTGAAAGACCGGCCCATCTGGCACCTACAAGCACGCCAAATTCAAAGTAACTCAAATTATCATTCTTCCCCATTTTGTTGCTCGGTTTGAACTTCAGCAAAGCATCTTAAAAATGTGTCCATGCTTAAATGCACCGAGCTGCTGCCAGATTACATATTTCCTTTACAGTTGAACAGGTCTACTTAATGAAATGGCAAGGGACTGTGTAACATAACACACATAGAGCCAATTGCTCTGCATCAATTATTATAATTCTTTTTTACTTTTGATACAAAATGTTTATTCAGGACTTTCAATGAAGTGACTCCTGTGATTAGAATAATATTCTGCCAGCATTACTAGTTTGTTACTCCAGCATTTTATCTAACACCATTAAAAGATAAAGTCTGTGATTTTCTACATATTTTCTTTTTTTCACACACAACATCTTATTTTCACACTAAAGCCAACAATCAATGGCATCCACTAAGCGTAATGTCTTGAAATCTAGACCCTCATTCAGTTTATTCACTTGTGCTGTAGACCCATTCAAAACCTATTAAAAGCACATTAATGAGCCACACTGCTACACTGGGTGACATGTTTTTTCACTACAAAAGAGCGGGGTGTGCGTTTTTTGAAAACAAGTCCACAGGGCTGAGAATGGCTACTGCGCTTTAAAGAATGAGACTGGGCATTTGCTCTGAGAGCTTCTCATGTTGCACAGAACTTCCTGCTGTTCTTCAGACTTACAGTGCCTCACCGACGCACAAGAACAGAACGCTGGATGTGACGGATTCACAGAGCCATATTTGTTTAGGACAGCGTATTCACGAGCAGAATATTAACAGGCAGAGAGGAGGTCTGAGAGCAACAGTTAATATGTGTCAGAGTAATCAGTGTGTTAGAGAAAAGGCAGAGCCCACGTTGGGCCATGCCAAGGAGTGGTTCAATACTGTGTCTGACTCTGAGCCTCACCGAGTTTTTGTGTCCAGAGACATTCCGATAATCACAGTTGATTACTGGTTCTAGTCTTTGTGCGGGATGTTTTTAAAGTAAAAATATAGAAACCCACCAGTCCATTCTTTTTATGCAAGTATTTAGTTCCTTTAAATAGCTCCTGATGAAGTTGCATCATTTTGATTTTAGTGGGATGATTTCATTTTTTTGCAATATGAAAACACTCATTTAAACTGCGCCTATCTCACGCACATATTAATTTGTTTTCCTTACTTTAAACACCGTTCAGTGACTTGTTAATATTGAAATTTTTTGCAGCGTGCTTCGCCAACAGAAGAAGACATGGATGAGAACGGGCTTCGGGGACATGACTGACGGCCCTTCTCCACCAACCGGAGCCGCGATGCTGCGAGCACCTCGCCCGCTTCTCTGACGCTATTGGCTGCTCTCCGGAGAGTCGGGGTTTGTTCGCATATTAATGACTGCCGAGGAGACGGCGGCGCATCTGTGCGTTCCGCCTGACACTTGAGCGAGGGGAGAGATGCGCCCTGAACAGCCGCGGTGAAGACGGACGGGAAAGGGAAGGGCACAGGAACCCACGAAGCCCTGTCCAGCCTGACTCCGGACGCCGTGTTTGCGTTACCGTGCGTTTTGCAGTGGAAGAGAGACCAGAACTGATTCGTCGTCCGGTGCGTGAGAATAAGCGGAGCACGCTTGTTGTTGACGGGCTTGCTTTTGCGCGCAGGAGCTCTCCCGTCATTGGAGCGCCACTCTTAATGGGAATACAGACAACACACGGTGTTCCAGGGCTGCGGTGCTTACATCGGGTAAGTTTACTCTCCGGCTCCTGAAATGCGTTTCTCCCGTTTGATCCGTGTCGGTTGCTACTGCGCAACATATTTTCCGAAGTTAATAATAATAATAATAATAATAAAACGGTTGAAATCAGTGATTAGGAGGATCTTGTAATTGAAGTAATGCATCGTTTTCCTGTCCACTGTAGCATCAGTCATCACTGATGCGTGATTACACGAATTATGAAAATACATCACCGGGGTAATTATGCTGATGACTGGCCTTGAACCTTCACTTTAAGCAGATCGGATTTATGGGGGAGTGTGTTAAGGCTAAAAGCGAAAATTAATTACGAAAAAAAGAAAAAAAGATGTGTGTGTGTGTGTGTGTGTGTGTGTGTGGCGATGGACTGGCAGTTTCATGTCCCCCGGTTCTGCTTAGCGAGCGCACACCAGACACGTCTCGAAGAAGCCCACAGAATGGTGGCCACCCTCCCTCCCTCCCTCCCTTTTTCCTCCACGTTAAACCTTCCTGTTGCAAACTGATAGGTCGTTACCGACACATGCAGCGACGTCCTCGGGGTTTGGGGTTTTTTTTTTAACACCACCAACACACGTTCCCAAAGCAGAGAGTCGTCTTTGCTTCCAGAAGCATATAAATGCGCGTTGCATCCAGGGATTTTGCATAATTAACGCAGGCACTGAGGGGCATCTTCCAGCGCATTCACCATCACCGCTTCACCTGCTTGTCCCTGCACACCCACGCATCCAGGTATCCTGCAGGAGAGAGACATGCTGTAGAGGGACTGTGGCGTCGGGTTCAACAGTCCCTCAACTGCATTTGGGCGTCTCTTTACCCTTTCTTTCTCTGTCATCTCCCTCCTTTCCATCTCATCCATCACACGCTCTCTTCTCTGTCCAAAATGTATGTCATACAGCAGATGTATTACTCATGAATTTTTCAGAGGCAGATAAATGGATAATGGTGAATAGTGACAAACGTGATTTTCACCAAGTGAGCTGCTGAATCTGACTGCTGCAGACGTGCTCTCTGTATGAATGCGTGTGTGTGTGTGTGTGTTTCGGTCCGCTTGCTTGTTCTCACTGATGGATACAATAGATTTTGGGCTCCACACTGCGAATGACTCACCCAAAGCAGCTGCTCAATATGAAACACGCAGTCAAATGCCACATGAGAGCCATCATGCCCTCACATCAGACACAAAACCACACTGAGAAAACCTCAGCCCACACACTATCTATTGTTCCCAATTTTTAATTAATTATGTGACTACCTGCTGATCCAGCTAAGTTCATAATGACTTCTGTTTCACCACCAGTTTTTAGCATGTGAGTCTTCAGAGCAAATAATTTAGGTCTTTTTCTACAGCCGCCGACATGTCATGCAAAATTAGTCGCAGTAGTTTTTGAAGCTCAAAAGATAGTGCACATACCATAAGACTGTAGCCAAGTTGCAGTTTGTCCCCCGCAGTGACAAAGCAGTAAAGCAACGCAGCAATAGGTTTATTCATTAATTCGAGGCACCTTTGTTCAAATCAAATCAATATTACATGTCCACAACATGTCATATGCTTAAAGTAAGCAGCTTTGCGAATTGCCTATTGATCTGCGTGTGAAATGGTAAACACGGGGCTGGGGGGTATAAAAGGTTTCGTGCCTGCAGTGGCCTTGTGGAGGCTTGCAGGAGCATGATAGGCAGCACAGTGTGGGTGTTCCATATTCATTTCTCTATAGGCAGAGGCCAGTGGGTTGCTGCGAGGTGAGAGGATGCGTGGGTGCCAAACGCTACTATTAGTTCAAAGTGGAGCTCCTGAAGCCTACAATTGTGGCATTAAATCAAATGAATCTGAAGATTTTTTTTCCCATAATAGTGGTAACAAGATGCCCAAGGATCTGTAAAGGCTCCTGAGTGAAATGCATGTAAACATATTCACAAGACGACTGCAGGGGATCAGCCAGTGCAGCCAAGCATAGGCTCTCCGATAGCATTCTGTTCCCAAACACACACAGGCACCCATTAAAATGGAATAAGCACAGAGTGCAAAAAATAAAAATAAAACGAACAGGGAGGGAGAGAATGGTGTGCATGTTTGTTTTGGAACTGGCGGATTGACTTTTTTTATTTGAAGAATGAAAGAAAGAAAGAAAAATACAAAAACAGAAAGAAAGAACAAAACAACCGAGGATCAAAACGTGGTTTGATGGCAGCATCAATGACATTTTGGTATTTCCAGTCCATATCAAAGGTCAGAATGGAATGTGACACTTCCTTTGTGTCCAGTGACATTTACTTTCACATCTGCATTTTAGTTATTTAGCTAGCATGTTTCTAAAGAGGGGTTGTAGGATATGTTGTGCCGCTGCAGCAACACCACTTCAGCAAAAGGAGTACTAAGACTAGTCATGTTTAACAGATAAATGTAGGTTATTGGAAAACACAACTAAGGATGATGCTGATGCTCCCAAAAATGGCTCAAAACTTAACCTCAGATTAGTCTGCAACCAGAGTTGGACGTTATAGGGACATATGTCCATGCTGCAGGTTCAAATAGGAGCAGGAAAAGAAGAAGAGGACATCTAAGGGCTACGGCTGTGCTGTCCATCTGTTCTGCGTTCAGATTGATACATTTGGCCCTCAGCGCAATAATGGATGGAACCAAATGTTCATGTGCCGCTCATGTGACTAAAGCAATGAAATGTTCATCCAAACACCTACAGTATACTGCTATACTGTAAACTGATGCATGCATACGCGCATGTACAGAAATATGCATAAAAGCACAAATCACAAGTTGTTATACTGCTCAGATTCTGGAAACATACAAAGTCATCACGCCATCTGAAAGCACAATATCTGTTACTTGTTTCCAGCTGAGGAAGGGAAGCAGACAATGAAAAGAGAAAGAAGGCCCATATCAAAGCCCATGAAATCATAATAAAGAGGTCCAAGCCAGCAATAAAAGCATTTCAGTGGCATATAATGATTGATTCTGTCTGCCGTAGGAATGTATTCCCTGCAGGCCTGTGGCACCTTGACCAGCCATATATTATTCATATAAATATAGATAGCTGCGCATCTTAGAGGCAGCACACATGCCGCATTTGCACCTGCAGATTAAATTTGACTCTGACTTTGAGGGATATGCCGCTGGCTCTGTTCCCCCCCCCTGACCATCATAACACCCCTCCCGCCCACCCCCCTCCTTATTCGTCTCTCTTTCATTCTGGCTAGCAGCTATACATGGGACATTATGCAGATTTTTGTCAAGAGTAAGTGTGATTATGTTGGGGGAGAAATGAGTGTTGGAATGTTCGCTACGCCTTTGACCTTATCAGCGGAAGCCTTAAGCTGGATACCTTGGCTTAATTTTAATAGATGCAGCACTATGCGAATTAGACAAGGGGATCTAACTGTGCTCTTTCACTGTGTGGTGTGTTACGCATACATTATGCGAATGAGGGGTTTGTTTCATACATTCTCTGTGAAGACGCTGTCTGCTAAATCCTCTGTGCATTACTGCGAATGCGTGGATCCATCTAAGTGTTTGCATGTGTTTGTGTCTGCTGTGTGTCCGTGATTATAGGTAGGTGTGCTGTAGTGTTCAATAGTGCACTGTGTGTGTTCTCCCTCACTCAGCCCAAGGGCATGTCTTGTCTAGGAAAGAGCTGAAAAACCAGAGTCGGGGGTCCTGTGGTTAATTTGGAACATTGATTTTACATTAACAGTCGACTTGCCACTGATTGATGGCCATACTGTGCAGATGTAAGGGGAAAGGTTTCCATCCACTCCCACAAGCACACACTCAGACACACGTACATACAGGAAGCTTCATTATGCATATGCACTGCATAGAAGGTTCCTTTTAATGGAGTCCCTCTTACCTTGTAGAAAGTATAATAGTAAATCAATGAGGTGAAGGGCAGGGGGAGGGACACTAAAACCTTCCAGAGACACCCACCCACCCACTGAGGAGCTTACCCAGAATGTTTGTCAGAAGTGGCTTGATTATGTCACAGATGCTCTACATGTCTACCGCACTTCCAGTCTACCGGAAGTGTTTCAGAGGTGCCCTCTCTTCAGGCATTTTCTCTCACTTTCACATTATAAGCACCCTGAAAATAGAAATGCCCTTTACAAAAATCTTAGCAACACCAAAACTAGGTTTCAGCTTTGTGACAGTTCAATATTTCATATAATAAAATGTGTTCTAAATACTTTATTTACAGTAAAAAATAGGAATATTTTTTCCACTCAGAACATAATGCTTTGCTCCTTGAGTTCATAAACAAAACCTACTGATGAAGTGAGGGCATCTACTACACTAAACTGCTTATTTTTATACACAAAATACGTCAAAATTATTGCTATTTCAGCTTAAATTGAATATGCATTTGTAGTAGAAACACTCCCAGTTGAATGCCAAACATGCTAGCAAAAAATAGAGTCAACAAGTAAAGGTGGGGAAGTGAAGACAAGAGCTGCACCTTAACTGCGAGTAAGGCTCACAGCTCATGTGTCTGTTGGACACTGACACACTGAGCAGAATGTAATCAGCTGCAGTGCAAACGGAAGCAAACCCAATGACATTCAGTGAATATTAGCAGTGTCCGAGCACTGAGCCGCATGGACTAAAAGAAACTCAAAAGCCTCTGTCATTAGTAATTAGGAAACAAGAAGTACTGAGACAGACAGCCAGGTATGCAGAAAGACAGATTTGGCACAGCAGGGGTGACAAGTATTGAGAAGGCAATTATGCCAACAGCAGATGAGAAACGGGACAGTAGGACGCCCGGACAGAAAGACGGGAGCCTGAATATGCAGGGAGGCAAAATTAAAAGCCTATATTCTCTATCGTGCACTACTTAGATGGATTGAGATGCAAATGGGGTACATACTTTTGCCACAAGGGTTTGAAGAGCAGAGACAAATGAGAGTAAGCAGGATAAAAGTAAAAATAATAATAATAAAGTATATATAAAGAGATGGGGTTGCAGTATCATGAGAAAAAGCGAATGAGAGAAAGAACAAGGCAAAAAAAGAAAGAGCCTTAGAGAGCACGGGTGACTTGAAGAAGAAAGCCTTGCCAAGCTTATTACCAATGGATCAAAATTCCCATTGAACCATTTCTACAATGCATAGGCTATTCTGCTGAAAGAGGAGGCAATTCGGCTGTGGCCTACTTTCCACTTACGTCTGCCCTTTATGTCTTCCACCCTATTTTAACACAGAGTTTAATGTCTAGCTCTCAGTACATGCAATGCTGCCTTGTTACCACTTAAACCATATAGGCTTCGTAATCATCTCCCCGAGGGGCCAGACTTCCTCACACAAAACCAAATCCAGACTTCCTCTTCACAAGTTTTTCTACTTAACACCTGCCGTAACCCTCTAAGAACTCGGGGTTTTTATAATAGCTGGCTTTGTTTTTACATCAACCTGTCGCCACACAAGGCACTGATGAGCACGCAACCCATGACAAAGCAATCATCTCTGCGTCCCTGCTCCACTAAACCCCATCCAAGCCCTGTGAAGCATGGGGGAGGATTTATAACTAATTTCAATAAACAAACAGTTCTGCCTGGCCAACATGAAGCAGGCTTGCCTGAATTAGCATGGCAGAGCCACCAAGACCAACACTTTGTGCCCCTGCTGCACACTCTCATTAATTTAAAGTGGTCATATCTCACTGGCCTCTAATCAAACTATATTTGTGCCATTACTGTCCGGAACAGACACAGTGTTTGTAGTGGCCTGGTGTGTGTGTGTGTGTGTTGCCAAGACTCGAATGGAAAAGTCCTTTCACCTTGACACCGGCTGAACCTCTTAAATGCAGCCTCTTCGTAATTCAAGTGTATCTTAATGGCGCCGTTTCCAGATCACAGTAAAGCATCTCAAAATAATAGATTTTGCACACAAAAGGCCAAGAAATCCACTCGAAATACAAAATATGTGGCTCTGTAAAAGTTACTAACAACAATGAGCCAGCCTAAATGTGAACATATAATGAGCAGAGATTCCAAGATTTTCAGTGAAGTCAAATGTCACGCTAATTAAGAGTGAAATCTGTGACTGACGAGGACTAAAGACATGCCAAGTTTATAATGGTGATGCAATGACGCTGTCATTTCTCAACAGCTTCCGAGTTGGAAAAGTCAATAAATATACAGATATAGTAGCTCCCAACTTTTAATGGTGATGCAAAGACATAGTCGTAAAAACTTCAGCTAAAAAAAATCCCAGCTGAAACTCTGCATGACACAGGCCCAGGGAGCAGGTATTTTTCTTTAGCTGTGTGTTGCATGTAAATTGAAAATTGGACTTTTGCAGTAACAAACTCAGAAATGATTTTTACATCTGGACTAACATATTGGCCTGGCTGGTACTTTGGCTGACATTACAAATTTGCAGAACTATTAGTATCTGTGTTGGATAACAAGAAACAAAAAATTCCATAACCTTACAGAGTTTTTCCACCGCTAGTTGACATTACAAATGTAAGATATCCTGCTACATATGAATCTTTGTCAGAATTGTCTTCCAAATGTACCATACATTAACAAAAATCCAGGACTGGGTTGGCTCTATTAATATTCACCAGAATCAGACTTCCCCCGACTTTACGATCATAACATCAACATCAGACTCTGACGGCAGCTGTTTTCTATTTGGAACTGGCTTCAAAAAGCCACTGTTTGCGACCTGTGCAGCACCAGACAGAGATTGGTCAGTTGGGCAGAAACATGACTTGAACCATTACATGGTAACCGTGTTAGTGTAGTGGTTGCGCTTTGGAGACTGACCTTCCTTTGACACCTACCTAACTCATGTTAGCTCTATGAGTGAACACCTGAGTCTGACCTATACAAGACTTCCTTTGGCTGTCAGAGCAAAATGTCAAAGCTTAGGCTTAGTGCGTTAGTGCAGAAGACATTAGGTTAGAGGAGATCCTATTTCATGCCCTTTAGGTTACATTACTAGGTCTTGATTTTGTATCTTTCCACTCAGGATTTCCAATAGTTTCACTAGGCCCAGATTTCAAGCGTCCGTCATTTTTGAAATGTAATTGCACAAACCATATTATCACAATTGTTTAATTAAAGCCAAATACACATGCATTCTTGCTTGGGAGTCCTTGCTTTCTAATATTTTTGTTAGGAGTTTGGCTTATTCTGCCTCATGGCCAGTGCTGTGAGGATTGCAAAATAGTTAACAAACCTCTGCTGATACTACGACAAGTTTCTACTCTGTCATTTTGTCCTCTAAAACTCTTCTGTCCTTTCTCCCATTCTCAATCCACCTCAGTTACTGGCAATTGAGCAACGGATTGTGGGAAATTAGCTCTGTATAGAAGCAGTGCGTGTGTGAGTGTGTTGTGCTAATAGGTTAGTCCAAGTGATGTGTGGACTCAGTCACGGCAGTCACGGCGTAAGGCCCCAAGTATATAGACTGATTCTTCACTGGGCTTCACATAATGCAGTCGTACAAAACCAATTTACCTGTTCAACCGCCTGTAGATGATTAGGGTAGGTCCCTTAAAATTATGGAGTTTGGTGGGAAAGTGTACAACCGTATTTCAACTTTAAGTGTAATGAAACACAGTAACTGTAACCTTAACAAGCCCAATTTCTCCAGCTGAACAAGCAGTCTAAGTGGAGGCTGTGCTGTCGAAAGAGTTAACATATCTTGATTAGGTTTATTGTGCTCTGAGGATGTTCTACTTGTCATTTACATTCTGCTACTCGGAAAGCATCTATTGTGTGAAAACGTTCTCAGTTGTATTACATAGCTGTCGTTGTTTCAATTGTCTTTATTCCAAACTGTTTTGTTATGTAACCAATTCACTGACTCAACACTATTCTGCCCAAGCGCCAAGCATGCCTGAAAACTCTCTACATTCGCCATATCAGACACATTGCCACACGAGGTGTCACCTCTTATTCAGTCAGCTTCTCCTTACAAATGACTCCCGATGTTTTCTCTCACCAGCCCCTCACCGCGACCTCGGCTGACATCCGGGAGACGGTAAATTAAACCTGATTTACATACACTTGTCTGAATTACAGACATAATTTTCTACCTGTGAATTTAAAATGCATGCAACATATAATGTGGTCTTGTTCCCAGAGTCAAATATATACAGTGATAAGTGGCAGCATATATTAGGAGGCAGCCTTATTAATAATAATTTGAGAATAAATCTCCATTTCAAATGTATTGGCTTGATTTACATAACTTGTCAAGGCTAAAGCTTAATGTGTAACTATAAATCCACCAACTGTACAGCAGATACTTTTTCTGTTGAATTACAAAATGATTGGATACAGTGAACATTAGGACATTTTAGGGTCCCTAACCAAGATAATTCTTAACGTTTTAGCAGTTTTTTAGGTTTGCCAGGTGAATTAGAAAAACTGTGAGAGTCAGACGTGGACAGGATAAGAGATGTTAGTGAATAGTGGATAAGTATTGTAGATAATTTAACACAGTGGTCTACAGAATTTAGTCACTATTAGCCATTTTAAAATCAACTTATTGTCAAACGTGTGCAATTACCTTCCATCAGCAATCGGCGACAGACAGTGCAGCTTGGTGCCTGCACAAGCTGCGGCTCCTACTACTCACTGCCCTTGTTTTCTTGTTGTGTGTATGTCCCCTGTCTGACACGAAACTGCCAGCGTGTATATGCCAATAAACAGAAATTGCACAGAATGGCACAAGAAACTGCATTCATAAATACAGTCTGACGTTTTCAATGGTGGTCATAAAGGTTGACTATTAATATATGTGTTTATTAAAAGCAGGGTCGTTTTGTGTCCTTGTCCATAGTGATATTTCAACATCATCATATTTGTGTTTGCTAAACAATTTTAAAAAACCTATTAAAAGCTTGTCATGCGGTCTTGGTTCCCCTATCGCGTGTTTGTGTGTGTGTGTGTGTGTGTGTGTGTGTGTGTGTGTGTGTGTGTTTAACACATCATGTAACATACGTTACAATGACAGAAAAGAGCATGGCTTGTAAGAACAAATGGCCACTATTGTTGTGTGTCTGCCGTTGGCGGCCAGGTCAGAAAACAATCGCCCAGTCACAGCGTAGCATATACATAAACACGCTCAACACAACACGCCCCCAGAACTCCACATACCCCAGAGCCCAGGGATTTGTCTTCGCTAGCGAGAACATGGCGTTGAACTAAAATTCTTTTACTCGGTCTGTCTCTTTCTCCTCCTTCTTACTGTCTGTGATGTCCTTCTCACATCCATCATTAAGTCTTGCCAAAATCAGATTAAGTAATACCTCATTAAATGTGTTGTAAAAATAGGGCAGCACTATTTCTTATTCCACACCAACACTGCCCATTCAGACATTTTGTGTTTGAGTGCTTAAGTTTGTCCAAATATATCCCCTTGGACACAATTACCATCACTGGTAAAACCAATAACAGCCCAGCCTGTTAGAGCCTTCTGTTGTGATTGGCGACTAAAGCTATGCAATAACAGTTAACCTGACCACATTACACTACTGGTAATTGTGATTACTAAAAAAAAAAGCCACAGTGAGCAGAGGTGAGACCCAAATGCTGTAGGCTGTATTACACAATCTGGCCTGTGTTTCTAGGGCACGGATCAACTGCATAGCCAACAATGAAGAGCCAGTGCTGAGGGAGAGAAGCTAAACCCTGTTTATCAGAATGCTCTGGGTGTTGCAGCTTATTAAAGTGCCAGGTGCTTTTAAAATATAATCCCCCACCCTCTGTTTCTCTCTTACTATCTTTCCACTAGCCCCATGTCTGCCTCCCCCTTTTCCCTCACCCTTCCAAGCCACATTCTAGCCAGTGCTGGACCAGAAGCTGAGGATTGGATTCTTGGCTTGATTTTTTTTTCAGCGGGGCAAACTGCAGCATTTCTCCAGCCTTCCAAATTTTTTATTTACTTGGCTATAATTTATTTATTTAATTGTATTTTCCCCCCCATCTACTCTGCGATCACTGAGATGGAAATACTGAGGGCGATGAAATGAAACCATTTCTCTCCTTTCTTCTCTCTTGATTCATTGTATTTCATCACCTGCTTCTCCTGACGTTTCCCATGATGTGTTGTGTGCTCTTATAGGCCCAAAATATCACAAGCACCATCAAACCCATCTGTTTAGTAAGAGGCAGTTACATACGACAAATTACATGGTACACTTTAACTGCACACTTCTGCCATAGCAGGAGAAAGTAAAGACATGGTGGTAAAATAGACACTGACTCACAAGCAATAGGATGCAAAATGGTTACATTTATAATGTTCTGCATATGATGATTTACTCCTCAAGAAAGAGTCCATTCATGCTTGTATTGTATTATGATATTATAGATAATTCAATTAATATTTGTTAGTGTAAGACCCAGATGAACTGCCACACAATAATATAAAATGCTTATTCTGGTCACATTGTGGATTTATTTGCCATTTAATGCTTGAGCTTTTAAATGTTACTCTATTGGGTAAGCAGGCTAATAACTAAACTATAAAATGTGCCTGTTAAAATTACTGTTGTACACTTGTGAGTGATGATGCAAAATCACAATAATTCATAGGGGTCTATTCACTGCTCATTATACAGTAAAGCGTGCATCTTTATGTGAATAAGTGACATGGGACACATTTTAAACACATTAAAAAAATCTAACGAAATCATTCATATTTGAGCTCTGACTATTATTTGTAAATATGTGCACAAAACCATAAAAATGTAATTATGTATTTTCTCTCTCTTTAGGCTTCTGTGTGATCCTTTGTGTTCACACACCTAAACATAAATGTTAGTGAGGTTTGTCTACAGACAAAATGTGTGCCAGCATGTTCAAAAAAAACAAAAATAAATTCCTATTAGTGTGCCCATTGATTGCACAGATTTATTATGTCAACATGTAAATGCATTTCAATCTCCACAGTTGTTGGTTGCTGCATCTCCTCACAAACAGGTGCAAATTGCATCTGGGTCAAATGCTTAGTCTGCACGTCCAGCGTAACTTTCGCTACGGTGTGTGTTACTGGCTGCCTGTTTACTTGTTGCCATGGTGACTGACATATTCCTGTGTCTTTAGGCAGCTTGCTCTAAAGGTTAATGCTTAAGATGCAGAATGTCTGCCATTTAAGAGTCTTAATAAAGCATTCTCTTTAACCAGTAGTACACCGCTATCATCAGAACCGAATGCCATTTTAGGGGCTTATCCAGTACTTCACCACAATGCAGTCTAGAAGGTCAAGCATATATAAATTCATTGTTCTTCAAGTGTATAAATGTCAACATGCATCAGTCTGCGTATAACAAATATCAAAATGCCCAGATCTACTTCTTATTACCTTCCCTGACCACCACCATTATCATGAAATACTCATACTGATTCTCTCTCTTATTTTTCTTATACAGGTAGGAATGGACTGGGCTGAGGACTCTGGAAGCTAGTAACGGAAATCTGTGAGGACATTCATCTTTAAAGAACAGAATCTTCATGGATACCTATAACTTTGATAAACATAAGTCTCTTGAGGTATAACAGCAGTCTGTCCTTTTTTCTTTTCTTTTTCTCCCACCCACCTTCTTGGGTCTACCTGGCTGCAAGCACTGGCCACGCACCCTGAACCAGCAAGCAACAGTGACTGATTGGTCATTATATGCATCTACACAACAAGACAAAAAAACCTTAAGAGGCCCTGCTGCAGTTGTTGGTTGCGGTAGGGGAGCTTGAGTTGTCAAAGCAGCGACTGCAAATGATTAATTATTTGTGAACTTAAAAGCTCAGACGACTTAATCTACAAGGACCAATTTCTTACTGGAGGGAATAGGTCCAATATGAAGGACGCGTCATTTGTGGATCGTCTCTTTGTTGGCTTGGCCATGGCCTCTTTTGTTGTGGCCACAGAGGAGAGGCCTGATTGCCCAAAGCTCTGTGTATGTGAGATTAGACCATGGTTTTCTCCCAGTTCAGTGTACATGGAGGCACAGACAGTTGACTGTAATGATTTGGGATTCTTTAGCCTGCCAGACAAATTACCAGTGGACACACAAGTACTATTACTACAAACAAACAATGTTGTCAAGATTGACAAGCCCTTGGATTACTTACCCAACATCACAGAGATTGATTTGTCTCAAAACAACTTATCCTCCATCAGTGATGTCCGCCTGGGAAATCTTCCTCAGTTGCTGTCCCTTCATATGGAGGAGAATGGGATTCGAGAGTTGCCTGAACGATGTCTGGAGGAAGTGGCTAACCTACAAGAGCTCTACCTGAATCACAACCTCATCTCCTCCATTTCCTTGATGGCTTTTCAGGGTCTCAGCAACCTTGTGCGGCTCCACCTCAATTCTAACAAGCTGAAGACCATTAAAAGAGAGTGGTTTGAACCAATGCCAAATCTGGAAATCCTAATGATTGGTGAGAATCCAGTTCTTTCCATTGATGATATGAACTTCAAACCTCTCAGTAACCTCCGTAGTCTTGTTCTCACCAGAATGAACTTGTCTCAGCTTCCTGATGATGCATTGGCTGGTCTTGATAACTTAGAAAGCATATCTTTCTATGATAATATTTTCTCTGAGGTGCCTCATTCTGCCCTGAGAAATGTAAAAAATCTTAAATTCTTGGATCTAAACAAAAATCCCATTGCACGAATACAGAGAGGTGATTTTGTGGATATGCTCCATCTGAAAGAACTAGGGATTAACAGCATGCCAGAGCTTATTTCCATTGATAGCTTTGCCCTTAATAACCTCCCCGAGCTGACCAAAATAGAAGCCACCAACAATCCAAAACTCTCCTATATCCATCCTAGTGCATTTTACAAACTACCACATTTGGAAACCCTTATGCTAAATGGCAATGCGCTCAGTGCCCTCCACAGAATTACTGTGGAGTCCCTCCCAAATCTTAGAGAGGTTAGCATGCACAGCAACCCTATCCGCTGTGACTGTGTAGTCCGCTGGATGAACATGAACAAGACCAACATCCGCTTTATGGAGCCTGATTCCCTCTACTGCGTGGAGCCTCCAGAGTACGAGGGCCAGCATGTCCGACAGGTACACTTCAGGGAGATGACAGAAATTTGTCTGCCACTCATATCTCCCGAAAGCATGCCGGGGCATATTAGAGCAAATAATGGGAGCTCAGTGTCACTCCATTGTCGTGCATTTGCTGAACCAGAGCCAGACATCTACTGGATCACCTCATCTGGTATGAGGGTCCTACCTAACACCGTGTCTGACAAGTTTTACATGCACCCAGAGGGAACGTTTGACATCTATGATATAACAGAAAATGAAGCTGGTGTTTATACTTGTGTTGCCCACAATCTGGTTGGAGCTGATCTTAAATCTGTGTCAGTAGAGGTGAATGGATATTTCCCCCAACCTGCAAATGGGTCTCTGAATGTTACAATCAAATCAGTGGGGACAAATTCAATCTTGGTCTCCTGGAAGGCTGGTCCTGGCACACTAGCTCCCAACATTAAATGGTACACCCTATTAGATGCCAACTATCCCACTATGGCATTTACCACTAGGGTTCCCTCTGATGTCCAAGTCTACAACCTCACCCATCTTAGCCCTGCAACTCAGTACAAGGTTTGCGTGGATGTCCGAAGCATCCACTACAACCATGACATCAAATGCGTCAATGTCACCACTAAGGGATTGGAGCTGGCACTCAAGGACCCAGAGAAATGGGACACAGCAGTAATCACAGTCTTTGGTGTGCTCTTGGCTGTGATCTCAGTGGCCTGCCTGCTTGTTTATGTGTCTCTGAGGAACCACCACCTTTATGGGGATATAAGGAAATGCGACTCCAGAGCTTCGTTGAGACCAGTGGAAGCTACAAGTATGCACTCTCCATTCTTCACAAAGCTGTGGGTTTCGGGTAAGGGACTGCCAAGTGGAGTGGAAGTGAAAGCCACAGTCATAAATGTATCTGACAATGCTTTTTAAGAAGCGCAGAGTTGTAGAGCACCACACACCAACCTACACTGAAAGGACAAGGCCACATGAAGAGGTGGACGAACCTCTGGTACTATTTCAAAGGCATACCCATTGCTGGCCCCCGGTTCAGATACACTGGCAAAACTATTATTGGACTGGGATGGAACAGTTTAAAATAGACTACATGCCCTCCCAGTTTCAACCATAGCTGAAGTGGTGGCTTTGTACTCGTTAAATGAAACCAAGCTAACATCAGCAGGAAGGGGCATTTACTGCAAAGAGATATATTTCAGTACCATTCATAGAGAAATGCAGGCAGACAAAGGAAAGCGAAGAAGACGGTAGTCAACTCTCTTGTAATTGACTGTTAAATGTGTTCAGAGTTGTGGAACTTTCTGTGTGGTCCCAAGCAATACCGTCTGTGCTTTGTCGAACATCCATAGACGAGTTAGAGATACTGTAATAACACCTGTCTATTATGGAAAGGGAGATTTAGTAGTGTAGACAAACAACAGTGACTATGGTGTAAGCCTTTTGATGAAATATACCCCCCTTTTTCTATTTAAAAATTAATTCTTGATTTTTCATGGAAATATTGTTACATATTCTATTATGTTGATGTAATGACAAATCCTCTGTATCTGAACTGTTTAAATGGGTTTTAAATTAAGGAAAGCAGCAGACTACTTTTGATTACAACGTCACATTAAGCTTAATGGAATTCAGCTACAAAATGGGTATCTAGAGAGGACATTTGGCAAATGGCTGTTTATGCTGTGTAGTTCTCATTGCATTGGTGACTGGGAAAAAGTGTGGATACTGTAACGTCGGACTAAAACAAATATAACAGGTTGAGGAGACTGAAGAGTTATTGCCTCAAGAAGCAGTCTGTTACGCCCTGGTAAGTGCCTACAACAAGAACTACATGAGGTAAACAGAAGAAACTGAGGAAACAGGTCAGCCACAGCAAATCATGGCCATGTCATCATTGCAGAGTCGCAAGCTATTCTCCAGTACTTTTAGTGGAAGTACTTTCTCAGTATTTTTAGCATACATATTTTAAGAAACATTTTGTTGTTGCTTTGGGTGTAAAGTTAAAAAGCCATTTTTATATTGACTGTATTATATGTGATCAATGGGCACAACAGACTAATTAAGAAAAGTGCTACGAAAAAAAAAATAAATGTCATTGTCATCTTTTACAAACAATTGTGCACTTTCTTTTGCTTTATAATATTTCCTTCATATATTTGTCATACCACACCATGTTTATTCAAAATCTAACTGCATGGTAGTTATTTAATATTGCTTCTCTTTTTTGTCACCACAAGAAATGTCTAATTAATTTCATCTGGGACATTTCAACTGCAAGCATACAAAACAAAATATTGATAACAACCAAGTGGCACAGAACAACAACAAAAATAACCGCCTTTGGAGTAAGACAAGGGGGGCAAAGTCATTGGACTTGAGCTGAATGGTTGAATGGTTGTCCTAACCCTGGGAAAAAGAAGGAAAAAAAAACACAGCAACAAAAGAACAGAACTCATTAGCCGCCTCATTAAGAACATGTTCGTCCTTCAGCTGGTCTCAATATAGTCACTGTGCTACAGCTAGAGCTGCTGCTGTTAGTGCTTAGACAGGGACACTGTGTCCCTATGACAGAGAGATAAAGTAGAGTGCTGAAAAGTCAACACAGGGTGGGATAGAGCTGAGTCTAAGCTTCGCGACTCACATTTTATTTGTCTTAGTGAATTATCCAGCGTAGAGAACATTTTGCATGAGAAAGCCAAGCATGATGAATGGTTGTCATAGGCAGAGTGACATGGCGGATTTATCAAACAGGGCCTAACACTCATAGATCAGGCCAGCCTTCAGCACCATGGACAGAGGCTTTTAGAGCCAAGCCATCTGTCAAAGACAAAGGGAGTTAAAATATGATGCGGTGTGCTCCTCAGGTAATGCTGAGGTCAGACCGAGTCTGTGTCTTTGCAAATAGCGCCATGTGCTGCGGCAGAGCTGAGAACGAGCCCACATTTACAGAAGGACACATACGTGGAAAAACCAAGGCCTCTGACTGACATAAAGTGAGTGATTTATAGAAGACAAAAAAGTGAGCATAGGCAAGAGCACACAAACCCACACACTCAATCAAGCAACCCTTCATACCGAGAGGTGCAGCCGCTTCTGTCTCTCTCATTCTGCAGCCTTGGAGAAACACAACATGACAGCTGAAGGAGCCACCAAATGAGTTTGCCGACCAAACATGTTCTTTGAGAATAAAGCAGCTCGTGGTTATTAGCCATATTGTCTCCTTCTTTTTTTACAACTCGTGATTTGATTACATACTTGACTGAATAAGCTAAGTGTTATCTGGAAAATCATCTCTCCTGCTGTCTGTCCCAATCTCACGCATTTCTACAATTACTTTCTTCCCCTCCTGCTTTCCCTTTCCTCTTCTCACCGGTAACACTCTCACTTCACTGGCAGGCACATTTGGGAAATGGCTGTTTTTTCTTTTACTGAATTTGTACATTCAAAGCAACCTACAGTACATTGAAGAAAAAAAAAAAAAACTTAAATCCCACATGAAAAGACCCAGTGAGCTGTCACCATTTAATCCATAGTGAGGAAGGACAAATTATGTTTCTTGCTGAATTCTCATATTTCAAATATTAAAACCACCTTGTTCTATTCAAAAAATCCATCTGCTCTCAGGCAGATATTACCGCATGCCCTGTGAAGTTTTATAAATAGGTGTTCCTATTGGTTACATATTCATTTTAATTTAGTGAGAATCATTGTCGGGTGGCCTGAGATTTGATGGTGCAATCCAAGGGTAGGAGATGCAAGTTCTACAGTATACTTATTTAATTTTTTTACTATTGTTACGTCAGTGCAGGTGGGTGATTTTCCTTTTAGATCATTAGTTGGAACAAATATTAAAAAAGGAAATACAGGAAATATAAATATGTGAGCCTGTTTTATTTTTATAATAAACAGATGATTCAAACCTGCTATTTTAACTGAGCATCTGGGAATTCTCTACTACACTGAATAATTTTCTAGCACACACAGAAAGGCACTATTTAATCACAGTGTATTTAATAGTTCTCCGAAATGCTCATATTTATAGTAGTTTTATACAGTCAGACTCCATAATAAATAACTTTTTTCTTCTCCTTTTGGCCAATTGAATATTTACTTGACAAGATAAAAATAATTATTACAGCAAGGGCAGCAGAAAGCAAACAATGGTCAAACTGCTGTTGCCGTTTTTATATGTTTGAATTATAATCTTATTAAAGTTACAAACTTCCACGTAGGTCAGCCAGTGTAGCTACAGGCAACAGCATTCCAATGAAAAGTGAAATGTCAACATGCATTTACAAGCCTGCTGCTAGCACGATGTTTAATGTCATCGCTTGCCTTTATAAGGCCTTTATAGTCAGTTATGGAGAAACAACTGGGTGACCTATGGACTGAAAACCACAAAGCACTGATTGCTTTGATGACGCAATAAAAATGGATTTGCCTTGTGGCTTTTTTATTAATTAAAACAACCCTTTTCCTGCAGCAATCTAAGTTGTTTTGTGATTTGTTTACACTGGAGCGGATTTTAGTGCCAATGACAGGTGAAATTTTTTGTCAGTGAGCCAGAATTTGCCCAGTTCATCACTATTCTGAACATGCATCGCTGTGTATTTCCTGAAAAGTAGAGACAGAATGTCACAGCAGATTTGGTACAGCTCGTCAAAGAGCAACCAGTCAAAAGCCATTTTTGTGTGTGTGTGCATTTCTGCTCTGCCTCTTCCTGTCTCCATTTCCATAACCATCACTCCGAACGCATCTGCAACATGCTGCTAAAAATTATGTGCTTTTTTCCCCCCACAGGTCTCTGCACTGCAAAGTTAGACTGACATGAGCAAGCACACACATCAGCATGAACAAAATGCCATTAACATACAGGAAAAGTGCTCTACCAAAACACAGCTGCTCTTACTCATTTCCATTTTGAACTAACACCATGTGCACCCATTTGCTCGGAGTTGATATCATTTACATATTTCCTCTGATTCATAGTGTGCGTGGCATCTCTGAAATTTCACATTTCAAAACACAAGCCCACTGATTCAGACAGCCTTCCAAAGGAGAGGTTTCTCAGTGTAAGTAGTCCGACATATTGATAAATACATGACCATAATTCTTGCATAGGCCACGGTGAAAAATCAACCTGATTTGAACGTGGGAATGATTTTATTCCACAGTGGGCTTTTTGCTAATTGGAAGGCCCATTCTCGAACAGATGACTGGTTTCCTTGGCTACTGATTGATTCCCGCGTCCCTTTGTCTCACTGCAGCTTCCTCTATGGGCATGCAGCATGTGCCGGGGTCAGATTAATGCAGGACTAATTAGCTCACAATAATGATGGAATGGAATTGGTGGACAAAGGGGAAAGCATGTTTGTAACAACTGGACATATAAGGATATGGAGAATAGCAGCGTCAGTTTCATAACACACATTCACCGTTTCCCCCGTCAGATGCATTAGCACTGGGGGCCCATCGATATTTATGTCAGCATGTATTAATCATTGCTGTACATTATGGTCCTCTTGTGAAATGGTGGACGAGCCACCCACAGTTACAGTCGCTGTAATGTGTACCACCTTTTTTCTGCAGGCTTGTTTGTGTAGTGCTTCACTCAGATCCGTCTGTGAAAAGGCCTGCTGCAGACTTCATGCTCCATTAGGCAGATGGAAGGTTTGAAGAAGAGTTGGGTAATTGTTTATAATGTTGGTTACAACTTAGCTTTGAGGTACACCAGTCTCCAGGACATTTATGATTTCAGTAACAACTGCCTATATAGCTAATATCTGCAAATGCATGAATGAATGCTAATCGACTCACTGGTAATTATGCACTGGCCAAATTAATAGAGCATCTGTGCCAACTGTCACAATTTTTCATGTAACCAGAGGAGTGTGAGAGGAGGAAATGGAAAATGATGGGAAATTAAAATCTACCTCAATGAGAAATCTTAAATTTAATCCAACACGCAGCGGAGATTGTGTGCTGTTTTTCAGAATGCAGTGGAGCATATCATTTATCAAGATCCTTTATCATAAACCTAAAAAAAGCTATAGAAAAGCAAGACAAAATAATAAATGCGACTTCAGTCGCTATTTTCCTCCATTTTTTTCACACCATTTCTCAAAATTTCAGTCTTGGAAACAGTAACAATGCAATTAACTTTATGTTTTTCATAGAGGAGAAAACAAAATTAAAACGAAATTAAGCAATTTATACAAAAAGGAAAACAATGCAAGAGGGACGGCAAACAACAGTGTGACAAAAAAATACAATGCTCAGAGAGTAAAAAAAAAATTGTGCTGTTTTGTCACTGACTGTATTTATGGCACATCAGAATGACTTAGTGTTTGTGATGTGTCAGTATGGCAGCAGCAATAAAAAGATAAGTAGAGAAAATAATTTAAATAAAAACATTTGGAATATGGTGTTTGCACACATCACTTTTTCATACATGGCTGAACAAATTCATGTTAGTTTGATAAAATGACCCTGTGAATACTCATCTAGCCGGGTTCCTTTAGGTGCTGTTAAATGTTTGATTTGTTCATCCTGGATGAATCAATGTCAACTAACAGCATGCTCAGGACAAAAGAGAAAAAAAGTATAACGGTTGATTGAATTTATACATAATGATTGGCTGCCATGGCACTTGGTACAAACTGCTCATTTTCATTGCAGCTGGACAATAAATACAGTAATTTAAAGATGAGGAGCCACATTAAACATATTGTAACTTTGAAATGAAACTTGACAAAGGCCCTTATAAAGCCGATTCAAGACATTAAGAAAGCACACATTAAAGTGAGCATTGTAAATGACTTTGGTGCTTTGAAATAGAGTTCATAACATAAAAAAAATCATAGCTGAACCATCTTTTTATAGATTTTGGATTATTAACACTAGCTACATAATATTTGGAGGTACAGTATCTTCTGATTACTGATATTCAGGTTTTTGATAGCTTTGATTTGATTGTTGCTAACCTGAAACACAAATCAAGTATCGATGAGGTTTGGTTTTAAAATTACGTTTTAGTTTTACAGTCAAACATGCAAAGAAATTGACAAAAATATAAAATCCTGGTAGCAGGATACTTATATAATCATGTAATATTAATTTCAGGACTTTGCAGTTAATCTATATAGTGCAACTTTTTGTATATTCTTTATTATTCTGTATTATTATTATTTTATTAACTCGTTAAACTCAGAAAACCCAAAATGTTTACGGTGCATTTGATCATGGCAGTCCTTCATAAAGCCCTGGGGAATTAGTGTGTTTAAGAATGCCGCAGCGAAGGAGCCTATGGCCTAAATAAAATGGCTCTGTGTCTTTTTCATCATTATGGGTGGCCTTGTTCTTTGATGTAATGATAGCAGCACTGGGTGGAGAGATGGGTGGATTTCATTAGATGGGGGTCGCAGCTCATGAGTGCCATTCAGAGGAGGAACACCTGCTGTGCCAGTAATGGCAATTAGTGCAGATAAAGTGCTGTACACCACTCCTCTCCCACGTATGATTTAAATTATTGTTCATACCTGTGCGCGCTGACTGCACCGCAAGCACATTCATACATATGAAACTCATCCGTTTTGTCCCTTGCTCAGGCCGTGCTCCTAATCAAGCTAGTGGGAAGGAAAAGCTGTCTTTGTATGTGTCTCCTTGATATCTGTCAGGGTTGTTTACACCATTATTTTAAACATGTTCCTAAAATGAACACACAAATAGCTGCACGCCACCATCAATCATCCTCCCACCCCCCGGGTGTGTGTGGATGGTGGCTCTGTGTGGTTCCATACACTATGAAGCAGCATGCGGCTTGCAGTGAGGTTATACAAAACAACCATTTTCCTTCAGTTCATTACACGCTTCCCCGGAAACTAGAATAACAATAACAAAGACCTGGCATTTGATCTTAATTACCTTTTTGATAGATATACTTTTATTTCCAGTCCTGCTCTTTGTTAGTATTTGTGTTTTCCTGCTTTCCCCAACTTCCCCTGTTTCCTCTCATCGGCAGATATCATAAATATCCCAGTTTAGATCACGACGAAACTGAATGACCATTTCATATTGATGATATAATGTTTTACATAAATTATCTATCTAGAATATTTGCAATTGAAATTAAAGGAATGGGGTACTTAACAGTCTGGCAATCTGCTCTCTTCCATAATATATGCATCTAGAATGATGTTTCTCCTGACTGAAAGCTGTTATTGCATGAAATAAAAGAAACTGAGCAAATGACTATGACATTGTATTGCGTTAATGCTGGAATTAGTGGCAGACTGTGGAACACCATCACATGCGTTATTGTCGCAATAACAAATTATTCTCTCGAGGCCGTGTTAAAATATTCTTGTCTCGCTGGAGAATGAAGAGCGACCAAAACATTTTGAGAGGGCCTACTGCAGAGCGTGTTGAGATCAGTGAAGAAATATGTGTCCAAAAAAAAGGGCTAAAAATTAAATGAATATGACTACAAGTGCTATTTATGTACTCTCTGTGAAACTAGCTTTAGAGATTGGTGCAATCTGTAAGCCCTGTCTCAATTCTGTCAAAAGAGAGAGGTTTCCTCAGTCTTGTGAAGTGCCTCCAAAAGGACATGGGTGATAACAAGGGCCTGGCTTCTCTCTTTTAGTCCTGCAGGCCATTAGTGGGAAAGGCTCTTCGCTGGATCTTGATTCTAAGAAATGACTATTTCTGTCTCAATTGGCTTTTCCTTTGGAGCCGTGAGATGCTTGTTGCAGAGCCCCCCCCCTTCTACCCTGCGTGGCTTCAAACAGAGGGTGTAAAGATTGAGCCAGTGCCATCGTTCGTGACTCCGGCAAAGGATTAGCAAGGTGAGAAAATGTGAGAGGGGTTTTTGAGCCCGATCAGAATCAAAAGGGAACTGGGGTAATGAGGGGGATTCAATCAAAGAAATGGGGCCGCTCTTAGAACAAAGAGGTCTTAAGCCCACAGCAGTTGAAAGACAGATAGTGATACTCAGATATAACTCAACCAAAGCCAGATTAGTGTGCGATTCAGGTAGGCAGCCAAAGGAATACCACTTCTGTAAGAGGTAAGACACTGATGCTGATTCTACTGACAGACCTTTATTTTCTCTAGATTAAACCATTATGTTGTTTTTTCCTCCGCGTATAAGGACAAAAACATAAATTTCGGAATGTGTTACCACAAACCACTGCTTTAGCTCATAACTCACATAGCTGGTTGATTTCTTGTCATCTCCCTCCTCCGCTCGCACAGTGTATTTTCATAGTTCAATAGTCCAAATTGGATATTGTTTATGATGCATGATATTGAAAGCAGACAGACTCCGGAGGGACCGGCAACAGTCTTGTCGACTGACTGAACAAGCTAACAAACAGATCCAAGTAATTTTTGTTGATGCTCAGAGACATGTAGCTCCCCAAGCACAACAAAGGGACATTCATTCTATATTTGTGCCACCACTGAAGTGTCAGAAATATTGATGACCCTGGGCAGAAATTAGCCTGCTTGTCAAAATAGAATAGTGCAAATGCAGGGTTTTCTTTTCATCCTGCGCAGCGCTTGCAGTTTCTCATCAAGTAACCAGAAATTGTGACTGAACAAGCACAAAGCCCTGACGCGCTGGATCATTGTCAGTCTAAATTTAAACTAAGCACATCTGTCACATTGTGTCACTGATGCACAAAAATGCTCCAAGGTTAAGGAAGTTACTTGCTTAATTGAAGTAAAACAGCTTGTTTTCTGTTATTGCCATTAGGGAGTTTCAGTACGAGCGTGTATTTGTCACAGTGGAAATGTCGAAAAAAGTGAGGCTAAATTGATGTTTTTAACTGTGGCAACCAGTTACTTTAGGGGATGGCACACCCATTTTTTTTGTGTTGTTTATGTTTACTTTGCTAACTGGGTTAGGGAACTCTAATCCAAATTCACTTTTCGCAGGCCCAGACTTGTAAGTAACAGATGAAAGCATTGATTCCCGTCTCAAATCGATCCCTTTATTTCCTTGACTCAAAGTTCACCATCAAATTCTTAAGCGCAAACAGCGAGGCCAGGTGGAGAAAGCAATCAAAACATAACAACAAAAAACATCAGCGCCCAGAAAAGACAACGGCAATTGATCAGGCATTGGGCAAGAGTGGTGGCATCTCTCCTATCAGATTCATTAGTTTTCCGGCTGCCCTGACATTTCCATTTGCACAGTCCAATTGACAAAATAAAATACCCGTTCGGCTCTCATCCCACAGCTCCGCACTGAGTAATCACTCCTCCACTGCACCATACACTCTCGCCCCTTTTGTCCCCCCATCCCTCCGTTCCTTGGAGTGCAGCCTCATTGTGACGCAGTATGAAACAGAGCACCCGGTAGTTTATACATGTCACTGAGCATCCCTTCAATCTGGGGTCACTTGTACAAATCACCTCAGGGAAGGGCACACTTCAACTTCTCATTTTCCCCCATCACCACCTCTCCTCGCTCTTTCTCTGCCTCCCTCGCTTGTTCTTCCTGAATACCTAAACAACTCCTCCAAAGTGCAGCCATCTCCTAGAATCACCATCAGCATCTCCCTGCCAGGCTATTGACTGGCCACGCTATCGTGGGGAGTCTCTCAGCCATCCATTTCATTAAGATGCAACTTTTTGACTCCTCCACATTACGGGTCAAACAGGATCTTTTCAGAAGAGACTCAGAATGGAGGTAAATTACACAAATTGAGTGGCAGGAGGGAAGGGAGTGTGGCTAAGCCCTGGCAGCTCCGTGAACTCGCATGACCTTGGGTTTCCTTAATGATGCCTTTGCCAAGGCAGAGGGAGACATATTGGTTGATTATGCTGCAGCTGGTGCAGAAATCTCAGAGTCTTCCTTCTACACCTCTCCATCGCCACCCCATCCTACCCACCATCCATCACCTTTGCCGCTTCCCCTCCGTTCTCCTCTCATTCCACTCTCCCCCTCCCTGCCGCTCCAAACATTTATCTTCCCACTCTTAGACTTCCTCAGAACTCCACCCATTTCAAGCAGTGGCAACACGCTGAGAGACTTTGGTCAAATCTGATGATGCTCCCTTCCAACAGTGGCATTTAATCAATCGAAATCTTATTTTCGGGATGAGCAGAGAGGAAGTTGTTTTTTTCATGAGCTGCTCTATAATAGAATAACACAGCCAGAAGGCCAGGTCCCTCATTACCGGGGACTCCATAGATTGAGGTGATCGAGCTGTTTGAAGATGAATTTTGAATACAGCCTGTGTCGGCTGGCAGGCTGTGCTACACTGTAACTCACTAGAAATGTACGCGTAACATGTAAAAATGTCAATTAAAAATGGAAATTTGATTGAATAAAATTCAGATAACTTTGGAGCTTGCTTTATTTGCATACAACATATTTTAATAATTCAAGGCTTATCATTTAGGGCTAACAGAAGTATTTAAAGCTGCAGTATACAACTTTTTAACTTTTCCCTCTTTGCAGAAATGTATCCTTTTAGAATAAATTACAGATTTTTGTTTTCTTGATTTGTTTTGTTTGAATAAAACCCACATATCTGAAAAATTACAAACAAAGTATCAAGTAAACACACTGCAGGTAAAAAAACACAAGCTGTTAATGTACACTCACTGGCCACTTTATTTGGGACACCTGCACAATCTGATGCAATCAAATACAGCAGCTCTGCCATGAATTCTACTTTTAAAAAGTTTCTCAGTTTTCAAACTGAAGCTGTAAGAAAAGTTATAGTTCTGCTCTCTTTTTATTACTGACATCCAAGGGGTTAGTGAAGTCGTATTGGGGTGAGGTGACTCTAATGTTTTGGTCACCCTATTTAAAATGAATGAGGTGGCCAAACCATATCCTCCTTCTGACAGTTTCCACTTAAAACCTGAGAACTTATCATACTGTAAAAGAATTTATGGCAGAGCTGCTGTATTGGGTTGCATTAGATTGTACAGGAGTACCTAATAAAGTGGCCAGTGCATGTAGGTTCCGATCAGCTGGACATGTGTTAGTGCCATCCAAAATGGTTACACACAATGGTGTTTTGATCTCACATTACTAGTGTAAAAGGTCAGAATACTTTTTACACAAACACACAGTTGGCTAAGGTTGAACTTTTATCAAAGTTCACGTTAGAGATTCTTCTCTAATGAGGTTCATTGTTAGAAGAACCCAACACTGACTGGTGTGTTCATGTAGATAACAGGAATGAAAACAGCGGACCCCAGTGTTACACTGAATGTTGTGGCTCCTTCTAAACATCACACAAATTCACCCTTTGCACCAGATGGATAAGAATCTTAAATATCCTGGCTGTTGGAAAGCCCTGCTACCTGAATGTAAACAAACAGAGCAGTCATTGTAAGACAGGAATGCCCTTCAGCATTATGTACTGTGTGATTCTCTATGCTTCACACACTCAATGCTGCAGCACTAGGCGCTCACAAAGAGGAGAGACTGAGGATATGAGCTCTGCATCATATCTGCCATCTGACAGAAGACACAGCCTGAGCCTGTTAGACCTTCCACAACAGATGGACAGATGAATGGTGGTCAGGTGTCACACACGGGCAAACACAAGCAGGCGACACATATTCACACACAAAGACACATGCAAGGACAAATGTGCAAATGTGCAAACACACATACAGTACTCGCATATGAACACTGTCTATTAAAAAATATGTCCACATATGAACTCACTTCAACAAGGTTATTGAAAGATAAAAACTAAGCATTAGACAGGAAGCACTGACTTTTGAATATTTAAATAGGCACTGCATTTCAATCACAAACAAAGTAAACATAGTATCTTAGGTGTAAGGTAATGCTCCTGCCACTGACCTTGGAAAAAAATCGTTGGTCCCCAGGCTCTTCCACTTCTAAAGTTAGGATGGGTCACTAAACAGAGGACACATTTCCCCATGGGAGAGACACACACACAAACTCTAACATACGCACACACTCGAAATTCACATACTGTGGAAACTGATGCGGGTTTGAATGATTGTGATGATTATGACATGGCATTTGGCAGGTCACGCACACAGATGGTGGACACCTAGCGATTTCACTGGCTTGCTGCAGTGTGTCAGATTTTGAGCCGGAGCCTGACATTTGTGCTGTGTCCTCAGGATTGCAAGATTTTAGGGGAAGAGGAGTGAGAGAGAGAGAGAGTGGCTCTGGCCTGACAGATTAACACAACAGATGTTCTCACCCCCTCCATCACAGTCCAACCAAACACATGATGACCAAAACTGACTGCAGAGAAAGGCTGGATTAACTTTGGACTTGACTGACAGCTATACAATGACTACAGCTACTACTGTGATTGTGTGAATCAGATGGAGCCTTTATCTAGATAGAGCTCCTTTGAATTCTGGGTCTCAATTTAGCAGCACTCACTCTCTCCAGGGATCTTTAAGACCGGCAGAAACCCACCTAATAAACAACAGACCATTATACTGCTCTCACACTTTTTCTATAATTTGTTGCATCAAAAAATATTACATATTGATATTGGCCCTAATATTGTCACTGTTCCTTATAGGTAGTGTCTAGAGTCTCCAGATGGGACATACACTATAGTGAATAGAGAGAATAGGTTTGGCTATGATGGGAATAGCAATGACCTTTGTCGTATTGATTTTGGTTAGGTTTGCTCTAGGACAGGCTCCAGCACCGACTCGGTGTGCGTCTGTGTGTGGCACTGGAATTTGCGGCTTGGCCTTTTCTAGAAATACAAACATTTCTTGGACAGAAATAGCCATGATGCCCCAATTAGGGTGTGCACTGACAGACAAGACCAGCTTAGGAGAAAGCTTCCTACTGTAACATACTCAAACTATAAATAAAAAGGCGGGATGACACAATTTTATCTGTACAGAACATGTTGTGCTGTAGCATGTAGCACATTGTTCTTGCCACTTGCTTAAGGCGTTGAAATTGCAAATGCTTTGATAACAAATAACCATTTCTGTGTATTCTACCCATTTAAACATCTATGTATTCATCAATCCATTCATCCAATCATCCATCCATCCATCCATCCAATTACTGCAGCTAGTTAATATCTACCTGAGAATCAAGTCTAGTATCAGTTCATCCACCCCCACCAAAAAATCTATCCAATCGCTTTTCCTTTTCGGGGCCACGGGGAGGCTGGAGCCTATCCCAGCTGTTATAAGGAAAGAGGCGGGGTACACCCTGAGCAGGTCTGCAGTCAACAAAAAGAAAGACATACTGTACACAGACAACCATGCACACTCACATTCACACCTATGAGCACCAATTCACTTTACATGCGTGTTTCGGAACTGTGGGAGGAAATTTGGAGGAATTCCATCATACATCCATCTGTATATTTCTATGAATCTATGAAGCCACTGATGAGCATTTACACATCCATTTTTTAAATTTTTCGAGTATTTCATATAAATCCATTCATTTAAATGTCCGTTCATCCATTTATCCATTCCTGCTTCAACTTTAACCAACAGTACCAATCTGTAAAAGATAGCAATCGTACACACTGAAGACAACTTAATTCAATGAAATATAGAAGCCATACGGGTAATTTTAGGAAAATGAAAGAGCCCAGTGAGACAACTAAAAAAGATTTCAGGGCAAATTAGGAGCAAATAAAGCCCATTACACTGTTATTTCACCGTTCTGTGATTATACGTTTAGATTTCACAGTCTGCGGCGATGCTAAAGAAGACATTACCCTTAAACACAGCCGCATAGCCAACCGTACAACTGTTATTCAACATCCCCATGATCCAAACAGAGGGCCTGTGAAAATAGAGAGGGGAGAAATTAGCAAGAAAGCAAAGCAGTCGAGGGAGAGGAGGAGAAGGGAGGGCTGGGGCTTTAATGGACTTCTCAGATGACTAACTAGAGAATCCAGGCACTCAACTTCTAATTAGTTTGATTCACCAGCCATGCTTAAAGCACTGTGGTTTGTTGTTTTGCTTCTATTATTTCCTATTTTGAGTTGGCGTCCACTCTTTGAGCCTCTTCTTGCTGTGGCATCTAAGGCCCTATGGAGAGGAAAGCCAGAGAGAGGCCCGCCCTTGAGTCACAAGAGAATGTTGTTTTCATTCCTCGGTGGTGTGAACAGATTTTACAAACCAGAGTTGCTTGAAATTAACTTTACCGTATGATGGAAGAAAAAGTTAACTGAGACAAAGGAAGTGAACACATTGCAGGAATTGCCACCAGAGTCTTCAGAGCACAGGATGCTGCAGTACACTCTTTTCATAAAGGACATCTTAAAGTAAGCAGACACACACAAACACACACACACACACACACACACACACACACACACACACACAATGTATTGGTGGCATTGGTCAAATGGCAACAAAACAACTGAAAAGATTTCCTCACCCCCAATGTAAAAATAGTTGGGGCTCCAGGCGGCTGCACATGGTACAATACCCTCATAATCAATAACACAATAAAAATCCCAGGGGTTTAAAACCATAATGAAGCCATAATAGGTGGTAAACATCAGATGCAGTTTCTTTAGAAGTGTGCTGGGTGTTATCTTTGTATGGTAAACACACATTTTCTAAACATTTTTTACTATTCCGCTGACTTCGGAATTTAACTTCTATTAGCAACTTACTTGCAGGGAAAAAAATGCTTGGTTAGCTTTCTAGCACAATGACAACAGCCTAACTGATGTCGCACCCATGTTAGCCCGAGCCCGTCTTTACTAACAAGAAAATACTAGAAATGGAATTCTAATGATTTGACAATCAGATAAAAAAAAATGCTGTGCTCATCTACATCAAATGATGAGTGCCTGCAAAATATGTACTGTATAGAAACCTCACAGGTGATGTACTGACTGCTGTGGCGCATTAAGCAACACATTCAGAAAAGAGCTGCCGCCTCTGCATATGTTTTCAGTATTCTGTAGAAGTGGAGGGGGGTTAAAAACAGATGAGCATCCTGCCTGAAAAGAAAGTTTCAGTTAGTTGAAGTGTGTGTGTGTGTGTGTGTGTGTGTGTGTGTGTGTGTGTGTGCGTGCGCGGTTCCAGCGCACACAATCGTTTCACTGAACTGTGAATTTCAGAAGTGTGGAAGAAAAAAAGACGATGAATTCAACGCTTACAGTATGGTGCAGTTGCAGCGGAACAGCTTGTTTGCATTAATATTATGCAAAACCCTAAAGACGGGCACCTTTCTTCCATAGTGTGTGTAGAGAAAGAATCACAGTTGATGAAGAGAAAAATTGATGTCGATGAGAATACTATTGCTGAGTGACAAGATGAGCAGTCATGGGTGAAGTGAGGTTTGCTGCCTCATGTTTGTTTTCCTGTGCATTATTACTTGTTGTGTATGACACAAAAGCAGTGTAATGGAACATGCAGCGAAGCCGTGGCAGGTGGTTGCACAAATCAGCAGGTCACAGCACTGGTTTGAAGTAATAAAGCAGGAAAAATATCACGTCAAACAGTGCAGCACACAATTTCACAAATGAAACAACCTCTGTTTTAATTATGTTCTGTGAGTTTCTGTTTTGCTTTAATTATTGACATTTCACTTCATCTTTTTTTGGTTTCTCCCTTTTACCCTTCTCTCCTGTTAAAGACCCCTGCTCATCAGTTTGAGTGGAAGCTCGTCTGTCTCTCGCTTATCTTTCCTCACCACTCTGCAATCATATCACCCTGACCTGGCAATCCATCTTCTGCCACCTCCCTCTATCACTGCATGTGTGTTTGTTTCTCTGTGCGCGTGTTGGACCTTGAGCTGCTTGGCAACGTTGTATTTTCCATCCCAAAAACATCCACATTTCTCCTTCGACAGGCCCAGAAAACGGCTCTGCTCACTGTCTCGACGTCTGTTTGGTCTTGTGTAATAGAGAAACAGAGCGAGCAACGGCGTCTAAAGGTCCGCCTCACATTTAGCTCACAGTTTATTGCGGGTGATGTATCTGAAGACAACCGCTGACAGCTTTGCAGCCCTTTGAACCTCACATCAAAGGATGACAAAATGGTGAGCTCTGTGTGGCAATTTAATGGTTTGAAATGAGCAGCCGCCATCAGACGTCGACTACCACTGATCTGAATATCAAAAAAAGCTCGTGGAAACCCATTACTATTAAACATTAAATTACTGAAAATAAGCCATTCTGTGACACAGCACTCAAACTGAATATTCTTCTATGGCCAGTGACCTGCCCTGATTTAAAGTTTTCTCAACTGGCACTAACTCTACACCACTTTTGCATGATGGTAAGTTGTCGACTTTTATTAGTTGAAGAAACTACACAATCGTAACTTCGATGGTCTTTACCCTACCCGACACGTGTAAAAAATGGGGTAAATAAACATGTGTTAGAAACGTGAGTCACTGCATTTGCAAGTTGCGCAGCAATTTATTTCAAACATTGACACTGCAGAATGTTAACAAGTTGCCACTAAGCCGAAAAAAATTTCAATAAAAAAATGACACATAACAACTTTATGCAGAGCTTTGTTAGAGTTAGTCTGTCCGCAAAGTTTTTGAGAAGCCCAGTGTGGCTCACAGAGAAGGCACTGCTTCATCCTGTTAGGCAGCGTTTTGTGTGTAAAATGTCAATTATAAATGTCACCTAGTGTCTTTACAGAGCACAATACGTGGCCGAGACAGTGTCACACATGGCAAATTTTATTACAAATATTTTGTCTAAGCAAAGAAAACCCTTTCAAGGACTTTAATTCTTGAACGTATGGTATTGAAAACACCTTTACAAAAAGAAAAGTTTGAAATATTTTTCCTTTTCAAAAAGTGGAATAAAGGGGTTCGCCTCAGGTCAGTCTTTGTGCCAATACAGTACTGTATATACATTAATAATCTTGTGTTCCATATGGCAATACTTTTTCTGTATTAGTCCTGCATCTCATTCTGCTTGGACTTAGTGTGTATGTGAAAACCAGCAATCATTTTAACGGATTAGTTCCTTTTCAAACGCTTGCGTGTTGCAGCATATTTCATTTCAAGACATGACAAATTTGAGATAAGCATACCGTACCAACCAGTACACCAAGTGGTAATGCCTGGAGTGGGATGGCCACCAGCTATATCATTTTGTGTTTTCTTACAGTCCGCACAATACAGCTGAAGAGAAGGTAATTAAGAGGATACGCTGTCTGCATGTTCATACACTCCTCTCTTTGTTATTATGTTTGTGTGCTGCATGTGTATGCGCTTCTGTCCCAGGGGATATGGCCTGTCTCTTTCTTGTGGGTAATTATGGGTAATGTAGGATGGCAGAGGAGCACAATCACATAAACAGCAAAGGGACTAGTATGCTGACTTACAGCACCCTGGTAATACAATGTGCAAATATACTCTCAAAAAACAAGCACAAACAGCGTAGAAACACAGAGAGGCACAAGCAAGTCAGCAGGTAATGGAGTTTTATATTACAGCGGCTCATTTTGCTTGTCAGGCGTGTTCTATGTTCTAACACCTCATCGTCCGTGACCAGTGTGAGGCCAGTAGATTGGGTTAAGTCATTAGAAATTAGCGAGGAAATTAGATGCGGCACAGCATGTGTGCTTACTGTATGTATGTTTGCATATATGTGTGTCGCCTCTCTGCATGTAGTACCAGTGCCGTGTCAGCGTGATCATGTGTTTGTATTTCTTTCCAGCCAAGTGAGGCAATTTAGCCAGCTTGATGCCCAGCATTCATGCCATGGTGATGCAGAGAGGCGACAACAATGGAATTACAGCAAAAACAGTAGATGCGCTCTTTGCTTTGTTCAAAATGGATCGCCAGGGCGATTACTGATTCCTAAAAGCACTGTATCTGTTGATGATAGGAGATATCACAACAGCATTACCAGAAGACAGGATAGCTGCAATCACAAATCGTTTTATTCATACAAAGCCCAACTGTTGTAGACGTCCTAAACGTCAGTGCTTTAAGTCGATTTTCTGTTTGACAATTAAAGGATATGAAAAGAAAATGTTAGGGACACAAATTATAACACAGTGGGATTGTCAGAATGATGGTTATGTGAGTTACAAAAGAGAGGCAAATATATCAAATGTGGATTTGTGCTGGAAAGAAGTTAAGCAATTTACTCCACTGGCTTTTTCCCCTATTGCTTCCTAGGTTAGGGAATCAGTAGGCAGCCTCACACAAAGATACACAACTCCTTGGGCATAAATCACACACCCACACTACTTTCCATCCCAACTCCCCGTTTCTTTATCATTTTTTCTCCATTCCCGGTGTTTTCTTCTTACTGTCTATCGTCCCCCTGCTTCTTTGCTCTTCTGACTTTATTTTCTTATTCCCGTTTTAATCATGTTGCCACAACTGCCTCATTATTGCTCATTCTGCTTGTTTCTCCTGCTTAACATTCCACTATTTTTTTCTGTTTCCTACTTCTACTGTCTTCTTCTGTGTGTACTGTGTGTTTTTCCACTCTCCTCTTCTTCTGTTTGTCTCTCTGTCTTCGGCTCCTGCCTCCTGCTCCAAATTTACATCACACCATCCTTTGTCTCAAGCTGAGAGTGGATGAGTAGCCACCTGCCGAGTGCGGCGTGGATGTTAAAATTATACTGAAGTTATTATTCACTGTTAATAAGACTTTGAGGCAAAGGGGTCAAAGGGGGAAACGGAACGAAGAGAGAGACGAGTGGGGAAAAGATGAATAACTCAAATGTGCTTTTTATTGCCGTTTTACATCATAGTCACTGGAATTATCCAGGAAAAATGACCTCAAACTGTGTGTGTGTGTGTGCGCGCGTGCATTTTTCCTCTCAGTCCAGATGCTGTGTGTTTTTGCACTCTGTGTGTGGGAGTACTTCTGTGTGCATGTGCGGGGCCTTAATTCCAGCCTCAACATCTAATTACTTAAATTGTGCTTACAGGTCTTATTGTACTGTACACTTTCCCTTGGAGAGCTATACCCTGTCTTCCTGCTTGCCTGCTGCATTAGCAGCAGAAATAAGCACATTAGGCAATTTTGTGCTCCATAATAAGTACTGCACCTGAGGGATGTTTTTGAGTAAAAATGTCTGGACAGAAAGAAAAACAGCTTTCTAGCCCAAATGCACTCTTTCCTTTCTTCCCCGTGCCTCCATTTCTATCCCTCATCGCTTTCACGATGCAGACCACAAGAGACGAGATGAGTTTCTCGATACAAAGACCCTTGTTTTTGCGCCAACCACCCCTCACCAGTGATTGCTCTGTGATTTTACAATTATTTGAAGATGGGACAGTTCACCCCTCCAGGAAATTGTTTCTCTCAGCTTTCTTGCCAATCAACAGGTCAGATTGCTTCATGTCACCTAAAACAACAGCACTTTAAGGAATACTATGGAATTTTGGGAGCCCATCTATATTTTAACCTCAGCACTCTTGTATTTGTGCAAAGATGGGCTTCATTTTCACAGACTTTAAATCAGTTACAGAATGAGCAAACCATAACAGATGGCCGTTCGAGGTTCGGCTGAATCTACTAGAATGCTACAGCAGTATCATGGTCTGTTATATTATATAATATTGTAACAGGGCATTTAAAACAATTACAATTATTCATTTCATCAGCTGCAAGTTATAAAAAAAAGCTACTGCCTTAAAAGGAGTAGCTTTTAGTGTAAGTAGTTACAACCTGAAAATGCTGTCACAGGTATCTGGTGATTACTCTATAGATAGGCTGAAAATATATTTGGATGGAACATTTAAATGGAAGATTTTACTACAAATAGCGAGACATGAAATTGCAGATCAACCAGATCCTCCTTCTAGAGAACAATCACATTTACTTGTGGAACTACAAAAACACACACATGCTCACAGTTTAGTCAGAGTAGTATTAAAGTTTGATTCTTTTGATTAATCAGCAACCTTTGATTTAAACAGATTACACCGCCACCGAGAACTGCAAGTATAAGACACTATGGCGACGCAAACAGACACATACAGTATATGTGCTGTGTTTCTGTTTGGAGCTCTCCGGCTCCATTTTCCTGCAAAATCACTGCTAATGAGCCAGGTAAAAAGGACGGAAGTTGAGAAAAGAGCTGATGAAAGCACCGCACAGGGACTGTAGCTGTATTGCTGACAGGCAGTATCTCAAGTCATTTAGAAGTGAAATTCTTTTACTGATTACCTATAAATTAGAAGCAGTTTGCACATTTTTGTGCAGTAGACACATAAACAAAACTATCATTAAGGTTAATGTATTGTTCTGGTATGCCGGGCTAAATAAGAACATTATTATGTGAAATATCACTTTCACACCTCTTTTATTAACAGCACAGCAAATAATACAAAACAGCAGAACACCCACACTCAGAACTGAAGACACACAAAATATGTTCAACACAAACACCTTTGCGTTACAAGGAAATTTATTAATGGACGCTGTTATAGGAAGTGGAACGGCTCCTACACGTGTGCATCTAATTAGGCAAAGTGCTATAATAATGAAAATATAAGCAGAGCTTTTGGGGGGCTTTTTGGCAACAAAAACAATGGTCCCAAGGTAGCAACATAAACACAAAAGAAAGCAACAGAGAGAGAGAAACCAGCAGTGTGTCAGGGTTTCTTTTTTTTTACATGGAGACAGGGAATATATGTGCGATTTTCTAAAGTGTTCAGTAATCATCTTCAAAGCTACTTAAAGGAAAAAGTAATGGGAACAATGGGGACATTAGGGCTCTAGTGGTTAACCAGCCTTCAGCTTTCATTTTTAAAGTTACACTCTTTTACAATAATATCATTCCGTTGAACATGAAAATGCACACAGCAGCTACAAAACTGAAATATAGGACAAAGATGCCCCTTTCATAAAAACTGCAGTTTGTATGTGCCGTCTGTGTGTGAGCAGAGTACAAAATTTGGCGTCGCCTGAATAAAATATTTCCCAGGGGCCTCTCTGCTTGGCACTTTGCTGCAGGAAAGCTTGGAGCATCTTTTCAGTATCACCCCGAGAGAGAAGAATAGCATTTGCGGGGAGATTAAATGAATTGTCACCCTTCTTTCTCACGGTCCTCGCCACAGATAAGAAGGGGCTCACGGGGGCTCTCCGGGTGCAGTGCGGTGTAGAGGCTGGGGCAAAAGTTTGGACGCGATCATGTAATGTGATGTGTGATACTTTGTGGGGAAAGCTGTTTTAGTTAAATCCGGATTGAAGTATTCATGCAAGATTTCCCTAAACAAGCCACAGTGACACTGGTTTGATCACACACGTCTGTTCGGCTGCTTGTAGCCCTGTTTGCATACAAACCCTTCACCTCTCAGAGTAGCATAAAGCTGCAAGCATTCGCCTAGTGTACGGTAAACTACCTTTATACTAGAGGATCAGCAGTGAAGGTGAGGGATAACCAAAAAGTCATTCATAAATCATTTCTAAATGTATGCTTAAAAGGATCCTTTTGACTTCATTCCTCTCAAAATCATTATCTCCCAGCTGTGCACATTAGAAGGATCAAAGGTATGATAGAAGAATGTCGAATTCTAAAAATTTTACATTTCCTTGGGGCATGTTCAAACTTTCTTTCCGTCTGATCTTCTACATTCTGCTGCACTAAAATCCCATAAAATCAATAAGAGGACAAACAAAAACCTCACTTGCCTAAATCAACCTAGGATACATGACACGGACAAATGTTTTTGGCTGCACAAAAATCAATAAAACAAAATACAAGTTGGATTTACAGTAGTTCTATACAAAAAAAAGAGCACTGGCAATTCAACAGCTGTCACGAAGCCACAAAGTAATACTAACAGTGGCACTTATGATAGAGCTAATATATTTACAAATCCATTAGACTAATTCCAAAGGATCCAAAGGATCCTGACCATGTTAATGCGTCTGATCACTGTTATACTTCATTCTGAACTAAAATACTATAGTAGTCTTCCTGTTTTATCCCATGTGAAAAAAAACAACACAAACTATAAATGAGAAAAAGTCTGTAGAAAGTGAACAGCACTTGGAGCTGTGGGAATTAAACATTACCTTTTAAATTACATGTTGTTTCTCCCAAATACAAAAAGGTGGACCAGATGGTTTTTGGCTTGAAGCTTAAAGCCTGCGCTTTCAAATTAGAGCTCAAAGTTGGATGCTGAGCCACTCCCTGTTGCGTGGTTAATTACACCATGATACAAAAGGCTGAGACCTGCTGATGGCATGAGGAAGAGGAGGAGGAGGCTGAGGAGCAGAGGGGAGAGAGGGAGAGGCAATAATAACGTTGGCTGTAAAGCCATCAAAGCTCCAGTAAATGTTGACTGAGTGTCCTTGAGATCATGGTGGAAGAGAAAAGAAGTGTGCAGGCTTATGTGCCTTCACAATTGACTATATGTGAGCTTATGTGCATATACTGCATTTGGATTATTTATATAACTATTTGGACAGTTTTGTTCTTCAGGTTTTGTGCTTTGTTGCAATCTGTGTAAAATAAAATAATGTGAGCCGTGGGGCAAAACTAGACTTTAATTTTTGAAGTATTACATCAATATAGAAAGAAATGTATGGGGAGATATAGTGTTTAGTCTGGACTCCAGTGAGTGCAAAACAACTAAATTGGGTTGAGGTCAACTGACTAACTTCAAGCCAAGTATATTCCACTTCGTCATGCTAAAAGTTAATTGGTTGCTCTCACCGTATGTTTACAGTCATTTGTCCTGTTAATAATTTTTTTCTGTCAGATGTGAAATCGTCAATATCTGCCCATGTACCAGTTAGACTGGCATGCCCAAGCCACCGAACAAGTATGAGAAGGTGTGCCACCCGACCTGCAAATGTGCCTTTCTGTTTTGAGGTTCTTGTGGTGAGTCTTCTCTTGACGGCTGACAAAAAAAAGCAGTGTTGACTTGCAGTGCATTTTTTTTCACCGCAGATTTTAACATTAAAATAACTACAGGCAGTAATATACCCTTGTAAACCCATATGCGCACGAACCACATAGCTTTCCTTTCCAATGTGGTGTAACCCTACTCAAGTTATTGCTTAAAGATGGTAATTTTTTATTTCACATTGTATCTGCTGATGCACAGAACTTTCAGACCAACTGATTAGGGTCTGAATGTATGAGTCAACATGTCAGTACTGTACATTTGACTGAATGTGAGGATCATTATGTGGATGGATGTGTGAGTGCTGACAGGTGGAAGAGGAACCAGTGGCTGAATAACGAAGAATAAAGGTGTAATTTAGATAATGAGATTTCACACTGGTGTGCAGATGACAAAGCTATGATACTATCATCATAAGCCACAGGTTTATGTTCGTCTCTCTGCAATGTATATCTTTAAATCCCCCACTGATTTCATGATTTAAATATCAGTGTTATAAAATTATCATAATCAAAGTTTGTTTTTGCATTAAACTGAATTTGTCGCATTCAGCTTAGCACTGCATGCTCCATAAATAAAAAGAAAATGTATTCAAACACTAAATCACTGTAAGCACTGTCGCTTAACTAAATAATTAGCATTTGTATAGAAGACAAAGTTCAAATATGAATTAAATAGCTACTGTAATAGTAAAATGCTTCCTTCTATACTCCACTGTGTGAAGTGTGAATACCGTAAGCAAATAACTAATCAGGCAGCCAGCACATGTGGAAATGCAGATAAATGAGCTTCAGTGTACGCGCACAAGTTCCACCGCATAGTCTTAGGTGATCACCACCTTGCATCTGTCCTGTGTTACCCAGCAGGAGTACCTACCGCAAAGAGTGTGTGCCAATGTGTATTTGTGTGAGTGTGTGTGGTGACAAGAGTCTGCCACTCAGTTCATCACGTAATCCGCCCTCTAAGGGTGAATGTGCTAAACACAGATTGCACTCCCCATGTAATCTACAAGGGCATCATTGCCAGCATATGTGTAGGCCCATATGCAAACACACACAGGCCTCTGCCACATCTGACAGCAATGTATCGACACACATGAACACTTTAACATCTAGGACCCCCTCAACACTACACTACACACACGCACACACACACACACACACACACGTACTAGGTGGCCTTCAGCAGCATCTGATAATTTCATTTATCCGATCAATGCTCATTAGTTCACTGGCTGGGTGTGTGTAGTCGAGGCTCTTTCGGAACACGTGCTCCTGATACACACACACACTCACAAACACAAACACTGACCAAAACTCATGCATTTACTGCCTCACTTAAACAACAAGGATAATGAGGGATTTATATGCAACTTCCTCTCTATGCAAAATTTCCATCAGTAATACAGGGAAAAAACAAAAACACAAGAACACTCCACATTCTGGGAACTCCACTATAAGCCTCCTTGTGCCATATTTTGAGCTCAATTTTCACCAATTATTTTTTTTCATTGAGACATTTGTCACTTTTACATCATAAAATAACTAGTCTTGTGGACACAGCAGATTACAGTGATATTGGACCAGTGGAAAAGGTGAAGAATATAACTATCGTATTACTGTTGTATGTGCGTCACAGGTGTGCTGCTATACATGCATGTGAGACATATGACATTCTGCAAGATTAATGAAAAGACTTAACTCCCCCACTGCTCACGGTATGAGCTGTATTGTCTCTCTCTCTCTCTCTCTCTCACACACACGCACACACACACGCACACAAAGGAGGCATTCTTCTTGCTCATTAGAGCATCTCTTTCCTCAGGTTGTGCGACCACAGGACAAATGAGCGAAGGGTGAAAGAATGTCTTTTCCCATCTTCCTTCATCTTTTCTGGATTCATCTTTGGTCTCTGAGAGCCTTTAAGGCTTAGTCCATCTCCCCACGATGCCTTTTCCCCTCCAAGTCTCCCTCTGTCTCCTTTGTTTGTTTCCCTCTCTGCTTCACCACCCTCCTGCCTCACTTGATACATCAACACACTGTTGTCAATGCACGCACCACTAGGACAGCCACTTTCTCCTCCTTTCTTTGTCTAAACCCTTTCATCTACATTTCACCTGCGGGTCTCTGTGATGCTGCAATGACGCAAACATTTACAGACGCCACTGGTTGTAATTAGGCTGAATAAAATATGGAGAGAACACAAAGGGAGGGCTTTTGTCTGCCATGCATAAGGATGCTTTATGAGCACTTGGAATGTCATAGGTGATTTACTCAAGAGCTGGTCTCTTCCCCAAAAAGCCCTTTTCAGCAGAGTAGTGGCCTACAGTGCTCCTCATCCAACACCATAGAGAGCTGCAGAACTGTGGAGTGCTTTGAAAGCCGGGAAGATAATGTTGTATATCACATAACATCTTTGACTTTGTATTTGCATCACTGCTTCATAGGCAGACCTTGAAAGGCTGCGCTAATGCAATGCTTAATATGTGTGCTAATGAGAACGGCCAAACATCAGTGCTCAGCATGTGGATTCTTCAAATTTAATAGTGCTGGATGAAGTTCTCAAAAACTGTACTAAAGTAAAAGTACAAACAACAACGTGCTCTAGTAAAAGTATAAGTACCCGCTGTAAATTCTACTTAAGTAAAAAGTAAATACATATTTTAAATAAAGTTTTAAAAGTAAAAATACTTGACTATTTTTTCCTTTGTCCTCTCTGTGGACCAGAGCTGCTTCATGTTTGGGTTGGACATTAACTTGTTGGTGGTATTAGACATGGATGATGGTTTAAAGATCTGATGATTTTTTTTCAGCTCTATTTCTAAACTACTCATGTGGAGTGCGAACAAGAGGCAAGTTCAAGTTCAAGAAGCCAAAGAGTTATTAACATTACTGCATACCAACTCACTTTGAGTACTTTTAAATAAGACCATGGAAGGAGAAACTGACACTGTGCCTGTGACTCTAGTTAGTTGTTTTCAGAAAAAAACATGGAAAAAGTGGTATATTATAAAATGTGTAAAGAGACGGGATTGTAACACAGCTCCGATTAGTAATGTAGTGGAAATATTATATATATATATATATATATATATATATATTAGATGCAGTGGAGTAAAAGTGAAAGTAGCTGTATCTAAATCTACTTAGGTAAGGTACAGATACATACAAAATTTATGGAAAAGTGACATATACTGTACCTCAACTGACCCAACCTGGTAAATAAATGCGCCTGAGATTTTCTACAGATTAAATATTTATACTGTATATACAGTATATATACATTTTTACTTTTACGTGTATATAAAACGAAAATAACAATATTAAAAGTAAATATTAAAAAAACAAAAAAGTAACCTGAAAAAAAATCTTCAACACACATATAGAAAAAGAAAAAATATCCCTAAAAGTCTCTACCAAGAGCCATCACAGTAATACCAGTCCCACTGCCATATACATATCTTTTCTTGTGTCAGAGGATGTGAAGAAAGGTAATTTGCTCTGAAACTTTCAGTGGAATACTTTACTGTCCAGTTGTAATTTCCAATGATTCTATTTTCTATCCTCTTCTGTCAGCGGGGGCAGAGAATCCTATCAGACGACAAGACAAGCTTTGCAGAGGCTTCTCATTCCCCAGTAACCGTTCCAAGGATGAGGATGTTTAATATGAGCAAGTGAAATGACCCAGTGAACCAACCCCAGCCTGGCCCTGCTATATCACATTCAAATGACAATAAAAGCCAGGGTGTCCCTGTACTGTGCATAAAACCTGTGGCCTTCAGCAATGTCTAGTGTTTGACAAGGCACATAAAGCTACCAAAACTACTAGACTGTGTCAGTCCGTTGTGCGTCTGTAAAAGTAGATGCATTCCTTGCACCTGGCATTTTTTTTCACCCTAACTTGGATGGAGAAGTTCAGTGGTGGTTCAGTTTGTCACTGGTCCTTTGATAAAACAAAGGTGTTTTGCATCAGCCACTTTGGACGCCTACGCACAAGCACCTGCCTCTGCATTTTACAGATGTTTAATTGATAACGAGTCAAGTTCAGCTTGATGCATGCATGACAAAATCTCTTATTTGACTTGTGTAATTACGTGATGACAACAGGCACCGCTTCAGTGATCAAATTAGATTTTACACCTGCATCACAGCAACACCACCTGTTTCGTTTCCAAACTGGGACAACAACATACTGTATTCAGCTGTTTTGTTATAGTATTGCAATAAACAAATAGTGTACAAACTACACAAATTAAAAGAAATGGACATTTGACAATTTGACACCCAATGTGGACACCTGGGCCACAAACAGACTGTGCTTTAGGATTCAACCACACACTAATAACCAGGGCCTAAGCCAGAATTTAAGAGCAGGAAAGGGGACGTGAACTCAGTTACACCCCTCTGTGGGAGGTTATACAAGAACCTTATCACACTTCCATTTCTATTACCTGGTTCAGAATGCAAGCAAGCTGGCACTGGCTTCCACTCTTGTTTATTTGCCTTTATAGATTTTTTTTCTCTTTCCCCATTTTTTTCCTAATGGAACCCAACGCTGTGCCACCTGCCAAATAGGTGGAGGGAGAAGAGCAAAATAAATACAGCATGTGTATTTGGTGTGTGCACGTATGTGCTTGTGAGAGAGAGTGTGTAACTTGTGTGCTGCTGTCAAATGAGCTCACTGTACTAAAAAAAAAGGAACAATCAGCAGGCCGTGGCATCAGAGGCCGTCTGGCAAATCAAAACACAAACCAAAGTCTTATTGAATTGTCTTGCGGTGCCACATCACCCTAGTTTAGTGTTTTAAAAAGCATACCAGTGTGGCTAAAACGAGGCCAAATGGGCCATCACAATCAATTAAGTGCTTGTGGGTCTGTTGTTTTGTTTGCCAAGCTAAAGAGGTCCTACCAGCCTCTGTGGTAAAAAAAAAGGTGATATTTACACAAAAACGAAGAGGAATACAAATGAAGAGAGATATGCAGATTCCTGCTTTACAGAGCTGAGAGGCTCGACACCTAACACAGAGAACACCACAAGCCTACAAAACAAATCTCTTCAGTTTGCCACTTCATATAGGCGTTGTGCTGCGCTATTATAACGAGTGTTTCTATGCCCATCACCTTTAAAAGTGACTCTCATCCTGATGACCACTGCAAGCTACATTGCCACTTCACTGAAGCAGGGTAAATAGAGGGACGATTTATTTAATTTATTAGTATTAACTTCAGCAGCTGCTGAAAAAAGCCGACCACTGTAACAGTCTGACTTACATGTTTATTCATCAGATGATTTGTCAACTGCATTTCTGTGCCCTATGTTTTATACAGATGCTATGAAAGAGGATTTGTGTTTTCACGGTGCATTCGGTTATCCATACAGGCATTGTTAAGCCCTAAATTGCTTTCATTATGGTGAGTTTTCTTTTAAGCCTGGGAAAAAAAATATCGGAATTTGTACTGTTTTTACCAGAATGAATTGTAAAATCAAATTGCAGAGCAGTGCCTCATTTTACTTTTAATTTGACGATAGAAGCGAGCGGCGTGTTCAGAGGCATTTACATGAGAAAACAATGGTGGTGTTGACTGTTAAGTACTCTGTGAATATTGTCACATTCAAAGCAAAACAGCGGAATAATGCAGGCTCATTATAGGGACCAAGGGGACGTGAATACATATGTCTTATATGTGTGTTTAATTAGCAGTGTGTTTTTCTCTGTGAAAAGAGACAGTGAATGATGTGTGTGGGTGGATGCACTAGCAGCGTGCCCCTTCTCCTTTTCACACTGATCTGCAAACATCTGTGTGAATTGAGATGCAAAGCAACATTCTGTACTATTAGTCAGGTTCGTGCACATGAAATCACCATATGGCAGCTATTGCTAAATTTGCAAATAGGATCATGAAAGTCGTCATTAGACGTTCTTTTAGTTATTGTTTGTGTTCACTGTGCTATAAACCTACTCATCTGTAACAAATTGTAATCCCTTAGTGGATTTTTTGCGCTTGCCGCTTCCACTTTTGTTTGACCTTATGTGTGTTTTAAACATGTGCTGTAGACTTTGTCTGTTGTGAGATTATGTTTGCTATAACCCCTCTGAAAACCCCAAACTCACCAATATTTGTCTGTTCACTGATGGCTCATATATTATGAAATTCACGATGATATTGGCGGCATACTTTTAACTTTACCTTTGTCAAATGAATAATATTCTTTTTAAACAAAATTCTCTTGATTACACAAAGACTATGTATTATGCCAGGAGAAATGACGACTGTCCTGAAGAGATGCAGCTGCAATAAACAAATGACGAAGAAAAATAAAAAGACAGAGGAGTTGGTCGGTTGAGGGTGGCATCTCCTTCAGCAGGCAGACAGATTGTATCAGATTTTTTGCTTGCTTTGGGCCTGCGGTGCAATCAGATTTGATAAGAGTGTGACAGACTAGAGCAGAAACGGGTCAGGATATAACGGCAGTGAGGGCAACAGCAGCCCACATCACTGTATCAGGGAAGAAGATTTTTAGGGGTCGGGTTCAAAGGTGAAGTGATCAACACGGCGAAAGCTGTAGCTGCTTTAGGAGATGCAAATTACTTGGCAAGCCTTGCCTCCATTTCAGTTCTTAGTTGTACAAATGTACAATGTGGGAATAAAATGTGTGCATTTGAGAGGCAGGGTTTGTAATGCAACATGACAGCGTTTAACATTCAAGGATTGTGAAAGCCATTTAAATACTGACAGGATTTATGTAGGATTGGAGCTTCTACAATAATTGTGGAGGGCGAGTCCTTATAATTCAAGGCTGCATTTGACTTGTCTACAATTGCCCTTTTCACATAATCTTGATGTCACACATTGCTGCAAGGCCAAAGGAGAAGCCCTCCTAAGTTGACAGAGTCTATGTCTTTGCCAAGCCGATTCTAGCAATCCCCATTATGTACACATTGTCATGTGTCGCCACTCCGCTCAAACAAGTTGCAAAGCAAGCAGGGAAAAGAAACATTAGCTGCAGTTGGATGAACTGGATGCATAAAAATAATAGAGAGTGATTTATAGCGGCGTTGATAGCCAGTTCCAAGCAAACAGCGCTGTGTAAGCAAAGTCCTGTACTGCATTCCTATCCACCGCTGTAGCACAACGGGTGACAGGGAAAGACTGTGACGCCACAATCTTTCAGCATCAATCAAAGAAAAAGTGCACCCGTGAGATACCGCCACTCATGCACTTACTGTCACTGCAAACTTCAATCTCAAACCTTTCCTTATCTCTATCACCTACTGTAACCCCTGAAGTAGCTGCAAATGCCTAGATTAGCGTATACATGAAGACCTCCATGGCGAGGATGAGCAAGATAATGATAATATTTCAGGGAGTCCATAAATGATGCACTGTGTTGGGGTTGTAAATGAAGCCGGATGTTGCTGTTTTAACCGATATAAATTACTGAGAGTTAATGCTTGTTTTCACTGGTGAAAAGGACCAGCAAAAACAAAAGGTTTCAACTGCAACCAGCAGCAAACGTAGGTGACTACAAACAGTTTGGCATCATTGATAAAAATGATGCTTCTGTTGAACTGATGTAGAGCAGCAACCTGCACGTCAGTCAGGCTGTTCAGAATTTCAGTAATTGCAGGCATAGCTGTCTATCACTGCACAGCTTCTGAGTGTTTACGATGACTTCAAACTGTGTTTGTGCTCTACAGACGAGAATATAAATAGTTAAATGGATGCAACTAGGTACCTAGGCCATTCTGGCTGTGCATTCTTGTTTATAGGAAATGCACTTTGCGCTTGCAGTACACCAAATCCGGCTTCTATTTTCCTGAGATTAAACAAAAAAAACGTCTGCATTTACACAGTATGGTGGCAGACGTTAACTGGGAAATGTCCAACTTCAGGTTTGCAATATTCATATTTTAGAGGAAAGCTGACTGTTTGCCTTTACTGAATATGATAGATAATTTTATATTTTAATGAGAGATATTACCAGTGCTATTGCAGCCCTGTAGTGTTAACATGTGCACAAATTCACATTCCTAATTTCATTCCCATGCAGCACCACAACCTCATACTCCAAATGGAAAGCGTAGACAGCACTACATTTAAAAAAAGCCAAAAACATTAACATGTGGTAAAAACTTTAGCCGCAAACAATGTCATATTCATCAGACAAAAAAACCCCCACACAAAGCATACAGTAATTTCAAACATAATTTAGACCTTTTCAGACATTTTATGAATGTGTGTTAAAGATTTAATTTTAAATGAAAACATTTTTGCCTTAGACTCACAAGGGTGACAATGTTTTCGAACATTTTACAAATGCATTCGGAATTCAAATTTAATTTACAAAACTATTTACAGGCCAAATTGTGCTCAGATGCATCCCGATCAGGCAACCTGAGTAACCAGATAACAAGCTGGTAATTAACAGAGCTTTACAGGTCGTCTGCAGGGGTAGCTGACGCTGCTGGAAAGACAACCATCTCAGCAGCACTCCATCAATCAGGCCTCCTTGAGTGGCTAGACAGTAGCCACTTTGAGTAAAAGGCATATGACTGCACACTTGGAGTTTGCCAAATGGCATTTCAAGGACTCTGAGGGCATGAGGATCAAGATTCTCTGGTCAGATGAGATAAAAACTGGACTCTTTGGGCAGAACTCCAAGCAATACACCACATGGTGGTGGCAGCATCATGCTGTTCTGGGGGCATCTCAGCAGCAGGTACAAGGAGATTGGTCAGAACAGAGGGAAAAATGAATGCAGCCAAATACAGAGAAGTTCAAAAAATCGGCTCCAGAGAAGACGCAACCTAAGAAGAGGGTGGTGGTCACAATAACGACCAAACGACCACAACAACAGAGGAGTCACTTTGGGATAAGTCTCTGTCTGACCTTAAGAGGCCCAGCCAAACTTTGGACAGCAGATAACTTTTATTTTTTAATAACGGCCCTTGTAATATGGACATGTTTCTTCGTGTTTTCAGAGGTGTGCTAGGTTGGTTTGTACACTAAAAATGATCACAGGTATCCTTCTTCAGTGCTGTCCTCTGCGGCTGTGAGTGGGGCTATTCACACAGCAGGCATTGTACAGTCTGATGGCTCTTGGCACAATAGACCGCTTAAAGCACTTTATGTTGCACCTCGGGGGTAAAAGCCAGGGGCTGGAGGTGCTCTCAACATCAGCTCACCGTAGCGGGAATGGGTGGTTTTGTGTAGCCCAAATTCAGTTTAGTCTGTGCCCTCTGCACTGCCACTGCCTTCAGGCTGTATCAGTCAGCCTTTTTAAAAAAAATCTTTGTTTATTCTGTGGGTCTCCTCCATTTCAGTACTGCTTCCCTCTCCTGTAGTTTGAGCAGCTCACAAGCTGCCACTGATTCACTCCTGGGATGTAGGTTTTTAGGTAAGTCGGGGTATTTACCGCCATGTTTGAATGGGTGAGGCTGCCCCATGTCTCCCTCTTTGCTTTCATCTTTCTGACACTGACGTGCAGCATGAAAAAGGCGTACTACGTGAGCGCAAAAGGACAAAATCCCCCACTTTCCCACAAATACAACATCATGTGGTTTTTACGAACAAGGAAAAGTTGCACATCCGAACTTTTTGAAGATTCTTTGTTACCTTATTTAGAGGAACTAAAAAGACTTGCATAACAAGATGCATTAATGACTCAGTGCATTTGCTGTGAAAGTATGTTACCGTATCTCTATAGGGAACATAAACTGTTGCTTATCACACCTTATTATCGCCTTTATGTTTCTATGGCAACGTTATGCAGTCATTCCTTACATACAGCACAGAATGCTCTGATCCCATCTCTTGGAAGTGTCCATTCGTAGCCACCCTATATGAATCTAATAAAGGATTTGCGGCAGGATCACCATCCACTCAGAGCAACTGTCAACTACATATGTTTTTTTGAAGCCTGGCTCTTGGATATCTGTGTGTAAACTCAGGCATGCCCATATGAGGTGATTAAAAAACAACAGGCTCTATACGTACACATGCACCTACACACACACTTACTCAAGGGTGGCTATCTTGTCGCAAATAGAACTTGTGCGTACCAGGGAAGAACGATGACTTTAGAGGAGATATTTCAAACTCAGTCTCACAACAAGGTCACAGCCTGCGGGCAGCAGCAGCAGCGGCAGCGGCAGCAGGAGCAATAACGGTTCTCCATCTCCCAGCCCCATTTAACTGACTGATGCTTTTTGACATGTCGGCGCAATCGAGCCAGTTAGCCTCTGGGAGGCTTCAATTAGAACCACGACTTAATGCAGCAGAGAACTTTGCAAAGCCCTGATACGAGGTTAAAGCTAGACTTAAATCAATAAGGAGAACATGGTTAAAGGCTGTTGTACTGACCCGTGTTAACAGAACAGCTTAAGAATTCAGAGCTAGGTGAATGAGCTTTCTCTTGGTGGCAAATTTGTGTTTTATTGTAGTTAGGCTGAACAGTCCCCAGGTTTTTCGGAGAGAGTTATAGGCAATTAGATGTTTCTCACTGAAAATGTAGTCAGAGGCAGGTGCTGGCATCAAACTTAAAAACACAAACTGGCAGAAGTTTTAACTGCGCCCGTTGCCTGCACTGCATGACGCATTACACAAACGCACACGTACAAACCCTTTGTTCCAGTGCAGGCAATGAAATGGAGGAGCAGAGCTGCAAGTGATGTGCCTGCTGCACGATTTCATAGCCTTTCCAACAGGTCTACTTCCTCGCAGCAGGCACGTGATTCAGCTGAGACTCCTATATAACTGTCACTGCCACCTTGCATAAGCCCTACAAAGCTGATATATGGATAAGATGTGCGGGGTTATTCACTCCCTCAGGGACCATGCTTATCTGATTTTGTCAGGGGCAATTAAACAGTCCACGACGGTCCTCACAAACTGAAATATGATGAACTATGAAGATGAGGGTTTTATTTCTTCTAGACCTTACGATTCTTAATTTGGCGAGAACTGAAGAATACACTTTTAGTGAGAAATGTAAGTATTGCACTTATTTCCCATATTTGCATCAGCCTCAGTGAATAGAAAATATCAAAATACCAAAGTTTTGTTAGACTTCTCGGTTTTTGGGTACACGTTACATCGCTGAACCCTCTTTTTTTGTTTTCATTAAAGCAGCGAGTGGTGTTTTCTGCCTGTGAACGCCAGTTTGATGGAGCAGTGGAAAAACAACTTTGAGGCAGGCAGACCTTGAGGTTGGCTCTATATCATTTTCCCCCCACAGTGCGAGTGCATCATTGTCTGGGCTGTAGCAGTCAGAAATGACAACAGAGGGTGACACTCAAAGGTCCCAGAGTTCAGCTGCCTGAAAATGTCACTGGGCTGCCTCTGACAGAATGCCACACAGGGAGAGAGGAAGAACTTAAAGTGCTACAAATCTCACACTCACTCACTCATAAAAATGTACATACACAGATCTAAACCAGCTACACAACAAGCCTCTATTAGTATGTAGGGATACAAGCAAAGAGTTCTTCATAGTGCATGGTGGAATCATTGATTATATATAAATGGGCTGGAAAAATTGGATTGTTGATGGATTGTTTAGGTATTTATCCAGCTTAGGGTTTCTCAGTTGTGTGGACTCTTCTTTGTTATATAAAAACGGATTGACTAGATTTGGACTGATAGCTGGTCAAGGACTGTTTGCTTTCATATTAAAGGAGATTTTTAGTTGCCACAAGAACCACAAGTGCTGCCAAATCAAATGGCATTACCATGATATGAAATGCCAAGGATTAAAACTTAAATATACTTGAGGTAGCAGTCAATAATAACAATGTTTGGAAGAACAATCAACAAGTGACGGTCCCTCCCAAGGCAGACAGTATGTTCCTATGAGCGTGCGAGCTAAAGTGAACATACAGCAGTGTGTGTTTCGGAAATCTGTAACGTATGGATTGATCACAGCTTTGAATCCTTTGATATGTGACTGAGGGGAGGAGAGGGAAAGTAAAAAGGTTTCTTCCTATTAGACCCGACTCCCCCTCTCGTCTGCAGCTGACAGACAGACTCATATCCTACCTCTGCCAGTCAGCTCTCTCAGTATAGCGTCAGTGGGTAACTGTAGATCTCCCCTCAAGTCGAAATCAGTGCAGACGCTTGATCCGATTGGCCACGCATGTCAGCATTACCTTGAGTGAACAGAGAAGATAAAGAATTGCTGTCTGAAGTGTGGCAAAGTGTGGCAGCTCTGCCATTTAAACACTAATGCAAAGTACATTTCACCTGGGTGTCAACTTCGTGTTTCAGGTCCTAATCTGTCCATGCTGTCAACCTTGTGTGTCTCATCCTTGTAGATCCTACTGATTGTGTAAAGCAATACGGCTATACTAAAGGTTGCTGAAAGAATTTCATATTCTGCTGACATTTATCATAATTCTGGCCTAAGCGCAATCATAATAAACATACTGTTAATATAACTCACATCGTGATGATATATGATATGATGATATAAATAATGGTAAAACCTAAAAATATGTAATAGTAAACTAAAATGACTATTATTATTATATTGCACAGTTTGTGTGTAATTTTCAACAGATTCTTAACATGAGGAATTCCCTTAATTTACAGCCAATGCTTTTGTTGTGAAGGAGCAAGCCAAATGAATGGAATAAGCTCTGAAATAACAACAGGGGGGTTAAGTTCCATGACAAATATGTTTTCTACGTAAGTTTTTTTCACTTTTTTCCTTGGTTTTAAATAGCAGGGCACACAATTAAATTGAGAGAGCGTTCTGTGTGAAGAGACTATTCCGACAACCTACCAGCAGAAGGCTTCTCAATTGTGTAGCTCTCTTCTAAGTAGAAGGACAAGAAGCAGGTTGCCATTCCTAGGAAAACAAGAAACTATTGTTATTCTTGACACATAAAAAACAATCATGACCAGGACTTTGACACTGAAGTGGCTGACTAGTATTTTATTATTTTCATTTTATGTTTTCCCTTTTCTGAGTGTGGCAAGTCAAAATGTCTTGAATGAAAGAGATCAATTGTACTCTCTGCCCTCATAGAATTAAATACAACCTGTTAACACTAAACCAGTTAGTCTTTTCTGCTCCCCCAACGACCTGCCTCACATTCTTCAAAAAGGGTTTAGCAGGTATATGAATACAGCAGTTCCAACGAAACATTTATGGTCATAAAAAAAAAAGCTGCCAATAATTACACCGGTACAAATATGCAGACAAACACATTCAGTTGACACACACAGACCGAAGAGGTTTCCTTGGTAACTAGAGGCCAGGAAAGGACTTGTATTGAGCGACAGTATTTTAGTGCATATGACCATTTGACCACATGCTGAATGTTTCTGCTCCGAGTGGAATTGATTCTTTTATCAAAATCATTGTTGTTTAACTGGAAACATTTTAAACATTTCTGAAAGAATAAGAGAATATTATTGTAGGAGTCCTAAAATACTGCGTACATTCTTAACAGCTTGGCTAGTTTCTTTTATGGATTACTGAGCCTGTGATTAAGACACTTGCACAGATGTTATATGTTTGCGCTGCGCTGGTAAGCAGAGCCTTTTACAGCATGTGCAGAAATGTCAGGTATCTATTTTTATAAAGACACATTATTATAAACGTGATGAAAAATCATTTGCATCCAAAAGCATGGCAGTGTTAATTGGAAAAGCTGTCACTATCCTGAAGTCACAACTCTGCGGTAAAGAGAAATATGTGCCAATACTGTTTCCTGTCAGAAATTGTACATAATCATGTCATAGATGCTAAAGTATTAGCCAGAAGGCAGAGTGTCAAAGTGAGCGAGGGTGTGACTGTGAGTGAGAAGTGAGGTTTCAGGGAATGAAAGTAAGCATGGCTTGGAACTGGCTCAGGTTCATTTAAGACTATCAAGTTGGCTAATTGATTTTAAATAAAGCGCTCTCTCTCATGCATGCACATCTAATTAGTGGAGCGTTAACTTGAGGTTAAAATTTCTTCCCGTCACTATTTTCCATATATGGCTGCCAAGCACAAGTCATGCGCTGTCAGTTCAATCCGAAACTCCTCATCAGTCTGTGTCCCCACAGCGAGACATGGAAATGCCCTCGTGGGGAATCCTATATCTCGTACTGGTTGGAGGTTTTAGAAAGGCTGAAACTTTATAATAAAAGTAGAGAGAGGAAGCTGCAATTTCACATCATTCAGTGAGAACATGCATTTCCCCAGAGGTTTGCAACCATATTAAATGAGGAAAAGTCTTTAAATTATAACCTGAAAATAAAACACAACATATACAAAAGGTAACACAAATCAAAGCTAGCACATAGAACATCACATATAATCCAAAACAGCAGGTTTCCACTGAATCAAACACCCCAGCTGCATGGTAGCTTTAAAGTGTTTTTCATCAAGAAAAAGAAGTTATCTCCTTATTCTCCTTTCCATGTTAGTGCTGGTAACGGTAAAAAAAGGCAGAACATCAATCAAACCCTAACCCTAACAACAGAGAATTACGGACAATTTTTTCCATAACCTTCGGAGTGGTGAGAGCGCTTATCGTATCTGTAGCTATAAGGCACACATAGACTCTGAACTGATAGTATCATCATGCGAGCATGTTGGAAAAGGATGTTTACATACTGCATCTGAAGCTTAGTGCCCCATGTGAGCAAAAAGAAAAAAAAAATCATCTACTCCTTTACTGGAAAAATCTGGGAGGAGGGGCCTTTCACAGTGTGTGAGTGCAGTGCTGGGAGTTACAGTCGCTCCAATAAGTGTGCCTTGGGATGAATGTCTTGATCAGTAAGAGGGGAGGAACACTAGGCTGGGAAAACAGCTTGTACAGCCAGTATAATCAGCTCCAGCTTTGGCAGAGAGTGGCAGCACTTTATTACTTGTCTAAGCAAATGTATAATTGAGCAAGTCATTCCATCCACTGGTGCACTAGACTGTACACAAAACACCACAAAAACAGACACTTTTATTTGGACTGAAATCCCAACAAGAGCCACAGAGCTGAGTGACACGCGTCAGGAACATTCAGGATACCAGGATTCTTGCAACCTTACAGTGTGAAGGGTTTTTGTCAGATTAAAAGTATACGATCCACCTAAACCCTGACAACAGTTTGGATGGATAACGTTGCACTCTGCCTCCCTGGGGACAGTATTAGAATAAAAACTCTGACATCAAGCATTCCCTGCACTTTCAATTAGATGGCATTCCACTTGAGACCACTTGATCTTTTATGTAAAAAAAGCCATGTGTTGCAATTAGCTCTGATTTAGTTTGTTTTATTAAAACAAGCCTGGCAGTTGTGGGGAAAGGCAACATATTGATGCTCATCCTGGTATTTTATTTGGAAGTCAAATGTTGAAATCAATTAACTAAACCCTCAAGCTGCAATTTGACATAAAGGAAATTACCTCCTGATTATAAAAACTAAATAGTTAGACAGCAGCGGTGGAATCATGGTTAATATTTGCAGAACTTAAATGAGTTTCATACAGATGAATAAAGAAAAATAAACCCAAACAACAAGATATCTTAGTCTTGACAGAAGCACACACCTCACCAGGTCAACCGCATACAATAACAAATACGGCAACTCAACATCAAAGAAAAAAAAGGAACAGAAGGAGTTTAATTTTCACAGCGTTTTCTGCATCATTAACGATGGCTTTGATTAATGGTTTACATCCATAAAGCCCCACCTGTGAGAAGCGCAATAAAGAAGAGCATTTGTCAGGCCACATCCGTCTTTGATTCCCACACATAGACACAAAAAGAAAACTGGAAAGTGAAGGCACAGGGGGTTAATTTTCTTCGCACCTGTACTAAAATCTCTACTGGTATAAATATTGTGACTTTCCAATCAGCAATTTTGGTGCTAGTGCAAAGTGGCACACAGAAGGCGTGTTCGATAGGGAAAATAGCCTCGCATCAATTCTGCAGTTTTCTGCCGACCTCTTCGCTGTTTGCAACCCACCCATGTAATCCATCATGGAGACATTAATTACGTACTATGCTCTTCCAGGACAAAGACTCTAATGAAGGGCCTGTCAACACAGGCCCTTCCCGAAAACTGCAGTCATGGAGGTTGGAGGATGCCCCCCCCACCCCATTTGAATTTTATCTTGAGGAGGAAAGCGAAAAACTGTTCAACTGCATTTTCAGCAGCTGCAGTGTGATAATGTTTGCTCAGAGCACACCTGGGAACAGTTTTCTATTTCTGTAATAGATTTGTGGCAATTAGTAAAGTTTTTACAAACGACTTTAAGAAAATGTGTTTTTGAGTTGACACAAAAACTGCAGTAGAGGTATGAGCAATTTAAACTATTAACAATGACCAAAAATAATCATTAGAAGTTACTTCTTAAATTCGTGAAACTTTGCATGATCAATCTACTAGAGATTTCTCCTTTCGTTAGTCTTCGGAGTTTTGAGGCAGTGAAGTACTGGCTCTTTAACGTTATCACCAAAGTCGCTGCAGTGTACAGAAGCAAGAAAAATGTAAAGAAGAAGAACATACAACTTATTTTAGTTGTTTAACCAGAGTCAGATTGGGATCAGCTACGTCCCTTGCCGCAGCTGTTGCTGTTTGGTGTGGGTATTTTTTTTCCTCTGGCAATGTGCGCTCTGCAGGGACACAAGGGGAGCTAGCTCTGAAAGGTTTTGCCTGAAGATAAATTGGGTAACCTTCTTCTGTCATTAGTAATACCTTTTCCTCTGGTGAACAGCAAGACAGAGCAGGCAGAGGGGGTGATGGAGGAAGAGAGACCGGGGAAGGTGTGAGGGAGGGGAGGAGAGCCAGGAGTCAGCGGTAATTAGGCATGAAACAGAAGCCCACTCTGCTCAGTTATGGCTTGAGTTTCACACCTTGAGCCATCTCTTTGTGCCTCTGAGGCTCAGCTCAGAGAGGGCTGCGACCGCTGCGAGGTGTCCAGCTGAAACAGAGAACAGACCTGCAGCAGTCCTGTCCTGGCTCTATCTTCAATCCATCACACCGCCTACACACTTGTGTCTCAGTCTGGCCGGTTGGCAGGGAGGAGCTCTGTGTCTGGCTGACTTGTCGTGTCTGTCTGGGGCACATGTATTTGAATCCCATGGGTGGAAAGAGAGGAAGGGGAACTTTACAGGTAAAATACTTTGCGGAAAGTAAAATTAAACGTGTTAAGGAATGACAAATAATACATACATACATACACACACACACACACACACACACACACAGACAGACATATATATATACTATATATGGTTATTGCTGAAAGTAAGATAATATTGATCCATCTCCCATGGTTATTGGGTAAGTTGGACACAATTATCTTAGCTCAAAATAAGCAAAAAAAAGGACATTACATATTTATTAATCTTTCTAAAATAAATTAAGATAAGCAGCTAAGGGCTTCATATTTTGTAATTCGGACACCTAAGTGGAACTGATATTATCTAACTATATATTACCTTGGATGTTAAAAGGTTTGCCAACTAACGTTTCTAAAATGACCTCACAGTAAATTATAGCTACACATGTACTGATTCTGCATGTGATCAGAAATGAACAAAATTATAAGCTGTGATTTTAGGGAAGTTGATGTTTGATGTAGCTACTTCTCTGAACAACCGCTTAGTGCAATGTATAAGATATACTGTAGAATGGTAATTAGAGGGGCTAGTAGGCTTATCATGGTTTTGACCTTTGGAGAGAGGCAAATTATCAATTTCTCATGCAGTCTATGCAAAACAACACTCACTTACTCCCGGCTCTAGCTCCGCACACAGACCTAAGTGTGGTAGAAGATTTCTTATTTAACTCTAGGCAAGAAATAATAGTGGTGTTTCCCAAAAATGTTGAATCAAAGTATTTCTTTCATACTGTGCACATGTATGTATATAAGAGAGGATGTGGATTATGTACATTCAGCTTTCACAGCTGTAACATTAGTGACAAAAAGCAAGCAGAGAAAAAAAAATAAGATCACAAGGACATAAGTGCAACACAAGGATACTGTGACTGACAGGCCTGTGCAAAATAAATGAGGAGCAGGGTGTCCACAGCTGTTAACGACTAAACCCTGATTAAACAGTTATTAATCAGATGAGGCCAAAAGGGTCTCTCCAAAATTCATCAGTTTTATCTGTTCTACAAAGGTCAAAGATGTAATGCAGTAGTATTAGAAAGGTTGGACTAAGAGGTAATGGTATTAGAGATTATTTAACATGGATGTCCAAGGATATGAATATAATTGAGCCAGTCATCTTTACTTTTGGGCTTTTGGGCTTCTAAGGAAAGAACATATGAAGACGAAGAATTTCCACATCCCAGGGCTTCTGCTGCTTCAAGATTGGCAGCTTAAGGTTCTAACTATAGACATGCTGAACTATTCGGTAACACAATTTGTCATGATGCTCTCTACATATTCTCTATCACTGCACAAGGGCAAGCCGTCAGTTTAAAAGCCACCTCTTGATTTGACCTTTGTAATATGGAAGCCATTAATTTTCCCACCCATTCTTTTTGAAGGCACACAAAAAGCTGCCAATCACCTCCGTGGTGCACACGTAATGACATAAAAACAGAGAGGAGATTAACAACAACAAGGCAATTTTAGATGAAAACACTGAGTGATGTGGCATGTAGCAGAGCCTGCAAACTGTTTATAATGCCACTGTGGAAAGCATGAAATACTGACATATGGGAATAAACATCCTCGCCACGGTGTTGGTGATTTTACAAGGGCTTCAGTCTTGTGTGAAAGATCTATGAAATGTGGCCAATATGGCTCTGTCTATAAAAAAATATAGTGAGCGAAATTACTATATGTAAATGATGGGTGAAGGTAAGGTTTAGGGTCCCCTGAGACATGGTATTTCATTAATTTTTTTCAGGCACTTTGACATAATTGCGAGCTCTAAATCTATGATCGGCTCATGCAACTGCAAAACCCACAGCGGCGCTTGACATTCATGGAGGTTCACCTGCTATGGTATGGTAAAGAAGTGTTGACAAGGGGGGAAATGTAAAATCAGCTAAAGAAAGCGGGCAAAGATTAGCGTGAGTGCACGAAACGAAAGAAAGAAAATTACAGGTTGAACGGTATGAGCATATGAAACTGAGGGAGCGTTTAATTAGAGGCTTTGCTATTGATTAAGCTGGGCAGAGGTGGGTTTTTCATGAGCTGCTTGGGTTTTTGTGGAGCCATTTGTTTTTCAGGCAGCAGCAGGCAGATGGGATCCATCCTGCAGAGAAATAAAGTTGTGGGGTAGGGGGAATTTAAGAGGGAACCATGAGAAAAGACCAGAGATATGGAACAGAGAGAGCTGTTTTTTCTTCATTTTAATTGATGAAGCAAGGGAGCTCATTCTAATTCTAATTGACAGCGTGATGATTGGTTAAAGAAGTGTGTGCTGAGGCAGGAGAAGCACTGGCATATGAGAACTCTGCATAGAAACAGAAAAAAAGTTGGGAAAGAGCTGAAAGCAACGGAGGTCAACGTAGACTATAAGACTGTGGTGTGTTTGTGGTGAGTGGGGGAGAATGATCATTTTGGCAGAGTAGTGTCAACAGCTGTAGTCTCTGCGAGCAGAAGCTGCAGCATCCGTGACTCAACAGCTGTCACTGCTGCTGTGCCCTTTAGTCAGCTGCAGATTTGCAAACCCTCTACCACAAGTGTCCCACTGATGGGCTTAAATCTGTATACAAAAAAACAAACACAGCCATTTTAAACGAGAAACGTACAGGGCTGCTCACATCATAAAAGGCTTTTTCTATTTCTGATTGACTTTTTTAATCTGACAGAAAATGTGTCTATACTATGAGTATTTGGTTTCATTGGAACTGGTGGATTAAGATGCTATACATACAAGTACATGGAGTTTTTTAGGCAGGCGGAACCACAGTAAAGCACATAGGCATAATTACAGTTTCAAAATGATGGCGTATTACTAGATGACAAGGGTGGAAATAAAAGCACAAACATAATTGTATGCTCATGCTGCCAGCCTGAAGTATTAACACACTGCACAGGTCACAAAGGCTTGACAACGTCTGAATAAGTATTGTATTTAACTAAAAACAGCTTTAGAGGAAAACGCTGTTCTCACAATTCCCCCATTAATCTGCTGATAGAAAATGTGTGTTTTTATAAGTGGCAACAGTTCCTTTAGCAAAATAATGCATATCACTAACCACACAATTTGTTAGATGCTTACTCGCTGCTACTACTTGGCCTTGGCCCTTGCCTGCTTTCCCAATTTGCATAAATATGAGGAGTTTAAAATGCCAGAGCAAAATGAAGCCACCTGATGAACTCATCTTGGGTTAGCTATGAGTCCATTAAGTTTATTAGGCTGGCAGCATGCGCAGGCCACCACTTGAGGTTAGGCGTGTGAGACACGTCGCCTTGCATATAAGTGTTATATAAGTTCAGCCCATTGACCCTATTGAAAGAATAACTGGAAGAATGTGACTGCAACTGACAGGACATAATCCTTTAGAATGAAGATTTATGACCCATGGCCCACAATGTAGGACTGTGGATATAGATGTTGTTCAACTAGAAGTCATGTGATGATTTGTTCCGACTGCCATGTTGGACATGTAGCGGACTGGACTGTGGTACACATGTGATACTGTGTGCTGAGCGATTTGGCCTGTGGTTCGTGTTTTCAGCTTTGGAAATTGCACTGAATTGTGCTGTGGGAAATGCACTCAGACTGTTGAGTGGACTTGACATGGCCGCTTTTCTGACGAACGTGGCTTACATAAGTGTTGATGTCTAAAGTTTCCCACAGCGACTAACCTGAGACACATTGAGTGTATTTACATGGACTTACTGTAAGTAACTAGGTTACAGACGGCTTCTTAAGTGTCACCTTTACAAGCTGTTTTCTGAGATTGGGGTAGGGGATAAGGAAAACCGATGTCGATTTCTGTCTGAGAACTCCAATTTCTTTGTCACGTATGCGGGTAACCAGGTTTATTATGTGCATTAAAAACAAAGCTGCAGGCACGAACCCGCAACTCACTGAAAGAATGAAAAAAAGGAGAAATAAAAAAGGGCGATGCTGCCTCAATTTAAAAAAAGTCTGCCCAAGGTCTGTAAGGAAACGTGATCAGGAAATTTTCCTTTCTCTCCATGACACGCACACACAAAAGTTAGGCTTCCAAATAAGTCAGAGTGCGTGGAGAGATCAGGTTTTCTCTGCTGCATGTGTACATGAATTTCTAGTACCCAGGTTTCCTAAGTGCATGTAAACACAATTCCCGGATTAACAGAGAAAGCTGATTTCTCTGAGTACCTCGGTTCCTTACAGTAAATCCATGTAAACGCAGTCAGTTAGGGATAGATAGACCCATATATCCCCTCCTGGTAGGTTTCCTGACACTCTGAAATGTGATTTGACTGAAGTATCAGATTTTGACGACCCTCATTAGGTTGAGTTTAACCCACCGTTATCAACGAGTCAGTAATTAAACGTTCACAACAGCCTCGGTGTCCACAGGTGTTACGAAACAGAGTATGTTAGATATCATCAATGCTTTGTGTCGAGAGAGCAAAAACATGAGAAGTCATATCTTCACACTACATGCACAGTGTGAACAAGAATGTCAGGACAAAGTAACTGGGTAATAACTCAAGCCTTACTGTGGATGTAAGTATTTTTTAAAACTCTGTGTCCTGGGATCCTTTTGAATCTCTCATACATAAATATCACCTCTAGATCCTAGTACATGTCTCCTTCCTGAATGATGTGATGGCTATGTGGTGTTTGTTATATACTTATATACTATTCTTTTCAAAAAAGGATGTTTGGGCTGATTTATTTGAAATTGCAATAATGACACCGGGCTTTAAAGAAGCTATAGCTAGAGAGTTAACAATAACAATTAACCTATCAGAGAGCTTCAGAAGTATCACAATCAATGTCCAGAAGCTTCAGAGCTGTTTGAGGAGGCAATGAGTGTAGATTTAAGATATAAACTGTTGTCTGTTGATTTTGAATTTGCAAATTAGTAAAATAAATCTGTTTTTGATTAACTGTAGGAAATTCCTTTAAAGTATTTAAATATTCTCTCTCAATTGAATGTAAGGTAGCACAAAGTCCCTGGAGTGGTAATGTTTTTGTTTAAAAGTTTTAAAGGTAGAATACGTGAGGGGTGTGGGGTGTACTATAATTATTTTTAGAATTTTATCAATAAAGAACGCCAACTACGCCAGTGGTAAAACCACAGTTTCAGAGGAATCTGTCGCAATCACATAGGTTCTTTGGATCAGGTAAAGAGAAATTACCATTATGTTAGGTTTAGGTTTGCGACACCTTAATTTGAAAGTTTCCATATAATCCACGGCGGAGCCTGTGTAAAATCAGTGTGGAAACTACCTGTATCAGGAGAGGTAATCTGCTGCTAGTCTGACAGGCTGGGCCAACAGAACCAGCCAGCTCACTCTGCCGTTCCTGTCTGAGCCCCTCTGACAGAATGTTGGACTATTGTTACCCAGACTTCAGCTAATGAGCCGATACCACCTTGGGATCTCTTACGCAGGAAGGAAAGCAGCAGCTTTAAAACTAGGGTGTGGTCTGTGTGAGATGTCTATCAGCAACTGTGAGACCAGCTGCAAAGGCTACATTTAAACTTCATCCTGTTCTCGGATTTAACTCTGCGATAGTGTTTGATTTGAACTTTGGTAGAAATTTCTCTGCTGCATTGGCAGAATGCAGAAGTCAGTATGTACATGCTTCTGTTTATGTCACTGTCTGAATCTGTCCCATAGAGGTTTGAAACCTGTGAGCCATTTACTCTGTTAATCAAAATAAAGCTTCACCTTCACCAATAAAGCAAAATGTAAGAGACAAAACTCCAGACAGGTCTCCATTACAGGTTTTTAGGTCTTTTGGGGGCCATTACAGAAAGCCCTTATTTAAAGCCTTGAGAGAGGAAAGAGGATTTTCCTTTTTCAATTTGCATTTAAAGAGGCAAATCCCACCCAACTTTAGGAATCCTATCTTATCTCAGGTTGGGAGTTTCTGTTTTTTCCCCAAAACTTTATGTCTGTTACCTAGCAACAGATGTTATTTGTCTCACTGAAAAATGCAAAACACAGAACAAAAGAGGCAGGCTCTTAAGAGTTAGAAGTGTCGATAAAATGTGTGCAGAGATCCACAGATGGTCTTTGTCAGTGAAACAACAACGTGGAGAGCGCCGCGTCACATGGTGGAGACATTTATAACGAGTGTTGGCTGAACTGCCGCTCTTTGTACAGCACTGAAGTAGGTCACTCAGCTGGTGAATGTGCAAAACTCTGGTGGGCTGTTGTTAAATTGATGTTTACATCATTTGGGTGGATAGTGTCTTAACCACGTGAATAGGAATAACATTAACATTTTAATCATTGTGTACAAATGTTTTTTATCATCAGAGGTAAAATGGTTAAGGTGCGTGTGAAAACTTAATAGTAAAATAATAAAAATTAGGGCAATCTCCATTGATAAATAAGTTTAAAATATTTAAGTCATTTGAAGTCAACAAGTTTTGTTTTACTAATTTTTCATTTAAAAATTAGGCGATGCAAACTTTTGCACCCGACTGTTTATCATCTTACTGTCCGTTTCTTTGGTTTGTTTTTTTCTAAAATCAGATTTTTCTTTGACCCATTTCTCAATCACTATGCAACTGTAACTCTGTTGCCATTCCTTTGATGATGTCATAAAATAACACATTCCAAAGTAGTTTTTTTTGTGCAACGTTTACATTTACATTCAGTCTTTTGGTCGAGGCTTTTATCTAAAGCGACTTACAATTGAGGTAAAGTCTGGTCTGTGATGAGCCCTCAACACCACATCTTTAAAAACAAACGCCCCTGTTCTTTATTGCCTTGTTTAACCAAATTCAGGACGCAACCTGATTATTAATATTTAATATCATCAGATTAGTTTTTGATTATTTATTTTCACATTTTAGGGACTATTTCATTTAACATTATTTCAAAGAAGTTAAACCTAACTGTTTATCACAATAGTCTTTGTTTGTTCAAACTTATCGTCAATGATTCCTTGACTTGGGTTGATTACAGGGTTTTAATAAAGAAAAAATAAGTTGAATATTCATGTTAAAAATGTTCTTGTTGAAATTTTTAGAATCCATAACTGTTTCTTTGTCATGTTTGGTTGCTGTTCACAGCACAAAGCGAAAGGATTAAACTGATGATGTATTGTCCAACACTCATTCTGACACTCTCCTCCTTCAGAGCTGAGCTGAGCATATTGTACGTTATTAATTAACTTAAGATAACAAATGAGCTGTCATACCAAAAGTACCCTCACGTGTCTGGTTTGAAATGACAGAGCAGAGTCTAACACTACTCTGACTTAGTTCACGTTAGCTTTATTGGTAAATGCACATAGAAATTACATTTTAAAACTACAAAAATAAACAGGAGAAACAAGTTTCTTCACTCTTCTTCACAACAAAGTATCTTCACTCTCCTTCAAGAATTGGTTTTGATGAAGCGCGAGGCACAAGCGAAGGAGTTGATGAATCTGCTCCACCGTGAAGACTTGTTCCTTTTCTGCACATCTGAGCCCCGACAGCACACCTGTGCACACTCAGGTGTGGGTCCAGCCCTCACACCATCCTCCGCCGTCATATCTTTCACCACATGCTCTGCAAACCTGACACGTTTCACCTTCTTCACCTTGTTCTCTACTTTTTTGTCGGAGCTGTTTGGTGTTTGGATTCCAGCTTGTTTCTTATGTCTGGTTGCACCCTCTGTCCTGTTTCCCACGGGTGACTTGTTTAAATAAGCCACTGTTAAATTCAGGTTCTCGATGGTTTTGAGCAGCATGTTCCTCTCCGACTCCCAGGCTTTTAGTTTGTCCTCCTGGTCCTGGCCGCTCAGAAGTCCTGTGGTCTTACATTCCGTCTCCACCAGTCTGTCTGTTCTGGTATCTCCAGACTTCTGGAGTCCTCTTGTCTGCTTGTACTTCTGCTGGAGTTCTTTCATGTCCTGCAAATGCAGAAGTGCCTGTTGCCTTGAAAACACTTCAGTCTGCAGGTGAGCTGTTAAATTCTTCTGTTGTGTCAGCAACAGCTTAAGCTCCACATTTTCTCTTTCTAGAGCCTGGATCCGCTTTGCACCTTCAGCCGAGTGCTGCACGGTGGGCTTGTAAGTCCGCTTTTGGAGCAACATTTGAATAAGTTTTACAGGAAAACTACGTATCAACACAGTTGTACAGTTATAACTAACTCAGTTTCAGGTCTATTACGGTATCCATTCCACACCTCAGTAACTATGCAACCGCTAACTCTAGTGTCATTCCTTTGATGATGTCATAAAGTAACACATTCCAAATAGTTTTTGGGTGAAATGTTTACATTTACATTAATTTCAAGTCTGCTCTGTGATGAGCCCTCAACACCACATCTTCAAATGCAAAAGTCCTTGTTTTCTGTTGCCTTATTAACCCAAATTCAGATTACAATGACATTATTAATATCATCAGATTACAGTTTTCGATCATGTATTCACAAATTTTAGGAACTATTTTTAACATTATTTCAGAGAAGCTTTCAGACGCACTAGAATTCTGACATTATCCTGACTTTTTTGAGGAGCGTATTTATGTTTGAACGAAAATGTCCACTGATCGTGCACAGAAATTGAGCGGTTTTCACACGAGGACGCTTCTCTCTGGAGATCTCCGGCTGTGTACTACATGTTTAAAAGGTTTGATCGAGCAAGTTTCATCAAATTTATGTGTAAAAGGAGTGCTCCTGTAAATACACTTATTTTTGAAAGATGGATAATATTTTTTGCAACATTATTTGCTGCTTTTGAATGTGGCAGAGGAGTGAAGAAGAGAGTGCAGGCAGGGTGGAGTGGATGGAGAAGCGTTTCAGCTGTGATCGTTTACAGAAGTGTCTGTGCGGATGAAAGGGAAGATGTACAAGATGGTAGTGAGACCAGCTGTCTTGTACAGTCTGGAGATGTGCAGGCATGTGCAGAGGAGAGATGCAGGGTATAATGGGAGAAAAACGCTGAGGATGGAGCTGCCAGACAGAAGGAGAGAAGGAAGGCCAAGGAGGAGGTTCATGCATGTTGTGAGAAAGTTCCACAACACAAAGTGAGATGGAAACAGGTGATTTGCTGTTGCAACGCCTAAACCAAAGATCAAAGTCAAAAAATGGTTGTCATCTGCACTAATGTTATTAACGTTATCTCTACTGTGAACGTAAATACAATCAAAATAAACATCAGTAAAAATACTTTTAAACCAGCTATTCTAGAATTGGGAATTGTATTTCGAAATGTACTAGAAATGATATTGGCAGGAACAATATAGAATATTAGGAGACTAATCCGAACATTTTGAGACAGTCCATAAAATAAAAGTTTGTTGCAGTTCTTAATTAGACTTGTTCACTCTTTGTAATCAAAGGGCTTTTCTCTTCAACTGTGAGTTTTAAGCTCTTTCCACAGATGTTCAGCTGGTTTAATATCGGAATGTAGAAAAGCCAGAACTGACTTTTAAATATACCCATAAATATAGCATGCACATTGCTATGTGGACAAAAACAAATGTGCAGGCTTTCTTGCTTATTACACATATGTATATATACAAAAACTGATTTTTCAAATTAATAAACAGCAGCAGTGAAAATATCCGCATCATATTAAACCTGCATAATCATAATTAGCACATCTGGCCAAGTGGTTAATCTGTACATTCATGGATAACCACACTTTACAGCTGTGTTACATGCAAATACAGGGAGCATCTGGAACTTTGAAAGCATCATTAAACCACTTAACTTCCTTTCATTACCACACAAGGATGGCATTTGAAAAGCCCAGTCATTTCTGCCTACGTCACAGGCTGTACAGTAGTTAAGGGACAGCACAGCTCAGCTCAGTACTGTATGACCTGGACTCACAGGTTAGGATTCCTCTCATTGTTGGCAGTGTGGGGCCTGCCAATCTGGTTAAGAGAAGGTGCTGCTTGGGACGCTCAGCTAATGCAGACAAGTCTCCTCTTTTGGAGTTTTACCTTCATTTAAAAACAGTTTTCAGAAATACATGTTCATGAACTGTACCAACCAGCAAAAAGAGTCTTCTTTGGTGTACTCTCCATCATCACTTAAATTATACTTGACAGGCAATCCACATGCCAATTAATTCCAATATGTTTTTTTAGGTTGTTTAAAAGGAATCTTTCAAGTAGCACAATTGCTACAGAATAGTGGGATGAAATTAAAACATCAACCGAGTAAAAACGTAGCTTTTCACGTGCCTGTAATCAAGTTTTTCCCAACTCAGTGTTTATAGACCATTAGAGCAGTAATAAATAACAATAACGTGGCTACAGGGATTCTCACAGTTCTGTGAGGTTTTATTTGGCACAGCTAAGCTTTGAGTTAACTGCTAATATTCTCCAAATGATTAATGCTGACTTTCCTGTATTAACCTGGTAATATATTACTTAGAACTAAGCACGGAGAAACGCTGTCATCATGCTTCCAGTCATGTTGCTAGATCAGTGACTTTCGGCTTGTCCCTTCACAACCTTCCCACTTTTATCCAGACTTGGGACCGGCACAAAGGTGGCCAACACCTGGTGGTGTGGGACTTAAATCCTCAGCCTTCTCAAACCAAACCCAATGCTCTAAGCTATAAAGCGAGTCCAAAGACTAGCTGCACCAGTCTTGTTGAGAATGGAAAAGTGACAGCATAAAACAAATATTGAGAGCAAGCATATCCAAGTACTGTATTTGCATGGAGTTTCTTGGTAAATCTCATGCCGTTTTATTATTACTATCAGCAGAACATTTACCATTTATTCATGTCCAAATACTTCAAAGATAGGTACCATGTCATTTTTTTCTCTTCTTCTTGAAAAGGTCTTTTTGTAATTGTAACTAATTAACTGTAACTTAAAAAATGTTTGTTCGAAAAATATTTATTTGTTAAAGAATTTATCAAGCATAAGCTCAATAATATTTAGTCTTATTAAATATACTGCTCCTTTCTACATTTAACCATTGGATGAGTGCTCTTACAGTAGACTAGGTCTCTAGCTTCACTCCTGGGCTGGCACATCGTGAAGAATGTGCTCTGCCAAAACATCCTGTTTTATCTCCAAAAATGTCAATTACAGAGGCAAGACACCTTCAAACTGTCATTTCCTTGTGACTTCAACCAGCTCCAAAAATCATCTCACTGACTGGAACTGGATGTGGGTTCACCATATGATCTGGATCACAGTATCAGTGTTACAAGTGTCATCCAGACAGACTACCAGCGACTATAACTTCCTCTCTGGAGTCCCATTTTTACATTCTCGGAGCCTGAGCTCAGTACCATGACAGACAGCTGTGCTACAGACAGAATCAAATTGAAAGTGTGGTGGTGACATGGATGAAGGGCTTTATTTCTTGAGGAGTGAGTCTAACATTTTTCAAAACCTGGTGTATGGTTTCACACAGCTGACTTCCAACCAGCTACTGATCCAGAGGCACACGCGCACATACATGTGCACGGTTCAGGGCTGGAGGTAGAGTTGGAGTAAGTAAACATCACTGCCACGATGCCTCAAAAGACATCAAGACTGGGGATTTGATATAGTTTGGTCACTGAGGCCAAGGTCCTCTGAGACACTGGAAGCTTCTGAGAGAGAGTGCAGTGTACGGGGGTGATGTGATATACACTGGCAAGTAGTAGTAAAAAGAATGAAAAGACAAACAGGCAGAGACAAATGGCAAAAGAGAGGTGTACAGAGTAAAAATTTGAGTTGGTTTATGATGCCTGCCCCTTGCTTCAAGGGACAGGAAATATGTTTGATCTCATGAGGAACTTCACACGGAAAGATAACTCTGCAACGTGTCTCACTAGTGGTCTTCACTCGTTTCCAATGCATCCTTCTCTCCTCTCAGATAAGAGGACCGATACAAACGAGAAGATGGAAAGAGGATTAACAAACAGTGAAGTATGATTTATGGACCCTTCGCATTGGTTTCCATTCCACAGGTTTACTGTTGGGGGGGAAACAACTCACATTCTTCTGAGGGAATGTCTTTTAATTGTACCTCTCTCTATCATGCACACAAACACAGTGGGAGAAGCGCTCCTTTGCCTGTGCCTTCCCCTTTCCTGTTGTCTTAGCTCTGAGATCATTTGTGCTGACTTCTTAAAAGGCCTTCAGGCTGTCACTTGGACAGAGTGGATGGCCCTAACTGTATTCAGAAAAGTGGTGTCACATCTGTGCAAGCCCAAATGGATTGAAGGTTTTTCCTGCTTTATCCAATCGTCTGCGTAATGCACCGCCGACACCTTGTAAACTCTGTCACTTAGGGTGCTTTCAACATTTCCCCTCTATTTAGGCTAGTTTAACATGCTTCACATTGACTGTGCTGAGTGCTGATACTTAATATAAACAATATTCTGCAAATCAGGGAGCGCTCTAAACTTTCTGGTGATTTAGCAGGTAGCAACAGCATTTTTACATTTTCTACTTAATGAGTTGGACCTTCATTCATTTATCAGTGAGAGGTAAATCATTAGACCTGCTTAATGTCTTCATATAACTGCAGCGTGGCATTGTAGGCAGAAGAGCAGACGCCTACTCGCGCGAGCCTTGTTTAGTGCTTTCCATAATGAGAATCGATGCACTTGATGGTCATGAAGTGTATTTGATGATCATGTAATTTTATCGCTATAGCTACTCAAATCTAATCAACTCTCAGGCAGAGGCTTTTTTTGTTTTAATAGTTCAATATTGAATGTATGGCTTGTGGCAGTGGCCCCGGGCGGCCCAGCCTATCTGCTATTTGCACTGTACTGTGTGTGTGTGCTTTGCATTTCCCAACTCCACACTTCCACACATTCTTCTTATTTTTCATCCTCTGGATCTGAAGGAATCTTGCTGTATGAATGTCAACGAATGTACCTATTCAAAATACTGTACCTTTGAGTGCATTACAATATTTTTTTTGCAAATCTTGCTCATATTTTTGTATGTTTTCTATGGGGCACACTGTAGCTCCAGGCCTGCCATTCCTCACCTGCCCACCAGCCATCACTACTGAGTTTCACCAGATCATCACCTGTCTACCCAGCTGCTCCTCATGAGCCATTAACCTCAGTGTATATTGAGGCCAGATGTTTCAATGACCATCTGCAACCCTCTGGTTTCGCTTCCTGGTCTGGCTGCTTTCTCATTTACAACTGTAATCATGCTTTTTGACCCATAATGGTTGTTTTCACCTCACCTGTTTTGCCTCCTGGGCCTACTTTTGGGCTCCAGCTATGTGATTCAGTGTTACATTTCGCTCTTCCTGTCTACCTTCCTTTATTTTCCCTCCTGTGTGACCTTTCAACGATGAGCCTTGGCAGCCTCCGTCTTGTTGGGTGCCATGCCTCCATGTGAGCGCGATAATGACTGTTATCATAAATGTGAGGCGGCACAGACAGAAGGTGGGCATTTTTTATGGAACGATCTGAATAAGTGGAGGGACAGGAGACGAGGGGAAGAGCATGCCTTAACAGCACACATGCAGTTAGCCAGAGATGGAATGCTGCTTAAATGTAACTGCCAGCATGCGGTATTTTAAAAGCTTCCAAGCGCTTAGTCCTGCTTTACCAGTTATCGACAGAGTTGTTCATACAGTGGCTAACAGTGTGTGACAGCAGACGTTTTACTCAATACTCTGGACTTATTGGAACTGTCCTCTGTGCTTTTAGAGTATGAAAATGATTTCGTTCACTTAAGTCTTACTTATGAGTAGCAACAAGGTAAAACGTAGGAGAAAGTTTCTTCAAACATTAATGTATGTATGATGATAGTCTGAACAAATATTCAAGTGAAACTGTATAGATACTTGGAGCAAATTATTCCATTCAATTCATTCCCTGTGAACTGTCTGAATATGCCTTTCTGTCATGCCATGCCTTGAATGTCAAATCCATTCATTGCTCTTAGATCTTTTGAGTGCACCTGCAGGCTCATGTGTCTTGTAAGTATGATTATAACATGGAATTACTGTTCGCTCAACCTTGAATCAATACTCTTCCCTCTTAAAACACATTCATCTCTGTAAAAAGCAATTAAACATTGGCAAATCAAAGAGTACATTCTATGATACACCTTGTCAGTGAAGCCTGCAGTGAGAGGTCAAACGTTTCACGACATGAAAGATTGAATGTATCAATAATACATTAAGGCAGAATGAGGGTAGTGGTACCTAAATGAGGCGTCACTGCCATGTCACATTCGGGAACAGGTGTGCCGCTGCAGACACTCCCGTGCCGTCACGTAAGGCGTGTATATACGGCATGTCAAATGAACAGGTGTTGTGTATAATTCATCTTTGTTCCATATTTCATGTACCGAAACAGAAGAGTGGGTTTTGGAGTCTCCTGGGGGGCCTTTCTGCAAAAAGACTGCCCGCCTTCTGGCTCAGTGTGGTGCACCTCTTCAGGAGGTCTCTCAGCAGGAACCAATCTCTAGGAATGTGTGTTTGTCAGGCATTCTGTGTATGAGCTATCTGAATATGCTGAGTTTGTGCAACGATGTGTACTAGGGTATCTCGGTATATCTCACGGTTGCTCAGTGATCAGGTGTGCACCATGAAACAATTTGACAATGATCTGCAATTCCCAAAGTACTGTACAATGTGGTTGCGAATAAATTCATACTTTTTTATTAATCAACTCTCAAATGTATAATTTATGCCATCTCCAAGGAATGGAAAAAGCCCAAAAAGATGAACATGAAGTAGAATATTGGATTAATTCACAGAGGAATCGTAATGTACGTGAATCCAATGCCAAATTGCTCTTTTCTCAAAATATTTTATGGCCAAACTGCTAGATATGCCATGCTATGTCAAACAAAATGACAACTGTTGTGAACAGCAATCAAACAATAAATTTTGCACAAGTAAGACAAAAGACTCAAATTATAGTGGCTTCTATTACAACTTACTCAGCAAAAAGTGATTCAACTGCTCCACCTGAGGGAAAAATACTGAGTCCCCTTTTCACATAATGGGCACGGTCTCTTTCAACAGCGATAGAAAAGAGCTGTTGATCTGTCACTCATGCTTAGAAGGACTTCAGGGCCAAAATTGATCCAACTGCAATTCATGTACTGCACTACTCGCGTCTGGGTCTCTTCCATGGTTGGCACAGAATTTTGACTAGAAGTTTGAGACAAGTAATGAGAGTGGTCGAATGTATTTTTTATTTCTCTATCAGCAGTACTAAAAGAATTTTGAGGTTAAGTATAGTACAGTATATTAAAATGGAAAAGGACACCGGATTACAACCTGTGTTCAGTTAATAAAAGGAAGTTAAATGTTGCTGTAGATGTTAAATGGTAATTAATTAAACTAATTATAGTATTGCTTTGTGTGTGAGTTAATGTGTCTTAAGATATTGGGGGCACAATAGAACAAACAGATAATATACTGAAAACCTCACAAGGGTATAAACTTGCATCAATTATGCAGGGAATCGCGCATTTGGAGTGCTGCTGATTGTCATCATTACACCCATTACGTTGTACAAGTCTGAAACAGCTGGAGGAAGAGGTTATGTGAGTCGCACAATGATGTTTTTCATGAGAAAGAACAAACTCGGGTTGTGGATTTGCTCTGTAAAACATTTTGTGGGCCCAAATTTACAGAGGCTTTATAACCATGAAGTCTTAATTACTTTGTTAATTCTATTCTTACAGAAACCTCAAATTCCATTTAGAGAGGATATACTGTAAAATCCCTTATTATGCCACTTATACGCCTTTATGTTGTGCAGATCCAGCAGTGTGATTTGAATAGGATCAGACAGTTACACAAACAACAATTAAAAGCTTGGTTAAGTTTGTTCTTCTTGATTACCAGTGAAGTTGTATCCTGCATACAAATCAGCGCCTCCACAACAAATGGCTGTTGATATGCATTTGTGATGATCAAGGCTTCATTCAAAAGACGCCTCTGTCCCTCCCACAACACAATACACTCTCATCTAAAGCTTTTATGAGTAAGACCAGTCACTTTACAAAGACAGATGGTAATAGTCTAGTGAGAGACTGGGACAGCCATGTGTTTGTAGTTCTCTGTTGTTCAGTCATAACTATATATAGTCAAATGAGGTGATACATTTTGACAGGTAGACATAAGGAACACCAAAGACCTGCCAGGGACTTAACACATCATCTGTAAACTCAGACAACATGTGCCTCCACCACTCACAGCCATCCTTCATAGTTCTAGGTGAGACGGGCACCGCGATTGCTTTGCAACGCTGTGATGAAGACAAATGGAGAAGTTCAATAGGTTACAGTTAGCACAGAGCAACACGGACTATGACAGGCAGAAGTGATTTCTAGGGAACTGGGCTCAAACCCGGACAATAGGAGTGCCAGCTTTGGCTAAAGCCACAACCAGCCTCATAAACTTGACTGATTGCTTACTCGCTGTTCCCAATACTGTGATTACACGGTAAATATTGTAATAATACAGAATAAATGCAAATAATCAAGACGCCATTATAAGCGCTGTGGGTTTGACTTTCTATTTTTAGTTTATTTTATAGGTGGGAAAACGTGGACAGGACATTTTGAGTTGATGTTAAATGAACTGCAATAAGTTATGGTTGTGAAGACAAAAGGAAAAACCTGTAGTGGATCTCTGCTGTAAAAATGAACTGTGTTGTTTCCCACATTTACACGAGCAAACAGGCTCTGGGCCAAATGCATTTAAATAAAACTGCATTTCATTGTGTTTGCTGTGTTTTGACGTGCTGAGTCTGCATTGTTTTTCTTATGTGAACAATCTAATATTATTGTTCATTATGGGTTGACAACTCCCCAATTAGCCTAAGCAGCGAGCTTAAAATGTATAAGCTAAGCAGCATCTCAAAACACAGCTTGAACCTGTTTCCAGTTTTCGGCTAAGCTAACAGGCTGATGACAGGAGGAAAGAACCTTGTACTCTCTGAAAAATCATCATGGCTAGTATTGCATTATATAAACGTGTACGGTGAAGAATGGCGCACCCTTCATTCATACAGTGTAGCTGAACCTCTAATCACTTACTGGAAGTGACACCAATAGTTTCAACAACAAAACAAACAAAAAAGTTAACGTCATATATGGCGCATACCTCATAAGATGGTGCCTAAGTACCCAGACAAAAAAAGAAAACTTCAGATTCAACACTCAATCCTATATTCTATCTCAATTTACTTGCCCTAGAGCGACGCATTAAAACTCCCACCTGCTTTCTCATTTGAAGCAATGCATGCTAGAAATGTCAGCTTACTGTCTAAAATGTAAAAATGCAGTGGGAGGGAAAACAGTGCAATAATCCAATAAAATCAGTAGTTGTCATAACAACCTACATGCTACCTTTGATACTGAAGCCCAAAGCTGGAGCTTTCATGAGATGTAATTTTTGCTAAAATAAGCAGGTGTGTCTTGATATTGTCGTGAGCGTTATGTTTTGCACAGATTAGTTTTAACCAAGGAAATATAATCAGCTCTCTGTTCAATGAAGTAGCGACCCTGGCCTCAGTTTGCTTTGTAGTCATCTGACTGGGGTCACAGAACATACCAAGCACTATTCCTACTACACAAGAAGAAAACTTTAAAAGAAACTTGCAAATCATAATAAATGTTTCTTTGCCAGGCTTTACAATCTTCTTCAAATATTGCCCTGAATGTGCATTCTTCTGTTGTTAGGTGAAAATATTGCTGACATATCATTGGAAGGGCTGGAATACTATATTAAACAAACAATGCTATCCAATTTCTCGAAATGGTACACTGATCACATTGTGCGTGGTCAGAATCGAATTTTTCTGAAATGTGATATTTGAACTGACTACATCTCTGTGAAGGGAGAGTGAAGGAAAGAGACGTTCATAAATCATTCTTTGACATTGCTGCTTCATTACCCCAAACTCACTTTCTCCCAGCCTCTCTGTCTCTCATCAAAACTCCATAATCCCTGTCAAAGCTGTTTGGATTCTAGGTTAAAAGTGATCCACAAACACGAGAGAGAGAAAAAGAGAAAGGATGGAAGTAGAGAGGAAAGGATGGAGGTGACTATAATCTCTTCTGCATGGAGCTCTGTTCCATATACCCTTATGATAATTACCTTTTGCTAGAGGCATACTTTTTTATGGTGCTTGGAGGGTGCAAGTTGTAATAATAATGCTCCACATACATGCCCTTTGTGAGCAGTTGGCAGAGCTGATCATTGGATTTTCGAGACTGCCACGAGGCCCCTGTTTTCCCCAGAAATGTCAGCTTGATGGATTTAGGTCAAGGTCAAATTTGAAAGTTCTGATTAAAAACTGAGTGGTGTTATGGATCAAATGTTGAGAGTAAAAAAAAAAAACACACAGACAGGATCAGAACAAAGTACACCCTGTTTCAAAGCCATTGCCACTGCTACCCAAGAGGATGTAAAGCACCTTTTGGTCAGCAGCAAATAATGTCAAGCACAAGGATTTGAATCAGATTTCGCCCAATGCTGATCAACCCTTGGTGCAACACTTAAACACAACAAGAAACCAAGGAAGTAGTAATTATTACAAAAATTGTAGGATAGAGACCTCAATACAACTGCATACATTAAAATACCCCAAATATTGTGAAAACTTGTACTCTCCAAATAGTCTTGGATAATACTGACTTGATATAAGGCAATTTAACTTACAGAAAGGAGATGTGTACCTCGCATTCCAACATCATCTGCAGTATCCCACTGCATCACCTGCAGTATCACTAATCTATAGTGGGGTTGAAAAAAGTCCCCCAGCAGTGACTGAGTTGTGATGGAATAACCTCAGAGGGGCAAACACCACCCACTCTGCTAAAAGCTAAACCTGCCACAGTGACTAAAGTGAGTTTGTTAACACTTACTGTAATTACAATTAGATTTTTGAGTGTTTTTCTTTTGCAATGTCTGTAGAAAACTTTGAAGCTGAGCACATGTAGAAGGATGGAGGCAGGTACTTGTTAGCCTCTAGGCTGTAATTAAATAAAGCAATATTATCACAGATGCTGTATCTAAGATATGAAGATTTTTGATTCGAATTGTTCTAAAACGAAGGAATCAACATAGAATCGAGGACAGAACTCCTACTACAGTGACATTTTGAATCAGTGTCTTTATCCAGCACTGGCTTTGTCAGTTGTAGTAAATCATCTCCTGGAGACAGAAGCACACAAATGCTGCATGCAGAGACGGCTGATGGAAGCTGTCCACGGAGCTGGATTTACCCTTGGCCGTGTTCCCTCCCTCTCTCCCTCTCACCCTCTGTCCCTCTGTCTTTCCATTTGTGTCCATCTGCCCTGGGCCTGTGTGTAAGCACACACTGCCCATGTCACTCAAGACTGTCAAGGCAAAGCTGCCACAACCATCCCTTCTCTGCTGCACAACGACTATAATGTCACAGTCAGGTGAATTATAGGCAATTGGAGTGTGCATGGTGTCAGTAGTTGCAGTCAATATGTCCTTTTTACTGTTTCAATATAAGCCTTAAAAGTCTCCTAGCAGAAGACATACAACAACATAGCCATGACCCATTCAGATAGGCGTCAACTTCATTCACACAAACACTGGCCTTTCTTATCACAGCAATACATCAATCCTGACTGTCTTCATAGCAATCTACTGTAGCAGCAGATGCGATTGGGTATGTGTGGAGCAGCAGACGTTGCAGTCGTGCTGGTAAAGACACCAGATGATTGACAGCCCAGCACAGTGGCAATCTGGGAGATATACTGTTTCCAGAAACACATCCATCCCTTTCACCAGGAAACATTTTTTCTCCGTCTCCAGCCAAGCCACATCTGGGAAATTAGCACCAGGGCCAGCAAACAATACAGAAGAAAACAGGATTAAAGGCAGGCATGCCATGCATGAACTCTCATGCAGACATGGATCTGCATGTACAGTCGATACTGCACACATGTGCATGTACACATGCTTATAGGAGTGTATGCAGGGATGTAGGAACAGTGCAACAATGGGAAGTGTGATCAGTTAAATGAACATAAAAGTGGCATAATAGCCATTTCTTCTCTTCATAGTGCTGTAAAATGAAACTTCAAAGCGCTCACAGCAGTTGACCTGAAACCTAAATTGATGCCATCTTTCAAAAAATCTCCAGCACACACTCTGATGTGCTTTCCCCGTGACTGCATACTGCATTCTTTTAAATAATTGAATTTACTTACTGTGAACACATCCACTGTTGATTTTATCCACACTAATTCATTAACTCATCAAAAGCTTTACGCTTTTATCTTCCGTGGTTGTGAAGCAAAAGAGGTCCTTTGTTATTTCTCAGGAAATAATCCTTTGTATTCATGGCATGGATGAACAATCATAACTAATGAAGTATTACTTCACAGGAAAGAAAAGAGAGGAATGATTTTAATTTAGAATGTGTCAACAGTTTTTGAGAAGCATGTCAAAATGCTGCCGCAGTTTAGAAATTCACAGTGAGCTGGCCTCTTCTGGAGAGCTGACTTTTTTCTGTAATAAAAGCAGCTGTCACCTTACGATTAAAGACTTCTGCTCTATGTTCTCATGCATTTCACACATGTCACAGAAAACATGGAGCTCTCTTTTCTACGACTGTTCTATTAGCAATTCAATTTCATATTAGTCTAATAAGGACACTTTACGCCTTTATATAATATTCATTTCACACATTTAAGAGAGGCCCAAGGCTCACAGCTGTTTTACTGATTCTAACGTTGGGCTTTTCTGCTTCACAGTTTAGAATTCTAATTCTCACTTTCAGGAAGCTAATTCAATCCTAAAATGCCACTCTGTTATATTGACATTAATTAAAGATTGCAGATAGTTCAGTGCTCTGTGTGTTTGTGTGTGTATATATACATATATATATGTGTATGTGTGTATATAATTTTAAGATGTTACATAAAATTCATGAACAACATTGCTGTACTTCTGATTTCTTACAAACAATAAGCCACTCTCTCCATCTCCCTTCCTTATTCCAATTTAAACCTTGCACGTAACCTTCATAGTCGTCCTTTCCTGATTAGCCTTTGCAAAGAAATTGAAACATGTCTTTTTTTCTGACTTCTGAATACTTTAGGTAACAAAAGAAATCAGCCAGAAGAATGAGCAAAATTCAATTGCCTTCCATAGTCAGGAGTGCCAAAGAGCCTTTAACAAATCAAAGATTGCTAGACTTGATTCAAGTAAATGGACTAAATCCTACACAAGTTTTTAAAGGGGTGAAGCTTGTTGGACTGATATATGATAATTTTCATTACTATAAATTCCTTTTAAACACTCCTTGACAATTTTGTTATTGTTGAAAAAGCAATATTTATGCCTGCTGAATATACATTAAATGCAAAGTTGATTAAAAACAATTCTTTAAGAGGGTGCAAACCTTTTCAATTAACTATAACTTGCTGTCGAAAAGCCTGAAACCTAATTTATCACTGGAAATGATAAAGCTTGAGAGGCCACATCAGCTTCGTGGCAACAACCAGCAGCATCCTGTCAGGGAAGCAAGAGCGAGCAAACATTGCTTTTGTTCCACTCACCAGTCTTTAACTCCTATATCCACAATGCAAGAAGACAGCTTTGATGTTGGGCCTTGTCTTCGTCCAGTATGCTACCTTTCACTAAAGTGGAGCCTTTGTCATGGTGAATTATCAAATTCTGCCAAGGCTGGCTTTCCTACTCAAAACTGTTGCCTCTACACATAAGGCTGAAAATGTTTTTTTTCATGCAAAAACCAGGAAAGATATTTCCCCTCACTAGGGGCTTTATTATTTTATCATGTGCCTCAGACTATTTGTTTTAGTCATAGTAGTGACCTCATTTAAATGAGTGGGTGCTGTAAGTTGCAATAAATTTCGTAGATGACACATCTATTTGTATTATGTGACAGTTGTATACGGTGAATATATATAGACAATAAACACATATGCATAAATTAAATTACCATATTATGTGTCCACAGCTAAAACGAATAGAGAGGCAGTAGGGTTGATAACACACTATATCCCGTCGGATCCAGTTTGTTGCTGGTGACCTGTTCCTGTGGGGAGCAATTTGCTTGTTTTCCTTCAGGCTGCAGCAGTGGTGGCAATGCCGACACCTCCTCTACCCCCCAAAATGAAGAGGCCTCTGCTGAGGAAATCACCTCTCAGTTTGGCTTCTCCACTCCTAGATTCCTCATCTCCTGCGCCGTAACCTCTGAAAGCACCCGCCATGCGGCCATTATCAAGGCACTGGGGCTTTAAGCAGGGGAAGATGAATCTAGAGGCTGTCCCCAGCCAAAGCTCCCCACATTCCTCCTCTGTATTCCACACCATTACTTGCCTTGCTCCCTGCTTAGCTTTCCTGCCTCCTCTTTCTTCTTCACCGATTTCTTTTTCTTTTTTTGGTTTATTTTGTTAGCCACTACAGTACAGGGCTGTAAAAAGATATAAATATCTGGAAGCATGAGCCACATCCAATAAAGCAAAATGATGTGAAGGGCTGTGACAGGCGATTTGAGGAGTGTGACGGCAATTTATTTGCTCAGTTAAGGCTGGTAAGGCCTTAAAGCACTCCACTGGTACCCAAAAACAAATGAACATAGTTCTTGGTAAACTACGGTATTTTTGTGGTTCATTTTTACAAATCTTTTCTTTGATTTTGGAGTATCTTGGTAGAATGTAGGAAAGTCAGACAAAGTGACATCCTTGCATCTATCAATTTTCTTTAACAATTACAGTATTCTGTTATGGTTTGTGGGGGGGGCTGGAGCTCACCCAGCTCTCATTGATTAACTGGCAGGGGACACTCAGGACAGGTCTACCCCAGGGCCACACAGAGATGGAACAATTCACACTCACATTCATAGCTACTATTACTGCTAAATTAATTCCTTGCTGTCTCATATAAGATGACTTCTGACACTGGCTGAAGGCAGTTAGCTGCAAATGCCATCAGATCTGTTTCCTGTGCTTATATAAACTGCTAAATGTGTGATACCTCAGTAAAAAACAAAGCAGTGATGTCATGCTTTGATCTGCCATGTGAGGCTCTGTTTGGAAGACCCAGCAGGTGGCCTGAAACAAACCTGAAAGGGAATTGCTGCCCTACCTCGCTATTACACATTCAAACTCTGTCTCTTATCTCGTGGACCCCACAAAACAGCTGCACTGCGTGTGACACATCAAAACACATGTTTAAAGGAGAACCTTAACAGTGTCGGCTTCAGGAATCTTTAAAGAACTCAAATGATAAGCGTTTCATGTTGCGACTGTGCTTTTTACGTTATTTTTCAGTCAGCGCACACTGCAAGATGCTGCGAGAGCAGAGATGTACTCGCTGAATGTCAACACACCAATTATTATAGCTTGACAAATGGTGGGTTGTTTGGCCACGGATACAGATTTCTAACTGTAAAATGAATTATACCAAGCAAATAACTGACTTACACATTGACGTATTTCCCATCTCATCCAAAATAGCTGGAATTTGAATCACATTTATTGGAAATGTTCATAATTGTCACAGTCCTGTATCACTTAGCAGCTCACACTGTGATATGATCAATAAAAATACAGATGAACAGACACAGATATCTTACGTTGGTTGTGGAGATTCCTATTGATTTACTCAAATATTAAAAAGCCATATAACGTAGCCATTTCTTCATAAACTGTATTTCTGTTTCTTTTCTTTGCGTATATTTTCGTAGTATCCCACTTTGTAAAATGCCTAAATGTGTTAATGTAGATGTGTTCAAATTAGTGCAACATGTTAGAGTACGCCTCGAACCAAGGTATGAAAGTAAATGAAAAGGAAATTTATGTTATGGTTGTTATGTATGGAAAAAACAAACGTAACTTAAGATGGTCACTAACAGGCTATTATTTAGAAAACATTTTGAATCTGGAGAAGTCATGATGGAGGTAATCTGACATAAACCTAAAATCTTTTGACACATGCTCTCCTCTTCACTAATCTGACAGCATATGATTGTGCTGGCTTCATGCCTGAATAAGGAAAAAGCTGCAACGGCAATGTTACTAGGTCAGACCTATTAACATTTAAGTAACAGTGCAACCCAGGCGCAACTCTGAACTGCATGCAGTCACATTAATACATACATACATACATACACTGGGCCTACCAACCAGCATAGTCAATGAAGCAATGCGAAAAGCTAAAAGCTGAAAATTAATCCTATACTTTATTTGAAAGGTAAGCCACTTAAATAACATTACACTTTTGGAGAATACCCTAAACAGTCAATTTCATGTCTAGTAATCAAGTCTAACAATTAATTGATGACTGATCATGGTCATTTTCAGCAGGTAGTGTTTGCCAGTTGAGTCTGTAGCACTGTTAGTTTTTAGGAAAGTACTTAAATTTGCAAGTACTAATGCGTGAATGAAAATGTTGGTTCGGCCTGGTTAATCTGTAGGTAGCACTGGTGGACAAGTCAAAAGGTCACCACCTAGGCTACACCATCTTAAGAATGTTTATGCCAATCCATTTTGTCTACCTCTAAATACTGAAGAAACTGACGTTTCTGACCTTATTTAAATGCATCCATTAGCTTTTAAATATTTCAGCTTATAACCAAACTTGGACTGGCTGATAATTTTCGCTACACTTCCTTACACTTACTACAGTAAGTCTTCCTACTGGCTAAAAAACTAATAATATAATATGAAAGCTATGATCACTTCTAGGCTGGGTGCTTGGCAAACTAACACTACTTTCATAATCATAATGTGCGTGGGAAAAGCTTGATGTATGAGTGAACATGCAAGGACATCGAAGAGGCTCAAAGCTGCAGACAAAAACACTAATGAAGGAAGTCAGGTGGAAAATGTAAGCACAGTACTACTAATCTACCTGACAGACACCTCCAGTGGGTCTCACTAGAGACGCTGGTGGCATAGCCCTCTGCTTAGCTGTGTGTGTGCGTGACACACTCCTCATTACCATTTGGCTCTGTGAGGGTCTGAAGTCCCCAACCTTTCTCTCTTTTTATTCCCACTCTTTGTTTTGCGCTCTCACACTAAATATTGCTTCTTCCCATGTGTCCCTTACTTGTCCATTCATCTGTCATTCAGTGCAGCCCCACTTTCCTTTTTACACACACATACATACACTCATACATCGTTCTATTTCAGAGGTTACCACTCAGGCACAATCCCACTAGTGCTGTCCCCAAAAAGCCTCCGCCACCAGTGTAACACAGTGCATCTAAGTGCTAGAGCAGATATCGCAGTGTGTTGGCTGACCCTCTAAAGTGACAAAAAGCACAGCCGCTGCAGCACATAAAAACAACATCAGCACTCTAGACCACACTGGAGCAATTCTTTTGCAAACCCAAAGGCAAAAAGCACAGAGAAAATGTTACAGAAGAGCTGCTGAAGATATCTTACAGTAATTGAATAGGATTTATGGTTACATGTCGCCTCCATTCTTACATGGCATATTGTAAGTTTTCTCCTCTCAGCATAGTAACACTGGGGTTTGTGCAGCTCTGCATTTGCATCAGACACCTTTTGGAGCATAGGGGCAATGAGCTGGCAGTAATTGGCTTTGATTTAATGCAGCAATGTATCCAACACAGCTGTCATGCTAAACAAGCTTGTGCATACAAGGACCATCTATTTACCTTTGGCATGAATGTGTTATCTCAAATGCACTGCCTCGTGCTCTCAATTAAAAGCTCCAGAGTGCAGGAGTCATTAGTTTTATTCAATTCAAAAACATTAACTTCTAATATATTCTGAAATTAAGTTTTAGCTGGTGCCGCTACTTAATAAATGCACAAGAAAACATGCTGTGTGATTTTGAAGAACATTCTGCACAAGAGCAAATCTTCATATGAATGTTATTTCCTTTCAGATGAGCTGAAGAGTGCTTGATGTATCTAACAAGACATTAAAAGAGTCTTAATACCACACAGATCACCCAAGAGGATGCAGCAAATCTAACACTTTTCATATTTTATTCAAGTTTTCAAAATGTACTGTTTTGTTGAAGTCTGCTTCAGAAGGAAACCGACCCATATGGGAATCCCACCAACTTCTCCCTTTTCTAAATGTAGGTCATTCTAACATTATTTTTTAATTAGTCATTCACCAGAAAATTCTAATTTTAATGAAAATGCATGTTGTAGGTATTTGATTACAGCAGATATAGAGCAGCTTGTCAACGACAATTTCATCATCCTTGGCCATCCAAAGCCATCAGGAAGTCAAACCCATCTGTGTCCTTCCTCTGCGAGATGCCATGTTAAAGAATATATGTCTCCCAACATACCACTGTCATGTTAAAACACACGTAACATCAAAATGAAAGTGCGTGAAGTGTGAATACATAGCCACAGAAATTTGAGTACAGATGTATTTGTCTACATTTTTATTTATCTCTCTTGTGGAGAACAAGCTTACTTAAAATTACTTCACTTAAGGTTTAATGGGCCTGTCACCTGTTATGCCATAATGACCTCACCTTTACTTGACATGACACAGTTATGACTTGATCCAAAACTGCTGCAACCAGGCAAGGTCCAAATTAAAACACACATACAGTAAATGCACAAATACACACACAAAAAAAAAAAAACACTACGTATTTATCCAGATACTCTCAGTTGGGTGGTTTAATACCCGCTCAACCTTGTAAATCAATTCAGTAACAGAATTTAATTTTCATATTTCACGTTTCAATCGGTCAGGTGCCCCAAAGCGCAAACAGTCTCTATCTAACTCACAAAACAGGTGCATAAATCATGCAGTGACCTTTTCATGGTCAAAAAGCAGAGAGGACACACAGCAGCTTTGGTAGTCCAAGGGCGTAACTTCTCAAACTGTGTGTGTGTGTGTGTGTGTGTGTGTGTGTGTGTGTTTACTGGACCACTGACAGGCGTTTTCTCGACTTTGCATAAAGTTTCATGGAAGCAATGAAGCATAACTGAACACAATTAAAATGCAAGAGTTTTGCTGTTGACACTTTCAATTTTACACACTATTATAGATATCAGATCTTTGTCAATTCTGAGACTTCAGCTCAAAGTCTACTAGCTTCCAAAATTGTCCATACATGCTTATAATCAGGCGGGTGCAGGTGAAATGTAAATTTATGTAGTGAAGATGCTACACAATTGGTGAGCAATTGTATAAATACAATTTGTTCTTTAAAGTGACATGAATCTTTATTAACATTAAAATTAACAATTATATTGTTATTAACAGTAAAACACACTTTTTGCTCATTTCAGTTCAATCATTAGTTTTGCTTTTGTAGCCTTACAGTACATGGCCTGAAGGGCAACGTCGATTATGTTGGCTAAAGTTAGAAAACTGTAGCAGTAAGAAATGTGACTGACTTTGCTGAGTCAGTTTAATGATTAATGGCTTATAACTACACTATGATAAAGCATTTATCATTAACCCATAATTGGCAAAGTTACATAGGCTCGCTGCACTGCTCAGCACCACCCTTTGTTTAACCATGCCAGATGTCCAGGGCAATTAATTTCAACCAGCCCTCATAATTACAAATCCCACTTCTATAACTACATTCAATCAGCAGGTTTTAATGTACATGAGGGAACTCAGGATGACTTTGGCTCCATATTTTATTGTTCATACACAAGCCAAAACCAAATATGAAATAATCTATTATATATGACAGATATGTTTTAAAAATGTTATTGATGACTTTAATTAAAAATTCCAGGCTATAAAAATGTAATTTCTTCATGAAATTCTAACTATTAAGATAAGGGACCTTTCAGGATCACATAATGTGCCAAGGTTAAAACGGTTCGGATATTGAAGAAGTCATATTCCTTTACATAAAACCTTGGACATATTTTAACTGAAAGTTGTTGCTTTTTAAGTCATAGAGTCAAACCCAGAACCCGGGTCTTTATTTTCTTCAACAATCACATTTTTTTCTTCTTCCTACTGAGATTTAAAAGCTTAAACGTTTTATCACAGTTATACTGGTTAACCGCCAGTATGTACTGGTTTGGCAACACATGCACCTAGGCATACTAAATATGGCTATTTATTATGTTTCCTATGATTTTTAAAAGTCTTCATTGTGTGTCCAATCATTTCAAAGACTCTAACAAAATCAAGAGTTTAAGACAATGCAACACAGTCAGAGCGACAGGCTGACAGAAGTGCAAGGCTGCTGTTCACACACAACGCCCTGCTGATTATGTAAATACCACTAAATCTCAGCCTCAAAACACCATTAATCATGTCCGTACGGCTTGACTGTGTGTAATTTCAATTTCCTTGTGAAGGGCTCATTTGAGAAGCAAAACTAATCAATTATGTCTCATTATCGTAGCACAGATCAATGTCTGTGACACCGTACACTTACAGATATTGACAAAAGACTGGTACTGTAACAATTCCGTGCAAAGAGAGAAAATTAGCAATATGATGCTACTGTGCACATCTGTCTCTACTTACCGCAGGTTTTATTCGGCGGGAGCTAATTGTTGATATACGTTTGGCCTCGACACTTCTTGCTAAATGCTACGGTAACATCCCCGCGCAAACATGCTCATGCTGACATCACCAAACTGCAGATTTTCCTCAGGTAATCTTTACCACAATTAATATCTAGCTTTGCAAATTAGCACTAAAACACATTAGGTTTCTTTGTTTTGTTTAATGTTTTTAGTATTGTCACTCTGTCTACACACTCACCTAAAAACATGTAGGATGTGCAGTGCATGAATCATCACAGCAACTGCCTAAACTGGCTGTTTAAATTAGTCAAGGAAATAAACAGCATGTGGCACCAATACTAATGAGACTTTCACCTCTAGCTTGAGCTGGTATTTTAATTATACATTTTTGTTCAGCATGTTTTTAATGACTCGGTTTTAATAGAAAGCACAAATTAATTGTGTACATCATGCTGCCATGCCACACTGAAATAGTCCCGGGAACTGAAATAATGAAGAATCAATGGAGCAACATATTGGATGTAGATGTTCATCAATATGGTTGTAACAAGGCGCATGCTTGCTGCTTATGGATTCGTGTCATGGCTAAATTGTTGGGGGGCAGATATAGTTATTTTTTAATTTAGACTGCATATGTGTGTTTTCCTTCTTGGAAGCGTGTGGGCCTTTTTCAAATCAATCACATCTTTAGTCAAAACATTTTTGATTTCTGGTGCATAATAAAAACTGTTACAATAAAGTTAGTGACCCATAGTAAAAAAAAAATCTAACAAATACTGTGCAACAAACACACTGATACTGAAAAGCACACATTGGTCTAAAGACAGGACAAGGAGTGCCTAGACAAATTACTAAATTATTTGCATTTTGTGTCACTTGGCTCAGCAGGAGACACATTCGGGGCATATGTGGCACACATGTCCACCCTGCTCCTGACTTCCAATTGCTTTCTGTCCACTATCTCGTTTGAGGGACAGTGATCCCATATTTAGATTATTATGCAATCCACTTTGGATTGCCTTTTATGAAAATAACATGAGAGGCAAAGAAGGGGCGACAGTCTAATTTAAAAGCAGGCTGGAAAAAAGCAATTGGTGACACTGATGGAGGGAGAAGGAGTTGGAGTGGAGGGTGGGGAAGAGAAGAAAGGGGGTCCTTTAAAAGACATGCAGCTGGTGGGTGGAGATACATCTTTATAGTGTGTGTCCAAATTTGAATCATGTAAAAACAGGAAAGGCTGCTGTGCTTATCAAGGTGAGCCATCCCCCCCGCTCCATATTTTTCTCCCCTCCAACAGACTGTGACAGATCACATTAGTGGGCGTCTGCTGCCTCTCATTTCACACCACAACCTGTGCAGCGATTGGATTTTGTACCGTTTAGAGTCAGGAAGTGGCCAGACAGTGAGAGTAGAGATTTCTGTAGTGTAGTGTAGTTGGTGCCATTTAGATATGTGATCCGACAGGCGTAAAGAGAAAAAAGTGTGCTTGTGTTTCTACAAGGTGCATGTGTTCAGGATGGGACGACCTGTGAGCTCAACTCATGGGTGTGTTATTGTGTTCCTGCTGTGGGGGCATGAGGCATGATGGGAGCAGGCTGTCAAGCAGTGGGTAACCAACCATCAGGAGTAAAACTGTGAAAACCGGTCATACCAATTGGAGTCTTCTAAGCAGGGGAGAGTCTCTCTATATCCACAGCCCAACCCCCAGCCAGTGATAGAGAGCACAGGTCTAAATGATCATGCTGCAAGCACAAAACATTCTTGCTGACACAAGCTCCCTCAGGAGATTCAGTTTCAATAATTGACTCAAATTAATTGATATTATGGTATGTATATGGTATTGGAGTATGTGCCACAAAAATTGAAATAAATTAAACACTTAAGGTTGAACTCAGCAACTATTATTTTGAAAAGTAGCTGTCCTGAAATAAAGGTTGTGGTTTGCATGTTTGTTGATGTGCTCGTAATCCTGTTTCATGCTCTCCTGGAGAGGAGTTGCACCATCATCCCCAGGCATGACAATCCCACCTACAGGAGTATATCAGCAACCTTCGCAACACCAGTATGACTGATGTGTTTACACATTTTCTTATGATATCTACCCCTCAGTATCCTCAGTACAGACGGCTCAACATTTACAGGGAATGATTCACAAACCACAAAGAGAAAGAAGAAAAATCTGTGGTGCATTATTTGAAAATGTGGGGGAAGCTCTACTGTTGCCACGACATTTTTCTTCATATAGCAGCATATTGAGTACAAACCTCTACTCAGGATGTGAAGAAATAACAATAATCTAGTTTGAAGAATGTGTAGGTCAGTTTTGGATTCCCAACTTACTTCTCCCACATTGGGCCTAAATGGTAAAAGAGGAGGGAGAAGGGAAGAATTCAATCACACCTACATGCTTACATCGCAGTGAGATTGAGAAATAAATGGCCGTCTGGTAGTCATCCCTTAGCCCTCGATAAGTGTGACTTTCAGTACCACTCAAAAAGCCCAAAATGTACAGCAAAGAGGTCAGACTTCAGAAAGAGACAAAATGATTTAGGGGATATCAGTGACAGTCGAGGTGATGTGCTCTCCCTCTCTCTGCTGATGTATGCTGTTGCTTAGAAAGAAAGCGGAAAAAAGCAGCCGATAGAGCTGGGACGCGATAAAGAAGTAGAGAAAAAGTGCAGTATATTGAAACTGCTGCAAATTTTCCCCTGGCCATCTCTGAGAAAAAAGAATGATTTTTATTAAGAGCCTTGGCTTTCTATCTTCCAACTCATATATATATATCTCCCCTAACAGAGAAAGGCCATCTTTATAACTATCATGGAAAGGTGTGTCGCACTGCTTTTAATTTCAGCGCGGTTCTCTGCGGTCTTAGGTGTGTGTGTTTGGGGAGGGTGGCTGAATGTATATGAAGTATTCTTATTCTTTTTAAAAGATTAAATTTTATCAATTTAGCTCTAGGGTTTTGGTTAGAGGGAACATCACAATGTCATGGTCAAAGTCAAATCAGAATTTTCACTTTTACAGCATGTGGGGAAATGGAAAGCTTTTTTCAAAAGAGGAAATATCCTATTAAACCACTGGTCATTTTAGTAAGTATTTTAGATGTCAGCAGCTGACTGCCATGTGCTGCACTACTGACTGTGAATTATCTAACTGTACTTATCTAACCCTACAAGTGTTGGTATCATTTTTATTTTAGCCACAGTTTTTCTCATGGTTGCTGTGCTGCCCAGTTTTGCCACTCTTTTCCCAACATCAATGTGTAGGTATCAGATAAATAAATGTAAATATACACCAGAAAACACAATAAAAGGCTGCTAACATTAAGACAAACTCCCACTAGATGTTTCCTATCGTACATACAATCTCTTCCCAGCTAGGAATCTGAGCTGTTGAACCCACAGGCTGCAACTTCTTACCCCGACCTCCACCATCTCCCCCATCCCTGGGGAAAAGCTACTCTCGGCTTGTCTTTGTGCTTTGTGTTCCTCCACATAAACCTGTTGAACAAGCAGGTCCACTCTTATGCTTCTTTGAAGACCTGTGGGACTGCCATCAAAAATGAGCCAGTCTAACATTGTGTTGATCAATACGGTCTCTTCCATCACACTGTCATCTCCATTTTTGAGAAAACAGAATAAATACGCAGTCCTTGGATTTGCTGCTTCCAATGATGAAAATTGGATATTTGAATGGAAATGTCACCTTGGCAACAGTTTTACAATGCACAAACACCATAAGGGTCTTGAGTACAATATATTCTTACTGTAAGCCTGACTGTCTATTCTCCTATTGACAAACTGCTAAAGTAAATGTCCCTGTATAGCTGTGACAGTTACAGAGCGAGTGACAACAGAGTGGATAAAATGTTATATTTCTTACCATCTCTTCTGGTCTAAGGAAAGCTGTGTAGATACCCATTTTTTATTTTATCTCATGTGAGGCTTTGATTTGATAAACATAATAAGTATTTTTGCTTTATTCAGGCGGATTCGTGCAGCTGTTGCCTGCACGAATCAACCTGTCCCCCTGTCCACCATCTGCTAAACAGGTGACACCTGTGAACACAGATAAACATTTCATGTGCCTTTAGAGCATCAGAGACCTAGCAAAGACAGAAACAAATAGCTTAAGTGTAAATGCAGGTGACATTTTTAGTTTACAGTTTCTGAAGAGAATCATCCATGTGTATAATAGGCAAAACCACACAATGTACGTCGCTATAGTAAAAAAAGACAGAAGGAAGGTCATGTAGAAGCACACATCTAAGAATATTCTTTCTAGTTAGATCCCAGTCATACGTGCTGTGCTGGCTTTCCCTGTCTTTTAGTGGTGTTTATTGAGTGTAAACTGATGCTAACAGTATGAATACAAAGACAGCCCATCCAAAAGACAAAATGTCAAGCAGCCGTACATCGAGAGCAAATCAAAACAGACTAGCCAAAGCAGAACACTTAGCCTCCTGTGGCTCGGCCTGCCTCAGAGAAATCAGTCACAGCCAACTACGGTAATGCTTGAGGGACTGCCTGCTGTTAGCTTGAGATGAGCACTCAGAGTCTCTACCACAGGTTCGGTGTGTTCTGACACGCTGTACCCGAAATGAGCGTGTAGCCGTTAGCCTGCTGGACAAAAAAAAAAAAAAAAAGAGTAGACCAGAACGACCCGTTTAGAGCTGACAAAAAGTGAAAAAGTGGAGCTGCTAAGCAGGAAAGGAGAGTGCTGGAATAGGACCCTGGATTGTAATAACGCTGAAGCAGATGAAGCCTTCCACGAGCCACAACAAAGTATTGCATGAAACATTGTGTGTGCTTGTGTGTTTCAATCATGTTTATCTTTGTCCATTACCTTTCTTGGAATTGGGCAAAGGCTTTTTCCCCGCCGTTTATCGTAAAACATGAAATACTGCAGAGTATTGTCAGTACATTCTGAAATGACCATCAGAAAAATTAGAAAGGTTTCAAATTGCTATAACACCTAAGGCACCTAAGATATCTAGATTAACGCTTATAGCAAAACATCCAATAGGTGTAAAGATTTATGAAATGGTCTAGACTCATAGACCAACCAACTAAAAGACTGATCGACACTGACAAAAATTTGGGCTGGAAACTAAATGTCAGCTGCCTCTTTGTGTACTCAGTATATGCCAGTTTGATTTAGGACAGCAATGATAGGGAAATGTCTTCTTGTCAATAAGTGTCCCAGACATAATTCTGATATGATCTGTAAAAATGTGTGCTGTAAAAAAAAGAAAAAATCTAGATCCAGCGCAACCTGATTATACAGTTTTGCAATCCTACTTTGCTTCTGAGCAATCGATAGCAGGATCGCAAGATGTTACCTGAAAACACTGACTTTTTTACACATATACAGTATAGGAGCTAAAAAATTTGTTTATTACTTTAGGAGACTTTTGTATTCTGCATCTGGCCTGTCATCAATGATGCAAGGGACAGTCAAAATATCACGGTGAAGATAAGTTTGACACTACTGTTAACCGGTATTAAAAGTAGATACAGCTTGTACCCTCTGTTTTTTTCCTATATTTTTGTGATAAAAACATTAAAATCATCTAATCATAGTGGTTCTTAGAATTAGGCAAATGCAACCTAATGACAACAAAACAGTTTGGCTAAGCCATTATATAACAAAAAAAGATTTTAAAAAAGTGTCCAAAACCAAAAATTAGCCGCCATAATTCAAGAGCTTGTAGTTTAAATTTTACCAGCAATAACTTGAAGCACAGCAGTTTTAAAGTCCCGCCGAAGCACTGCGATTGGGTTGAGGTCTGGAGTTTGACTAGGCCAAACCAAAACTACAGTTTTTAATTTTCAGACATTCTAATGTAAATTCATGTTTGTGCTTGGGCTAACACACACCTGAATTCTCCGGACCAGCAAACTGCCAAAATGTCTTTTTTTATAGAGGTTTGCACACATTCATAATTTTGGCTTCATTTATGTAAAGTTACATTTTTTTGTTCATCTTAGGTTGAATTTGCTTAATACTAAGACTCGCTGCAGTTTGTTGTGTTTTTACACAAGGAATTATAATTCACATAGAATTAAAGGGGAAGGTACAAATTTTTGCATAACTACTGTACTGTGGCAATACCATATATTTAGGCAAATATAATCTGGACATGACCAGTAAAAAATACGTCAATGCAGTATCATTTTAAAAGAAAATTAAATAACAAACATATAAAATTGCATTTTAATCTTGGTATCTATGGTAACATAGGCTCTAAACTTATACCAGTCATTGTAGTATACCTGTATGGTTAAAACGTGACATGCACAGCAACACTACATATTGCAACATTAAGAATCAGCGGCAACCACAGATGCTCTCCTGGGTTTAATGTCATTGTTACTGGTACTAACATTCACCTGCAGTAGAAATTTATATGACATCTATGCACTTGAAATGACATGGTATATTTGAGATGAGCATTCTCAGAATGAAAAAATACAAATCTTTGATTTTACATCAAAATCTAACGTTTTGTACATTCCTAAAGTTAAGCCACACCAACAGAACTTATGCCACAAACAGATTAAATAAGCACGCGTCAGAAAGCAAAGCATTCAACTCTACTGAACTGCATTTTAAAAGACATGTGCCTTGAAACAAGACATTCCCAAAATGACTCAAAAGTATTTAATTATTGAAAATCCATTGTATATACTGTTCAAACAACTGCACTGAATTCATGTAAGCTTCAGACAATGTCTTCCAAATCCCATTATTTTAATCAGGACCTCTTTAAATTAATTACCAAAGATTAGAAACAATGAAGGCAGAAGCGGGGCTGGAACCCCTGTTGTTTTTAATAAAAGCCAAGTTGTACAGAATTTATTCTAATGAAGGCAAAGGAACAAGCGTCTGGTCTCTTTGTGATGTGCATGAAAATAACTTGCATACTTCTAACTACGTCTGGCATATAATTAATGACAAAAATTGTGCTCCCTCTTTTTCCCTTGTTACAGTTGAAACAGTTCTTGGAAATATTGGTAATGAGCTCTGAATAAGAAAAAAAAAAACACTGACATGGCCAGTTATCACCATCAGGTAAAAGCCTCTAGGACCGATTTCTAAACAGGTCACCTCACAGCACGACACACACACACACACACACACACACACACACACACACACATAAAGGGAGACTGTCACACATAAGTATGAGCACACCCGGCTCATGTAGCTTTGGGGGGCCCTTTAGTTTCTTTGAGCTGGCTGCTGTGTGGCCAGAGTGCCAGAAAAACAGTTTCTGCAGGCAGTAATGTTCTGTGCTTAGATCTGGTTTTAACAGGAATCACGTGGCCTAATGATCACCCAAAATATCTTTTAAAGTCCCAACAACAGTAAGTTAGATGTAAAGGATGGTTTTATGGAATATTTCCACTTCCTAATTGGCCTGTGGCGGTTAAATTCACATTGTGTAGATTGCCTATAATTTCTCCTCGCATTACAGTTGATGCAGTTTACTTACAACTCGTTCCTAATGGTGCATTCCTTCAGAGTCTCGTATGACCCCTCTTCCTTCTGTTCTAGGACAGCAGGGAATATGATAAAGTGGGGTACAGAAAAGGACAGAAGACGGCATGAAAACCAAAGGGTAGAAGGAGGCTCAGTGGGAGAAATGAAAAATGTAGAGAGTTAATGGGGGTTGAGGCGGCGGGATTAGGAAAGAACAGAGGAGAACAATTGAATTCCACACTGTCCATTATAGCAGCTGCTATGTGGTGTAGTGCCCTATTTATTCCAGGCATAATTACACAGCAATGAGGCTCTGCTGATGCCCAATGCGAGGTTAAGTCGATAGGTGACCCAGATTTAAAGCAGCCGTGTCCTGTAATGGCATCAACAGTCAAAGAGCCCTGCCTGGATTTCAATAACCCATCTCATCTGTCATAATAAAAATTTTGCTTGCAATTTGTGCTGCCCACTCTGTCCTTCACTCCCCGCCTTTCATGTTCCCGTTCCTCACCCTGTCTCTCTGACTCTCACTCTGTCTCCTACACACTTGCACGGACGCACATACACAGGCGTACACATACACAGTGTGTCAGTGCTAATACTTTATGTCACCGGACTCATATTGATTCCGGAACAGTATCCACAGATTTAATTACCCATGCTGCATATAAAATACTCCACCAACCAATCATTATGCTCTAAGCAACAAGAGCCTGTGAGGCTTGAGGTATCTTGCCTAACAATCCTGTTAAAGTATAAAGCTTTTAGTGCATTTGACCACACTCCAGAACGACTAAATCCTTGACCCCTCTGCCTCTTTTTCTCTGCTGCTATCCACTCCTCATTTTGCCTGCCTGCCCTTCTGTCCTAATAACGTTCTCGCTGTCAAAATTCTCCCCTCAACTTTTCAACCATTACTAATAAGCTCAATAGCAATTTCATTATTTAAAGGGAAGCTCCACCAATTCTCAGGTAAATTCATGTTGACAACCACATCTGTCATCATTTCCAGTAACAAGAGGACTATCTCTCCTCCCTCTTTTCTATCTGCAGTTCTAGGACCTTCCGTGGTCTATTTGAAGCATGTTGCTGTTCGGCAATGTGCTCCAAAGTCAGAAGGCTTTTAATACTTAGTACAAACTAATAGCACTAAATTTTAACTTAACTGTGGACTCTGCTTCATAAGTTTCGTTTTTTTAAAATGTCCCCTAACTTAATGAGTTCAATGTAAATTATTGAAATTACCCTTTGAACTGGCCTTATATTATGTAGACTTAAAAAATGTTAGAGATTAATTTTTTCATAAAAGCCTCATCTAATACGTTCCATGTCACCAATTTACATCTAATTTAAATTTTGATTCCTTTACACGATAAAATTTGGAACAAGTTATAACAAGTTGAATTGATGCTAAAGTAGACCCACTGATCTAAGATGCTATTTTAATGATTAAACTTTATGACAGCAAATCACATTATGTCCAGCATCCTTCTTAGCTGTCAGTTTCTGTTGTGGCTGTTTGGATCAAATATGAGCACCAGAGAGCTAGGCTCTCAGTGAACAGCAGTGGAAAACTATTATGAATATGGGAAAAAAGCACCAAGTCTTTTTCAACTGTCTACACTCTGACAAACAGAAACTGGTACAGAGTATTTTAAAAAATTATTTTGTGACCATCACAAAAAATAGCAGAAAAGCAAGAAATATCTCATTGCTTTTTTTCTAATATATTTTACTGTGACACTGTGACTTCATCCTTGCAGTGATAGCTGTGCAATCTGTCAGCATGTGCTGGTGCTTTAAGTTTTAACTAATGAGCTGACCTTCTTCTTCAATTAGAATACCGTGTGATGGCTGTCTCTCCTGGGCCAGAGAAAGTGCAGGTAAGTAATGTGCATTAAGTATTTTTGTCCTTTTACAGCTTAAAACTGTCTTACCTATAATGTAAAACTCAAAATATTATCTGTATCATTATTACTCCGATTGATCATTTAAATATATACACACTAGACTATTTGTGGTGCTGAGCAGCACCAACAACACTGTTTTCACTGCTTCAAAAATGCTAGATCAACTATACAACCACTTTTCCAGTATAATGCATTCATGGGTTGAGGGTCCTTCAGTCAAAAAATGTTTTGAGAAATTTTATGGAAAAATATATAGAGAAAAGATATGGGGAAAGTGTGTTTATGCCTATTTCTACATTCTGACATCAGTTAGCAACCACAATCAAAAGTCAACAACTATTGTATGTAACCAAAGTTGGTAAGGACACATGGGTTTTAACATAATTTCAGAGACTGAGAGAAGTTTTTATATAAATGAATTTAACTGATTTTGTTATCTCATATGTTTTGTGAATGCTGATGTGCAGGGGCTGGCGCAGAGCTGCAGGTCCCCTACATCCTGCAGCTTTGTTTTTACAAAACCAGTGGAAATGATTACTGATAAATCCACAGAAAATTATCATTGGGTTCTGTAGTTAACCCAGTTCTACAGAGCCTTTCTGTATCTTTTTGTTGTTTTCATCCAGCCTGCAGCTTTACAGTTTCAGTTCACTCTCACTGTTCTTATCTGTACTCTTTCCAGAACCAGACAGATAAACCCACAGTAAAAATCAATGCTGCCGTTGAATTGTTGGAATCAAAGTATGACATTTTTAATGTCCTACTCAACAATGCTGCACCCTGTACAGAAACAACTCAAGAGATTTGTTAGAATTCATATGTTTTGGAGCACTGTTATTACCGTCACTCTGGTTTTGTTATGCATAGTCACTATATTGGTGTTAAACATAGAGTTTTTGTTTCATTGAGCTGCTCGTGTCCAGAAGCACTTAGCGTTATTAACCCATCTATTGTCATTTAACATCTGACAACCTTGTTCATCTCAGTCAAGCTTAGATGCAAAGTCATCACTGGTTAATGGTGCAAACACTGCAAATGGTAAGCCCATTATGATCCATTGGACTCGAAGCTTTTGCAGAGATAGCCAAGCTGTGTTTGCACAACGAAATTTGTCTAATTAACATTTAACCTGGATGTGATCAACTGGAAATAGAGAATAAAGAAAGGCAATGGTGAAGTAGATTACTTTTAATCACAATATTTGCCCTCAGAGGCTGATATTTTATATCAAGAGCGTCAGTCTGATTGTGATTCACCAAAGAACTTGTTGATGCCCAATACAAAATTTATCATGTGTGAGTATTAGAGTTTATATGAAGCCTGGTTTGTCTATACCAACAACAGCAACAACACAGAGAGACACTAACCTGACAATCAAAAGTGAAGAATAATTCACCCCCCCTCTATCTCTCTCTCAGCAGCAAGCCAGGCCTTTCTGTACCCATGCAGTGCAGGAGTGCTCATTATAAAGGTTCAGGCCCTTACTAAAGGAATCAAGGAAACAAGACTCTTCGGTCTTGACAGCAAATCTTTACTAAAAGCATACAATAAGAAGCGTTTTTTTTCTCGGCACAAATGCCAACATTATGCCATACACATGAGAAATGGAGGCAGGTTGCAGAGCCATGTTATTCTATGCTTTAATCAAATAAATATTAAAAACAGTTGCCAAAGTAACATAATGCCTAATTGTGAGCTGTGGAGGGATAAATAGGGAAGGAAGTGTGTTCTCTTAAATACATGGGTTAATTGGCCTGGCAGACTTCAGTGTTGACTTTGCTCCAACGCAATACTTATGCTGACTAATAACCTAAATAGGAAGTATTTTGTCTGTATCCAATTAACTCACTCACTTTTAAAACCATAATGATTCACAAAATAAACATACATGCTGGCATCATAGCATGACTCTCTTCCAGTTCAACTTCAAACCTAGAACAAACACTCCAACTGCAGTCAGTAGTTCTTGACAAAGGAGGCCACTTCACCTCGCTCATCCTTCTCTGCCTATTCAGCAAGTGAGGAGGGGCGGACAATAAATCAAATTCTCTGTTCCTGCTGTAGTGCTCTACAGGTCCTGGAGGACAGAGTCCACTTCCTTACATTAATCTTTTAATGGACTCTCCTCCCATCTCTTTGGCAGCTGCACTTCCCGACAGGTCAGCAACGATTGTCGGGGTCATTAGTCCTCTGATAGGCTGAACGATAAGATCAGCAACAATAGGGACAAGGTGTGGAAGAGACAGCGCTGAGCTAGCTACACAGCTCTGGGTTAAAGAGGAGAGTTGTTTTTGCAAGGTCATTCGGAGAGAGAGACAGCGTGAGTCAAGAGTAGTGTTTGGGGTTGTGCTTGTGAAGTGCTGATACTGTAATAGTTTACTGAGACTGTACTCTCGTGTTACTACGAGCAGTAGTTCTGATGCTGGGTCTTTAGCAATAAACACATTAAATTAGCTGCAGTAGATATTAGGCCTCATCTTTATTGATGCTCGTTTGCTATTTAAAAATGTTAAAGCATTGAAAATAACTGACTGGATTCAAATCCTTAGCGTGCAACTTCATTTTTAATATTTGAAAAAACTTCTCAAATGTTTCACAGCACTGGCCTGACGATCAGGGTTAACTTTGAATGACTGAGTTCTCTGGATTAGATCACAGTAGATAAGGCTGGAAAAGGCTAGATTTTCTCCTAATGAGCAAAGAGGAGAGAAATTCATAAGACAAAAAGAATGAAACAAGAGCATAGATGTTTGTTCTCCAGGAAAAGCTTTTAGCCTGTCCTCTGACGGAGCCTTCACAGATGACCGCATCCCAGTTAAAATTAACTATAGACGAAAACAGTTCTAGAGGGGAACAAATGGACTGGAGTTGATGGGCTGATAGTGGGTAAACGTATTTCTTAATCCACACTAGGGCGTAAGGGTAACTGGGTAAATGTGGCCCCCTTTTCAAAGCAGGCCCCTTGAGACATTATACCAATTGCCATTTTCGAAATGAATTCAGTGACCTACCATAATGTGAAATGTATTTGCACGCTATTTGCCAAGAGACAATCGTGTGCAAGCTCTTGTGTGTTTTTTATTTCCTCCTATTACAAAAACATAGGTTGAAATGTGAGAATGACAAATACAGAAAATGCAGATATACAAACAAAAAAAATGGGCCCTTTTTTCTTCAATATTGCACAGGACCAAACACAAGACTAAACTGCATGTCCAAAGAACTTTCCATGACCACCAGCACTGGTGTTTACAGGGCATCCAACAACATTGCTAAAGAAAGGCACAATATCATCAGTGGGGCGAGGAATGTTTTATAAGCAAGTCAAATCAGGTTCTCGCATCCACTTAAATATGTCTTTCATACGTCTCTGAGGGACAAAAGGTTAATCTCTATGTATAATGAGGAGTTCCAAAATTACACAACACTCCAATTTCTTAAATGACCGCAAACATGCTATAAAATAAACATCTGATGTCTGTAGGCTCAGCATTTCTGTCACTTTATACAAGCTTTCAGAGGGAGACACTGCATTGACGATCCTTTGCTCGACGGCTCTGGTTGTTACTTATTCTGTATATTTTATACTAAAAAATGTCATTGTTTCCTAAAAATAGGGTGATAAATGAATAACTACAAAGCTAATTACTACTGTCTTCCTTTAGCTAACTACATCATCAGAATGCTGCTTACACATTATCACATTACAGCACAGATAGCAATAATAAAATACACGCTTTATACTACAGTATAGTATTTGTTTTAGAGGGCCCATTCTGCAAAAGGGTCATACAGGAAAGCACGTTTTGCTCCTAACGCTTACATATATTTATGTACAAATTTGAATGGAGGGTCTTTACGTGTAGTAGAGTAAATGTTACATTGCATCACTGTTAATTTAGTAATAATGCTTTCCCACTTTAGTAAAGCATTTAAAAAAAAAATCCCACCACTACATGTGGACTTCTACCTAATACATGCAAAACCACCAGATTAAAAAGAAATTCAACAATGTGGTCCAGTGAAATTCTGACATGGATTTAGACGTTTTGAGAACCTCTATTTCCTCTCTTAATTTTTACTGTTACATTAACACATACACAACTTTTATTTAATAAGGCGTTCTGAGGCATTCTCTATTCTTTTGAAGGAAGGGTCTGGACAATGTTGGGTACATAAATTTTTTTAAACTTGTTTCCTTGGTTGTAACTCCTGAATGTACCTAATCCAAACCAAGTACAGCTGTAACTTATTTCTTGCTTCCACATTGAAAAAAAAAAAAACAAAGCCTCATAAAAACTAAACCCTGAATGCCATTTTACACGTAGCATTTTGAAGACAGGTCGGAGAAATCCTATGTGTCTTCTTTTGCTAAGTAATTATATCTTTGCCACTAAACAAATTAGGCTACAGTTTGCATAACAGCAACCTGACAAACAAGCATACACAAATGAAACACGCAAGTTAAATTATGTAAGCGTGGGCTGTTGAACCCTCACTTATAGCAACAATCTTTTCTCATGGTATTATTTTAGAAGACACAAAAACACTTGAACTGATTAGTTCTGGGAATAAATGATCTCTAATTAGGCTAAGTGCTTCATAGGGAATGTTTTAGAAGAAGAGCCCTGAATGGCTACAGACAACAACAAGAGCTAAAACACAGAAGTGTGTACCGTTTCTTCTGGTTGTGAGAGACAGAGAAATGTAGAGACACAGAGCGAGGCTGGGTGGGTGATGTGGTTTGCATGGTACTCAGATTGCCACTGCTGCTTCAACTTGTAGTTTAATTAATATACTGTGAACTGCTACACTTAATTAAATTGGAGATAGGAAAATTGTTTGAAAATGGTATCATTTGAAATTATGTAAGCTGACATCATCTACAATCAGCATGCATGTTCACTAGAGTATCAACAGCATAGGAGGCAGACGCTATCATGCTGGGGAGGCCAGCTTTCAGTGGACAGAAGGTTACTCATTTTTTGTGTCTGAGACAGATTGTGCTCCATGTGGTCCATCGTGGGTCATAAAGAAATGGTCCACCCGTTGGTGTCTACTGGTCTAGAGCAATGCTAGTAGCTAAGTAGCTAGTTTGATATCAACGCTAATATGACTAATAATCTAACAATAATATTGTTAATAATCTAACACATAGATTATTAGTAATGTCATGTTAGTAATGTTAACTATCTTTGTTTGACGTGTAAATCTACTAAAATGCACTAATTTGTACCAAACACAATGTAGAGTTGGCCAAACCCAGTGCAAGTTCTTGGTTAATCATGGTATGCACACTGAGCCAAAAACCGGCTTTCTGATATAGGTTAATTACAAAAGATTTTTATGAGCGTCACAAACCCTGCAAATAAACTCTTTATTATCAGAATGCGATCCTTTCAAACATATATGCTTTAAAATGTGGCAGTGAGAGTTTAAGGATTATTTGATTTAAGTCCCTGAGGCTGCTAATGCCCATGCTCTATTTGTGGTTGGAATTTGGCATTTTAATAGGAATAACTGGCTCCCATGTTTTGATTAGGCATCCAGATCTCATAATATTGTTAACTTGCTAATGGTGTTACAATGTTTTGTACACACAGTGTCACTGAACGTCTGAACAACTCAACTCTCCTAACGTTACCGGAGATGTGATAAGCACTCCATCTGGACACCCAGCATGTTAGCATCAGCACTAGCATAGCCTTGCTGCCAGATGGTGCAGTGTGCTGACAGCGTATGCCCCTGACAGTGGACTTCATCATCAGCAATGTTAGAATTAGGACCGCCATTTAAACACTTTTATTTAAACGCAAACCGATCGAGCACAGTTATTGCTGGGAAACACTGAAAACAACCATTTAGTCTATAATTCATGTGTTTATACTGAAAAATTAAAAACTAACCCTTTTAGATTTCACTTGCTCTTTGATGAAAAATATATTTTTTAACCAAGTCCTGATTTTTTTTTTTTCAGGCAAATACCTACTTTAGACGTTAGAGGCACTTGATCACAGTAATGAAACATTTTTGTAAGGCCCTCTTTATAGTTTGTGATAACAGAAGCACATATTTCATTTACTCAAGATACACATCCTTAACAAAACCTGCCTGTTTTATCACTCACTCGACTACACTGACAAAGTGAGGAAATGTATTCTTACATAACAGTTTCATCATGCACAGCTCCGTTTATTTTAATATGCCACAATGCATTCACTGCGCATGCAAAACCCCCAAACTGTTACACAACTGTTCATAACAAAAAACAGATGGGTAGTGTCTTTTTTTAATAATTTATTTATCATTTAAATTCTTGTGTTATTTTATTAAGCTCTATTACTACTATAGGTTTGCAAGTATTACTCAAGAATTACTAATTATATGCAAGTATTACTGAACACAATGAATCAAACCGAGGCCTTTCAGTCAAAGTGTCCCGAATTTCAACATCAGCATGTTGCAATAAAGTCCCATAATTTGCAGCACTTGTCCATTTGGAAAAACATCAAATGTAATTCAAATCTTACACTGATTGCATTCCACTATGAGAAAACCAACACAGGACAGCGCAGTCTTTGTCAACCTGCAGTTTCTAAGGACGCTTCTATTACACATCAAAGCAAGTAAGGGTGGTTTATTTATCTTGTAAACACATGCACATTACTAATTACGGCACCCATCACCTTAAAAGAATTCCACCTCCATCAAAGTCATGACTGTTCGATAGAGAACAATTTTTCCTCTTTTCTTCTATTCTCTTGCCAAGACAGGATTAAAGGCTGGTTATCGTTCAATTCTCTTAATGTTGCCTCTCTCTCCGCTGTCGTTTCAAGCTAATTAAATTTCTTCTGGGGCGAAACTGCATTGGCTGGCTGACAGGTAACATTATATAGCGTGAACTTCCTCGCATTGTCATCCTTTTGACAGCTCTGAAATTCTGCTGGTGGGGAGTTGTGGGATGAAGGCAGGAAAGTCCCCAACCATTTTTTGCAGTAGATATACTTGTCAAGTCATGTCAAATCAAACTTTTCCTGATTGTTAAAGTAATTTCATATTCAAAATCATGTTCCGTGCGCTACATTAAACTCACACAAGGCAGTGTTTTTTTAATTGTAAATATTCTTTACATAAACATATCTTAACACCAATATGGAGTATAAAATCCCATTAGCAATGAGGCACTTGTAGTCTGCTGAACAATAACAGAAGGCTGACTCATGTCTGTGGGTATGAGAATAAAGGAACGTACACAGACAATACAGGCGTGTGTGTATGGGATTTGTTCATATGTGTTTGTAAGTGACATATTTATAACTTGCTTTATGCGTTTTACTCAATTTTAAAAGCAGATTATGAGCATTTCACTGAATGAAAGTTTAGGCTACTGTATGTGTAAGGGTATTACATATTATCTGCATCTACACCCTTGTCTGTGGGTTTGCACAGTGATATTTCCTTTGCTGGTCTGTGAGTGTTTTCTGTAATCCCTGCCAATGTGTGTGTGTTTGTGTGTGGACAAGCGAGCCCTATGTTCAATTGTCCGTTCACTGAGCCCAGCAGGGTGTGAGGGCCCTCTGGCCAAACATCCCAACACTCTGACTGGTTGTCAGGCTTCATTTCACAACCTCAAATAATGTCTTCTTGCGCTGCTGTAGCTAACTTTGTGACCAGCATTTCGATGATCACATGCAAAAAGTACTTTTTTACAAGTAATATTTACAAGTATGATTACTGAGTTTTGCTGAAAACACTTTTAATGTATAGATGTAACATCATACAGTATATTTTTTTCTCCATAAAAAATCTTTAGAATACTTATGAAAGTTTAATCGCCAATGCAAAGCTGTTATTGGGGGAATGCCAGTTCACACTTTGTACCATTTAAGAAATAACATTAAACACTGTGAACGATTGTATGTATTTTTTTTTATATAAAACTGCATTGTGGGTGGTTTGGAACGCCTGATCACAACAGACACTGTAACATGTAGTTATGATAGTTTCCCTGGTTCTATATGTGCTTCTCAAAAAGGCTTTGACTACACACAACCACACACGCACACACACCCACACACATACAATTTAGAGTCAAAAGCTAAACTAACATGTCTTTGAAATTCAGGAAGAAGATAGCTGACAATCAGGTAAAAGGGCCAAACATTATTGATTATTTTATTCTATTTTATATTTTAAGCAGTTATGAATTCATATTGAAGATTTTTAATTATAAACCTTAATAATACTTTCAAATGATGATACCTACTCTTTTACATGAAATTTATTAACAAAATAGGAAGCAATCTAAACATAGACTGATAGCTCCGCATTTCCATGCAGAGCATTTCAGCGTGTTTCCTTTTCAGCGTCCCTTTTGGTTTAATGACCCACAACTTTACCATTTTGGTGCACTCTCATAACTTTGAGCAACCCCATTTTCAGAAGAAGCAGGAGGCCATTTTCAGTAAACAGGGTCAGATTTGAGGGTTCGCTACTAAATTATGAAAGTAGTCATGGCGCTTTTAAGCTCAAAAGTCAGAGCTGGTGGATGGCAAAACAGACCTACAAGAAAGTCATTCACCCAGAAGACAGCGACATGATTTTTAGGAGATGGTATTTTCCTCTTAAAGGTGTTTAAATAGGCAACTGTTCTTGTGTGCCAATTGAATTTTAGAACATGATAATATATCACTGGGGTTAACAGCTTATGCTGCTCTAATGTTCCCATAAGCTTTTTACAAGACGTCAATTTTTCTCACTATAAAACATTACATTAAAAGATTACCACATTTTAGATGACTCACGTTGTCTAGCTTATGAGTCATATTAGCTAGTTTGTTGGTTGTATTCAATGTCTTGTGGGCTGTATTTGCTAACTGAGATCTATTAGTTAAGCAGTTTTCTCACATGAACTCTGAAGAATCAGGTCTGAACACTAATGCTCTTTTGTACAGGTTGTACACAACAGATTTTCCATGTCAGATGCATTTTAACTTCTTAGAAATACCCAACTTAATTAACTTCGGAGGTGGTGTTTTTGGCAAAAATCGAAGCAGTGCTAGTGACATGATTGGAAATTATGGATTATGAATGTAACCCCGGTTCCCTGAAGAAGAAAAGCGAGAAGTGAGGTCCCACACTAGACAGTGTATAAAAGGTTTCCAATACTTTCTGGTGTAACTAGGGGAATGTTGTCAACATGTGAACAGTGAATTCTCTGGACAGTTATTCGCTTTACTCACACACGGGCTCAATAGGACTTTGTACTATGAAGCTAGTAGGGTAATATCTGTTTAATGCGTGGGCCATCTGACTCAGACACTTGTGCTTGCATACTGTACAGCTCCAGGCAAAGTCTAAGCTCAGGTTTCCAGTGCATGTGTAAAAATGGCCATATTATGTTTATTGGTGGGTGGTGTTAGCAAGCAGAACACTGGCATGGCTCAGAGGTGTGATTTAAGATTTCATTTGCCGTGGTTAATGTCTAATCTAGTTTTCCTTCCTATGACCCTGCTCCTTTTTTAAGGATGGAGGTGTGGGAGAATAGTTCTCAGTTCTTGCTAAGATGTGGTCATCTAAGCAATCAGTTCACATTGCTCATAACATTTTACATGTGCTACAGTATACATGGTCAACTATACTATGACTAAGTTTCTTTGTAGCATGGAAACTAAATTAAATCATATTTGTCATAGCCCCGATTTCTTGAAGCGTAATATGACTGCTTGGCTAGATATCAGCATGGGTGGGAAGAACATATTGTAATGCTGTGTACTCTCAGCTCACCCACTCTGGAGACTTCTGCATTAAAAGGAGTAGCAGGCTGAGGCAGTGTTTTTGTTGTTGTTGTTTTTGATCCTGCCCACTGTGGTGCCGGGTACCCCCAACAGACTTGGCTTTCACTTGTAGTGCTCTGTAAACTTCTCAACTTGGCATGATGTTTGCTAATTAGACAGACAGAAAACAGTGGCCTGAAAATGGATGCTAAAAGGACTTCTCAGCACTCAGGGACCACACACATCCAACAAGGGGCCCAGTGAAGGATTGCTACAGGAACCCTGTGTTTTTATTTGAGTAATGCCACTTAATTCTAAACGTATAGTAAGCTGTTTTTTCCCCATTTTCACTTTATTCTAATATATTTCTTCCACTGTGTTTACAATGTTTATTTGTTAACCCCCAAAGGAAAAAACCTGTGAACCAAAAGTTCACAAACGACATCCATAAATTACGAGATATTAACATTTTTACCAGAAGCCTGAAAATCTTGCGACTGTTAAAAGTTCACTATGACGTACTGTAGATTGTTTTAGTGTGAATAACCGTCTTGCACCTGTTAATGCATTACGTAAGGGACAGCCTACTATTTACTGATTTTAACAATAAAAAAATGCAAATAAATTTGCAAACTGTTTAAAAAAAATTATTATATTTTTCTGCTAAAATTGTCTGTCCATTGTCCATTTATCTTAGATGTAATAAATGGGTGGACTAACACTCATGTCAATGTTGAAGGCTGGAAAACTCAGGCTTTAGGATTTGGATCAACTAGGTGTAAAGTTGTCAGATACGCATTTAATCAGCTTGTTATTTCTGCTGTTCATCTAATTCTGTGTGACCTGTGATCAGTATTTATGGCTCACTATAACACTGTAGTATGTCTGCTTTCTCATTCGACAAAAAAAAACAGCTACAACGTTAATCCTTTAAAGTATTTCTAGCTTTTAATATAAATAGTACTTCTTAAGACAAATTTATACTCCGATAGTTAACATGTTGTGATGTAACTTCATACTCTATATTACTATATAATTTGGTGTATAGGAGAACTTATATAAAGGGTAAGGCACAGTAACAGCATAGGTAATACAGATATTTTAAACCAACACTGGGAACAAGCTAGTAGAAGGTGGCGTTCTAAGAAGGCCTAATACTGCTAAGTACAGTACTCACTGTGGACAGGGAAAACACATTCACCAATCCTTTATTCGCTATAGATGGCTATACAAATAATGTAGCAGACACCAGCATTCCCTCTATTTTATTTGACCATCATATTCAGACAGATTTCACTGACCTCACAGACATACAGAAACTCACACGCCATCTTTCTGTTTGTATATGGTACAATGCTCAAAAACCCATGGAAAACCATCACCTTTGGGGTGTTACTATTTAAAGCTGACTCTCTGACCCTTTACTAGCCTTCCGTGGTTATCCCTCCTTTCGTTTTCCCTGGGCTTCTATCTGCATGATGGGAATATTACTGGCAGTGAGCTCCTGAAGCACAATTCCTCCCTTATCAATATCCTGCTGCCTCTCACACACACCTCAAATCATCTGTCTCTCTCCTACTCTCCATCTCTCCCCCTGCCTGCATCTTCTACCCATATCCGTGCTCCCTCTTGCTTCCTGTCCAACACCTCCTGGTTGACTGATCTGTGGCAAAGATTCCCTACATTCTGCGGAGTCCATCCCTCTTAACACCACTATCACCTTACCGTCCCAGTCCATCTTCATTCTGGGCAATTTCCTCTGCTCTCGGTGGGGAGGGTCTCTAATGCCCTCTACAGTGTGAAACACTGTCACCTTGCAACCTTGCACCACCACACTGCATAGTCTTCCTTTCTTCCTGTGTTTTCACAGCATCGTATTCTGTCAGGTGGGGATGGTGCCTTCAAATCTTCTACAAGGATGGTGTTTTGGTTAAGTTTTAACATGGTTGTCTAAACAGACTCACTCGCATATGCATTCACACATGCTATATGCTCTTAGGTGAGACCAAACAACACGCACCCACACGCTACTGGCTGGGGACAGTGACAATAATCACCTACACTAATCCATTTAGAGACTTTGCTAGCATGGGAGGGGGATTGAGTGAGATTGCACAGACTGTCCTAAATGTAAAAAGAATTAAACTAAGCAGGCAAGATACATCAAAATCAACCTCAAACCTTCTTAAACTAAGCTAATGTGGCAAGAACTGATTCGAAGCAAGAAGCAAACACAATGATGTTGTCAAGGCTGAGCTTCATATGTAAGTACACTGCCCTTTGTTACAGTAAGCGTTACATTTAAAGTTCTGTGATGCCAAAACACATTGCGGTGACTGTCAGTAATTCTCTGAATGTGTCAATGTACCTTATTTTTCAGGCTTGAACACAGCACAACAACATTTAACAGCACCAAATATAAAAAGTAATTTGAGTCGAAACTGAAAAAAAAACTACTATTATTGCAAATGCTTCCCTAGCATCCACCAATGGTGAACAACGGCTTTGCGTGATAATTAACCAGCATGCAGCTAATTTGCTTAAATGGCTAGGCTCTTACATACATGAATGATATTATGAAAGTGTATACATTAAACATGACTAATTAACTGTTCAGCATTTCATTATCTCACATACAGTATTAAAGATGTAAATGTTGCATTAAGTGTATTATACATACAATATGATGTTAGGCTTTACTAAGCCAGCTATAATATTGGCCATTTGGTTCTAATCTAAAAATTAATCTCTCATTTTTCCCTCTACCCGATCTCTTCCCATCTTTGTCTTTCCATGTTTAATCAATGTGCCGCTGGATTTGTTTGCACCAACAAATAACTACACAAATAAAAATCCATAGTCTAACTACAGAAAACCACTGGCTCGCCAGTTAAAGCCTACAAAGACTCAAATGGACATTCAGAAAGATGTCATGGACAACGAGAAAAATAGTGACAAGAAATACAAGAAAAAGTGTTGCTAAATTATAGCTTTTGTGTAATACTGTCAAGCATATGCTCAAGTTTTTTTCTTTTCTGTCAAAACCTTGATCATAATGCATACTAACAATTTTGAAACAAAAAAAAAAACTATTCCTAAAGAAGTCTGATAACATCAACTTGACTGTCCTACAGTAGGTAAAAAGGCAGTTCTTTGTGCAGACATGTTTTTCCTGCTTTTAGGAAGCCCTTATCTTTGTGCATGATCATTATCCGCATAATCCAAACACACTGTTATCGACCCTCTTATTCAATTGGTTTGCAGTTTGAACAAATTATACCGTTTATACCTTTGCAAAGGGTTTTGAGCCATTCGTAAACCCTCAAGTAATAATTCAGTGACAGTCATGTAGACAAGCAGTGGACAGTGCACACGCGCGCACACGCACCCAAACACACATACACACACACAAAGAGCAGTGAACACCACTTTAATTCAACGTGTTGCCTTAGCAACCACATGAAAAATGGCCACCAAGGCCTGTCATTTACTGAGCTCTGTGAAAGGTATTCTGACTGAAAGACTTTGATGACAAACAGCTGCTAAAATCTACTAAACCCCACTGACAAAATATAACGCTAAACATAAATTGTGAGCTCATTTTGAGACTGTATTCACATATTTCAGAAACCAATAAATTTTTATATATAAAATAAAATAAAGGCAAAATGATTCCAGTGACAAATGGCCATAAAAAGTCATAACCAAGCAAAATTAGGTGAAGGGAGCACTAAAAAAAAGTAGACTTTCTAAATATGATATACTGTGAGACAATTTACAACCAGCAATATATTTATGATGAAGCTTTTATTACCATTAAAAACACAAAGAAGGGTCTGACACTAGCAAGGTTCTTACCCGTATTTTAGTAAACTCAGCTTGGGAGGGACTGTGTAGACATACTTTCAGTTGAAGACTGCAGCAACCCAAATGCGAAAACAGCAATAAATACACCCTAAAATAGCAGTGCTTCCCATCAGCTTAAGCTCCACAGCAGGCTAGTGATTTGAGATAGGTCTCAGATGGGCCAGCAGCAGGGTCTCCACCTCCCTCCAACATTAATCACTATAAAGATCATTTCAGATAGGAGGCTGCAGGTCGTGGCTGAGGATTTAAGAGGCTGAAGATGAGGCTAGAGGGCCAAGATGATGGAAGTTTGGGACCGAGAAGGGACGCTTAGAGGAAAGCATGGAGAAGGCAGGGATGGGTTCTGCCCTTAAATTGCCAGGGTAATGAGGATGTGGGGCAAGATGATGTAGAGGGTTGGGTCCCATGGCCAAGGTTTAAATGATCTACAGTATTTAGAACAAAGTTCACCACTGTTTGAAATTAAGATATCTACAGCTTTGTGTTAGGTGGATGCTCGCACTGAGTAGGTGTAGGACAAAAACTTTGATTAAATGTGATTACTGACTGCCATAAACTGCTTCATGTTATGAATCAATGAGTATTTATTTTATTTATTTTTAATAGGTGACAGAAAATTTGATAAACCACAAGAAGATTGAAAATGAGTTTAGCTATCGAAAAATGTAAAATTCTAAATTGAAAATTGTAATTTAGCTTTATCCACTTTAAATCATTTATATATATAATCATATCACTGTTTAAAACGTGGTTATACATCAGCACAATTAGGACTACCTGAAATGACCACCTGTGAGATACATATTTGATTTGTTCTTTGAATTTTTAAGTTGTCTCCAGTGTTTCCCACATAATTTAATTATACTTGTGGGGTTGCTTAACCCTGCATGGCATTGGATTTGTTTAGTCTGAGTTCATTGGACAACAAGGTGTTTTAGCTACTCACTACAAATATCCTATTGAATGTCTTTATTAAGAACTAGAATTACATTTTTGAGTAATTGAAACTATATCATTTACACTGAGAGGTTCTGAAACTAATGCAAGATCAGCTGGTGGTTTTACTAGAGGTCTAACTGTTTGGAAAGTTTTGGAGACACTTAGTCCACTCTGGTTGTTCAGAGTTGTTGCAGAGTAATACCTCTCACTGCAAATAGATGGTATTTGGCACAGACACCCCTGTTGAAGTCTGTTCCTGCAACGATGTGCAGAGAGCAAACACACCGATGGCCTGTTTTGTTTGTCCTGTTGTCAATTTAATTCACAGATTAATGTTATCCATACCTACTCTGAGCGGCTGTTTGACATCTTAGGCAGCAAACACACAGCCCACAGGTGCTGCAGAGTGAGGGGAAAGAGTCCTCCAGTTTTAAGGACAGATTTTTATAAAATGTGTGGGCACATGTACTTGGGTGGCCGTAAATATACTTGGGCGACCAGCCCAGGTAGATTGTATGTGTGGGAAACACTGGGCTCATGTCCCATTCACTAAAATGGAGTAGGCAGGATTTATGGCCTAGCAACTAGGGTAAAATCAACTCTTAGTGGCTTAATTCTGGGTAGCTGTCACAGTGTCCATCTTTATATACAGAGTATGTGACCCACAGACCCAAAGACAATTGTTTAAGAGCTTTATGACCCAAAACCTCACGACTTTGATTCACTCTCACAACTCTCAGCTGTTCTGTTTTCTCCCAGAACAAGAGGTTTATTTTTTTCCCAGTAATTTTTCCAAACAGATTATAACCATCACCAAACAACAAATTAACTTAATTGTTGAACTTAATGATGCGGTTACAGTGGAGAAGTAGACATTTAACACATTCACTTTGTTTTCAATAAACATATTTTCAGTGAAGCTACATAATACCAGAAATAGTCAGATGGAAGTGACACATTTACCAGGTCCCAACAAAGAGGTAAATCTTTTGAATGATGCCAATTTGCAGTGACAGTGTTGTGTTCAAAGCTTTAATGGCAGCATCTAAATTGTCAAAAAAGTGTTAAAGTGAATTTAATAATAGCATTTACAAACAAAATGCCTTAGCAATAACTAACATTAAAATTTGATTAAAGCAGGTGCAAATGAATGAGGTGGCCCTTATTGATGACTGCAGCATAAGAGAGACCTCACAAAGAAACGGACGATTTTAGTTTAAAAGTATGTATATATGTGTATATTGTGTATGCATGTAGTAAAAAAGCACACACCATTTATTTAATGATTTATGAATTATTATTATTTTATTATCATCATCAAAACGCAAAAAAAATCATAACATTACTTTGATTGAGCTCTTAGTTTGAGCATTGAGCATTTATTGTTGTCATTTGTGACTTCAGTTAAGTAAGAAAACAGGAAACACTTACAAGCAGTACAGAGAAATAAAAGTAAAAGTCCCCAGCAGCAGCTGAATGGGACGTGTAGTTACTATAAAAGCTGCACTGTACAGTAGATCTGTTAGCTCGGCCTCTAGGCAAAAACACCAACACACACACACCATGGGATGGGTCACATTTCATAGCTTTAATGAATAGCTAGGACTGCTGCTGACCCCCACCCCCACCCCCATCTCCACCGCACACACACACAGAATAATAAAAAGAGAATAATAAGCTCTGACTAATAGCTGTCCCTCATCACCGCTCACTCATCATAGTACTGTGCAGCTCACTTCTTTCCTCCTGATCTCCCCCCTTCACACTCCTGCAAAGGAGGGAGTTAGTAAAGCAGAGCAAGGAGAGCAACAAGGCTCCCGTGGGAGCTGGCTACACGATAGAGCCATTATGGGGAAATAGGCTCGCACATTTCAGAGGCCAAAAGGGGCATGCTTAAATAAAGAATCCCCACTACTCACTTTCATAGCTAAGATACATCCATGGAGCACTGAAGTCTTTAACATCTTATGCCCACAGACAGACCCTCCTGCCTGCACTCATATAGAATATTGAAAGTGCTGATATTGAAGTTTGAACAAGTCTGAGCAACACAAGCTGTAAGCTGAACGACATGTCCAGGTGTTTTACAGCTAGAAGCTACCTTCATTCAGTGGCAAATTCAAATTATCATGAGGTGTTCCTCTGGCACCACACATTTCCCTGCTGTTCAGGGAGTGGATGGATCTTTTGAGTAAAGGTATTTTCATTATTCAATGCAGTTGCCGATTCAAAAAATGCTCCTGCGAGAATATGATAATAGCATCCCTGCCTTGTTCCTGCTCTCTAGCTGCATTTCTCTCAAGACCTATTGCCAACATCGAAGGTTTGTTGGATTTCAAAATGGGGATTAAGATTGAATTATTTATACAAATACCTCAACAGCTCTTTACAATGACCCAAAATCATATGCAACTCTCTTCAACACAGTCTCCTTCTCAATTTACTTTAGTGCTCACTGGCTACAATCTCTGATACAAATTCAACCAAATTAATGCTCCTTTACAGTTTTCTACGATATATTGGAATCACACACTGTATATCATGCACTTACTCTGACATGATGTGCAATAATAAAGTTGTGATCTACTGTGAGTAATGAGCCACTTTGAGGGTAGCCACAGTTCACTAGGTTCAACACTAAATGAGCAGATGATATGCAGGCAGCATTCTGGTTAAGAACAGGGTGTTTTTACAGTTACTCTGTACCTAAATACAGCACGTATATTATAAATTAGGGGCCATCAACACAATTCATTAAACTTAGGCTATGGACTCAAGATGTCAATAAATCGATTCAATGCTGTTAATCATTTTACTGATTAACATACACCCAAAGTTATAATGCAGAAGGGGGTATCTATACTGTGTTCTGATGTGGTAACTGGTCCAGCCATTGCCAGTGTATCTTTACTGTTCTACGTGACACAGTTTGATGAATTTGGTAGCTTGTTCTCGCTGCAGCGGAGTTTGGTCTTTTCAGAGGTTAGAGGGTTAAAGACAGTGTCTGTGCATTTGTCAACACACCTTTCAGTTCTGTTTTAACCAGAAAGAGCACTGATCAGCGCCAAACAGTCAGCAAACTGTGAAGTTACTGCATGAATGTTTTCTGCCCTTTGTTAACAACACAGATTATTTGCCACAGACACACAGTATAAATGGGAATGGCAGCTGTGGATCATGTCTGTAAAAGTTGTTGAAGGACACACAGAAAGCTTATGTAAGGTGCATTAATTGTAACAGAGGAAGAACTGTGTCTGTAGTGCAGATTAGTCTAATTAATGCATCATTATTTTATTCATCCAGGTATGTGAAAATTTGGTAAACGAGGCTAGGAAAGCATAGAATAAACAATAAAATGACTCAGTCTCTTGTTCACCTACTTTAAGATCGAACTCGCTGCGCAATACAGCTCTACAATGAAATAAGATTTATGGCGAGGCAACATAAATCAGTGTTTGGGAAACACTGCAGACACATTTATTTTTAGTGAGCAAACAATAATGTCAAGCCCTGTACTTTCCATGTTTTATGATTTACAAATGTAAATGCATTGTAAATAAAATTTGTCCAAAACGTTTACCTGTATCTAAATATTTGTACCCAAAAATCTAAAATCATATTTGGTAAATATTTGGTTCATCAGATACATAATATTACAAGAATGAAGGTGGTTTTAGGGGTAAAATTATTTCTGACATAAATTCTCTATAGGGTATGTTGTACAAAGCTACCAAATGACTCAAGCGAGACTGTAAAAATAAAGATGCAACGGCATAATGTTTAACCTGACAGTTTTCCCCCTACATCTTAAACAACTGTGTGAGTAATGGAATTTTCATACGAGGTTCACTTGAACACAGGATATTTTTCCTTGTCAGAGGAAAGTCCTATTTTTATCTTTCCTTCTTATTCAATGAACCCACGGGGAGTTGAGCAGTTCCTCCTTGATTCAGGCAGGATGGTGGGTTTAAAGCATATTTCTATTTGTTTCCATAGGAGCCTAACACTAACTTTACTGTAAGGTTTCAGTGGTGCTGCAAGCGATCTCAAAATATTGGTCTTCCAAATGTCTAATGCTCACTTCAGATCTTCCTGCAGGCTCAGTTTCTCCTAGCATGTCTCTCTTTTTGTCTTTTCTAAGCTATGTTCTCTTTAAGGTTGTTCTTCCGAGCATATTTGCCTTTAATCACCTTTTCTGGCAGGTGAATTGAGCAACATTTCAAACCTCAAAACCAGTGCTCATTGGTAAGGAGTGACAGGGACACATAAAAGAACAGGGGTCTGATGAAATTCAGCATCAATAGAAATAAAAATGGCTTTTGTACAAGTATTACAATACCAGAGTACTATTTCTGGGCTAAAAAAAAAGCTACTAAACCTTAATATGCCATCTCAACTCTGTATTCTAAATTCACAAAGGATTTAGTTCAGTTTCTCAACTCCCTTCAGTAGTTCTATTCCCATTTCCCTCATCTCCCGTCTCTCCGTATCTCTAGCAGTTCTTCCTACGCTCCAGGGTGTATTGTTCTTTGAGACTGGAATCATACTGGAGATTTAGAACTTGGTGGATTAGAAAAGGCAATGTTTTCCCTGGTGGCTATTCCCCTTTGTAGAGCAGACCCAAAAATAAAGGCCCAAAACCGCCTGAGGATAAAGGAAACAATCCATCATACAGGATAAAAAACCCCACTTGTGGTCAGTTAAAATGATAGTGTATCTGTACAGTATATGTACTGTGCATCAGTGTTTCAGTGTGCAAGCATCTGCGGTAGCCACCAATACAAAAATACAATTTTTGGCATTTTGTGCAATACTCATATCTCTGAGGATTTACTGTAACATAGTTTTGGATCCTCTGAGAATCACACTGAAATTCTGTGTTATGAATCAATAAAATCAACACTACTGGGATTATACTAACAAACTTTGTTTTTTTTGTCTTGCTCTGATGTCTATTGAGCCAAAGATATCACACTCCAAAATGCTTTTTTTAATAGTAAATTTAGAGCAATATCATTCAAAGGCTCAAAAATATCCCAATTTTCATGGGATTTTGCATATTTTGGAAAAACACGAATTTCTCAGGTTTAAATACAATGTTTTATAAGCATTTGCTCGATATGCTTATAAAACATTGTATCACAATTCTATATTAACAATTCGAACACATACCTCAGGCACTTATGGACAACATCTAATGTTTGGACAAACACGACTTCCTGTTTGTCTAAACGTATGAGAATTAGTAATAGTGATTAAAAGAGTTTATAAAACACTTTAAGGCAGCTCAGTGGCAGAGTTCATAAATAGATACTTCTTCTTTGTCATAAAATGTTAAGGTCACTGACTCTACTTGCTGAGATCTATGTCTGTATATAACTTGCAGACATAGATCTCAAGCTTTCATGCATCATACTCATTTTTGAGACAAATCTGATGCATGAATGCTTTTGTATCTAGTGTAGAGAATTTGAGGATAGGACTTGCAAATTTTTCTCGTAGGAAACGTGAGCATCTTGCAAGGTACTATCTGCTAAAGTTGTTAAATGGGCTACCTGCAAATTTTTTGTTTCTCTAAAAAATGCAGATGTTTAAATCATTAAGATTTGATGGTGATGGAAAAATATAAATATGCAGAAAAAGGACTGTACCTCGTAAAAGAGAAATAGCAATACTGAGTATTATTTAGAAAAACAGGCCTAGAGACGAATACAAGAGCAGTTGTCCAGTGGCTTGGTGTGAGATGTGCTAATTTATAAGCCAGCAAACTGCCACAGCACAGTCATACTGGCAGCGATAAGGTGGCACTCCTCTTATTATGTACTGTGGCAGCAGCACTGACCTACTACAGCAACGCTTTTCAGAAGTATGACATAAAGACAGATTCAACCGTGAATTAACAGAGAGCCAGGATTCAGCCAAGATCTAGCTCTCAGTTAACACAGAGAGATATAAACTTCACATTCTCTGTACTGTATATGAGAGACTTAGGTAGGTTGTCTAAACTAAGCTTTTCACCATTCCATCTACTCACCGATCACATCACACACTTTTCATGTTGCTGGAAAAAGTAATAGCAGCCTTTCCTTTTGCTAACATTGTACAGTGTGTCCTGGGTAAATTTACATGTGTTCTTCTAGGATTCTGCAGACCATTTTGCACTTGTTGACACTTAAAATATTAAATTCTCTTAAATAGAAATGTTATGCTTTTTATAGAAATCATATGGTATTGGTTAAATAATTGTTGTGATTGAGATTCTATATTCCTGGAGGGACTGTTTTAAATAACATCAACACAAAAGACAAAAACAAGCACTTATCTTCTGTATACATGTATCCTATATAGCTGTCTTTTAACTTAACAAGGGTGTCTGCTAAACAGCTATTTAAGCATACACCCACCCATCCACACAAAGACACACATGCACACACAGAGACACACACACACGCTGCTTAGAGTAACCTGAAACATCTCCCGTCTGCTCCAACTAAGCAGCTTTTCCCTTGCAGACAGGGATTAAGCACCTTGCTTAGGGCCACTTCAACATATGATTTCTACGGTTATTACTCAGGGAGCTGAGAGTATTACTCATTTACTTTTCTGACTGGTCTGAGGATCCAAACTGGCAACTGTCCACTAACCTGCCAACCTCTCCTGGCTGTAGCACATTTAGTGTTATACACATTGGACAAGAGGGTTTATATATTGTTGGTGTGAAAGCTCAACATTTGCTGGCCTTAAGAAAAGCATTTTGCCATCCATTACTTTGATTCAGACTGAAAATTCCTAACTACTGGATGGATTGCGATGACATCACTCATTCATGGCCCCAAGACAACAAAGCTTATTGACATTAGTGATCCCTGGACTTTTGATCGGTTGCAAATTTTATTTTTTAGTAAAATGCCTTGACAACTATCAGATGGACTGCTGTGGCATTAGCTACTTAATAAAAACTCATGGTGCCCAAGAGATCAATCCTAATGACCCTAGTGATCTCCTGACTTTTCTACCAGCTCTACCAGCAGCCTGGCATTTATGATGCATTTAGTGAAATGACTTAACTGCTGCTGGATGGATTATTATTCAGTTGGCTGCAGACATCCACGATCTTTTCATAGAGTATAGTGCTATGAGCAGGTCAAAATGTCTTTGGTTTGGGATTAGTGACCCACTTAGAATCCAGTATTTCTTAATTTAACCGATTTGTCAGCAGGCAAACACGGCCCACACAAACTGCGTAAATCTGTGTGTAATTCACATGTTCATACCATGTTGGTGGGATTTTCTCTCTACAGCCTGGACTGGCTGTGAGTGTGAGCTGAGGGAAACTGACAGACTAATACATTATGTTTGACTGTTACTGTAGCTCAGTGGCCCCCAGTGACATGTTGAGGGTGTTTCTCTGCATTCTATCTAATGCATGCTGGGATGCTCCTATCTATGTACCTCTCATCCTGAGAAGGCTGAATAGAAAAGCAAATATAAATCTCTTAAAGACTATTTTCCCTAAATAATACACAAGAAAGCACTTTCACACATCACCAAATACTGTGAAGCACAGACAAAATTGCAAACAAACACAGGTGAAACCATCTTAAGGTGGGAGACAGCACACCACAAGAAATGTAAGCACTGTACACAAAGGAACGGTGTCACTGAAAGTGCCATGGTGAAAAGCAGGGATTCAAAGAGAACAAAATCTTACTTTTGAAGAAACATGGAACTCTACAGTCATTATCACAATCAGGCTTCCTGCTGACACACACCAACAACAGGCAAGGAAAAACCAATGGAAAGCTGCTAAAAACATTTTTTTGTAGCAACCTGGGAATGAGTAATGAATCTTGAAGGCTGTCTTTGGAAGCCCTCGCAAGGATGGATGTGTGGCAGCTTGAGGCCTGGTGATCTGTCTTCCACTGTCGAGATTTATAAATACCTGAGATCTGACAGGGAGAACAGCTCCTGGAAATAGACAATGCCCATGAATGACAAAGTCTCTGTGTGCAAATAACATAAAAAGAACACACCTGTGCTCACATAAGCAATGCATGCGCACAGAGCCTAAATCCATACACAAACACCTGCACACAATGCCACAGAGACACTTTGCTCAGAGGCAATTGTTATTTTAAGACCACATACTTTGAGACAATTTTTCAAAGGAGATAGAGTTCAGTCATTGCAAATTGACTGATCAATCTTCATAACTGCCCTTGGTGCAAACCACGCTAGTTTTTTTCTGCTCTTCTGCTTTTAATATAAGTTTATCCGTATTCTCCACCAGCTGCACAACTAGTACCCAGTCTCATTTTGTTTTAAGCTAGGGTCAGAGGATTCAAAGTCAGTCATTTCTAATAGCACTAATGTGAAAAAATTCTCACCTCATCAAATCCTCTCCACTAAAATAGAAAATTGCATCAATTACAGTTTTTCCTTTCGCGCTCTCAATGTGTCAAAGCATCGGCCTAGTTGTCTTATCAGTGTCATTGCCAATGGGATGGAGGTTGTTGTAAATTACTTAAGTGTGTGAGTGCAATGAGGTTTCGCAGTGGAGAAAGAGGCTGCAAAAAAGGTAACAAATATCAAATTAGTTACCAACCTAACTGTGGTTGCAAACATGAAGCACATCATCAAATGCGCCCAGGCTCGAGCCATGCAAGGACTCTGATCCACATTACTGGAAGCAACGTCATGCTGTGGGTAGACAGGTTGACTCATTGGATGAATACATTTCAAAGCAGCAAAAAATTGGTATTACATTTCTTATAAAGTGAAGCAACCCTTGATCATTAGCAACATAAAAGCGCTTATACTGAAATAGAGCTTAAACTTTACAGCAGACATAATTAGAGGCTAAGAATCCGAAGATATTGTCAACACATTCAATATTTCAGAGAGCTGCCTTTTCTATTTTGATTTGGTGTATTTGTTATATTTATCCAAACACAAATTTATTAAATTCAGGTCAACACTGTACACACGGTTGTGTACATGGTTGTGCCTGAGTCATCGCCATACTTTTTACATAATTTGCCAGGACAGGTCTGACTAAAATGGCTAAATATGCATTATTTGCAATAACAAGTGCAGTATTCAAATGTATAGAGAGTTTTGGTTATGATGTCTAAAGGTGTGTTTGTACTGCACATGGACAAACAGAAAGTCTAAAGATCTGTCTTAAGAGTCACTGATCCAGATGGTCAGAGTTTAGAAGTCACAGAATAATATATATATTGATTTAGATGCTGTTTATGGGGAAGCAATTTTTGCATTTAAGTAGAATGAAAAAAAATTACGTGAAGTAGTTCACACTAACCTTGGTGTCAACTGAACATGTAGTTAAATCGAAGAGACGGAGGAAAATCTGGCTTCGCCTCTTTGGTTAGAGACAGGCAGTTTATCACCGTTTCCAGTTTTTGTGTTAAGATAAGTGGCTAATGGTGGTGGTTTACCTTACTTTTTCTTAACTTTCAGCAAGACACGAAAGAATTTCCCACAATGTTTCTTCTTTCATCAAGCTTGTGCTAAGAGGTAGTTAACTTGGCTTGAGCTTAGCTAAAGACTAGAATTATTATGCCAATCACCTTTGTACAGAATTTAGATGTGAAGATGATTCATTACAAATTGAAGATACCAGCATGTATAGCTCTCTACAATATGAAGACATACTCATTTCACACAGGAGGATGATTAATGTCATTACAGAAACAGCACCTCTCCATCTCAACCAATCTCACTAACCAAATGTGTCAATAAGCATGATTCCATTATCAGCTGGCAACAGGAAAGACTTGATGAGTCCAATTTGACCATAAAAATTGTTAGTGTAGGACATGCCTAGTCCTAACTCAGGGAAGAGTTTCCAACGTACATTTTGTTGTGTTTGCCCCAACCTGCCGGAGATTTTGATTTGACAGGAGGCATATAGTGGCCTTGAGGGAGGGTGACATGTGGGCAGTTTAAGAGCCATTAGAGGGTGTGTGAGTGGTGGTAGGTGGGGTGCCATTAGGGCAGCCTACTGAGCTGTGTAGTGAGTAGATGGCCTGGGGCCTTTGCGTCAAACCTGTTTAAAAACAGTTTGCCTTATTCACCCTGTCCTCTCCACCATTTGGCCCAGCTGCTTACAGCCAAGTGACTTTCTCCTCCCACTCCACATCTCTCCGTGCCACACTGTCCCCTGCAGTTTATTTTCAATTCCAGCACAGTAGGTGTCCTTTCCGGCTCCGTTTTGGACTGACTAAGCTTCCTCTGTTGCCAGCTATGGCTGCCCTCCGTTTTTATTGAGGAACATTAAACACGCTTTTATATCCAAAGCTTTTGTCTGGAAAACTCAATAGTTTACAGGAGAAGCATGATGTCTAAACAAAATGTTTATAGGTATAATAGACTAAAAGAATGTTAAAGCTGTCAAGAATCGAATATTGCTCTTATTTTTATGTTGGAATTAGGGCTGTGAAAGAAATGCTTTGATTTCAATTAATTAATCACAGAAAAAAAAATACAAAAAGGAAAATGAACGCTGATTAATCGTGTTCCATGGTGTGAAGGTGGCAGTAGCTTAGTACAGTGTCTACCTATTGAATGTAGGGTCAGCGTTTTGTGGCTCGACTCTCCCTGGCCATATGTCAAATTATCCTTGGGCAAGATGCTGAACCCACAAACGGGTTGCACAAGCCAAAGCACATCTGACTGCCAATTCCAAGAACAGTAAAAACTGGACACATACAGACGTGGACAAAATTGTTGGTACCCTTTCGTCAAAGAAAGAAAAATGTACTAGGATAATGTGGGTCATTATCCTATTGGAGGACCCATGACCTGCGACTGAGACCAAGCTTTCTGACACTGGGCACCACATTTTGCCTCAGAATGCCTTGATAGTCTTGAGATTTCATTGTATCCTGTACAGATTTAAGAAACCCTGTGCCAGATGCAGCGAAACAGCCCCAGAACAAAACCGAGCCTCGTCCATGTTTCACAGTAGGTAAAGCGCCCTTTCCTTTGCATGCTTCATTTTTGCTTCTGTGAAGATAAAATCCCTGTTTTGTCTCATCTGTCCAAAGGACATTCTCCCAAAAACGTTGTGACTTGTCAATATGGATTGGATTTTCTTTCTTTAATGGAAGGGCCCAACTGTTTTGTCCACATCTGTATATTTGATTACCATCGCCACTATTTCTTATGAACAGTGAAAAAAATTATCTTATAGTAAAATAAAAGAGATGTTAAACTAATTCATTCACTTGTTTACTAAAATGTATTTAACAGCTTTAACAGCAAAAACTAATGTTCATGAATGCAGTTATTTTAGATTATTTAAGAGAAAAAAAGATATAATAAAATGTTTTAATCGCTTGACAGCCCTAATAAGAATAATCTTTTAATAAAGATGTTTTTTAGGTCAAGTACTCAATGGAAAGACTGATGCATAAACACACTTATACTTTACCTACTTTACTTACATATTTGTACTGATTTTTCTGTACCCCCACTTCTCAACCCCACTAACTTACCCAACCAGCTGCTCCAACTTTTGCCATTATGGCAACATCTTAAACACATCAGTTTGGTGGAACTATTCGTCTTTCTTGGAAGGACAAATTCTTCTGTTCTCAGGTAGCAGTCAGAGAATGGTTGTTAGAATTCTGTGGCAATAATTAATTTCATTATCAACATGAGAAGGCTCATCTATTGTACCACTGTTGGAAACTGTAGTTTGGTGATTCCCATAATGCGTGTTTTGTCATCTGCTTTCTCATTACATTTTTTATTGTTCAGGATGAATATAATGAGAGTAAAACAGCACTAACGGCTTTTTGGTGGCTTAGAAAATAATTTCTAACTCCACCCAGCTGAATATTTTGTGCATTATCAAGATAACTATAGCTTGATTGATGAAGATTAAAAAACACCAGCAGGCTGCAGTAATTCCCAGGTAAAAACCTTTTAAATTAACCGAACAGCATTAGATCAATGTGATCGCATAAACTTTTATGCCGAGAGGGTTTGAAAGAAAAAAAAACAGTAAACAGTAAAGTGCTAAAAAGTTTAAATGCAACCTCCGGCTAGCGTAAAGCTTAAGTCTCCCATGTGAAAAAGCTTTACAATATGTACATAATACAGTATGTGTGAATAATTTTCTTTTCCCTGTTTTTGTAAAATGTACAATAGTACTTGCACAAAAGGTTAGATATTTATGATTGCATTTGCACAATAATGTTTCAGAGACAGTTTGTGAACAAGTATTGTAATTTAACAGTAATTTAACTGTTCGTGGGATCGCTTGATCAACTCAGCTTATTGTAAATACAAGATGTTTAGTTGCCTTGAAACATTCTTTTCAGGAAACGTTTCTCATGTCTCTTTAACACTATACCGTATATATCTTCTACTCCAGCATCTTGTTGGTGTTAAAACACTGGTGCTGTCCGATACATTATGGTAGGACCTATGATTTGTGCATGCACCGGGGTGCTGTAACTATGAGTGGTAGGGATGTCCTGATACCGATATTGGGTATCAGGTCCAATGCTGCCCTTGTGTACTCTAACTCACACTTCTCTGATACTGCGCCCAAGGGTGGATTAACCTCACTTGCTTGAGCAGGTAGTTTTTCTCATTTTGTTTGCAGGGCTGTCTAGAATTTTCCAGCCAGATTGAAAAATAGATCAATATAAACAAATTATAATACTAAAATTGTAATGAAGTAGGACAAAAGAGGCAAGTTGCGTTTATATTTTGTAACTTCGAAGCTGTGTGTTACCCATAACCCCCCTCTCTGTGCTTGTTGACGTACTACTTACTTTTATTGACAGAGAACAATAACTTATCCTTCAATTGCAAATTTACTGTTTTGGAGAATTCCCAAAAACAGACTTATCCACAATGAATCCCAGTGATGACTTTATTTGAATATGAATGAAAACCCTAACCTCTGGCAGGCAGTTGTGCTGGTTTTTCTCCTTTGCATCTCCTGGTTGTCCTACTTTTTTCATAAGGAATAAATCCACCACGTTGATCATTTGTTGTATAGCAAAGCCGTGACTATAAAACATATAAAGTGCAAATTCATTTAAAATTTTGTGAAGAAGCACACTGTCTGCAAGTGACAATAAGCATTGTGTGCAAGTGCAATAAACAGAGTAGAACCTCTTCTCCCCACCTCACATTTGTTTACAGTAGCCCCTATTTACAGGGCTGGGAGGCTGAGGAGACAATTAGCCTTTATCTGGGCTTTTTAAGAAAAAAAGTGACTTAAATCTGTTTTATATTGATTCACGCTACATCATTTCAACATGCTGGAGCATACCATATGAACTCTCCCCACCTTTTGTCTAAGTGAGGAAACAGAAAAGTTCAGAAGAGAGAGAGCGCACTCCCCTACAGTTTTTTTTTCTCACAGTTAAGAGAAGGAATAGATTTTAGAAGAGACAGAGAGAGACGGTCAGTTGAACTGGAGTAGAGCTGGACATCCACATCACCCCCCAGCTCTTTCTCCTAAAACACTTGTCTGCTTTCAGACACTGTCTCTAATATCATGTAGAGGGAATCAGGTTAAAAAGAGCAACTCCTTTTCTCCACACAGTTAAACAGTGTCTCCATGCATATTCACACAGGATACAGGATCACTTCAGGATCTTGCTTCTCATTCACACATTCACACACTCACACACCAATCAATGTGACTGGGTTCAGTATTTTATGCCCAAGCACACTTCAACATGTTACATGGAGGGACCGATCCACTGACCCTGCGACCTTACCAACTGAGCTCCAACCAAAATTATAATAATTAAAGTGCTTCAGCCACAATGAAATATCCCCTCTCACTAACGAATTAACAACAGAGTAAAATTATAGAATGAATAAAGTAGTGTTGTTGTGAAACTGAAGTTACAGTGTGTGTTAAGCTTACGATGCACTTTATGTTGATTGGCTAAAATAATGTAGCCATTTGTCTATGAAAATAACACAAATGTAATCATAAAACTTGTTCTTTTAATCCAGATTTGACATGTTTGACATAAGTAAAAGAGGGTTTATGTTCCTTATTTTTTTTTATCCTGAATGTTATGTTGATAGCTGTTAAACTGACAACCCCAGAACCTTCATGTGAACCAAACAATGTATTTTGCACCATTCCACCCCAGTATAGATGCACACTGTGAAATTTGAACTGTTTCCAGATTGGATTCTAAGAGGTACTTTAAATAATTTATATTCATCTAAGTGTAGCTGTGTTTTTTAGGAGCTGAGCTAAACGGTGAGTGATCTAATGAAAGCTGATTGTTACTGCACATGCCACATACTGGCAGTGCAACATCCTTGGTTTGAGTCTGGAGTTGGACGTTTGTAGCATATCATACTCTTGTTCTCTTCCTGTTTCCTGCCCATGCCCGTGCAAAAACGAATAAAATGCCATGATGGAAAACTCCAGGAATGTAAATTCTAACCAAGCTGTTTTGGGTGATGTCCAGCGTGACAAAAAGGAAACAGGTTTAGGTCTTCCTGTTAGCTGTGTGGCTTACAGTCTTTGCCTATTGACTGGTTTCTGGCTTTTCTGGCTATTGGTTTTGCTTTTACCCCAGTTTCACATTGTTTTATCCTGTTAAAACAGGGTCAGGTGGAGCCAGGGGGAACTCTGAAAAGAGTGTGTCTGTCTGTGTGTCTTTTAGAGGACACGTGCACAAATTACTAATTGCTTCCTTAGTTTTGTCTTCTTGCAGCAGCTTTACTATAGTTAGCCTTTTTAAGTTTGTAAGTCAATGTTTGGAAAACACTCATCTGCAGCAGCACTTGCTGGCTTCTAAATTGCTTACCATCTCCCCAGCCATAGGTTCTCATTACTTATATCCCATTACTTAAATTCTCGATATGAGCCCTTAGTTTCTCCCAAACTATCAAATGCTGACTCTTAAATGTCCAGTTATTAGGGGTTTTTATGCTACTGATAAATATTTAATGGGGTGGTAAAATGAAATGAGCAAGACCAATTCATGGCAAGGCCTATGGAACTGAATCAGAAATACTGCATCAAATTAATCTGTATTTCACTTTTAAACTCATCTTAAATGTTTTGTACCATGTGATTTCTCTATGAAAATAGTGTACATGACTGCTTCTTTAAATTCTATAACCCAGACACTAACCTCTGGGCATGTTATTTACATATTTGACAACCATGTCCAATCTCAATTAAACCTTGAGATGGTAACCTGAAATATCCTAACCTAATTACAGAAACAGCATACAAACAGTTCAAGATACTTGGCATCAAGATCAAGCAATTAAATCAGCTGAGACATACACTCAAGCACATTTGTACAAACCCACACAAACACACAGATATCTGATCATCTATTGTTTCAGGGTGAGATGAAATCTGCAGTCTGTGCACACAAGCCCTCTTGTACTAAATATTTCATTGACATTAAACATCTCGGTGATTGATGTGAAGCTGAGTCAAAGTAGAAGAGAAAAAGACAAAGCATAAAGCAGAGAGGTTAAAGAATTGAAAAAGACACTGTGGGCAAGCAAAAGAACACATCTGGATTCTGCTCATGTTGCTGCAATAATAGGTTTAGAGGGCCACAAGTGCAAACACTTTCTAATTTTACACATTAAGGCCCAGTCTTGTTTGTAATGAGGCCATATGACTCATAACGCTTGCCATGTTAGAGAGGGGGTGGCCATTATGGTACTGGAAGTGAAGGCAAAGCTCTCACTCCTCCAATGGGAAATTTAATTACTGCAATCAGAAGATCAATAATTACTGAAAATGACTTCAGTTATTCAACAATTCCTCTCCATATATTAAGAAACATGGCTTTGCAAAGCTCTGAAGCTGCCACTTCAGATCAATATCGTTTTATTAAAGGGCTGTAAACGGGCCAAGAGATTGTAGCTCATCAGTAACAAAATCTCAGTTTTACCCTGTTTATTTCACCATGGTCATTCTGAAACCAAGGCTAAAAAACAGTACAGACACACTCATGAGTAAAATAGAGGGACAAACAGGAGTAATAACACAGGTGCCACATTCAACTGTGGCTCAAGGTAATCCTCCTACAGCTGGCCACAATTAGTTTGATTTAGTTTGATTTAATTCATAAAGGAATTACAGCTTAGCAGCCTAGGGGACAAACAAAAACTTCTAGAAACCCTTAGCATGAAAGTTTAATGTTTATTATGTCAGTAGGGACCAAGCTGACTTCGCTGAGCCTTGCAGTTACTGTTGCTACATCAAACTCTCTATTCTCATAATGATGAGCTTTAAAATAAAAATGCATCAGGTTTAAAAGCTGACATTCGAAGTAATGTTTAAAACAACAGATCTTCTCGGTTCTCAGTTAAAGCTATGAGTTTAAGAGAGCAGAGATCACAGGGATAAGAGACAACATCTCACTGAGTATTTACATTTCTACATTTCAGCCTGCTTCTAAACAGGTAGGTACATTTAACCCAAGACCATGTGGATGCTACAATGGCCCAACACTGGGTCAAGTGACCCAGTTGTCACAGGGCAGGAGGCGGGGTACACCATGGACAGCTCCAACATAGAAACTTACACAGACAACCATTCATGTCCCCATTCAGACCATTGGGTCATTTTAGACTCAAAAATTAACATGTATGTCTTTGGACTGTGGAAGAAGTTTGCCAGAAGAAACACGGAGCATGCAAAAACTACACAGAAAAGGCTGCAGCCTAGAGGTAGATTTGAACCGAAGACCTTCCAGCTGTAAGGAAGGTGGTGTTGCCAACCACTCTTCCACTATGCTTTCTTAACGATTAAATGTGTTGAATAAATACATTTAAGCAGCCCCACCATTATTTTATAATTTCTGTTTCAACTGCATGTACACAATAAAGTACAGTGAACACAAAACAATATTAGTTCATACACTTTTTCTAAATCTCATGTTAATGAAGGCTGGTATACAAATATGTCCTAAACTTTTTTCAAGTAACTCACAGATTAGCATGCAAGATATGTCTTTATCCACAGCAAATATTTGATGAAAAAACTTAATTTTTCCATTTCATGGAAGATGTGAATATATGCCCTAATGGACCTTGTGTACAGCACCATTATCCATCTCCATGAACTGTAAGAAGTAACTAAAATATAACTTAGTATGAACTTGCAAATATACAGGCACATGAGATAAAAGACCACGTTTGCCAAGGTTATGTCGTACTGGATGCTGTATGCATAATGGTTCAGGTTGTGTGTTTTTAGTATATGGTAGCATGTGCAGGCAATCTTCATGCCTAAGCATCCACAAGCCTGTGTGTTTCCACATGTGGTGAACACACCTGACAGATGAGAAAGAAGGCTCCGGGCCCACTGGGGAGCAATTTCCCTAGTCTGTTACAAAAGCCTGTTCATTACTGTGAGCAGGAGGGAACAATACTCCATAGCCCGCCAACTTCATTTGCTGCCATTTTCTCTCATTCTCACTCTCTCCTCCTGAAACACAACAGTGCACCACCCCGACTTCCCACAGTGCACCACTGCACGCCTGTGAAGCTGAGATTGGTTGCAGTGTGCTCTCTCTAAGGTTTCAAAGCTGTCGCCGCTGCCTAGACTGTTTTCTCTCTTCTATTTTTCATCTGTCTTGTTTCTGAGAAAGAAAATAAACCAGACATCTTGGTTTTACTTTTTTCTTGATATTGCATATGGGCTCCAAGTTGGCACTAGAGAGAAGAGACGGAGTGAGACAAAATACAAAAGCAGAGACACAGCCTCCACTTGAAAGATGGATTCTAAGCGAATGGAACTTCAATGAAATAGCCTTATCTTCTAAAGTTTGTTTGCCCGTTTCTTCATTGGATATTGGCATAAATATGCACAATATGATGAAAATTTAATTTAAAAAAGATGACAAAACAAATACGAAATGTTCAGAGCATCTTTGTTCTTGAAGTGAGATATCATGCAGTAAAGTAGAAGATTTCATTTGTATTTTGGTACAGTAACATTCCCAAAATCAGGCAGCTGATGTACAATAATGATGCAAAATTATGCCGACAACGCATCATATCATGGATCCAAATGAGATCTCATTCCATATTTTTGGCAGCACTTGTTCTTAGTGTACAAGAATACTGAGAAATAGAATCATCAGATGGAAACTGATCATTTGCATGAAACAGTTTTACAGGCAGCACACACATGGGTGTGCTCACAGCAGCATTTAGAATAAATCAGGTTTGTAATGGCCCTTACTGCAGGCACGACAAAAAGTCAAAGACACTAATGTGGGCTCGTGGAACGACCAATGACAGGGTGTTTTTCTGAGTCACATGCCACCTCTTGAAATTTAAGGGTTTCCAATAAGTAAAACATTTCTCAGTGGACCAAATATTTCCTTCAACTATTTGTTTTCAAGAATGAATATCAATGATGTGTGGGAATTAGAATCTGCACTAGAAACAAACATGTTTAAAATTGGAATGCTGAATAAAACACTTGTTCACAGGAACTGGAAAAATAAGTTCCTCTTGTCTCAAAAATTGTGTGTCTGCTTTTGAGTCACAAAAATCAAATCCCCTGAGCTCTTACTCTCCAGTACCCACAACAGAATTATATATTGTGTTGCATGCATTAAACAAACTGCAGACAGACGCCTAATATTACAAAGTTTCAAATAAAGCTTATCCAGCATTGCATGTCAAATAAACAAAACGCATGTTAAAATTATTTAATACAAGGTAGAACCTTTCTTAAATATAACTCTGCATCCGAATGGGTTCACAAACAGTACATTATCTGTCCACATGTTTCATAATTTTGTTATTGGTCTTCGCTTAAGCTAATTATCTGCGTCTGCGCTTACTGAATGTCTGCAATTGGGTCCAGACTTGTTTTCACCTTTCTGCCAAATCACTGTCATTGTGTTGAATGGCAGATGTGGGGAGCTAATGCACAGCAGGTGAATTAGTATGCTCCTGAAGCACTCTGTGCACTTTGTCAGAAGGGGAGGTGATGTAAAAGGGGATAAATGTTGCAGTTTCCCTGACCTGGGGCTCAACATCCACATCATGCGCATAGTGACACACTGCCCCCTCTGGGCTGGTAATGGAGATTAAACACTTCCAACCATTTAAACATTTTAAAGTGATTTATCAAGATCTGCTGTGATCAGGGAACATTACTGCTCCCTGGTTCTGTTAAGACAAGAACATTGTCAGTGTCTTTAAAGCAAAGAGAGTATCTAGTATTAGGACACCCCCCCATAGCTTATCATACTCGAAAGAAAAAAAACAACAACGAGTACCCCACATGATGCTTAATCGGGTTTGAATACCAATTAAGCATCAAAAGAGACATCTGTATCTGTTAAAGTCACTTACAAACACAGAGAGACACACATACTTTAATATGTCTGAATGCCGCAATACAAGTAAATTAGCAGGGCATTTTTAAACTTATCCATGATCATATAGATGTTAAAATTGGAAAGAAAATCAAAAGTAGGTAAATACTGATTCACACTCAAGCCAAACAAAGCAAACGTTATACGACCCAATATAAGGTCTTACTGTAGTTTGCATTGTGACTCAATAATCTGAATAGTAAACCTTCCACCCTCTTCAGGTCATTATGCAAATTTCTCAACAACATGACACATCTGCAGTTATGGGTAACGGGAATGATTCACAATGTTTGTGTGTACTGTTCTGACTATCCAAGACCAAATGTCATCTACTGTGACATAAAGGTTATGTACTTGCGTCTTCAAATAAAGGGAAAGGAATATTGCATAAAAGGATCAGTGAGGGTAACTGGGGCGATGTCTTACAATGTGTTATTTCTGGACTCTTGGCACAGCCTTTCTAAAAAGGCATGGGTGTCGTGTGGAGCAGAAACACAAAAGCGTCTAAAGAGTAGTTGTGCCTGTTAACTACAGTAAAATTTATTCATGAACACATTTTCTTTTACAAAGTGCGTTAGAAAAAACATGGGTCATGAAAAAATGAATAGAGTATAGAAAAAAAACACAGGCGTTTTCACATTTGTTGTCATCTCGGCTAAAGCCTGTGAGTGTGTATATTTTCAAATTTCATAGCATAACCTAATATTAATGCTTCTTAATTTGGCTGCTTTCTGCAGAGATGGAACAATGATGCCCTGGAAATGAACTGCAAATGCAATTTTTTAAGAGAATTCAGGGTCAAAGTAAGTGGTGTAGTGCTTGAATATTAAGAAGCATGGTTAAACCTGTTCAAACCCCTGTAGGTACTTTTTTTTCTTGCCAAATAACCCATGAACCCGTGACCCCGTGATTTAAATTGTGTGTATAAGTACATTTAGTACGGGTCATCAGCAGAATAAGAAAAAAACAAGGAGAATGCATACTCACAGAAAAAACTAAACAACTGCATATGTAGAGGCTGAAAGTGACAATAAGCTTCAAATTAGTTTCGGCTAAATTTATGAAAGCCTTTTTGCACTCCAAGGACTAGATTTTGTCCCCCATCACTTACAGTGTAGTCAAGCTCCAACAAAATAATTTCACAGTACAGTACATACCAGTGCATCATAAAAATTAGAGGATCATAAAAACGTTATAGGGATGTCCCAATGACACTTTTCCACAAGCAGTCAGATTCAAGTACCTCTTAATACTTAGTACTAATACAAATACTAAACTGTTGGTTGCTAATGTGACTTGCTGGACGGGAAAATCTTCAACTATCAACTGCACTGCAACCTTTTAAGCTAATGCAAGACACCGGCAGACACTGATGGTTCAAATAATAGTAAGGAGTAAGACTTCAAAGTTCACACTTCACACATCGACACAGATTTCTAGTCTCTGACAGTCTGGACGAAGCATGCACCTGACGTTCTGAGTTAGTCAAACCTCCTTATTCCACAAGAACAAAAATCCTCACATGTTCATCTACAAAAACAAATATGGTGGAGACCAGCATTTAAAAATAGTGCAACTTTGTAGGTTGCAAAAAAGTAGAACAGAGCAGGCATTTTGGATAGGATTGGGATTTTGAAATTATAGAGTTAAAAGGATCGCGGAGCCGATGCAATTTTGGGGTAAGAGGGGCTAAGCTAGGACAGTTGGTATCAGCTACTGAGGCCGGTCTAGCTTGTTCGTCTTCCATGGTGCGGAACCACACTTTTTTTAGTTATGATAAAAAAAAAAAGTAATGTTAATACTAGACTTCTGCTGTCACCTCACAGCATTTGAAGTCAGGTCTTAGCAAAACTGGAGTCCACCCGATTAAACTAGAACAGAGGTTTGGTTTAGAATTACCTTTAGGGGGTTGGTAATTAGAGTAATCCCAAATTTAGTCAATTATTTGGTAGTGTGGCTACTCTCCGTAGAAGTGGGCAACCAGACAAGATTGTATGAAAACAATACACAGCCCTAAGTATGGCATTAAAAATACATGTACCCACATGAAAAAATCATTCCGATAGTGAAGCACAAAGAAGGGAACATCACGATTTGGAGTTGCTTAGCTGCCTCTGGACCTGAGCTGCTTGTTATTATGAAGGGGAAAATTAATTTCAAAGTTTATCAAGGTATCCTTCTGGATGATGTCAGGATAACTACCTGCAAGCTGAAGCTCAAAAGAATCTGGGTAAAGCAGGACAATGACCCAAAACATCTAAGTTAATCTACTACAGGGTGGCTTTGGAAACCAAAAAATCCTCTATTTGCAATGGCCCAGTGGGAACCCAGACCTGTGTGTAACTGATCTAAAAAAGGTTTCACTTTTTGAATTAAAATATGTAAAAATAACCTTTTAGGAAGTCCCAATATTGTCTTATATAAATAAAAATTATTTCACCACACCTTGCTAAACTGTTTTTTTTACTTGTCTCCCAGCTCAACTGGGTGGCTGTAGCTCAGCTGGTAGAGCAGTGCTTCTCAGTCCCCCTAGCTTCAACTCGAAGTGTCCGTGGGCAAGACACTGAAACCCCAAGTTGTCCCTAGTGTCTGCTGCTTAGACGCACTGCATAAAAGCCTCTGCAATCTAAATTAGCCCTGGGTCTTTGTGTGTTAATGTTAATGAATGTGTTTAGTTATATTTGTAAGTTAGTGTGCATGCGTGAATTGTGTGTTTGTCCTACCTGGCACAGTGACATCCCTAAAGACCTTTGTCTATACAAATATGTGTGTGCTTGTGACATTCCAGCTGTCTCCTCACATCCAGCCAATCTCTCTGATGATTGAACTTAACAGCGAAACACTCTGAGCTGCTACTGTTCGAGCTCCATCCACATACACACAGATTTCTAACAATGCTTCTTGGGGTGCTAGCGAAATGAGGAAGTTATACATCACCGTGTGCAGAGAAACCATCCAGGGCTTAACATTAAGCTTTTTCAACTACTTGGCCGAAGGGCAAACACCTGAGATGTTTTACTTGCCCAATATCCAAACTTACTTTTCTGAAAATTGAAGCTGAAAATAAATAAATAAAATAAATGGGGATATGGATAATAATTTTATTTTAATAAAATACAAAACACAAAATTGAAGAGTTATAATAAAATGTAATCCCTAATTTTCAAAGTTATTATTTAAAAAAATGTTAAAATTGGGGCAACTCTGGCTCAGCTAATAGCAAAAGCATGCCCCAACAAGTGTCTAATTTTGGGCCCAACCATGTAACAAACAAGCAGATGCACAGGCACACACACACACACACACACACACACAAACACCTGTTCACACATGTACAAGGCACTTTGAAGAACTGTGAACTTGCGACTTCCCAGACCATTTAGATTATTCTTGTAAAGGAAGTGTTGACAGAGAGCTAGCTAGTGTGGAATTGGCAGTGAGTTAATTAACAGCCACATTTTCAGCTTCCCAAAGAGAAAAAAAAACACCTGCAGGGGGAAGACAGGGTGTGTGAAATCAAACTAACGTGTATAAAATAGGAGAAACGGTAGCAAAAAGTACTGCATAGTGCAAAATCACACCAATAGTGTAAGTGCTGCCCGACCTTGCAGCACTCAACTAATTCCCTGTATGCATTTGTCTGTCTTTGTCTTCAAATTTAATATAATTTACCATCTCTATCCTTTTTAAAGCTGAATCTAATGTATCTGAAATATCAATCTTTGCTGTAGGTATGCAAAAATCTGTTTTACAGCCTTCGTTGCTGTTAATACATTTTACAGAGGTCAACCAATTCTTGCAGCTTTAACTTATTACTGTGAAGGTAAGAGGCTTCACAACAAACAGCTACATTGACAGCATGCTGGCCCACGGCCACCAACTGCATTAACTGGTGACCCATCACTCAAAACAAGTCCGTGCAGGCGTATTTCTGTGTACAAATAAAACTCAGGCTTACATTGGCAGTTTTTTTCTTATAAATTAGCATTAGTATCTTTTGAGGTAACTTGCAGTATAGCAACAAGAATAGGTTAAGGTATTCACTTTAATTAGAACAAACAAGCTGTTTCTATAGGGACTGTGTTCCATGGCTTCCCTGTATTCTGATCCTCCTCCGGGTGTCGATTTATTTTGATGATGTATAACTGAACATTTTGACAGAGGTAAGTTACCCTCATGAATCTGAAACTGTTATTAATGTGCCAAGGTCCAACGTTAACAAGGAGTGCATCAGTTTGCTCATTACAAGATGAAGATGTTCAGCCAAAGTGGGATGGGGGGGGGGCTACTTTGAAGGATATGACATAATAAAATTAGAGAAAGTGGCAAAATATTGTCTAGTTAAACATCCAGCAGATACACCCAACAATTCAAGAATCTAATTTTACCTCTACTTATAGTAGTGGTGTACAGAGTTCTTGCTGATACTGACATTGGTAAAAATGAAGCACAAACAGCTAAGCTGCAGACAAAAACAAAACAAACAGCTGAACTGAGGACTTTAGATTAACTGCAGAGTTTAGTAATAATGTGTCATCTTTCACATTCACCTTGAGCAACCGTTTTAACTGGGACTGGTTGACATAACTGAGAAATTTTTATGTGGTTTTATGTACAATAATGCAACATCATGTTTACTTCCACTTTACTCTTAATATTGCTTTGTTTACAAGCAAACGACTGACTGCCTGAACCATTGCATAGCTTTGTATCTTTCTGATTTAGTTTTAGGAGATGTACTACGCCTTATGGCCATCTCCATCTATGAGAGTTCACTTGAGAAAGTTCACTACTCTTTAACATTGTAAACGTTAGATTTGTGGTGGTACATCTGTAGTGCTTTGAATTTGGGTTATCCTTTTTGCAAAGATGCAGTAGGTTAGTCCCAGCACTGCATTTTTGTTTCTAAAGGTCTCTCCGCTCCTCTTCCTCTGTTTATTTTTTGTTCTTTGTATCCTGCTATAAAAATTTTCCATGCTGACAGTATCTATTTAAAGACTTTATAAGGCTTAAGGACTCAATTATTGATTGTCCTATCAAATAAACATGATAGGACTTTCAAAATCCTACACACACACGCAGACATACAAACAAGTAGCTCAACTTGACTTATACCTTGATTTTACTACAAATATTGTTAATCGGCACATGCCAAAAACACAACAGAATACCAATAGGAAGCGTTGCTGAACTGCATGTTAAACAGTCCCAGCCCCTTTGATGCAGACAACATGCGAAATGATTAAGTTTCATCACTTAAAAATGTCACCCTGCTCAAATAATGAAGCTGGGTGAATGCACTGTAAAATCCCCCCTAACATCAAGATCTACAAAACCAGCACAGTAATTTATTTCCAATTTCTTTCTAATTTTTTTTTCCATTTATTTAAATCTAATAGAACAAAAAAACAAAGTGTCACAATTTATCACGCACTGGTGGTGTTTAAGAGGTGCACATTGGTAACTGTGCAGTTTGAAGAAATTACTCAGAGCCTAGTGAAATCTGACATACTGTGAAATCAACATCATTGACGCTAACTGCTCACAGCATGACTTGAACACAAAGACAAATTTCATCTGATATTACCTCTAGATTGGAGTTCACTAGTCTTTAAAAAGGGAGACAAGCCAGGCTGTGACTAAAAGAGGGGAAATATTCATTTCTGTACCCCACGTGGGGTGTGGTATGATATGGCTTTCATTTCTCGGTAGCAATCAAATTTGAGAGTGGAAATGGCAACAAGCTTCCAAAGGCCTGCTGGTAGCAGCATGCCTCGCAGACAAAGACACTGCTGGTGCCCTGCAAACGGCACGCTGCTTTCAGTGGAGCTATGGTGCCTTTGCTTTATAATGGGCATAATAAATCAACTGTTGTAAGAGAGGTGGCAAGAGAATGGATTTGGGGGGGGGGGGGGTGGAAGGGAAATGCAAGATCTTTGAGCAATTAAAGAAATTATACACTCACATAAATACATACACATATGCAAGTGCATGCCTGGTTTCAGATTTTGGTTAATTCTCCCCATTATTACCTGCTCCTACCACACAACTCTTCTTGGACAGTTTTTAGCCACACGCCAGAGAAAATGTACAGTACACAGATCCCATGAGAAGCTGTCTTGAATGACACCCACATGCAACATACACCAGCATATGTGTCAGAGTCCACTGTACTCTGCTTTGCAATGCCAGCATTGTTTACTGAATATCTCAATAGTCTGACACAGCTGGGACAGAAGACAAGCTCAGGTAAGATTCAGTTATTATCCCTCAAAGAGAGAGAGAAAAAAAAATCACAAAATATGATGAAAAAATTGTAATATGCTGTGTTTCAACATAACAAAAAGAGTAACAAATTTATAAATTAAAAATATTATGTATCATGTTTTTCTTATATAGGATATATATAAGAACAAAGACAAACACACACACAGATTAGACTTCAAGAGATCACTAGGATGGGTCCAATGATGAATAAATCTCTGCACCGCTTAATCTAACACTGACGGCCTACAATTGCCATGGAACAAAATAATACATAAATAAATAAATGAGACAGCTATGCCAAAAAGACAGACAAATAGAGGCCAACACAATTAGCCTTTATTGCCTGCAGTTTCAGTACCACAGCCCCAGAGAAATGGAGGTGGGCAGAAAAGAACTGATATGTCACCTCATATCTCATGTGTGTGAATTAGAGCTGAGGTAGGATCTATCTTTTGTTCTCTTCAGGCAGAGAGCCAACTATTCCCCCATGATGCCACCTCTCCTCTGCTGTACATACATATTGCAGAACCCGCTCAGATGGTTCCAGAAGCTGCAATTCCCTCTGAAATTACCTAGTGAAGTCTGTACAGACACACACACACTACTCAAATTTGTCCACAGCAGTAAAGAGTAATTCAGAGTTTCAGTAAATGTGCACTTCACAAAGCAATGCATACAATGTATTTACAAGACGTGCCACTTGTGTTGGAGTTTGGTTTATTCACATGAACTATAAATAGAGAGCTGGGTGTGAAATACCATGAGTGCCTCATGGGTACTGTAAAGTGGCACCTACAGCACTCTGTGCTATATCGTTGCCAGTACTGGCAGTTAGTTCACACACACACAAGGATACACATGTACACTCGCTTCCATTTGTCAGAGAAGCCCCAGGACACACTCAAACACATACACAAATCATTATAAGAACCCTTTAATCACATCCCCTTGTACCACAAACACATGTTTGAGCTCCCAGTCCAACCCAGCGTAAAAGATCATGCTGCTTCATTTTCAGTGCTCAAGATGGTTGGCAGGACATTTTCTTTTATTGGCCTGCCAAAAGATGTAATTTTATTAACAGTATCAATTGGATCTCTGCTGTTGTCACACAGTTTGGTTTATTGTTGTGTGACTGCCAGTGGTGAGGTGTGTCACCTTTATCCCTCGTTGTTGAAAACAACAAGCACCAAGCAGGAGATGAAAAAATGCAGAAATTATTACATTTCATTCACGAGAGTTATGCAGCTGATGCCACTTGATGCCATCAATAATGACATACAAACTTACACAAGTTTTAAACTCGACAAAAGGTTTTTTGGGTAGGGGCATAGTCGCATATCATTGGTGTTTTATTTTACTGTGGATAAATGGTATACTGTAATATTCACATGTATATGTACTTGAGGTATGGATAGTTAATATCTGTTCTGGACATGGAAAGACATAGAAAATGTCGTATTCTAATATCGCAAGATGCAAAGAAAACAACACACTAGATCCTATATCCCAGGTTCTGTTTTATTGTGTTTTTTGTCATTGACTGTTTTACTTAAATTGCAAATTTTGCTATTTTAAACTCTTCACAATGAGATTTCTAACATGCTAGTTAACTGCTATAGCTTTTTTGACCTTCATATTCTTAGTTTAGTGTGTTGCCATGCTACTAATTTATAGGTATGGCTAAGGGGAAAAAGAAAATCAAAGAATCTGATCACCACTGTGCTAATCTCATTGCCATTTACACCAAAATTGATTTCCATAGGAAGGACCCCTGGCCTCAGGGGCTCCTCAGCCCAGTTTCAGTGTTTCGAACTCATGACCATATTCAATAGGAGGTAAAGGTCTGGTATTTATAAGGAAGGTAATTAGCTTAGTGTCTCACCATGCTAAGTGGCAGCCCCTTTAAATCAATCCAGTCACTGTGACCCACTCTATAGGGTACCCACCATCTGTTACTGAGCAAGAATAAGCTAAAGTAGTTGGTAGTTTTCTGCTTTAGAGTATTTGTTGTTGACTGTTGACTTTATGATGTCTCTCAAACTCTTCAAAACCTTTATTTTAAATGGATTTGTAAAATCGGATACCCCAAGGTGGTACATGTACATGATTACACTGAAAGTAATGGGGTATGGATTTGTTAGTGTATGGACAGTAAGACCATATTCAGAAAATAAAAAAGTGTACTGGTGTCTGCCATACACAAACACCATGACAACAGTGACGATTGTTAGGATTATCACCGACTATACAATTACTTTTATAGATTTTTAGAGACCTCTAAGTCAAAGAAAAATTGCAAAAAAGACATGCACACCCTTTATGAACATGAGAACTTTTAAACAACCGAGTTATATCTCTGCTACTTTGATGCATAGAGATCAGAGGCACATAGACAGAAAGACAGAGACTGACAAGTAGGCACATAAAGTACAGGCTGTATAGGGTTATGAGAATGTAAAGGGGTAAACAGACAGAAGGAAACCACTAGAGAAATAGGAAAATCCAGGCACTAAGAGCTGAAAGGTCCTCCAACTTTACCGGGGAGCTTTCTGTACTGTAAATATGTCCCACTTGGTGGGAATCAGTGTAAAAGGCAGCTAGCAGCTGGTGCTTAGCAGGGTCCTGCTGGCCCAAACCCACAGTCACTCCGGCTCACTGATGAAGACAGATGGATTGGGCCACAGCCCTGACGCAGGAAACACACCCCTGAGCTGGCAGATTAGAGCCAAGCTTCCGATGGAGCCCTGATAGCCCACTGAGGGAGAGAGAGCAGACTGGGCAGAGATCTAATGCACAGTACTCAGGCATCTTTTCACATGAACTTTTGAACTGAGAGATGATATGGAATGAGGTCAGCTAGATGTGAAGGGTTGAATGAAAGCATGCAGAAAGTTGTTGTTTTTTTTTCCTTCACAATAAAAAAAAAAACTACATACAGGATGGGGTAATTTCATTTTTTCTGAAACAGCATCATACTTAGATTTCTTACATGCAATATACAGAAATTTTAAATCTAAAGTGATGAAAGAATTTCTACAGGTCACTACCTCATCAAATGAAGGTAAATAAAGGGCAGGTCGTATTTGCAACGACGTATTACTCAACATTCTCCCTTTTGTGAAACATATCTGTAAGACAATTGTGATCCTGGCTGTTTGTTGCAAAAGTGTGTCTAGCTCTTGAGCTCAGGTAAGAGGATGTGCAGCAAACACCCACACATCAATAGTAAGCAGCACAACTAAAATGCCTAAATTTACAAGTGGCAATAAAGAATACACAGAGTTATAAGGGAAGTTGGATTTCAGCAGCAAATTTCATAAAGCAGCTGCATGAGCATATACATATGTAAATAATGCAAATCTACCTTATTCGTTTAAAATAGGGTGGCCATAAGATTAGAAGCACTTTATCTTACAATGGACTACACTAACCACTTTGACATCAGTACTGAACATATTGTGGAATTATCACCCAACAGTTTCAACCTAAAAACTATTTAGGTTGAAAATGAGAAATTATAACCTTATGAAAGTTTTTTAAATTTTATATTTAATTTTACTGAGTAATGAAACTTATGTGAGCTCATCTAATTGTTTACTAAAGAGACAGTTGTTGGTACATGTAAAGACTCTCTGTCCACACTTGTTAAGATGTGTTATAGAGTGATGCCTCTTAACTTTAAACCACCATTGATTTAGTCATATTTGAGCTGAACATAAAGGGCATATCTGCAATAACACTGGTGTGCCTAGTTACAAAATGTAGTCACACTCTCTTTAAAATGACACTAAGTGGTTGCACTTTGGACTCCTGTACATTCGTTGCTTTTGTAAGCAGTCCTGACAACACTTGAAAGCAGGCACATTGATGGCAAGTTGGCCAGGTTCAAATTGTTCTGGGAACTTCAATCTGGATCTCTCAATCAACCTAACCATCAATAGTATTTTACATTTTCTAATATTTTATTCACTACTGTTTTCCATTCTACATTCCATAAATAAGAAAAATGTAGAAAATCTTTCAGACAAAACATACAAATTGAAATACATTATATATGGAAATTGTAACTAAGAAATGTTAAGTTAACCATGAAGGCTACATTAGCTAATGGTTACATTTAGCATACATTACATTTTTCTAAAAGTTTGTGTACGTTAAAAGAACTAATCTGCTGTTGCCTATGGAATGATCATATTGAACACAGCTATATTTACCTTACATACACTATGTATAGGCATCTATTAAAGCAAGCCTGAATTGGTTTGAGCTACAATCAGTCTCGTTAAGACCCCCTGCTAGGTGTGTTACAGCCATCTCAGTCACGCATCTGATTAACTTAGTGTCATGAGATGACAATTAAGACTGCAGCACATTAACAGATGGCCACAGAATCACCAGACTGGTTTGATTTACTGAACCATCCAATATAGTACCTGCTAGTTTTAACTAGCTAGTTTATGCTAGCTGTGTACTGTAGCATACAGTTTTGTTTTTTGAAAAAGGGAGGGAAACTACGGATCTAAGACATACTAATGCGTGCAAAGTAATATTAACACAACACTAAAGTCAGTAATCATACAGTGAGCAAATTGACCGTAATGCCCATGTTCATTATTTAGCTTGCTGGTTTTACTGTATGTTTGCAATTTGGTAACATTAGCATTAGCATAACATTAACTCCATTTTAGTACAACTAACTGGGAATTTACACTAAAAGAAAGAAGTGAGCTTCATGTCTCCACAATAGAACAACTTTCCATTGTATCCATACTGACTCCACCCGGCTTTCAGTGTCTTTAAAACAGCGGCATGTGTCTGACAGCAGGACAAAGGGACAACTACTAGTCTTCACCAACAAACAGTTCTTATGTAGCTAGCTGGCTGCTTCCCTCACCTATGGCAAAACAGCTTTTTCTAACCAACTTATAATCTAAGGATTACTACAATGAAAAAATGAGTGAGAATCATTCCCAAATGCCCTGGAGCTTTCCTAAACACCTTAGACAACAGGTGTTTTTTCTGTGCATGACTTTACTGGCCAGGTTCACCGTACCATTCATTATGGCGGTCTTTTGTTTAGTTTGGCCCTATCCAAATAGGATAAAAAGTTAATAGAAGAGGAACCTTTGGGAGCAGATGGGAAAACAATAGTCATGATTCAAGCCATATACAATTTGATGACATGGCCAAAAAAATCAATAGGAATTCATTGCGAGAAAGCCCCTCAGCAATTGACTGCCAGAACAAAAGAACAATTCGGTGCTGTCTAGCTGAAGCAATAATAGCCCACTATATTCTTTCTCCTCCAGAAATCAAACCATGCGTGTTTAAACAGTGCACTCTCCTTCCTATGGCTCACAGCTTGCCGCTAGACCCCCTTCAACAGCCACCATATTCTTACTGATGTCTACCAACATGCACAATTTGAGGGCGATGAAAAACAAGCAGAAACATGAAACGTTTTCTGAAAGTAAAGTTTCTGCTGTTCTTTCGGCAGAAAGTTGATGGCCACTATTAAACTCTGCATAGAAGTCGATGTGTTAAATCTGAGGGGAATACAGAGGCTACTTATATTTCTTCAACCAGATGTAGGTGATATAAAGTGAGCCAAATGAAGCGTCTGAGGAGAGTATCTTTTTCTTTATTAGAATACTCTGACAATTAAAATAATTTTCTAATACTTCATTATTTTATCTAACTTATCCTTCCATGAACACCACTTTAGGTAGTTTTACATGTACACTACTTCCATAACCTATTATTCATACCTATGTATGGTTTATATTCATATGTGTTTTAATTCTTCTACATTACTGACATTCTTCAATTTTATACTGAGTAGTAGGTGTTATTAATATGAGACTGTAATTCAATTTTTCCTTAGTTATACAGCGTTCAGTCCACAGTTTAGGCCTATGCTAAGATAGAGGACATCAGTTTGAGAATTTTCTATCAGGTACGTCTGGACAGGATTTAGACAGACACTCATTAACCTCAGCATTACCAAAATGCCAAACTTACAGCAACGGGTCTGTCCAATTGCTAAATGTCACCGAAACAGATGCAAAGCAATTGCAAGCCTGCTCTCTCCATTGCCGCGGGTGTAATTATATAGGCAGAAGTAACCATTAGTTTTATATTTTCCGGCTCAACAAGTTACAGGATTTTTAAGCCATGCCTTCAGTGTGTTAATGGAGCACAATAGGGTAATTTTGCCAGCTATCATTCCCAAGAAAAATATCTATCTTCTAATTTTTATTTCATACATTGAAAAGTATCTTATCTAGTATCTTACTTGATACTGTTTGATACATTGGAAAAACCTGTAAAACATTAAGGCCATAACATTTTAGATTTTCATGAAAGCATTAATAAAACAATGCTACACAGGCATGTTTCTTAGCTTCATTTGAGTTTGCATCATACTTTCTCTCTTGTTCAAATGCAGCTTGTGAGGTAGGCTGTAAGTGCTCGTCTCAGATACTGTAATTTTAAGAAAGACTCCATTCCCTAAACTAGATCTGGCCTTTAAATAACAATTATCTAAAGAATTAACCATAGAAATTAGGTAAATTAAATGATATTGTGTGTCAAACACAATAGCATTCCCTTTACTTGACCAAGGTCAAATTATTTTCTTATGAACTAACAAATCTAAACAGTTCTAATTTCAAAACTTTCTGAAATACAGACTCTTACTAAGTTATATAAAAACCAATATTTCAAACATTTAAATATATGATGAAATGAAAATGAAACAAATAAAAAAATGGGAAAAAAATCCAGTTACGTTTAGTTAAAACAAAGAAGAAGCAGGTTACTGGCAAAGATAACAGGGATCAGTAATCTCTAACATTTGTGACAGTCAAGACAGCACTGTTAAAGTGAGAGGAGGTGGGGGTATCTGGGTACTAATGCTGAGGTATGTAAACTTGCTGGCAAAGACAAAGGAGAGCAAATATGAGTAATGAATCAGAGCAAACTTTCAGCGAAAATACATATTGAGACTTTGAATCAATATGTACACTAATGTGGATTCTACTACATTAGCAATCAAAATTTTCATTAATTCGTGCGATTCTTACATATTAATTGAACAAATAAATCACAGGCTCACAGAAGAAGCAGAAGCTTACGTGAGAGTCCGTCCTTCTACAGTGTGTTTTTAGTCTCCTCTCAGCACTAGTGTTCAATGCACTGTAAATAACTATTTTTTTACCAATGTAAGGGACACAGTGGACATTAGCAACAAGGTTTTAAAAGGAGAAAGGTTACAAAATATTTCTTCTTTCTCTTTAGCACTACTTTAGGTGATGTCCCGGGTGACCAATTAACATGGCCTACTGTTTGCCAAATTAGGCCTACAACATCTTGGGCCAGCAACACTGGCAATGGCAAGCTAGCTATGGCACTGTGTACCACCCACTGAGCACTACACATTCAACTACAGTGCAGCTACACAGCCGGGGACAGTTGGGCAAGGCTCAACTTTATGTAAATGTCTTTCTTACAAAGCTTAGCTATGACAAAGCATAAGCCAATGTGGATATTTATCAATCCAGAGCAAAGCAGAGTCAGTTTACTACACAATGTGAAAAAAAAAAGAAATTATGTCAGTTTTCAGAATATTAATAATGTGTGTTTTACAGGCTATGTAAGCAAATGTTAGCAGGACAAAAAACAAGAACTTTTCTTTAACAAACAATTTGCCAGTATTATTGGTGTCTGGGTGTTGGCATATTATCACAAAACAACTGCTCAGTCAGAGCAGAGCATGTAAATAAGAGACTCAGCACAACACTCCAGCTTTAACGAACTGTAAAGTTGGCTCTGGCTGAACTTTGTTATGAAATCTGGTAATTTTCAACACTAAATTGTCTCTCTTTCTGCTACATGTTTGATACAGTAAAATAGGTTTAGAATAGAACTATTTCTGTATTATGTATTATCAAAGCCCTCAGTTTTACTTGAGAACATGACTCATTCTGTCACTGTATACTGTACATATTCATTTAGAGAAAACAAACTTCGTTTAGAGAGAATAAACCAATTCAAGTATTAATTGAATTCGATGTTCACCAGTCCAGATTCGGGAAGCAGACACCCTCTTCACTTTTAAGACTAGGCTCAAAACCTTCCTCTTTGATAAAGCTTGTAGTTAGTTATAGTCATGCTGCTATAGGCTTAGACTGCTGGGGGACTCTGCACTGAGCCACTTTCCTCCTCACCTCACATTTATACTCACCATGTCATACAAAACCACTGTATGACATTAACTCGGTGTCTTCTCTCTCCTGTAGTAGTGCTTCTTTCTCTCTGTCTCCCTCTCTCTGTCCCTGTCCTCAGGTGTCCCTGGCTTTGGAGCTGTGTGTCTTCCAGTGCGCAGCTGCTGGTCCTACCAACCTGCCCAATGTTTTTTTGTTACTTTTGTTGCTCTGTTCTTTTCTCTCTCCACTTTCCACTCACCCCAATCGGTCAAGGCAGATGGTCGCCCACCCTGAGCCTGGTTCTGCTGGAGGTTTCTTTTGTTAAAGGGAGTTTTTCCTCTCCACTGTTCCTATAGCTGCTCAAGGTGGATCTATATAGTCTTGATTTCATTATGTAAAGTCCCTTTAGTTGACTTTGTTGTAAATTGGCGGTATATAAATAAAATTGAATTGAACTGTTAACATAAATGTTAAATTTTTCACTAGTATGATCATTTAAATAACAATTTAAAGTATTATAATATCATATCTTTCAATCTAGGAAACAATGTTTTCTAGACTGAATCCCCTTACCTTAGTAAGCCACAGTATTTCTTATATAAAGACTGACTGAACTACAGTTGGAAACAGTCAATCGTCTTTAAAACTTGATGACTGTTGTAGTTAGGTGACTTTCCTTTTAGGGCAATTCTACTGTAGGATTATTTAAGCTACTTTGGTCTAATGTAGTCTATTTCCTACTGACAGTCGCTTACTTCCCACTGCCCTTTGTGTGTCATCAACCCTACCTTAGACTGACCCCTGAGTTTGTTTTGAACTCTGAAGCTAACCCTTACGGGGACATGTCATAGTTCCACCAGACCTTATGTGTATTCATGTGTGTAGGAGAAACAAGAAGGGCCTCTTCACAACTAAACTAGCCAGGCAGAACAAAGGCAATCACCCGAGAGAGCAGAGATGGGGAGAGCCTAACATTTAATTTAATATATGCCCACCAGAGAATGAAGTGAGGTGACAGCGAGAGGTTAGATTAAGGCGAAAGAGTACCTTTTAGCAAGGCTGATGGAAGTCTTGATGCAGCTGCCTTCTGGTCTTGCCATGTAGATTTCAGAACCAGGAGGACTGGAGTAAAAGCCAGGACCAAGAATTTGTGGTGTGCACGAAATCTCAGAAAACAGGGTCACCATTTGCTGGCTCACTGGAAAAGATAGAGGCATATTCTGATGAAAGAACCACAGTGGTGTAATTTAAGTGGAAGAAAGTCCAAAAGGCCATTAAGCATGGGCACAGTATACCAATATTAATTAATACTTTTTTGTTTTTAGGTGATGTGTACTTAGATGCATGTATATAGAAATTCCTTCTACTTAAGTCCAGCTTCCATAAACTCTTCTAACTTTCTATGTTTTCCACAAATCATATGCATTTTTATTAAAGTTTGAGCTTTGTTCATCCTTGTTGTGTGACAGAAGAGTGTCAGCAAGACTCAAAGGAAAGGTGTACAGGACAGTGGTGAGACCAGCTCTGCTCTATGGGTTAGAGACAGTAGCAGTGAGAAAGAGACAAGAGGCAGAGATGGAAGCAGCAGAGATGAAGATGTTGAGGTTCTCCTTAGGAGTGACAAGGTTGGACAGAATTAGGAACGAGTTCATCAGAGGGACAGCGCACGTTGCCTGTGTTAGCAACAAAGTCAGAGAGGCTAGATTGAGATGGTTTGGACATGTGCAGAGGAGGGATAGTGATTATATTGGTAGAAGGATGTTGGAGATGGAGCTGCCAGGCAAGAGGGCGAGAGGACGACCGAGGAGGAGATATATGGATGTCCTAACAGAGGACATGAGGTTAGCTGGTGTCAGAGAGGAAGATGCTCAGGATAGAGTAAAGTGGAAAAGGATGATTCGCTGTGGCGACCCCTAATGGGAAAAGCCGAAAGAGTAGTAGAGCTTTGTTCATCCTGACATTTTGTCGTCTTTGAAAATGTTGCAATCACCAATAAAATTTAAAATAAATTATTTTTCTTTGTACATTTTACTGCTTATTCAGTAACAGTGCAAACCATAGAATGTACTGTGGATAGAGACATAATATAATCCAAAAGAAAAAATAGGGCAAACCAGGAAAGTGGTGGCAACACACTTCAGTTTAAAGGTCATCCTCTGACTCAATATCAGCTGAGCTCCAGCCCCCCTGTGACCCCCTACAGGATAAGCAGCAAAAAAAGGTCACCCCATATTTTTAAGTTGTAAGTTTTTAAAAAGTTTTGTTTTATGTGTATTCTTGTTACAAATGTTATTTATATTACTACTCTCTGACAAAGATTTCTTTTGTTATTTTTTGGTGCTGAATTTTCTGTGTTAGCTCACCAGTTCTCTGTTTGGAATTAATGAACTTGTCAAAAATAATCAAATAATAATTCCAACACAATCTAGCACCAGTTCACGTATATTTGCTAAAGTGTGGTGAAATCAATCTTTTTTCTCCATATTGTTAGCGCAAAGGTTGAACCTTGTGTTACACCTTCCTGCAGTGGTTTTGGAAAAATACTGCACAAATCTGTAAAACAGTGTGTCAATCGCTGCCACGAACGCGTGCACACACACACACACACACACACACACACATATGCATTTCTTTGATCTTTGACTTATGCTTCTTTTCAGCATTCAAAAGGATTTCATACTACCAGTCAACTTTCCATTCAGCTGAGGCAATAGTCCTCCTGTGAGGACAGCACAAGCCAAAAAAATTAAACTTCAGTCATTGTGCCATTAAAAACAACCTAGAGTATTTGAAGCTGTCAGGTTAAAATCCCCCCATAAGCTGCTGAACACAACTGAGCAGATATAGGAGTGGAGCAGAAAGATAAAACATGCCATCTATTCTTGCGAGTTTCTCTTTGAAACATCTCTTCCGTGTGCCTATGAGATGGAGGTTCTTTGCTCCCTGCAGAGCTGCTCCAGCTTCTCCCCTCCCTAGAGAGATCCGCAGAGCGAGACAAACACCTTGGGTTTCTCTGCGGCTGTGTGTTCTCCAAAATTCGCCCCAGGCAACTTTAAATTAATACCTAGCATTGCATCTCCCCTGATAATTATGTATCATCACCCATGAACGATATAAACAGAGGATGTTTAGCGCTTGTATAATAGGGCTAAACTGTTCTGCAAAAATACTCAGGTCGGATATAATGAATGCTGCGTCTTTTAGAAATGTGTTGAACTACTTCACAATTACACAGAGCTCTGTGGTTTCATAATATTTGCATGTTATTATTAGCACCAGGTTCCTGTTGTATGGAAACTACAGCATCTGTGCTCACAAAGACAAAATGTCACAGTCCGAGGTCAGCAGAAATTGGTTTCCGGCTTAATTCTCTCCTGTCCTTTAACCAGGTTTTGTTTGCTGCTAGAACTAGCAGAATGCAGCTTTTCTCTCAATATTGCACAGAGTGACAAGCACGCAGGGGTCTGTAAGCAACAATTCTCCAAGCTCGATGTGTGGCGGAGGCAGGTTCCTCCCGTAGCTGTAGCGTGCACCCTCCGTTTGCATGGAGACTCTGCGATTAGCTGGGAATTCATTGCTGACACAGTAATTGCTGTCAAATTACAGCCAACCACCAACAATTATGATGAGTGCTGACAGGTGAAGTGTGGTTGTCTTCCAATCACCGTGCGAGACACACACACACACACACACAGTAGGCCATGTTTGTAGGTGAGGGTGAGGGAAAACACACAAACCCAATGTACAATTGTTCAAAGTCCCCTGGTCAAGCAAAACAGCTTCATCTACACACACAGATCAACGGCGGTTGTGGAGTAATTAGATGCTCGGTGATGAACGGGGATCTTGCTCCCTGGTGTGTCCGTGTCTTCAGTTATCACACACACCGGTGACTCATCTCCAGCCTCTGTACAACAGGGAACAGAGGCAGATTTCTATAGGCTCCAACACACTGTGTGCTAGAGGATGCCTAAGCGTGTTCAATTCATTCAGAGGAGAAGATTACAGCCGATTATGATTTTAAGGTATAGAAAACTGTACTGTGTATAGTTTAGTATCAATACACATGTAGGGATATAAAACTTATACAGAGATATAGATTTCTGAATGGTTGAACAAGCACCTGTGAGTGACCCCACATAGTTGCAGGAGATTACGGTTGACCTGAGAGCAGACGCTGGAATATTTCTTATGCATATTAGCAGACAAAGTTGTCTAATACACGACAGTAATTTCTGGGACAAAACTTCATGTTGCAGTATTTGAGATAATTAATGCTAATATAAAAGTATGGTAACCCTTATGTTACATTACTGACTAACAATGAGCATGGATTTAATCATACAAATAAGACCCACTTATAATGTCTAACTAAATCTCATTCCAAAAATACATATTCGTCTTAATCTGAGAGCATGAAACGGACCCGAATCTTAGAGTTCGTGAAAACCCACTGCGTCAGTAAATGCCTAGCTAAAGACGAACCTAATGCTAATCATTTAGAATAGCACGACAACCGTCACTCATTTTGAAATATTTTTTGGCATTGTTTCTTACCACGAACAGCGTCAAACTGTAGCCTTTTATTTTTTTTACATTTTAGTCCAACGCTAGTGTTTTTTTTTTTCCCTCGTTAAAGTCTGATAATGCTAGCGCTAGCAGACCAAGCTAAGGGAAACCTCTTTAACTTTAACGTGACGCTAAATCTCGTCCTTTATAGCGCGGCTCATATTTGAACTTACAAAAAGACAGAAAACAACGTACCTTGGCTAAACAGGTCTGTCGTCCTCTTCCTTTGTAGAAAGATAATCCACAGAAATAATGTTCATATACTCGGAAAAGTGAACTTTATGGTTAACAGTCGGCTTTACATTTTTAAAATATTAGCCCACAGTTCGTCTCTAAAACCTATTCGTGGCTATTTAATCAAAGTCCTTAAAACGTGACGCACTTTTATTTATAAATGTTTTTGCTTGACGGTCTTTTGACGGGACACCTGCGCTTTGTTCTTTGCCGCTGTTGTTTTCAAAACAACAACAACTTATTTCACTGTGACTTATACGTCATAATTATGGTTTGATTCTTTATGCCTAAATATTCGTTGTGTTGTCAGGTCCGACGTGAAAGAAAGACGCAGTGTAGAAATATGATGAGCAATCCGTTTGTAATATTACATAGGGCAGTTTATTGAACTAAATGCGTTAGGTGTCATTGTGCATGACCTTAGTTTTTCTACAGTCACAAAACCATAAAAGTTTCAACATTTATAATAATAATAATAATTTGCTGCTTCAACATTACATTCAAAGCTGTAAATTGTTATAGCTACATTTTGTTAAAAACACAGTATTTACATTAATTGTAATACACAAATTTTATATTTGGCATACTTACATTAATCTCATATAATTTACAAGTTCTGAAGTACTGATTAATGTGAATATTTAATCTCAAAAATTCACAACAAATCAAGAAGTAAATTAATGATACAAAAACGAAACATACAAATGATACTAAAGCTGATAGTATCATACTAAAAAAAAAAAACAAAACAAAAAAAAATCTGGCATGGAATTTCATGTCAAAAGGTTCTTATTATACAAAAGAGTGAAATGTGCCTGCCCACAGAACACTGACTTCACTGCAACAATGCAATGCGCTTGAACTGAGCAACTATTTATAGAGCCATCAACTCATGTCCATCTTTTCGGCCAAAGTACATTTACCTGTACATACATTTGACCATGATTATTATTTTTTTTTATATTTCTCTAATAAGAGTGTCAGTCATGTGTTACAAGGTCAGTGCTGACACTGAAACTCTCTTCTAATTACTGGTTTGTCAAATAGAGAGTTTACAATAACAGTACTAGTCATAATACTCAAGATAAAAATCTTCTTTGTGCTTGTGTAGAATTACATCTGATTAGTAGATTTCGGTTAAATTAGGATTGTTGGATGAAGCATTGTTAAATCATTCAGTCATTTCAGCTGAGCGTGTCCAAGCATTTAATTCCAGGTCCCAGTTTAAAAAAAAAGAAAAAAAAAGAAAAGTTTTTTATAGCACATTGTACATTTTCCTTTGGCACAACACCCCCCTTAAGAACTGTTGTCATGTACATCATGCAGGGGGATAGGGTGTTCACAATAATGGTCAGTGACTACGTCCAGCTTCTAAACATGCAACTGTACCTCCATTTGCCCGTGGGTTTGGTCCAGGATTATGATTTTAATGTACATGTGGGCAATTCCTAACTTCCAGTGAAGAGGCTGATTTTAAGATTCTACAGAGATCCTGTAGGCAGTAGACGGGTTCAAACAGAACCACCAAAGTGTACACGAGTAACATATAACCATGTGGAGTTAAGCCTCAGAGTTATTGTCATTGCTGTGCTAAGGTTATGTTTAGATCAATACAAAAGTTCAACTTATGTATTGGGGACACTCCCTTGTCTACTACTCTTGACTAAAATGCATACTCGAGGCCTCTAGCACCTTTTTAGCCACATAGTATACAAATGTACTGTAAAAAAACGTGCAAGACTCATGGATAAAAGACTATTTCCAATATTTAAGGCAAAAACAATTCTCATATATACCAATATACATATATTTGAGATTATCACATCTATAAAAACTGTCTAGAGTGTTCTGGTAAACATGTTGCAACTGACGGTGGGGACCTATTGTATATACTAGAGCAAAAAGTGCAGAATGACCAAGTCAAAGTCAATGCAATGCCCCCTAGCTAATACAAATAGAAACTTTCTTTATCTGACAGTTTCTTCAGTAGTTTCACTGCCTGTGTCTTTTATTGGAGTATAGGTCAGGAATGCCAAACTGAAGATCACAAAAAACAAGTGAGTGCCCAATAGAAAAGTGCAAAATACGCCAGTGTGTTTCTTCCACTTCCTTCCGCATGCCTTCACCAGCGCCTATAGCTGGGACACCTTCCTGGGCAGAGGCCTCGGTCTTGGGAGTCGAGGATCTGAGGTTCCGTCCAGCTTCATGCTGCCTGTGCGAAGCTGGTGAGGCTTGGGCGGCAGAGCCGGAGCGTCCGTTTGCGGGGGGATAGAGAGGCTATGGGGCAGCGGCACAGGCCTGCGAGGGTTGTTCCTCTCGTAGACGCTATAGGGGGGTGGAGTCTTGTTCTCTCTGCGGATTGGTTCATCGGAGCTAGACACTGAGTTTGGCAAGGTGGTGGGTGGAGGCAGTGGGTGGGGCGGATGATCACCCGTTGGCAGCTCGGTGCCGGAGGCCTCCGATACACTGCAGCGGCTGAGGGAGGAGATGCCGCTGCTGTAGCTGCCAGAGAGAACAGGGGAGTTGGAGACCAGGCTGACAGACTGGCACTCGGTGGGCGAAGGGGTGAAAGGTGGCACTGTGGTCTAGACGGACAGAAAGAGGGACAGGAAATCATAAACTTCTTTTCTCATATCTTGTTTGTATGTTGACTTATTCTAGTCTTTAGGCAATTCCCACTTCCCTTTGTCACGTTTTAATGCTAAACCAAGTTAATTGACAGCTGGCCTAAGCTTCACAATTTAATATTTGCTAGCCACAAAACAAAATGGTAAGAATCTTCTCATCTAATTCGTTATAAGACATTGAACAGGTGTCCTAAAATGATCATTTAATTAAAAAATGTATTCGGTTCCAAAATTAGACTATGTTTTGATTCTCTTGCACAGATTATAGCTTTTGTCCAGGCAAAATTCAGAGTAGTTTAACCTAAAACCTGATTATTCAGATGGTTGTAATTAAAAAATTAATTTGGTCCTAAAAAGGTGCAAGCATCCAAACTTTGGAAATTTGAGAATATTATGAAACATGTTTATATGTAACTAATGTTTCAACCTTATCATCATATTGTGTTAGATTGATAACCACTGACATTCTGTAGTAACCATCATATTTTATATCTACATTATACAGTGAATACAATATCTGTACAACTCATGATTAAAGTTTACTGAGCCAATAATTGTGGTAAGCATGTGACCATATTGTCTGCACCCTCTATTCTGCTGCCTCCACCACATGCTGACACAGGCATAACAATAAATACTTTTTTTTTTTTAAAGAGAGTCAGTGAACAGATTGAGAGGGCCAGGTTTTTTTACTCCATCAACTGGCCCTGTGCATCGAGACGAGAAAACACAATATGCTGCGCTTCTCTTTTCAAAAATCCAATCACTCATCAAAATGTTTTTCTAAGCAATTACACCATGCTGCTATTATATCTGCTAAAACTTAATTGGATCTACTGTCATATACAATTTATCAGTAAGGTTGTATTGTTCATGCTATAGGAAGCACACACAAAGAGGTATCCACTTGAAATGCACGACTGGACAAACCGTTGCACATACGGGGTAGCGTGACAAAAATCTTATATATGAAACACAGTACAGTGCTGACAAGCAGTTTAAATTCCTGACCCACGTTTCTACATGGAGCCCACTACCAAATATCATTTCTACCACTGGAGATGAGTAAGTGCAGCTCTGCCAAACTTGCACTGTGTGTTTTCTGCAGGTTCACTGTTGTCCTGGGGTTTGTGGTCTGGTAATGGGCCCCTGGCTGCACTGAATCATGTGTGTGTTCAGCGTGTGCACGTTCATGTGCCAGATAATGGAGCCTGCTGGAGGTCTGCGGAGGACCCGTCTCCGGCTGTGCTGTGATGGGCAGCTTGGTACTTCGCTCCAGGCCTCTTCTATTGCGATAGCACATGTACACATGCACGCACACACAACACACACACACACACACACACACACACACTTCTAGCCATGCACACAAATCTGATTGACAGAGCATGCTGTGTGCCAAGCTGTCACTCACACTTTGGTGTCCAGAGTTGCGCTCTCTCTCTCTCTCTCTCTCACTCACTTTCTGCCTCACACACACACACACACACACAAACCTTACCCAAACAAACAAGTACATTCTTGGTAGTTGTCACATGTAAGAAGACATCACACCCGCAACAACGCTGGAAGCTTAGCACTCTTGCTTGTGACAAGCTCACAAAGACAATTAGCCAGAGACAAGCTTCAGCTCAGGGTTTCAAAACAACTCTTTACCCTCTTTTAAGACTCACTCGGTACTTAGTTAACCTTTCCTGGGCCTTTCCTGCTTCTGCACGCTGGTCTTAACTACTGAGAGGCTCATTAACAATAAATCACAGCTTGGTGACAAAGCAAGAGTCAAATAGTTATCTGTAAAATAAATAATAATAAACATAAAACACTTGAAGTCAGAGACATTTAACATGTCAGCTACGAGATGCTGAAGCACAAACTCAACGCAGCACGCAGAGGTCCCATCCCATTAACAGTAAAGGAAAAACATAACAAACAGAGTTCAATCTTTGAAGTTTAAATTCACTGACAAGAGCATGCAGCGAAGTTAAATAGATCCATCTGGTTTTGCATATTTGTGGCAGGCCAGGTGACATCCTGTTGGAGCTTGAATTAAAGACAACAGTAAGAGGCTATGAGGCATACATTTAGCTAATACAGTGATTGCCCTCCAGCCACTCCTTTTTCTCGTCCGCTCTAGGCCAGTCGTGTCATAAAAACTGCTAAATCAGCGGTACCAGTGCAGTTTGCGGCTTCGGTGAACAGTAATGCAACACTCTACACTCTTACGGGTGACACAAAGAAGGATAAAGACACTACATCTAGCTGCTAAAATGTAAACTCGGTAGGATAAAGTCCCCACAGCTGTCACAGAAAGCAAAGTCAGGCTGTCTCTGAGAAAAAAGGGAAACCTCACGCCAAACAGACAGAGAAAGTGAATGACCGAAACAAAACCAACCTTTTGCGGTGATCTGGATGTGGGGACAGGTGACTGGGACCTGATGTTTTTAGCTGAGGAGCCTGCTGACAGTCAGATATGAGAGAGAAAAAGAGAGGGAGAGACCGATGGAGGGGGGAAAAAAAAAACAGGGCAAATTCAAATTAGAGGAGCGCTTTCCTGCATTCACCAGGATGACACAGGATGAGTCATGCAAACATACACACATGGAGCTGAGGGGGCAGTGGCTTAAAGCGTCAATGAATCAAATAAGTGCTGATGTTCTGCAGGTCCTTTAGGCTGCCTTAAGCTGTTTCTACATCCAACAGCTGTTACTGCTATATGCAAAGGAGGACAGGAAAAAGAGGGGAAAAACACTCCCATCTGTTTATTACACTGCTGGGCTATGCAATACATCAGAAAGCACAAGGGAATAAGTCAAGTCTGTTGCATCTGTAAATAAGTAAAACTCAGTTTGAGTTGATGGAGGAAACCGTTTTTTAAACGCAATGACATTCATTTCTCAAGGGGACAGAAAAGAAAGAGAACAATTCAGGGAATTGAGTGGAATTTCATTTGGGACGGACTTCAGCCCTCACAGAGTCCACACAGATTTTCAGACTCAGCTGATCTAACATCCCACACAAAAAATGGTTAAAAAAGATTCTGGCATCGTCACATATGTAAGCAGAAGCTTGGAAACAGTAGCTGAGAGCCTCAGATGGGAGAAGTATAGTTGAAGAAAGAACCAGTGTCAGAAGTTGGAGAGGAAAATTAGTACCATTCTTCATCTGAGGATTCAGCATGAACAGCCAGTTTACCTGAGTACGGTGGCCTAGGAGGTACGGGAGGGCATAGCATTTTGCCAAAGGAATCAGAGAAGGATGGAGTGCCCTCTCTAGCACTGTCTAGGCTCCAGCTACTGGGTGTAGGTCTCACTTACAGTACACAGAAACACCACAGGTCACATAAAAGGTCATGGGCTTACACAAAATAACACGATAACACAGTGAACAGTGAAATGATTATGGGTGATATGGTGACTAGAAACACAATAGGAATGAACATACTAAGAATGTCACTTAATAAGAACACTGAGTGGCACAGCTAAATGGCAGACTGTCCTGAGCTCTTGATTTACAGGTCACATTCAATCAAACGTTTTAGCTGTTAAGTAGCTACTTGGTGTCAAAATGCCACTTGGAGCAGAGACATGTCTGTAAAAATAAAATGTAATTAGACACAAACAAAGTCACAGTCAACGTGATTGGTCAGATCAAAGTTTAGACTCTGGACTTTGCAGTATAAAGCAGCCAACTAGAAACTAGTGAACCTGTTTTGCTCAAATATATTTATATATTTAGCATCTACAGTCTATTAAAGTTTAAAGGCAGAAAATGTGACAAATCGCTTTGATATAATCACAGGTTTTGTGTAAATTCTACACCCTTTGTCATTATCATATGCATAAAGGTGTCAAGTCACCGTATTGTGGCAGTTCATCTAGCTCCCGCTGCATTATTTAGAGATCACATTTGAATCACATGGAGTGGTGTGTAATTGTATGTGAGTCACAGGGAAGCTATCAAATCCACACTCCTCACTCTTTATTTTAAATTGTCTCTTCCGCATCCCTCCTTAATTATTTCACAAAGTGCTTGTTTTTGTTTGGCGTTTTTTTCTGGCAGTGAGCAGCTCTCATTTCTGTTATGCTCTGAGTTTTGCTGCAGTTCAGAGAAAAGCAATCAAAATGTCCAGGTGTTCTTAAATTACAAATTTAAGGTGTGTGTGTGTGTGTGTGTGTGTGTGTAGGGGGTTAGTTTTCTGCCTCAATTTACAAACATTTTATTTTTTCAGAAAATGCATTGAATATGCATCTCTCATCAACTATGCTGAGCCAAATTTTAACGTGTGGCTTAACTAATAGTTGCACATACTGTATGTCACACATGTTCTTAAGCATTGCACGGGTTGAGGGAGGAAGCAGTGCTGTGTGTCTACTAACACGGTGAAAGAAAATGGAAAACATGCATGTGGACACATGCTGTTTTCCTGGAAGGTGCCGTGTGACGACAACTGCCCTCAGTCAGTCTATGATCAAACTCACACACACACATTAGATGTCTGGATAGACAACCGCCACCGGCTCTGGACAGGGTCGTCACTGTAAGCATCAGTGGACAATAAAGAAGACGCCTGCTACCGCTACAAGTCTCTGCATTATTGTGCTCTGAGGAGTAGTGTTTCTAAAATATTCTAAAGGAATCAAGGTTAATGGAAACATACTGGGGACTAATGGGGGGTGAGAATAAATGCTCTTTTCAAATGACAATAAGGATGACAGAAGACAATAAAACATAACATATAATAGGTTTACTATAAAGAGTCTGCAAATGTTGGCATGGATATTCTGCTGCAGGGGATTTCCTGCAAGATGGGAATGTATTTCCAGGGTTAAGGAGAGGATTCAATGGGAGTGAGTGCACAGAAGTAAAGGATGCAAAAGACTGGGTTTTACCTTTTTCTGGTGCTGAGAGGTTGGGGTCACTCCTTGGCAAAGTGGTGTCACCTATCTGATGAGGAGGAGCTCTCTGCACACAGAGTAGTGAGTCCAAATTATTGCCAAACACACGCACAGCATTAAACAGTGTATTTGTCATAAAGCAAAGTAAGTAAATACCAGGTTTAACACAAAGGAATAACTTGTGGTTAACAATAAATAATATGGAGGGGTTTTTTACTCGAAAAATCTATATAACAGACAGCAACACAGTCAGACAAAGAGAGAAAGAGTATTGAATGTGTAATGACCTTTATGTCCAACAATGTGATATTTGTACAAGTGGGCGAGCACCCGCCCTCCATCTTCAAAACCAAATAAATATACGTTTTTTTCTACCTTGTTTCTCTAATTACAGTAAAGGATACAAATGATCAGTGTTTCTAATAATCAATATTCCATTAGCAGCTAACAGGAAGAACGTCAGTGTTGTCAGGCTGAAATAATTGTTAGGCCTCCCGACATCAATTCATCTGTATATTTAAAATGATTTATTCAACTCAACAAAAAGAGGGAAGAAAAAAGTAAAGTGTGTCGGTAGCACTGACCTGGCCATAACAGATGAATAGCCTCGGAACATACAATATTTTTTCACAAGCTGCGTCACTGAGGATGGACTGTGTGACTGAGTTACATCCTGCCCTTCAAGCTAGTGAAGGAATTGCAAATCATGTTGTCCTTGTTGGTAACATCAGCTGGCTATACTGCAATGTGTTTTTTTCCCTTTTATTCTTAACAAGGCAACGCTAACTTTCAATAAAACATCTGTAATATTAGCTGCTGTTAAAAAAAATGCCATTGTAAGTTTCAAAAAGCCTCATGGCATGTGACCTCATCCTGGAGGTGTATTTTTCTCCAAGACAGAAGTCACCTATTGAGATAAATTGTACAACACAAAAGTGACCTTGTTTTCTGGCCCGGTTCGCACCTGGGCGGCTGCTGACGACAGGTGAAGCTTAGCGGGAACAAAGAAAGGGGAGTGCAGCAACTCATGAGGGCTCCAAATGAGGGGAACATTAGTGTTTCCGTGAAAATATAGCACACGCAGCCCATCTGCTTAAAATAAAGTTTCAAAGTGGGAGTTTTTCCCAATCTGTATTTAAATTTTAGAAGTATTATAAGTAAGGAAGGACTGTGATTTTCCTCTTGTTTTTACTAAATGTAGAAGACCTTGTAAGAAAGGAAAACAGACTGCCCCCATACTCTTATAATTGTTTTAACCTAAAATAATGACTTTTAATTGTAATAATACATAATTAAAATCCATTCTGTCGGTGTGAGTGTGAGTGTGCTAACCTGTGCAGGGTCCAGGGGGTTGGGGAAGATCGCACTAACTGGCCTCTCTCTTGGAGACAAACAGGCATTTTCTCTGGTATGCTTGTGTTTCTCTGCCATTTGGGGTGAACCTGGAATAGATGATATGAACTGTCACAGATATAAAACACACACGCACAAACACACATGGGACCAAACAGCATCAAGGTGTTACGCTATAGACCCACAAATACTGGCAATCAGGAAAGGCCAATCTCTCGTTTTCTCTCCAAGCCTACCATTCTTTCAGGCTCCCTAGCTCCACAACATGATAAATGGCCAGCACCCCTCCCACACACACACAAACACACACACACACACACACACTTCCTTACTCACTCACCTCCTCTGTTAGAGTGGACAATCACAACTGACAGAAACATGCGCTAAACCTTGACACAGAAACATATGTAACACACCAACAGAGATAAACAGAAATGTTCCCTCTTAACACACACACACACACACACCCACAAATACTCCCTCACACCATTTCCACAGCACTTTCCCTCATCTGCCGTTAGTTGCTGGAGAGATCTTGATCCATTAGTGAATGTGATAGCACTTGGAAAGCGATCATATGAGTATGAGATACCCATCACTGGCTCCTATTCAGATAAGACCACACTAGCAATAATTCTATAAACGCTTTATGGGTAGACAGAGGCCACTTTTATAAGGGTGGCACCTGCTGCCAACAGCTTGCCAAAGGGGAGTGTATACACGTCCATAAACATCTTCATATATTTTTACTTTTTTTGATGTGAATTAGGCAGAAACACGTTTGCACATTTGAACAGAGGGGGATAAGTGGGTAGACAGAATGCATTAGATATTTCCACCCCACTGGAGAGGACCCCAGGGTGAGGGAGGTTGGCCTGAACTCGATACTGTGTCAAGGTACAACAGGGATATTTCACCGAGCTGTAATCATCTTATTCTCTGTCTTGCATTTGCACTGACTCCATGTTTCTTTCAACTGCATTTGCTTCCACGTCTCAGCCTATTTCATTTTTCATCTCATCTCATTTTATATTCTATTTTCCAGACTCTAACTTTTCATTCCAGTCTCTTTTCTCATTATTCTCCTTTTTTGTTCTTTCACCCCTTTCCTACGTGTATCCCCTAGCTGTCGTTCAACCTTGCTAAACCTACAGGACAAGAGACTCTACCGGTTTGAGAGAACATCGTGTCACTGAAAGGTCAGAGGTGTAGTCCCTGTGTTTCGGTATGTCCGGCAGAATTCTCTGTAGGAGTCACTCAAGATTGAAATATCCGCTAACAACTTACAGCAAAAACCACTGTAAATTAGTTGTTCTGATGTGCCAGTCTCACCTCTGGCGCTGGAGGGGGCAGAGCTGGTGACGTTGGGTGAGGCAGAGTGGTTGGAGCTGAGGCTTGAGGTAGATGGACTGGGCTGTGGGTGAGAGAGAAAAGACAAACATTTGCTTCATCATGACCAGAATATCAAACATAAATAAAATGTTATAAAGTATACAAATAAATTAGCATATCACCTAGCCTAGAGGTCTGACATGCAGTCTTTTAAATTAAATGAAAGCCACTATGCCTCTTTTTCAGCTCATGGAGTTAGCTCAGATTTAAACATCAAGCTAAGGACAAAACGACATGATGAATATTGTATTGTGGTTAAAAATAATGAATAACCAGGCGTAAATCTTAGTAGGTTTATTGGTGTCCTATCATACTGTAACTGACAAAGGTTTTTGGGGATTTTAGTTTTCAAAAAGGGAAACCTAATGCTCAATGCACACGTTACATCTTCACTTTTAGTACATTATACTTGATCTACAGAGTAAAAGGGAGGATGGTCAAGTATAACATCCTAATGGTTTCTGTCCAATCTCTGACAACAGCTTTTTTTCCTTTTATGTTTTCCTCTGCCTTTGTTACTTCAAGCCTGCCAGGTGCCGCAGACAGCTTGCCAGGAGTTGTCGGCAGCTTTCTGAATTGGCCAAATCTAGTTTAGATTACTGCCCAACTCCAGTGGGCTCCTGGATGGACAACACAAAAGCACTGTGTCCTTATTTGATATAATCATGACAATTTGTTTGGCCAGACAAAGCTCTGAACAAGCAGAGAGGAAGATGGAGAGAAAAGGTCAGAGGAGAAGAGAAATAAGGGGAGAATAGAGTGAAGGGGATTAAAAAGCATTGCTTGTGATCTCTGTGGGAAGCAGGAGGACAAATGTTGGGATGTGGACTGTATCTTCTACTTAAGAGCCTTTGCGAGGGAGTGGGGAGGGCATAGGAGGTTGGATGTTTCGGCGTATGAAAGATTACCTGCATGTTGAAGACTTCATCCGAACTCTCTGACTGCCCTGTGATGTTACTAACTTCATTGGAGGCTTGAGATGACAGCGAGGACGAGGAGTAGCGGTTCACTGCAGGGTAGCTGAGGAGACTGAATGTGAGACAGAGACGGTTATGATGGCTTGCACTAAATGGAGACAGATTTTGCTATTATGTTTCATTTAAAATAGGTTTTACTCACCACGAATTCAGCATGTATGGCAGAATGGAAGAAAAAGAGATCGGCAGGGAGGGAGGGAGAGAGACAAATGGGGAGAAAATGTCAGATTACACACAGATAATCGATGCAGCAATCACAGAATTCTATCAACTATTTGTCTACACAAAAGCTAAAGTGTAAAAGAAAGGTTAGAGAACAAGCAAAATGTGGTTCTAAAGAAGGGTTAAAGCAGAAGCTAACCCGGTTTTGTGTTGTCAAACAAAAAAATCCCAAAAAAGGAAACTGAATAACCAAAACGTGAAATGTCACAGGGAGACTGAAGTGATGTGTGTGTGTGTGTCTTTATGGTTCTGTGTGGCTGTGCTTCCTGGGATCAGACTGTGGACGCAGAATGTCACAGGTAGACAGAGTGGCAGGGTCACTGAACACATCAAAACACACGCGCACCCACACAGACACGCACACAGTCTGCCTGCTGGCCCGGCAGCAGCCGCACAGAAATATCCCTGTGGGTGCCAGTCGGCCGCCCCCACCTAGTGTATGCCCAGATGGAGCCACGCCGATAAAGAACAGAAGGTAGGGGAGAGCGAAAGCACAGAGCGTGGTGTTCGAGGTGAGGTGGGGACACAAAAAAGTAAAAGAATAAAAGTGGTAAGAGCAAGACAGTGAAGGGCAGCACATCAAGAGGGGAAAAATGTAAAGCAGGTATTTTAAAATACATGTGGAGACTGATGAGAAAGGGCTTTTTTGGGTTCTTTTAAAAATTCTAATATAAATACAGAAGTGAATGAGATTAAAATGCAAGATGTTTTCTTTCCATAATTATTCTACCAACAACTGAAGAGAGACATAAGACATTGATAAAAAGTGTTTGTCACCTCCGCCTGGCAACGCCTCTGCCACCATCTGGGCTAATGATGTTGGGCACAGAGTTCCTGCATGGTCGCGGGCTTCCATTGGTGAAGTGGACCGGGCTGGCGCGCACATAAGCAGGAAACTCCTGGGGTTTTAAACAGGAGAAGAGGAAGTTCACATTATTAAATGCTTCTGTGTGCCAGCGTGAGGTATGTAAAATAAACACACAAATGTAGATGAAGGAAGTGTGCTTAATGAGGGGTGCGTTTCGCCTCGGAGAACTTAGGGGGTCATTCAGCCAGAAGTCCCTAAACACAGCAGTTGGTTTCTATTGTCATACAGTGAACTTGCATAAAAGACTTCAGTTAATGATTTGAGGAAAACGATGTTACACAAGTGGGACTGTTTTAATCGTCTTAACACATGATTTACCGCCGTTAACTAAATAAATTCCGTCTACTTTGATATTTGTCTTTGAAATGCGTTCTTTAAGATGTACTGAAGTATATTACGCCTAGTCTTCGGGCCTACCTGAATGCCGAGACTGGACTTCATCAGATGAAACTGGTCCACTAACTTCTTGTGGAGAGGTCTCATGTCCTGGGGAACAAACTTCTCGTGCACAGCCAGGCCATACTCCAGAATATGTGCCTGTGAGATCAAAGCGGTTTATTGTCGGTGGATATTAAAATCAAAAAACTAGTTTGCAACTAATTCAAAATGAAATTCCTTTTTACTTCCATTTCATCCTATTACCATAAGATATTTGCTCATTTGTGCCTAATGTGCCTGAATAAATCTACAAGTTGAAACACTAACTGAAAATATGTCCATTATGTCACAAATGGGAATTCTTTTTTAGTTTTATGTTCTGTAATGAAAAAAAAAACTGCAAACACTTGAACTAAATACAAACGATGCAATACTTAAATATAAATAACTTATTACAAACCTGTTCAAACATGAGTTCTCTCAGTCGCCCGATCTTCTCACCATCCTCAGGGTGATTCATAATGTAGTCCTTCACGAAAAAGGCCTGTGTGAAGACAAAATGCAGAACATCTGTTATGCTCACACCAGGAGCTGAAGCAAAAACGGCTTTTTTGCACCGCAAGTGTTACCTGAACCCCTGCTGGGCTGACACAGTGAATTAATGTCCACAGTTTAGTTTTTTTGTTTTTTTTGTAGTTGAATCTTAAAAAAAATATTCACAAACAAACTAAGGAAATAAGAAAACAGAGTAAACTAACATCCAGTTCAAATGGGGTAAAACACTCCTGTCAGGGATTTTGTGTTGTGATATTAATATGTTCTGGAACAAGAATAAAGAGCTACCAAAGCTAAAAATAGAAGAGGAAGAAGTTGGTGGAAAACAACTGAGTGATTTTACTTTGATTTGGGAGTTGAGTTGGTCTCAGATTGTGAAAGCTTTGTATCGTCAGAAAAATCATACATCTTGATTATGGCTTACAGACAAAGCTTTCTTTCCCAGACATTTCCACCAAAAAGGTGACTCAAAGGAGAAACAGATGAGATAAAAAAAAATGCACTGGTCTCCTCTGAATGACAATGGTTTGTTGCATCCATACGTTAAATGTCAAGTCCTTGCTGTTTACAATCCCTTCAACACTTGTGATTTGTCTACACATTACGGCAAAACCTTTTCAATCTGCAGGGGAGTGCGGAATAAGGAGTGATGACAAACCAATGAAAGAGTGCTCACAATCTGCTTTCAAATCTGCCACAGAAGGAACCAAACAAAAAAAGGAAAAAGAAAGACTGAAAGGTAAAGGGGATGACACAAAAAAAGATCAGCACCCAAGGACATAGCCGTCTATCTCCAAAGAGACAGACCCAGATGACAGCTGAAGAGAAAAGATGTTCAGTGCTGCTTCAAACATGTGAGCAGACACACAAACACACACCCAGATCAAGATCGATACATTTATGCAGTATTAACGCTCAGTTAAATGATATCATCATTGTTATTATATTATTATTATTATTACTACAGACAAACACGTTCTACATTATTATATAGAGTGTTTATAAATTAGCCATAACAATAATACTCCCTAGTGGTTTTCTTGTTGTGGTGGACAGGTGGACTGCTGGCCAGTAGTGTTTAACGTGGCATAATGCATATGTGTACTGCACAGGGGTCAGTATATTAGTATGCACTGTACATGATGTCAATGTCCCGTCTCAGTACAAGATACAAAATGTTGAATATTTTACTGCATTAAAATGATGTATGTAACATTATATAAATATACAGTAATGTTGCGAAGGTAGTAATTCTAAAGGGAAGTGCTGTGTTTGAGCAGGAAATTTCATCCAATGACCTCCATAAAAGGCGGCAAAAACAATCAATAATTTTCTACAAATGATGGAAATCCCTCGTCAGGCTGCGGGGAGTGAGACATCGCCATGGAGTGGCTCAGTTAATCATTAAAAAAAGTCCAATTAGAGATGGAATGCTGAGGGGAGGGGAAATAAATCAGACAGCATTCCTCCTCAAGGGTTTCAACTCAAACCAAAGCAATAAATCAGAATATTAATAATGACAATTTCTCCTTCATTTGTAGCAAACCAAACCTCCACAGCTGTCAATCGGCATTACGCAGGGAAATTAATAGATTTCTAGATGCATTCCGCGGGGCACTGCATGCCAAATTCTGCACAGAAAAATGAGTGTTGATGTGAGAGGCAATGTGTTTGCTCCAAAAATGCAGCTCTATCTGCCTCCACCTCCTGCTAAACACGGGACACATGTCAATACGCACGTAAGAAACGGTGAAAGGACAGAGGTCAATTTTTTTACCAACAACAAAGTCATTTAAACATTTGTATGCTTAGAAATATATACACGATCATTCCGACAGTGTAGTTGGGGCCGTAAAGAAGTGCTTTATGATTACAGTATATTGGGAGATAAAAATCATTCAGCTAACAAAGTAATAGCTGTTAGGCTGGAAAACACTTCAGCGACCCTTGCCTTTGCGGTTCTCTCAAGTAACATTAATAGGCTGCTTCTACACGGAGACATGCGCTTCTGCACAATCCTAATACACGCTCACAAACACACGCACGAGCAAACGGTACACTATATGCCCACAAACACGTATAAGAGCAAAAACACGAACACGCACCCCCACGTACGTGCTCCCAGTGGAAAAGGGCAGTTGCTATGCGACACAGAGGAAGTTGCTGGGTTCATGCAGTTTCAGTTGAGATTTTTTTAAAAATAATAACATTTTTGACTACACTTTTCGTTGTGTTTTTCTTCAACTGTGCTCCTCCCGGTTAAGTAATTGTACTGCAATGTTATCCTGCCATTGTCCCTTGTCAAGGAGCTTTTAAAAATAGTAGGTAATGCTCATGTTTGTCAGTGCGATTGCCTAGTTTGGAGTTTTTTCCTACTAATCTGTGCATCTGTTACCACTTCACCGTATAACAGCAGCTGCATAAACACTCCCATCCCATTCATTAAGCCATTATTAGTCATCCATCTCTCTACTCGTTCCTCCAGCAGCCGCTTTTCTGACCTGACCTTTCTTTCTCCTCACATCCACCCTTCTATCCATTCATCCATTGACCAAACCCCGTATCCATCCACTCAGTGTTACTTCATCATCCATCTCATTTTTCCTCTTCCATCGCCTGCTGCTCTCCACTCATCTATCCGATCGGTCAAACCCTTACCCAGCCATTCGTGCATCCATCCATTCATCCATCCATCTGTTCATCTGCTCATCCCTCAGCAAAATGCTCTCTGTCTATACATCTCGCCACTAAATCCACCTTCATGCATCATTAGGCCCTTCATATGTCATCACTCCTCTTTTCTGTCTCAGTCTCTAAAATTCGCCCAACCACATCCTCCACCTATCCATCCATACCTCTTGGTAGCGGGCCAAGCCCCCATTGACAGCGGCGTCGATAACCCCGTTGAGGCACATGGTGAGGGGGTTGATGTTCTGCATCTGCCGGCTCTGACACTGGGTTATCAGTGTGCGTAATTGTAAGTTCTTGTTCTCGATGACCTCGATGGCGTTTTCCAGTGGGCTTACCTCCACCTACAAAGAGGAAGGTTGTAGAAATGTTACACGTTTTGTAGTATGAAAGTGTGCTATTAAGGTTTTATAAAAACTGTATTTTTTAAACAAATGCATGGCATTTTATTCATTGAAACTAGTTTCATTTTCTCAAAATCAATCTTTAGTGTCGTCTATCAGTTCATTTGGAAGGTACTGACATAGCATTGGCATTTTTCTTTAGCCCCCACCCTCATTGACTGGAAGTGTTGCCTCCATTTTCAACCGCAACCAATGACAAAGCAACAGAATGAATATTGCATATTCTCTTAGTTTGGTATCACTGTGTTTACGTAGACTTAAGTAGCCCAGTTATAGACGGCTTTCTCAGAAAAGCGGATTTCTTGACTGTCATGAAAGCAACAAAACATTCTGTTTTGCATGTGCATAACAAAAGGCCACAGACAGGAACAAGCACCAGAGTAAAAGGCGACATCATTAACGGACATCAATTAAGCCCGACAGAACTTTTGACTAAGAAAAAGTGCGTCATGGAAGTCTAAATGAGTCACTTTCCCCTGCTGTGTTTTTGTATTTTTAGGTCAGACACATTTGCGCTGTGAATCAGCTGTGTCTCTCTCCCCATGCACTTTGCTGTAACACAGCAATAAATAAATAAATAGAAGTGGGGAAGCAATGTTTACTGTCACTCAAAAATATCTGTGAGCCAAGCTTGCGAAAAAGTCCGAGGTGAAGGAGAAATCAGGTTACTCTTCTGCTGCATGTGTATGTGGATTTCCAGTAACCAGGTTTCTTAAGGTCACGTAAACTTCATTTCCTGATTTCCCTGAGTAACCTTGGTTACTTAAGTGCATGTAGACACAGTCAACAGCCACCGTTGACCGTAGATACAGTCAGACAGTAGCTGCGTTATAACCTGTACGTGGATTTTGGATCTGAATGTGTGATGTCACATTGAGAGCAGTATCAACACCACAGATCTCGACCCCATCAACTTAATCCCCCTAAGAGATCGTTTGTCTATCGTACCCAATCTATAAAGGTCAATGTTCATGATTTTTTACTTAGGAAGTACATGTACATTATATGATATTAATTTAATTCCGTCTTCCACGTATTAAACATCTCTGCTGCTAAAAAACGCTTTTTACAGTTTTGAATATTGCTCATAGAGTTTTGGTGGTTTTGCAACTTTTTGAACATGATTATAATATAGGTTCATTTTGTGTATACACATGAACACAAATCTTTTTTACTTTATCCTGCATTTCTTCTTCTCTCTTTATCCCAATGCTTAATCCTCTTGCTAATATAGCATTTGCCAATTCTGTATTTTATATGCTATAGCCTTGCCTAACCACCACAGAATGACACTGCATTCACAATCCACAATTTCACACTGCGCTCAGCAGCTATGCACTGAAGAATATGCGCTTAGACCAACAGAGACAATGTGTTATGTTTTGCATACGCTGGACAAAACAGCATTTAAAATCCTCCCACTCCTTAGAGATATGAATGAGGAGATCCAAGACGAAAAGCTTCAGGGGATTTACGTGTAACTCAGTGTGGGAATGGACTCAAATATTATAGTGATTCCAGGCTGAAAACAAAGTAAATATTAGAATAAAATCCCAATAGAGAATCCCATTCCAAACGGACTGCACATGTTGGTAATCAAAGTAAAGCAATTTCTTCTTAAGCACAACATCCAATCTATTCAACAGAGGAAATGAAATGTGTCCAATAGCCCCAAACTCATGACCTAGGTCATTTATGGTTGTTCAATGTAATGACCTGGATCAATACTTGGGTATTGGCTGCAAGTACTTGGAATTGCATGCTGAAAAATAAAAATGAAAAATCTAGTGCTTGTGTGAGGTGGCCAGGTGTTGCAGTTATTTGCTCAGGGGTGGTCGCACTCACCAGCTCTCTCTTCTCCACCTCAAACCAGCGGGAGATGCCTGGAAGACTCTGGACCAGAGTCAGGGTTGTCCTCTCCACCCACAGGCTCTGCATGAACACATGATTCACTCATGATTACTAGCTGAAAACTAAATTTGCATAAAAAAAAAAACAAAAAAACACTGCTACTTCTGTCTGATATATAAATGCACTTTATCTCCGGCAGAAAGCGCACAATTTAATTACAGATACAGCATTTGAAGAAAACATGCCGAATGCAACTATTGTTCTACCAAACGCTCACTTTTAGGTTTAGGTCATATGTCATGTCTTATATCTCACGTCATCATTCATGTTCCACCATGTAACAGGCACGCTTGACAATTTGCCAACATCCCACAAGGTCGTTCTGACAGCACGTAAACTGCAGTATGGAAACTGCAGGCCATTACCATAACAGACTGCCATCATACCAAGTACAGGGGAGCATCTAATGCCACGCTCACTGTATGTTTGTTGTAGACATTTTGTAATATTTGTGTTCTGTAGTTTTAATACCAACTCAAAACATCCTGATTCCACAAAAGAAAAATAACTAACAGCAATTTTGATGAGTTAAGGGTTTAGGCTGTTTATAAAGCAAAAATTTGTGATTTTTTTAATTTTAATTTGTTGTCTTTCAATGATTAAGACAAAAAAAGTCATATTAAAGATATTCAGTAGTTACAAAAAGGTTTTTAGTAATTATTCTGCTAATATTGTTTGGATGTCGTCCAACTACTGAAGGTTGTCATTTTACTATCATAAAAAAATCCTCACAGTTAAGAATCTGGAACATGCGACTGGGATATTTTAAATTAAATGATTATCAAAAAAGTTATTTACTTATCCTGACACTACATTATTAGGTTTTGTTTGAAATTGCACCAAAATAGTCAAAAATGTGAGGAATCCTATTTTTGATCACTACAAGGAGATTTGTTTTCTTATTGTCCAACATGACAAACGTGAGAATCAAGGTGATGATACCAGGTTAAATTATTTCAACTTCTGAGTCCAGTGTCTTGCTCAAGGACACTCCAACAGAGCAGATGAAAGCTGACAAGTGGTATTGATCCATTGTCCTCGGGTTGAAGAAGGGTCTTCCGTCTCACTACAGAACCCTGCTGCCCTTTATTGATTTAATGCTCTTTAAGGCCAAGAAACCCACCTGAACACCACTTGAAAAAAAAAAAAAAACTTGTATTACAGTTAAAAGTAGAAAGTTGAAAGGAAAATTTGACAAAAAGATAAGTCTTGACCTTTCTGCAAACGTTTTGCAGATAAGAATTCCATAAATCTTTTTTGGATACGGTTTCTTTTTTTACTTGCTCACTAAGAGATTTTATATCTTGGCTGCTACAGATTTGTATCGTCATATGAAACTTTATCATTCAGAATGTTTCACCTGAGGGTCTGAGACATCTGACGGAAATGTGACGACATGACAGAATTTGGCCAAAGATCCAAGATGAAATGACTACTGTGTGTAATATCTAGGCCTCTGTGGTGTATGTGTGTGTGAAAAGGTTTGATTCTACTAGCGTGTGACTATAAAGACTCTGGACTAAGCTATATAATGTTTTTGGATGCAGTTAGTGAATCAGGTGTCATGATGAATAAAACCTCTACACACATTGTGAAACCTGGGTGCAGGTGCAAACTCTTACTACCTACACAGGCCCACAACCGATGGACAAGGTTAAGAAGTCAGCCTGCCATGAAAAAATACTAATTGTCACACACAAATAATAAAAAATTTGTAAAATATTTTGCAGCATGACATTTTTGCAGCTAGTCCAGGTGAAAGTCCTATTTTCATATCTGAAACCAAATGGACAATTTTCGTGGAGTGAAAACTCACGGGGGGAGAGACTGTCTACCTGAGACTGTCCTCGTTGCATGTATGTATGGATGTGTCTACAAGTTGTCTTTCATGTGTGAGTGCCTGTCTAAATTCACCTCTCTTTCTAGTGCACCTCACTTTCTTCCTACCGTACCTTGAACTCATTCTCCTTGTCTTTGGTTCCCTTGTGAAAGGGCCGGTCATATCTGAACCTCCAGATGTGATTGAACTTGTAGAAGCTTTTGATGTTGTCAGGCACTCCGTCTCTCTGCAGCACGTCCTGACTCTCTGGGATGGGGGTTACAGCGTAGATCTGCAGGTCTAGTAGTGCCACAAGTTAAGGGAAGCGCAACAGAAAGTGGTGGGGTGAGCACTGCAGATGAAAATGGTCAAGAATCCTTTAGTGACCTGAAAAAACGTGGAAATTGGCATATTCACACAGACAGGAGGGTAAAGCATGTGGCTGCGTTAATGTCCTTTGAGGTAAATGCAACTCTCCTGCAAACTCTTTGAGCCAAGCCAGAGACACACCTTTATTTACATCCTCATGGAAATAACACCCTGCCAAATCGCTAGCATGGGGAAACAATAACTGGGAAATAACCATAGATGCCTCAAATACTAAGAATCTAGAAAACAAATGGTACAAAAAACATCAACCACTCTAGTTTCTGCCAACTTCCCACACAAACATAAATATCAACAAACAGAAGGATGCACGCACCACGCACATTCATGTACACAGCTGTCGTCCTCAGAACACGGGCACACAAACACAAGAACACAAGTGAGAAACACAAAAAAGGAGAAAGTCAGGTTTTCCCATATGTGTTCAGAAAGTGTTTCTCTGCTCTGCTCAGGATCACCCCCATCTGAAAGAAAACCCTGCACTGATGAGCATGTTTCTCAGAGAAATATGAGTTAGACAGCTAATATGTATATACATAAATTATAGGGCTGCTAATTTATTCAGACAACCCCTGTCTTTTTAAGCAGGGACATGCTGTACATACAGCGAAAATATCATGGACACTCGATTGAACTGTGAAAAGGACAACCAGAACTCAGACATGTCTTTCTATCCTCCATCTGTCTTCCCTGTTTTTGTCATTGTGCCACCGAGACTGTGCTTTGCCACATCTCTCCATCTATACAGGCCAACTGTTGCCCCAGACATGAAAGTGAATAATTTAAGACTTACATATTGCATAGATGCTTAATTCAGGGTCTCATTAACATGGCAACTCAACATGAAGTGATGTTTTGTATTATGGTGTAGGTCACGTTGTATTAGCAGCAAGTCAAGCCATAAAGCGCAGTTCAAATATCCACCAATAAAATATTAAATGTAAAAATATAAATATATATATATTTAATATGGCATGGTGGCACTAATATGTGGGATCCCGAGTCGTGTTGGCACTAACATTTTAAGGTACAGAGCATGTAACCTATACGACGAAATCGGTGGTAAAAGTCCTAAAACTAGTCACTGTTGCGTTTACAGGTTATTGGAACGAAGGCATCATAATAATTAGTATAGAAATAATATATATTTTAAACATTTGGATTGAAGTGTGCATCTGTTTAAAATAAGTGAATCAATTATAATGGAATAAAAACGTTTTTAGTAAAAGTATATTTGATAATACATGTTTTATAAGTCATAGGACGTGATTTATTAAAGGCAACCGTGTCTTTGTGAACACAAAACAGCGTCAATTTGTATGCATTTCCACACATTTGCCTGCGTCCTCCCAGCACTTCTGAGTGTGTCCAGGCTTCTGTATTTTGTATGTGTCTCATTCTATGGCCAAGGATACACTGTGCGTCTGCCTGGTATATGGTCTGGTCTGGCTGGTTGACGTGCTGCATGGCGATCGCGTGAGGAAACTCGTTAAGCATCCGCTGCTGGAAAGCCTCAAGCCTCTCGTAGTCATGGCCGCGGCACACAAACTCCTTATTCTGCAGAGGAGGAGCAAACGAGAGTGTGGGGTGAGTTTGACATCTAGTGGTTCCATACTGCAACTGCGGCCTCAACCGCTAACGCCACAAAGGACAGGGCCCGGTTACATCATTAACTGGCATTCAATAAGAGCTGCTGAATGTCACTTCACACTGGCAGAGTCTTACATAAGAAAAGTTAATTCTTCCTGCGAGTCTCCTTCTGTGGAGAGGGTAATAGTATTACTCAACCAGCTATTCAAGTCACACAGGGAACATGGAGATTTCATTACCCGGAGGAAGAAGGGAAATTTCTTTCCATAGAAGCCGACTCTGAAGAACTCAGGTTCTAGTCTTTGCTGGTCCATGATCTTGTCATAGAGAGAGGCTTCCATCATCTTGCAGGGAAAACAATGGAAGCATTTAAAAACTCTGAAGTAACTAAAGCTCAGTAAAATACATTCAGGTGATAAATGTATGGCGGTATATTATAAAGACCGCGGTTACCTTTGATGTAGTAGTAGAATGAGTGGCCCTAGAAAATGCTACAGTGTTAACAATCGTCTTTCAGGAAACAACTTACCCTCATTTTGCTCAAGTTCCTGTAGTCGTAGTAGGATTCATACTGGTCAGCCAGTTCTCTGCACAGGATGATACCATTCTCCCAACACTAAAGACATAAAAAACACTCTTTTTTAACCTCATACCTTTCAGTTGGCCAAGACAGGCTTATAGGAACTTACTCAACTAAGTAACTTGCCCTGTAGCACAGCTTCCACTGGATGGCAGTATTGAGTCGACCATTCAAAGAGTCAAATTTAACTTCTTCATGCAGGTACACGCAGCACCCAGCCATCTTGCTAATTAAATGAAAAGCTTTCCTTTCCTGCTGCCTTCTAATCCCTGTGCGACAGTGCCGGCAGATGGCATTGCTCATGAATGTGAAGGAATATTGCACTATAAGTAATGAGGGGAGCAGTTTTAATGATTCAGTACAGCTATGTTATTTTTTCCAATGATGCTTAAGTGTTTTGTTTTTTTTGTTTGCCATGTTTTGTTTTATAATGCAATAACAAAATGACAGTTTGGGCAAAGGGATGAAATCAGTGAAGTGGAATTACATGTACAGTACTTTCTAAGTGGCCCAAAACACAGTGTGTATTGGGGAGCCTGTTTAACCTGCCAGAGTCACTGTTCATTCTTTGCTGAAGCCAGTATCACCAATACATGTCAGAGTGGCTGTTATCATCCTGTCACTGTATTTCTTTGACGGATGAAGTACGATGCCGTGCAATAAAATGGATACTGCTTTAATTACAGCTGCTGCCAAATCATCTGATTGCAGGGAGCTCGTGTTGATACCTCGAGCTGCAGTCACAGTTCACGACAGGTAGAAATTAAATATCTGACCCCAAGTGACATTCATTTTTGTTGCTCAAATCCTCACTTATGATTGAATTTAATTTTATCTGAATGACGTCACATCTCCACCAAATTAGAGAGAATTCTACTTCTCTCATCTTCTTCATTGCTGCAGCTGCATTTTATTTGACCTTTTCCTTTTTAATAGGTTTCTTTATATGTATTATAATCAAATATATTATTTTGAAATGTCAGGTACGAATTAGAGGTGTTTTACACTTTTCCATTTTAGAGTATGCATCAATAGCTGACATGCTGCTTTGTGTAACCTTGGCAAAAAGTACCTTCAAATTAAAACATATCTTTCACAGCAGGATGGTACTTTCACTTTAAGCAATTTATATAAAACATACATAATGACTAACATCATCTTTTAACCTATTCGATTGTCTTATCTTTTGCAAAGTTAGATCCAAGAAGCAGCAGTTTCTCTAAAACGAGATGCTGCATCCATGCAACCAGGCACTGTGCAACAAAAGAACTGTCTTGTATCTCTGTAACATTCAAGTCCACGAAGTAATGCAAAACTGTAAGAAATAAGATTCAAGTTCACCTTCCCCCTGTCGAAGTTCTGGATGATAGTTAGATGCAGATATTCTTTTCTTTGCCACTCGCTCTGCATCGGGTAGTTGAGAAACTCTCTCAGAGGCCTGTCTGACCATTCCAACAACTCATCGTACAGCAGCAGGGTGTAAGACGCCTCTGTGACACACACACATTTAGACAAGCAGTGAAGGTGCTGTATACCTCTAGGAAAACATAGCTCTGGGTCTTAGACTCACGGGAGCAGTACAGAACAATACACAGAGACATGAACTTATGTTGACATGGCAAAACGAATACATTTTTTAATCAATATATTATTTCATGCACATTCAGCTACTACAAACGTCCCTTTATCATCACAACTCACCAAATGGTCAAAGAGTACAAAAACAGTTACAGTGTATAATAAAAAAAAATAGAATTAGTGCCAAGGTTTGCATCCCTTTTGATAATTCCTCAAAGTATTTAACTTTAATATTTATAAAGTGTCTAATCTTCAAAAAAGGACCATCAACACTTAATGTTTGAGTGGCACCGGGTGTTTTAATTAGGCATGCACTTTAAACTTGTAAGTGGGTAGATCTCCAGGGGAAGTCTTAAGCAGTCTGCTGAGTGTTTAGGGATCCCACTACCAAATGTTAAGACCATAGTCCAGAAATTGAAGCAACATGAACACATTTAGACTCTTCCAAAAAGCTTAAATCAAGAAAATAACTAAAAGAGGCACAAGGGAACATTATATACATCCAAAACAAATAGCAGACAATGTGATAAAGACTATAGAGGCAACTGAAATTCAGGTCCACAGCTTTACAGTCAAGCTTAGTTTGTGGCTTCGTCAAATGAGTTCTGAAACAAGATTATTTGGTCTAATGAGACCAAAGTTACATTTTTTAGTCATATTTTACACATATACTCTATGTGTGGCAATAAACAAACCTCTGCCTATAAGGAGATGATGCTGATGTTTTGTTTGTATATGTCTGCATCAGATAGAGGAGCTGTGCATAAAGAAGAATAATAAATGAATGCAGAACAGTATAGCAAAGCTACGTACCATCAGTCAAAAAGCAAAAGTAAAAAAGCTGTGGATCCTTCAACAAGGCAACAATTCAAAGCACAAAGTCAATTGAGGAATGGTTTAAAAATAATAAATAAGGTGAATGCTTTTCTATGGCCTTGCCAGCATACAGGCTTAAATGCTATTGAAAAAGTGTGGATAGATCTGTTGACGTCTATACATGGCAGACAACAAAGCAGTGTGTTAGACTTGGAATTAAACCTGAAAGGGGACGAACACTGCTCAGATGTTACCCAAAAGAGGTTGAAGGAGGTTAAAAAAGCAAAGGGGGGCAAATAAAGCAGAGACTTTTGCAATTATATAACAGTTAGTATTCTACTATGACTTTCTTTTTATGCACTCCTTGACCATTTTTCTTACTTTAATGATGACGAATCAGTTGTATTAGATGAATGTGCATTAAATATTAAGTTTTTTATTTCAAAGTAAGGACATGCTGTACTGTTTATCCCACACATGCTGACAGACACACATATTTTGTATGCTAGGGTCATTCCTTCAGCTCTACCTGTGTAGTTTTGTGCTTTCAAGTGCAGGTCATACAGTTTGTGAATGTAGCGGATGTACATCTCTTCTTTGTTCAACTCCGTTTTGTAGAAGTTCTGAGAGAAGCAGTGGATAAATTAGAAAACAAAAATATAAGACATAGTTAGGAGGAAATTATAGAAATTATAGAGGGAATAAAGAGGAAAATAAGTCCAACATTTATAAGAGAGATGACATGGTGGGCTGCAAAAAATATTTTAGAAGTAACTTCTGATCCATCTGCCTACACACACTGCTTCTCTTACAGATGGCTGCAGTTACATAAGGAATAGCTAGCAGGTAAAAATATACAAACAAAAACACTGAACAGCAGCTATGAATTAGACTGTATGTCGAATATTAATTTAATGAATTTACAATAACATGGGGAAAATGTTATTTTTGCTATTTGGGGGTTAAGATGAAAACTAATACCATGGCAAGATATTCTTTTCTCCTAATCACAAATGGAGAATTGAGCCTCAGTTAGAAACCATTTAGCAGGAAAGAAAACACATTTATTAATGTGATTGTTAGACTCTTTGTACAGTGTTTAGCTTCGCATGGGACTGAAAGCAGAAAAACAGCATGACTGCCTGCAAATGTTTGAAATGTCACCAAACCTGTAGTTCTAAAAGAGCTTCAAATGTCTTTATTCTAAAAGCAAAGTGTAAACAGTTCCAGGCCACTTGAGGATAATTTTCTACTTGCTCTAGACTCATGTTGAACAGAGATTAATATCCATCTTCTGACAATCTCTTGATCAAACTTTTGGCAAGAGACTTTTGTTAAAGTCCTTGTGCCTCATGATTTTACTGGTTTCATTTTTCCACATTTTTATTTTGCATTTCAATAGACCTAAATTATTCATTTAATTTTTTTAAATTATTCATACAGTGAAAGCACACTGGGGATTTGGATATATTAAGTCAATAATTCAAGATTTGGTTTCACAGAAAATCACAGAAACAGAATGTAAGAGTAACTCACCAGTAAACTGACAGTGCACCCAATCTTTTTGCCATCCACCTCTCCCAGCTTCATACAATCCCTTTGAAAGATTACAGACATAAAGAAGGGATATGATTTAAATAAAAAGGGATAAAGCATGTATGAAGGCGTGTACACATTGAGTGTATGCATTCATTCCCACCTGTAGTCCAGTAATCTCTCCATTAAGCGAGTGACAGTAGCGATAAGAGAGATCCCACTCTCCCTCCAGGTCTCTCTCTCAATTTTCTTCAGCAAGCTGGAGGGAAAACGAAAAAAGACAGAACAAGACAGAGAGATGTAAAGACCTGAAGAGTCCGGAAGGAAAACAGAGCAAATGCGAAGCGGGGGGTGACGGTGGGGAAAACAAGAAGGTAAAAGAAATTACTACGAAACAAAACGAAGCAAAGAGGAAATTATTCCCAGTCATACCAGTGTCACCTATGCTTGTTGGCCTGCCTGTAGCAGTTAACAAAACACAATACCAAAGCGGATAACAATTTCATATTTGCTGATTTACATAATATTTTCCCCCTATTTTTTTTTCTTAATGAGCTGCTTACTGCATATGACAAACACATCACAGCCAGAATATTGCAGCTGGCTTTTGGCAGAAGGTAAAGATCCCACTGTACCCCCCTCACACAGACGACACTGAGAGAACAAAGAGGAGAACGTCTTACCTAGGGTACGGACCAAACAGAGGAATTCTACTCCAGGCGGGAAGCATAGGCGGAATAAATTAATATTAATACGATTAATACCAGCACACACTCACACGGGTTAGTTTAGGAGTTAGTGGAGTTAGTAAGAGGAAAATAAATTAAGAAATGAAAATAAAAACAATAAATTAATTAAGCAAGAAAAGATAAAAGTCAGCTAAAATCAAACAATAGTATAAATAATAACTTGTAATTGCACTAAACTGAATATATGGTAATTTAACAATGCTTCCTATTGTAGATTTACATTAGTGGAGCAATAAGTAACTGCTGTATGTTGAATAGCTTTAATAATATGCATTGATATCACACATTTTCCTTTCATTTTTTATATACAAATGGGGGGAGAGAATGATTCACTATGAAAGACATAGGGACAGCAAATGCATTCTGAAAAATTACTTCAAGATTAAAGTTTGACTCACACTTATGAGACACTAGAAAAGACATCCAGCTTGGGTGAATCGAAAAATGACTTCATTTAATGGAATAATGTTTCTTAGACATTAAGTTGGAATGTGGGAGTTTGGTTTTCCAAGTCCAAATATACAGTAGTGATGTATAGTGAAAAGGAACATAGAAACATGAACAGACACAGTACCGCAAAGAAGCAGACACACACACACACACACACACGTATGCGTTAAACATGCCGAGCACAAACCTGAAAACACAGGGACAGAGTGGAGGGACTGGCCATACAGGAAGTGTGAGTGAAGATGAAGGTGATTGCAGCTGAATATTAATCACTTACCTGAGATTATTCCATGCATCTACTCTATACCAACACTCTCAAATAAGAGCTGCTACAGACCTTTTCTGAAATATTAATTATGTGGGTAAAGGAGGCCTTATCTGACCAGTGTCTGCGTTATCAGTGCTCTTTGGTTTTCAGGGTTTAAAGCTCAGTTTTTGTGCAGCAGAATACTTTCACTTGCAGATAATCTGTGGGTTGCAGCCCACGCAGGCATTTACCTAAAGAGGCCTTGTGTGGGTGGCATCGTTTAGATCATTAAACTCGATTAACAGCTATTTCGTCTGTCAGGGGTTTCCTGGCATCCTGAGCTGCTGACTGTGTTGACTGAATTTGTTTATGCCTATGTTGTGATATCACTGTTCTATTACATTCTTGACCTCATCCCTCTTTCCTTTGCATTTCAAGAGTTGGAGGCTGATTCAGGTACGTGTGCAGCTACATGCCCTTCATCTCCACATCTCCTTATTCTGCTCCTTTCTCTAACTCACATGCTATTGAAGAGCTCCCTGTATGTTTCATCTCCTTTGCCCTCAGACATCAGGCTGTCCAACTTGTCGATCAGTTTGGCCTCCACCTGTGAAAAAAAAGGCATTTCAATCTCAAAGAGGCCATCAGTTCAAATGATATTGATAGACATGGTTCAGGAGAGCTGAAAACCTGAAGAGTGTGATGATCACTTTATATCATTTCAGCTGTTTGATGCAAGATTTTGTTGGGAGACATGCTTCAGACATGCTGAATGACTTAACTCTGCCCTTATTAAGCTTTATAGTTTTTCTCTGCAAGATACTGATTTAATTTGGTGATTGAATATGGGTTACAGCTGGGTACCTGTTTGAAATTGCCACTGCGTCTTTGCTCCCAGTCCATCATGTCGTGGAAGATAGGGATCATGACATTCCTCAGATCAGGCTGAGGCACAAGTGTCACCTCCAGGAATGGACCAATCATTGCTGGAATGAAGTTCAACTTGTGTTCCCCTGAAGGAGAGACAGAGGTCAAGACCGAGGTCAGGCTCTCACTTTAGCCCTAAACACAGTGTATTGGCTATTTTAGAGGCAATTTGGACAGAAGGAAAGCAATCTTTCCATCCTGAAGGAAGGAGAATACGCAATAGAAGCTTCTCTGGTAATTCGATTTAAGTGTATTGGACTCTAACCAAATGAAAGGATGCAGTATTTTTTATGAAACACCTAATTATCACATTTCATATCAATTAATTACTTTCACGTAAAGACACCACAACTTACTCTGACATTATATAAAACCAAAAAAGTAAGTCCAGTGGCTTTTCATAATGTGCAAAACATACTGAAAATTCACATATACTAATGTATAAAATGTATAAATCCATTAGAACAGAATAAAAGCATCCATACAAAGCAGAGTGAGGCATTCAGCTAGTTGCCATAGTGACAGTTCGTGGCATAAAGACAAAAAGCTTAGAGTTTTTTTTTTCACCCCATCAGTTTCAGTACAAAGAAATAGTGAGTTCATTTGCTTTCACTTTTCCTGATGTTAGTGCATCATGCAGAATTTAAGAAAACAACTTTTGCATCAGAAAATGAATAAATATGCAGATTCTCTCAGTCATATTGTTTTAGGCCTGCTGCTGGAATGGAAGCAGTTGCTGAGAAAGACCTTTATTTACAGCACCAGTATGAATAAAATATACCAGTGTCCTTTTTAAAGGCCAGTAAAACAGTCCAAGCTCAACATATGTGTTGAGATAACAAGTATAATAATACCACCTCACCTAAATTCTGCCACATGCTGAAGATCTCACAGCCCATCATCACCCTCATGTCTCCGTATCTACAACATAAAAGCGTTAGAAATGTGTGCTTTCTGCAGGCAGCAACTGTGAAAAGGACATCGTGTTAACTACTCATTATATTGTCTGTGGCTTACAGTACAGTTGCTGTTTATGCAAGTGATTGTGCGTGTTTGCATGTGGGTGTGTGTGGAAGTTTGAGAGCAGGAACAGGACACAACATGGCTTGCTGAGTAGGCACCCAGCTCAATCCAGTCCTTCCGAACACACGCAGGAAATAATATCCAGAGTGTGTGTGAATTGTAAACAAGTGCTTACTTTTCCAGTATTTTCTTCCTTTTGGAGGGAGAAAAGGACTCAAGCTGAAGACAGGGTTGGTTGATGAATATTACAGACAGATAGAAATACGAGTCCCACACCTAAAAATGGAAAAGAAAATACATCATCTTGTTAATGTTGTACAAAAAAAGGACTTGTCCAATTTTAAGACTGTAGAAAAAAATCTAAACAATTATATATTTTCAAGTCTTGATTTTTGTTGTTTTAGAGCTGAATGATGAACAACAGCTTAAATCACTAGAAGTCAATACAAAAAGCAGTTAATACATGTAGCTCTGCGATATTATTACCACCCACACAGGCACATGTCTACTGACTGGTAAATTTCTCCTACCTTGTAGTCAAATTTGTCATTGAGGAAGTTTTTCCTAAGAGCGTCGGAAAGGTAGAGGACAGTTGTGATGATGACACTAGAAGAGAAAGACAGGAGGAGAAGCACAAGAGTAGGACGAGTGGGGGTTTAATGTTTCACCTTGGTGGAGAAGCACATCACAATGAACCATTTTACATTATTCAAAAACAAAAATACCAAATGTCATTGGAGTCTTGTTGTTACCTGAAGTTGTTATCTTCCAGTTTTCTGAGTTCTAAAGAATATGTGAGACTAATCCGTGTCATCATTCCCAGACTGTGATGGGTCTTTTTATTCAAACTACAAGGGCCTTTCTGACTGTGCTGTGTCTCTTCCAGATTGACAAAGTGTATTAGCCTTGTTCTACAGTGCTACATCAAAATCCTCCAACATTTAACAATAATAACAAAAAGACCACTTTTTTTTTTATCTTGACTTTGACTATGGAGAGTGGTAATCACCTATTCTATTAAATTGTCCAGTCTATTAGAGACAAAGCTCTACCTTCACTTTCAGAGGAAGATTTCAAAATTTATCTGATGGAGTTTTAGGATTACACGCATACTATATTAGCAAGGGACCCTGTTTTTTATTCTTGATTTCCTGTTGTCATTTGAGTTTGTGTGAGGTCTTACTTGTTAGTGACCAACCGCATGACGGTCCAGTCTTTAGGGAACATTTCTGGTCGGATTAGGATCCTAAAGACGGTGAAGATCTGAAGAAGGAAGTCCTGGAACAAACAGTCAGTCAGCGTCAGTTTGTGCAGTACTTTACCTGAGTCATTCTCACAGACTCTCTCCATGGTGCTGATATATTCTAATCAAACTTCTAGATTTAAAAAAATCCAAATCAACAGGTTATTTTATCAGCAGTAGTTGTTATAATTTTAGTAGTTGTATAATTCTTTTCATTATTGTTTCTTACTTTTACTTAAATACTGTTTCTTAAATACTTTTTTATACTACACTATTTAAGTGTAATTGTGCTTAAATACACATGTTTTATTCAAATTGGTCGAAATGAGCTGAACAGTGCTGTTGTAACTGAAGAGTTACTTTATTACAGGCATTATCCATTATTTCTATGGGCACTTTTCTAAATTTTTTCTCAATCCATTGCAGACACTTACAGCGGATACTTGTGATAGTAGTACTGGAAAGAAGCATGAAAATTGTCCTTCTTGAACAAGTGCCCTCAAGTTAACAAGATTCCATTACATTCTACTGTTTCTGACGTTCAGCCCTGAGTCTCTGAGTCTCTTTATCTCCCCTGTGTTTTTTTTGTATGTATGCTAATATTGCACTATATGATCAATTTAGGCTTAATAAATAATACAGAGAGGCTAGATTATTGGTATTCTGTCCACAGTAGAGTCAAACATCTGTCGCGATATAATCACTCACTTCGGATTCACACACAGACACACAAGAACAAAGTGAAACAGGCATCACCACAGAGACAGAGGGAGAAAGATGGATGTTGTGGTCTTACCCTCAGGTCGTCTTTACTGCTGAACGCCTGAAGCAGCTGCTGGTAGTGTTTGTCAGTCATCTGTCGCAGCAGTGCCAACAAACAAGCCACAAACTCTCCCTGGTGGGACAACACAGAAAGAAAGGGGACATTTGTGTATTTATAATAATCTTCAGAGGTATTATAACCAACACCGGACAGAACACAAGCGTAAATCCTGCAAAATACTAAACATACTATTGTGTTTTGAAAAACGGGTAACTATATTATATGAGGTTATGGTATTGGCTATATCAGGATAGTCAGAATATCTTTTTCTTTGGTTTATACATGCAGGAAAAATTAAAAGAAGTTTAAACAACAATGTGATGTATTTTGAAAAAGAAGGTCCTGTGTATCCATTACTATACAAAAAAGAAAAAGATTGTGTTTTATTGTTTATTTTAATCTGCCTTGTGCCCTTCATTAACCTTTATTTGCAACTGTAAGAATTGCAGCAACAACATTAGTAGAAGGCTAATAAAAGAAGAACAACCCTCCTCCCTTCTGTAAGTCTCCATCACCACACAATGACAATCTCATTATTATCCACATCACCATTTGCGGCGCCTAGTATTATTAATCTTAATTATTGCCATTAATGTTAATGATGTTGGTAGAATTATAGCTGTCATGACAGCAACTCAATTTAAATATCTATAATTACTCTTGCACCTTTTGTTAAGTCCCAAAACAATTTCCAGTAGCAAGCTGGTGCACACAAGCACCCACACACTCTCTTTCTGTAGTGTACATAGTAAAACCCACATACAGTGACATCCTGGAACTGCAGTCTCATGGCAGGTCCAGCAGACTGGGGCCGATTGCTAATTTCCAGGATGGTCCTCAGTAAAACTCCCAGCAGGCTTTCCACAATTAACTCCACCTCCTCAGACACTACAGGCTCCTACAAAAAAAAGAAAGGAGAAAACACACAATTTTGATTTACAGTTCATTTTAAGAGGATATTTACACAAAGATGTAGATGAAATTATTGGTAAGCTTCCATAAAAAAACATAACGTAACCTGAAACCATAAGAAGAAATCTAAGTTAGCATTTGAGTTTTAAAAATACTTTAAATGGAGCGAATGAAAATGTCCCACATGTGTTCAAATGATCATAATATTAACAAGTGTTAAAAAGTGTTTCCTGTAATTAGCATCATAATTGCCTTCAATCTTGTAATCAGTAATTTAGCCTATTGAAATTACAGAAAAGTAGTTTCCTTTGTCTTTAGTTGTTTTATTTAAAATAATCTGTTAATTTACAAAACCAATTTTTCTTTGATTTTATTACTTACGTCAGTTGTAAGTTATTTATTTTTGTTAAATTACACTAACAATTTTGCCCCACGTGTGTATACAGTTCAGTCAAAATGATCTTTGAATATCAAACAGTGTATTCCAAATGTTTCACTCTTGACTAATTTGCATTCCACCTATTTTTCTGGCAGCACAACTTTGAACCATGATCGGCAGCTGATGTCATTTTGCATCTGTGCCAATTTCTGAAACTCTTACCCTGTAATCTTACTTTGATTGCAGTTTTGATGAGTCTGGCACCAGCATATGGCCATTAAAAGGTGTCTCAAGGCTGAGAGCAACATTTAAACCTTAACTTAAAATAACAAATGGCGAAAGTAGAGAAGGTGGAATACGAAAGAGATAAAGATTAAAAGCCGCACAGAGAGTGGAGGACAAACTGGTGTGTGTGTGTCTGTGTGTGCGTGTTTACGTGTGTGACTCTCCCTGTAGTCTCTACTCCTGACATGACAGACAGGCCTTGGACAGAGTGATAATGAGAAGGAGCCTCAGACTGGCACATTGGCTGCCACTGCTGTCACTTCCCCGTTTAGATGCGGTGCCAGTCTGTGTGTGTGTGTGTGTGTGTGTGTGTGTGTGTGTGTGTGTGTGTGTGTGTGTGTCCCCTCCTGAGGGCCTTTACCACTATCTGCCCCTCTGGTGGCAAACAGTGCAACCCAGGCAACCCAAGCTGCTACACACAAATCATACAGCCGCATACAGGAACAGCTCGATGTGCTTGCCACTTTGACAATGTCCATTGCTAAATTGATGGTACTCATTACCGGACTGCACGGCTGCCAATGTCCCTGTTACCAAGACTAATTGGCCATATACTCACAACAAAGCAATCTGCTATTGCGCTGTATTGGCAAGGAAATTGCTGTAAGGATAATTCCACTAGCTCTGAAGTTATTTTCCTCTTGCTGTGATCGCATTGCTCTTGTAGAGCCTTATTCAGAGGCGGAGGGATTTCAGTGCAACTGCACACGACTCTGTCAAGTTTAATGTGAAGCTACTGCAAGAAGCTGATTAGCTTAGCTTAGAATAAAAGGTGTAAATGGTGGGAACCTGGTTTTAGTAGATCATCGTTATAAGATCAATCTAAAGTACCAGCACCTCTAAATCCCACGAATTACCCACTGGTCACAGCGGGTTGCCCAGCAACATCACAGAAGAAGCTGCCTCTGCCAAGGCATGGTCTAGCACTAACCTTGTGTAAATTTTGATTAGTACGCTTTGAAAGTACTGGTAGGCATATCGAAAACCTCTGAACAGAGTCTGACCAACTGTTCCTAGTGTTATTGCTAAGGTTACTGGCTGCTGAAGGGCACTTCATTCAAGCATCAGCGGAATACTTACTGTTGTGCCATTTTCCTCCTTCTTAATGAGGGAGAGCATGCTGGTCAGGATGCTGGCACACATCACCAAGTCTCTCTGCTCCTGCATGTGGGCCTGGAGGACTCTAAGCACCACTGGTAACAGAATGCACCGGGATTCTGAAACATCAGACGTGAAAGATATAACGATGCACTAGAAAAACATGAAACACATTTTTATTCATTTTTGGTGGCTCCACGAGTTCTCGCTTTACTTTAATGAACAAATTGTCTTTTTTTTTTTTTTTTTTTGCTTTCTGCAAATATAATTAGATGCACCCAAATTTAATTCTTTGTGTATCATTAATGCGATTTGCATGACGGATGTTTTTTTTAATGAACACAGCCTTTTGGGAGCATGCAGGAAATAAAACACTGGCACAGTAATTTGCTCCAGTGTACAGCCTTTATTAAGAACAATTTAATGACATGGACTTAATTGTACTGCAGGGTAACAATTAGCTAAGGTGTGTTCTCAAGTGACTGCAGTGCAGTTGTGCACCCCCAATCAGGATAATATGATATATTGTGTGTAAGGCTGCAAAGTATTACTGACCATGGTCAATATTTTGTGGATAGTACAAGTTGTTTGTTTCTCTCCGTGCTTTTTCTTGTTTTTTTCCTCTGTGTTCATAATTTGTATGCAAGATTGTTTAGTGTTGCTATTAGATCACCAGCATTTCTTTATTGGGTTTTCGGTGCACTTACGAGCCTTAGTTGTGTATGCACATCGGAGGACGCGTAAACTGCATTTATTTGCATGTACTCATCTTACCTGGGTTAACGTAAAGTTGGCTTTCAACAGTCTTTGCAATGCACTGCAGTTTAACAGCCTCCAGGGGGCAGTCAGCATGGACAGTGGTGGGCAGGCTGCCCAGAGTTTCCCTGACAAAGCTGGCCACCTCCCGCACTGTAAAGATCTTCAACAGCTCACCATAAACGGCCGGAAAGGTCCGCAGGAACACCGCCTGGGCAGAAAGGGGGAATATAGTATGGATGCATCCAAGTTTTATATTTTAAAAGCTGTTTGGACAATTCATTTGAAATAATGTTTCGAATAATAAAAGGGACCCCCTATTTCATTGTGAAGGGTCACTTAAACTCGGGGGACAAAGCTTGGCAACAACAAGTGATGTGTGGTGATGGTGTTCAATGAACAATAATTTGGCTTTGTAGCTCCATTACTGTCATTCTTAATAACTTTCAGTTCTGTCTCGGGTTAATTGGATATTCCCAACACAGGCAAACTTAATGTACAATTTATTTACAATATGTACATCTATGTTGATACAGAAACATTTTGTTATGAACACAAACATTATTTGTAACACTGTGACATGAACCACTGGTCTGCTCTGAATTTGGTTGGAACCCCTAGCAGTCAGGAGTTATTTGGATTAAACTAGATATTTCCTGAGGGACCTCTGTCTGTTGCCATTTGTAGCCCTCTGACTGATGCTCTTTCTTTCTGTCAAGTTCTGTCAGGCTCTTCACTGCACCACTGAAAAATGAAGATTACTAAAATGTCGGAGTAAGTCTTACTTTTTTGTCAATCCATTTATCATAGACTGGCAGAAGATAGAAACTTTTTTCCAGAAACAGCTTTGTTCACTGTCACATTTCTGAAAAAAACTGAGCTATAACAAGTACTAATATTCCTTTTGAAATGCTTAATGTTGGGAGCTCAGAGACCTGCGACTAGAATTAGTAAATAAAAAAATAAAGACAAAAAATGAAGGAAAGCATACCAAACTGAGTAACAGAAAGATGTATCCTACTATCTGGTATCGCTGGAACAATATTACATTGTGCTTTTACTCCTCAACATCAGAGGTCACACCATCATGTAATGTTAACTAAAGCTCAAATTAAAGATGCCTACGTTTTGCCTCAGTGTGTATATAGTTTTGCTGTTAAGTTAAATTGTGTGTGTGCACACGCCACATGTCACAGATTAACTGGGATTAACATTAGCCTGACCTGCATCCTCCTACAGCTATTGTGTTGAAAATAAAGATTAATCAGATCACAAGTGACAGATCAGAAGTCAGCAAAAAAGCAGACAGAGGACACAACTAGGGAGCTAAGGTTGCCCTAGTATTATTTCAGATACCTTTAAATTGAGGAAATAATGTGCGACTTTAAACAAAACTGTTGGTTTTCATAACTCCAGTCTTTCTCTTAGTGTCTCTAGAAGAATGATATGATTGTTAAAATGAGCTGTGAAAAAAACTGAAACTTAGGTATGCCTTGACTGCTAAGTGAATTTCAGGATGTGAGCATAGACTATATGAATTTGAGTAACAAAATCTGCAAACTAAGATACAGGGCAGCCAAATGAGAAAAACAATGAATGATAAAAGAGATGAAGAAGGCAAAGGAGAGGGAAAGGGAAGATTATAAGAGGCAGCGCAACACAAACGCAGACCACTCGACAAAGGTTCAGCAGAGCCACATAAAACCGGTGTTTCTCCAAAGAAAAGACTCACACGACCAAACAAGCAGCTGTTTGTGGTGTGTAATTAGGATTATCATTGGTGTCTTTAGCTTGTTTGTTTTGGTTTTGTTTGAAATCAGTCAAGGCAGCTGCCCCGCTGTGTAGACCTCCCACCGGAAAAGGAAAAGCTGTCACAGAAATTCCTATTCCGACTCCAGACCCTCTGGCAGTGTGAAATTCAATTATAGCCAATTTCTCACCTATCACAACTGCATTAACAGGAGTCCTCGAGAGGGAAAACATAATGTGGTGCACAGGCAACAATTTACACTTTCACGCATACTGAGGTGATCGTAAAGATGCATAACGGCGAAGAGGAACTGAGACATGTTTATACATGTCAGACTTCTGAACAGAAATACAGACAGACACACACCTGGGTTTGTGCAACAGGACTGGTTCCTTTGTTTTCTTGTGAGAGGAAGAAGCGAATGGACATGAAGAGCTCGTGGATGCAGACTCTGAACTCCTCCTCATTCTGGCCTCCTGTGGCCAAAGAGAAGAGCCGGCGGGACTGGATAATGTACTTGAAGATATATTCACTGGCCTGAAAGAAACAATTATCGATTATTTGTTGGTGGCTCCTTTGAAGTGAAAATTTAATGATGGATTTAATGTAGCATTGTGGTCATTGCTAAGTAAAATAAAAGCAGAAAGTCCGTGCTTGGCTCATTGTAATACCGCACAATCATTATCAAGTAGTTCAGAGAAAAAAAAAAGGTTAACTTGGGCTTGTTTATACATCTGAAATACAAATTTCCCATGTTAATCCATAAAAAATAAACGTTGGATCATTAGAATAAAATAAGGACCCTGAAGCCAATACTGTGATTTAATGAGTTTATATTGTTGACATGCATCTTAGTTTAATTTGTGAATCTAAATTGAACATAGTCTGTCTCTGGATGTCTGTGTCAAACCTGACACAGCCAGACAACCTGTCCAGCTGCTGGAGCCACTCCCACTAACAGTTGGGATTGGCTCCAGCACCCCAGATAAGTTAAAATAATGGATGGAATTAGTTTAAATAAAATCTTAAAACTCGTATATGTTCTACAGCTACATTAAAAGTGATCTGCCTTTGGTTTTATTAGAAATCTAACATAAAAGTCTGAAGTCACATTTTGATAAAAAAAATAAAAATAAACGCAGTATCGTTTTCTTCAGGTGCTGAATGTATCCTGTGAATGCACTCAGGGAAACTTCACTACAGAAGCTGCAATGTGCTTTTCTGATGCTGTATCCACATGACTGATTGGAATAATATGATGCAGATCCCAAACACCGCAGCCTTTTAGCTGATGAAAATTGCATGCCGCGTAATAAACAGAGAAGGAGAAAAATGAATGGTGGCAAAATATATTCACTGTTGATGGAGAAATAAATTAGCAGGAGTGGCTGTGAGAGATTGCAAGTTATTTTGTAATTCTAGATGCATCTGTGTTGATTGTGTATAATTTGACAATAGCACTATGTGTGCTTATGTGTGTGTCGTGTGTGCTTGCATGCGTGATACCAAACGCCTCACCTTGAGCACCTGCTGAATGTGATCCTGATGCTCTGCATCAACAATGCGGTCCACATACCACTTCAGCACTTTGATCAGGTCCCTAGGCAAAACGCACACACACACACACACACACACACACACACACACACACACACACACACACACAGTATTACCATTCATCTCTAGCTAACACAGTGTCTCTCACAGTGGAGAAGGTAGATGAGGCAATGCACCGTCTCAAAACGAAACCGTTTACATCCATTTATAAGGACATTCTACCCGTCATTTGCCAACGGTGGTAACCCAGGCCAGGTGTGTCCTTACGTGAAACACTCAGCTCTACTCCTTAGGGCTCCAGGGGGTTGCGTCAAATGCGGTTAACAAATTTCAAAGCAACATGTATATGTAATTGTCTATGGACTCAATGACGAGCAATAGAGCTAAAATACTGAAAACAAATCAGAGGAAGGAGTTCCCAGAGAGAAGGAATAAGGAAGCCCTAGGAGGTAGATCACGGACGCTGTGAAAGAGAACACGCAAGAGGTTCGTGTAACAAAGGAAGATGCAGATGACAGAGAGAGATTGAAACTGAAAATCTGCTGCGGCGACCTCTAAAGGAAGAGGTTGAGAGAAGAAAAAGATTTTGCTACGGTGGAGAAGTGATTAGCGCTGCCACCACACAGTTAGAGGGCTGCTGTCTGAATTAACCTTCTAGCTACTGCCTTTTTGTCTCGGTTTTGATGTTCTGTGTTTCCATATTCTCCACATTTTTGCAGTGGTCTTCATCCAGTTGGTGTGTTTCTGCAGGTGTGAACATGAACAAGAATGGATGCCTGAAAAATATATTTTTTTGCTGCATTTTGAAAAGGTGTACTTCAAATCTAGGAGGAAATTTCTAGTAAGGCCTTAAAGTGCAACATGAACATTTGGGGACCAAAAAAAGCAGAGTAGTGATTAATGACAAGATTTTATCTGTCTAATCGGGACTGGATGATGTCTTGGGTGCCTATTAGTAACTTAAGATAGTTATAAGAAGAAAAAAGCCATAAGCCAGTAGAGTTCTTGTGTTAATTAAGTCAGGCGTAGCACCTGTAATGAAATGATATCACAGGGAAAAGTGTTTTAAATTAGAAGGATGTGTCAGCATCATTCTGTGTGTACAGTATGTGTGTGCCCGTGCAAAAAGTGGAAAAAAAGAAGACAGCACCACCACAGTATCTTAGCAGGTACACAGAGTGTGAAGAAGACAGCTGGTGAGAACAGCAGGTTGTGAATATGTGTGTATGTATGAATGTGAAAGACAAGAGGAAAAACAACGAGGCAGGAAAAGCCAGCACGATTTCCTGATTCACTTTTTATCAGCCAGGGGGCACCACAACCATTTTGTTCACACGCGTTCCGACTAAACCACAGCACAGAGCTGAGTCGAGCAGCCTCACAGCACTGACCTTGGTTGGCCTCTCCTGCTGCCAGTCCGTGTGATAGCTAATTACAATACCATGTTCGCTGAGACAGTGTTTGCTCAAGGTGCTGCTGTAGAAGTCAACAGCCACGAGTGTGAGAAGAAGGTTGAAACATCATATACCTGTAAGACAAAGCTCCGGCAAAGTGGCTCTCGATGTAGGTGTCCATGACTGGTTTGAAATGCTGGAATTTGCTGTCCTGGAGGAGGTTGATGATGTGGACCTGCAGGTAAAGTAGAAGGATGAGAAACAGAGTTTCAGACTAAAATCTGATAAAAATAAGAAATCTTCAGGCTTATTTTTCAGATCATTTTATGACAGTATTAATCTACAATTAACCACCATGTTGTCAAAATATAAAATATATGAAAACATTATGTATAATAATAACAATACATCATATTTGGATACTTTTATACACATCTCATGTAAAAATATAACAAGACAGGCTTAAACCATTTGCGCGCTGGTTGCATGTGTTACCCCATGTTTTGCTTTTGTGAAAGTTGTTCTTGAAATGTACGCAATCTGTCCATTTGTCGGACTTGTCGGATCGATCTCACAAAAAGGAAACGCGGTACCTGCAGCAGCTCACCTTTTACATCAGTGATAACTACACACTGAGAGGACAAAGTCTGTTTGTGCGTCAGTTTGAGACTCAGAGAGAGAGAAAGAGATCGATCGCCGGCTCTAACGGCGCACTGCAGCATGACCGGGGTGGGATTGGTTTAAGCGCTCTACGAAGCATTATATCAGTAGATCTTTCACCAACAGTTAGTTTGTGTTTCTTTTTCTCTGTTTGACTTCAGATCGTGTCTGACATACATGCAATAAATACAACATAAAACAAAACAAAAACAAAGAAATGACCGCTTCATTGGGACAACTTACTTACCAGTGAATCAAACACCTTCAGCCCATATCTCTGAGAGCTTTCATCCAGAATACCAAAAAGAGTGTCCAATGTGTCTTGTAGAAACTGGAAGAAGGACAAAAGCAAGTTTGTACAAAGAATTGCAATTCAATTTCACATTTTCACAGTTTTTGAACACATAGACTGACATCAGATCAGAAAACTAAATGCCTGGTTGGCAGGAGCATTTCAGTTCTGAGAGTCTGATTGTGCGCCTACTTTGACAATCTCCGAGCCATCGATCTCCTTCAGCTTAGAGAGGCTGTCGTTGATCCTTTCGGGATGGGCTCGCCACTTTAACAGGTCCAACATATCACCTGGAGGCAGAGAAGCAGAGGGAGATGTAGAAAGATATATTGGTAAACAAAGGGGATACAGAAATGGACATGACGAGTATAAAAGATAAAGACATATCTCTTGTTTGTTTGTAAAAGGAAAGCAGGATTAGGAGCGAAAATATTCACCTCAGATCACAAAGCATCAGCACACCCTTCAATTATAGCCCCAAACTCTACTGAATCCAAACAAATGATGACATTTTCAAGTGCAGCGGGATGAAGGAGATAAAAAGTCATTTTCCTGAGCAAGAGTCCCCAGACATACGCATGAATAAAACATAAGCCTCAAGAAGAAAGTCTTTTAGCTGTCTCTTTGGATTCCGTTCAACCTGAAGCGTGTCTTTTTTTGCAAGTTTGTGTGAATTTCTGTGTGTAAATGGGTGTGTGTGTATGTGTGTGTGTGTGCACAACTGCTATTGTTTGCACCAATGTCAAATATAGTCTTTCATCAAATGCTTCTATAATAAATTCACAAACAAAATGAAGTTAATTTAAAACATAACAGTCTGTTGCAACTAGATTTGTGCCTGTAGCATTTTTGTTCGTAACTTCTACCAGCTACTTAATGAGGTTAAAAAAATGATTAAACACATTTGTTCAAACTATGAAATTATTGATGTCTGGTAAAATAGTGACAGTCTGGTGAAGTTCGACATGCTCCAGTAACTCACCAAAGTTATGCTCATTGGTATTTGATGCTGAATTCTGACTACATATCTCATTCAGCAAGCAGCATATGGATTTATTAGTTCATTAGAAGGCTCTGCAAACTGGAAGTTATTTCTATCACCCTGCAAATTCACAGGATTATTCACACACTTGCTGGCTTAAAAGACAATACAACTTTCCCACTTGCACGGTCCTGTCTCTCACTCACTGTTTGTGGCAACATATGGCTTTTTACCATTTTGTTAGTCTCTTTTTAGGTGACTGCTATCTTTGGCACCATTACTTCTATATTCATCTTCAATCCTCTACTTGCTGAACTGTACAGACACACGGGGCTAGACAGTGCAAGCTAACTGTGTATGACAACAGTTTGAGCACAGCAGCCAAACGCACTTCACCAGACAAGGGGCCAAAATGTCGATCACTGAGTGCAATTTACCATTTTGTGTGAGCTTCGTGGAGCACAGAAAGCTGGTGATCCAGAAAGACTCCTTGGTGCCTTTCAGGGTCTGGTTGTTGGATGGGAGGTTGGCTTTGGAGAATGGCATTATCAGGTAGCGCGAACAGTCTGCCAAGTTGGTATTCTCCTCACACTGGAAAGAAAATCACACGTTTAGTGAGTGGGCAGGAAGGAGTAGAACAGGAAATAAAGAAAAGGAGATAACAACAAAATGCCAAAGTATAGATGTTTTAATGACAAGTTTGATGCCCGTTTGTCAAATTGCTTCAGGATTATATAGGAGTTACTTTTACTGACTATATAAAGATGCAATAGGCTGTAAATCAATCATAACTCTCACAAATAAAGCTGCTGCATACTATCAATCAGGACACACAACACCACTGAAATCTCGTTTAAGCATCAGATAAAAATGAAGTCTGTTGGAATGATGCAACTGCAGAAGTCACTGATGAGATTTTATTTTGGGGACTGAACGTGCAGCCTTATTGCACAGCTGAGGCCGTTTGCATTCCAAAGCTACCACACAGTTTGGTCTGATTCTTCTGTGTCTATTTTGGGACTGGGGAGAAACTAGGCCATGCCAGTTTCATTGAGCTTTTCAGCAACTTCCATCTGGCATTAAAGCAGGCCTTGCCCCCCGCCCCCAGACAGTGGGAACACACCAGGCTATGCCAGTTGTCCTCTGTAACTAGCAAACTTAGGTTAGGAACTTGGTAGGACTAAAAGTGGAAACGAAAAAGGAAAATAGACAATAAAAGGAGAATTTTTCACCTTAAACATAATAAACTGTGGGTAACAGCAGTATAAATAATCAGACTTATGGTCACTGCTCTGCCTCACTGCCAATAAAATGTATGAATGCACTCCGTGCACTTCTGAACTCTGCAAAGCCTGAGGTTTATGCACACACCCTCCGCCTGCAACTGAGGAAAAGCATGTAGTCTGCAATTATTCTGAATTACACCCAAGACGGTCTTCCAAAGGCTTTTAACTGAGGATGCTAGCCATTTTATTTGTTTAACTCTTTGAACGTGTCAAACCCAAAATGTGTGAAAAGATGACTGTCAGTCTCTAGATTGTCTGTAAAATGAACTCGAAGGTCAAGATAAAAACAGAGATTATCAGATTAAGTCTGCAACGAAATGCGTCAATGTTGCCTCTAAGGACGTTAAGTAACAATTGTCTGTTAAACATACACTCGCAAACACACACACACTGTACATTATCTCTCACTCGTGGTTACAATCAGTCTCACAGCTTGACAATGTTAAGTAGGTGAAGACCGCCCATTAGCCCGTCAGACTGTGTGTAATGCAGTGATGTGAGCCGTTTGTCAGCCCGTGGCATAAAACAGCGTCATAACAGAATGACCGCATTATGCTATTTAGTGCAAATGATTCACATAATCATATACACAGCGTGCAATCCCCATCCAAGTAGCCTTGGCAACACCTGTGTGACACAAAACAGTAAATATGTTCACTTAATAATCTCACTGGATGACCGTGGAACTTGACTGGGGATTTTTTTTTAATTTTCACTTTGGCACTTATTACGTGCTGTTCACTCATTTTCCTGGCAGCAAGGGCATGACAGCCTTACCTTATGAATAATGAGCTCATGAGTGCCATCTGGCAGAGTCCTGCCATCCTCCTGCATCAGTGGAACAAAGGAGTAGCCAAACAGTTTCTTCTCTCCCTTGTCTTTAGCTGTTAAATAACAAGACATTGACATGACAATCCAAAATACGCAAGCACAGAGTGAATAAAAAGTTAGTCAACAGTTGTGCTTATTTAATCCTGACATATAAAATGAATAACTTAAAACGGTTAATGTTTTGGTGGTAAACTGTAGCACCAAACTGCAAACTGAAGCTGACCTTTTCAAGTTCTAAGGTACTTTGAGGAGTTGTTGGCCACTAGTGGTGCTGTGGTGCAGTGTTTGAAAGAGTGGTCCCAAGTTTTGTTTGTATTATGTGTTCTACTAGCACATGCATAAACGCACGTGACAAAATACATATTCTTGCTCTTTGTTTCAGCACAACCATGGAATAGGACGGCTTGTCCGTGTAAACAATGATGGTAAAAACTCTTAACTTCTCACGGTGCCCTGCATCAATACTAGTTGTAGTCAAAACTATATTAAACATGCAACTGTTCCACTTATAGTGAACTTCAATAACAAAAACAAAAAAAAAATAAAACCACCAAAAACACGATTGTTACTGTCTGAAAGCTTGATTAATATGGCCTACTGGGTTATAAAAATATTTCTAGAAGCTCTGGGCGTAATTTGCATTATGAACACATGTAATCTGATTTGCGTGCCGCTTTAGCAATAAATCGCTAATGTGTGCACTAGAGGAAGTGTGCGCTAGGAAAGTCTCCTTTCAGTGCAGCTCCAGTGATTCATTTAGGGAGTGTCTGTTGTGTCTCTGTTTTTGTGTGTGTTCTCTCTCCCTGGAGAAGCACAAGTTGTACTGCATTAATCTTAGATATACTCAACCATTGATATTTTACTCAGTCTTGCTTTGTAGTGATTAAGTTTTTATACCAAAGAACGTGACCGCTTACAAAACTGTACACTTTTACTTTTTTGTTTTGTCTGGTTTTCTTCAGACCACTGTTCCTAATCTGTAAGCCTTCACTGCTTTGGGCAGCAGAGAGCGACACGAAAGATTAAGTGGTACTGTGTGAAAGGCAGGCTTAGACGAGCTTGGTAGACCAGGTAGAGGCTGACGTATTTCATATTTGGAAACTGCTCTACCAAATACACAGTTCCATTGTATAGTGCATCGTAATGGTTTGGAGGAATGTAAGGAACTCAAGTGTAAAACATTAATATAGAAAAGCTTCACATTTTAAACCAAGAAGGAAAAAAAAAAAATCAAGGCATAATACGATTATTACTATAAACTGTTTCAGTGTGTATTACATAATATATCAAAGAACAATCTACTATAATGAAGTTCCACAGCGCTTAGAAACAAAGCTCGACTCTTAACAAATTAACAGTTACTGATGGTGCCTAACGACTATAAAAGCTAGACACACGTTTGAAGCTTATTCATAAATATTCGCTTTCTGCTCTGCCTTAATTGAAAATGACAGTGTCTTCTAATCATATTTCTACAGGCAGGTTATCGCTGACTTTGGGAGCCCTAATAGTACTTGTAATATGCTTTCCTCACTTTGGTGTCACCACGAGCCCAAATTGGGCTCCTAATAGGCAGCCCTTGGAAAGCAATGCAAGCAATGCCAGCAGTAATAAGGCTACTATATCTCCACCACGCAGCCACACAGCCTCCCAGCTTGCCATAATAATATCTGCTTGTTTAGAGAGGAGCATCTCGGCCTTCTCCCAGTATCCCAGAAAGAGGGTGCAAGAGCGTGAGAGCAATATTTTTGTCATAATTAAAGTTCTGCATCAGTAGGAGGTGAGAAGTTGGACACAGCAGTCTCATTATAAAAATGCTAAAACAAGTGCACACTTAATGTACTCGGACATAGTTTATTTGGGGGTGGCAGCAGCCTTGGGGCTTGCAGCCAGGCGATGGGGGGGTGAATGCTTATTGTGCTCTTCTTCCACAACCACATCTTTACTTTAACATCCTCTGGATAATCAACTGAAAATAAAGCACCACCTCAGGCATTCACACCCTTGGCAGCTAATGTCATGAGAGCCAGAAAAAGAATTGTCCACATAACCTTTCCCAGAAAAACAGAGGTTATCCACATCCCTGCGTCTACTTACTGGAGCAGTGTCGAAACTCAAATCGGACATGTGAACCCCGAAACATGTCAACTGGGATAGGTAGCTTGAGCTGTTCTCCCCAGCGGGGGCTGTTGTTGTGGTACAGCACCAAAGAATGGTAGTCATCCCCACCTGGTTCACCCGAGCCAGCAGCCATGTGACCCTGAAAGGCACAAAGAAAACAGCGAACAAAGCTGGAGGAGGAGAATGATAAAGAGATACTATAGAACAGGAACCGAAGACAGGAAATGAGAGGCCGGGCTCAAGGATAATGTAAAGGACACAAAAAAATATATATATGTCAAGAGTTATGAATACCCTGAAAACTATACCCATACACCCACCAAAAATGTCATGAAACTGAGAATGCCGTGTGCATTTAATGTGTGTCAGAGGGTCACGTGCTATGCAGTGGCAGACAGTGGCAGCAGGCTTATATTTGAGTCTATTTTCTGTCCAAGGCTGAGGCAGCACAGGAAACCACAGAGGCAGAATGTCACAATGCTGCAACAGAAGTGGGCAACACGCTGGAAAAACACTGAGCTCTCATCTGGGTCAGGGTTATTTAAAATCAATAGTTTCTATCCAAACCAAGACTTAAGCTACAATATATCCTTTAAAAGGGCGTTTGAGTTCTGAAATTCTATTTTCCCAAAACTATGCCTGGCTGTGGTTCCTGCAAGGTGAGACGTTACAACTGCAATAAGGAGTGGTTCTTTACCTTGAGGATTTGTCCATCGATATCCAGGACATAGACCGTGATCTCTACGTTCCTGGCTACGCTCTTCCCGCCTTTATCAAACTCTCCTCTTTCCAGTGTGATGTAAAGGTCATTCCTCATTTCTCCTGCAAGAACAGGAAGGTAGAAGAGGCAACAAGACATTAGTTATGCATACAAGAGAGAATTGTTAATGATCTCCCAGCAACTTGAAGTCTAATTCCTCCTGACAGAAGTGGACAGCTTTTACATTAGTGGAATTTAATGTTATACTTTCTGCCGACATTAAAGCTGATCTATGCCCTGAATATTATAAGGTCAAAACCGAGGCAGGTGGACGCTAGAAATTATACATATACAGTTGCAAAAAAAGCATTTGAATCTGAGTTATGCGCTATCTTGACATAAAACCTATGTTGTAACTTCTTGAGCTCACATTTATTTCTGTGAAAGACTTTTAGTAGAACAAAGACCACACAACTATATAGACTACAGGTGCTTCCTGCCCAACAATATCGAACAACTAGGGTGTTGTGCTACTGTACTATGAGCTAATGTGGCTTTAAGCACAGTGATTGGTTATGCTCGTTTTTTTTGCAATTTCAAATCCAACCATCCCTTTCTTGAGTGACATTACTCACAGCTCATCAGATCAACCTCAGCTGAATATACATAATGTACACGATGAAGATCACCTTTACTTACCACGGCAGTGAAGTTTGCCTTGTCCCAAGTTAAATCCCTCATCTACCCAATATAACGATCAAAAATCCCATATTATAAAAAGACCTGTGCTAAATATGCATTTTGAAATAACCTGGTAAAGTAAAGTGTGTTTTATGGGATTCAAAAAAGAATCTGACCTATAAATGTTCCTGTAACACGTCCTTTTGTTAAGGTTGCTGCAGCGATGTGCCGAAACACTGTGAGAAATCCCTGAATGTGAAAAGGTGCACAGACACGGACAAGAAGGAGGGTCGGCCTGTTTCCTCTGTAGCCAAGCGGCGGTCAGACACACTGTGAAATACGTTCCCTATAACATGAGTGCGTGCGTTTGTGTGGGTGTGCACGCTCATCATATCTGTATTTCTAGGGTCGACACTGAGCTTTTGCTCTTAACAGGAGTAACCATGGCAACATGAGGCATTCTATGTACACCTATACTATACGCTTCCATGTACACGCATGCACACCACAAGGATTGCAGAAAAGTGGACACACAAGGGGGAAATTTTTAAATACACAATGGGACGAAAGGAAGTGCTGGAGGGTGGAGTAATGCAGCTGGACAAAGAAAAGAGTGTGTGAGAAATAAAACGAACAAATAAAATTAGATACTAATCCAGAAAATAGAGAGAAAAAGAGGAAGAGACAGTTTCTTTAGCCTAAGGGCAGACATAGACACAGGCACAAAGGTGAGAGCACTCAGCGTGGAGGGTTTGTAGTCAGACAAAGACAAAGAAAGAAAGTGAACATAAATCTGTGTTAGTAAGGTGCTGGGGGACGCACAGTCTGTGGTTCGTCTTTATCTGTATGACCAGACAGCACACTATACTTATGTAAAAGAACAGCTCTTCTGCGGAAAAAATTGTCGGTCATCCAGCTCTTAAAGTCAGAAAAAGACTACAGACAGCACTTTTCCGTGTATAAAGTTTTCCCTTTGTATATATAAATATAAACATGTATACTTTTAGCCACTTTTTCCATCTTTGACTCAAGTGGTTGTACATTTGTTGCCAAGGCAACAAGACCCCATTCGGCTAAGCCTGAGGGTCTCCGCAGGGGTCTATGTCATTTAGAGAAGCAGCTATCTACTGTAAGTAATGCTCGTCTACTTGAAAGAACTTGAATATTTCATCTTCTGAGGAGACCCTTAGGTGCAATTCAAATGTCCCTCTGCTCAAGCAATAAGTAGTTGTCAAGTGTTACCAAGGTAACAAAAGCTGATATTATAAGCTAGTCTAGACAATACAAGCTCTAAAAAAAAAAAAAACACACGTTTGGAGCCTCAAAAGGGGTCAACAGAAAAATGATCTTGTTTTTTTAAATAGGGTTATGAGTTCAAGAATCAAAGTCTTTCAAGGTGTGAGCTTGGCCTTCTACCACTCTCGTTCTGCTTGCAGTCTCATGTGAGACGTCCACTTTTATGGCATGTATGCAACTACAAGGCTGCAGCTATGCACCTTATAGCACTATGTGATACAGTTTTATCATGAAGAGGATTTATTGAGCATTTATTGACCAAGATATTTGCAACGATATAGCAAAGGCCTAAAAATTTAGAAATTATGCTTGTGTATTGAAAAACAGTTTATTACGAATCATGATATATTTCAGTAGTAACTAGGTAAGTGCACCCCTTTCTCACAGTAAGAGGCTCCTTGTTTAAACTGGCCGGCAGGTGCCTTTTTATGTTCTTTCCTGGACTGTTTTCTCAAAGGAAGTCACATTTTGTTATGTGCTTTTGTTATGAATGTGGGACCATAAGAAACTTCAGTTCCTTACCAAACAGGTTAAGGGTGAACAAAGAACTATTCCTGTTTTCAACCTACAGAGAAATGTTCTGCAATAGGAAATCTACATGTTCTTCCACACAATGGAGGCGAATAATAGCAGACAGGCAACTTGGCTTGTGCAGCCATGCTTGTTTGGGGTATATAACCTACTGTACCTGGCATGATGACATCGGAGAAGCCCAGTTTTCTGGTGATGGACACGCCGCGGGTGAAGAGGACCATGTACTCCCGTCTCAGCTGCTCTATGTCCCCGTGGAGGAGCTGGAGAGTTGCTGCCAGACCTATAGTGAAATAATGGCAAAATTCAAAATCAAAAATTTCATACACAGCTTTAATGTGGCTAAGATTCTTCTTCTCGCTCTTCAGCAGAGCCAATCGAAAACAAGTTCAAAATTAATCATAAACCAATTCCCAACAATACAAACAAGATTACAGAATATTGGTGATCTCAGATAAAGTATTCACGAGGGCATATCTCAAGTTTTAATACAGCCATATAAAGTCATGAGCCAGACAAAAACATTTATACCTGCCAAATGCAACAGGTTTATGGATAGCAAACAGACATCCCCACATACACCCCCAGCTCTTTTTTTAATAAGAGGAAGTCAACATGAAGGTTGTTGTCTCAAATCTATATCCTTATGCAATAACTTCAAATGTCAGGACAGTTAAATTAAAGTACCATCTTATATTTAGAGCTGCATCTCACGGGTGTATGTGTGTTTGTGTGTGTCTGTGATGATGATTATTACTGTGGATGTTTTCAGGAAAGTTGGGAGGCAGTTGTGAAACGGTTCATTAGTTGGGAGGAAATTCAGTAACGGAGTCAAACAGACGTGACTTGTTTGTAAACCTGTTAGCAGTGTGCCAAGCTACACTGACTCTACAGTGGCAGAGAGCAGCGAGAAGCTGTGAAGTAAAAAAAAAAAAGGGGGGGGATTAAAGTTTGTGGACTGGCTGCCAAACTGTGTAGCAAACAAAATCATTGTAATGGCTTATTCTGCATCTCTTTAGGCTGATAATAAAAAAACATCAGCTACCGTAAAACATTCAATAACTCCTTATGGCAAATATCAATGGTCTAGTCTCAGTTCTGACTGAATATGTGTGTTTCAGTTTTGTAAGGCAGTACACAGTGTGATGACATTTCCAAAAAGACATACACACAAGAGGCATGAAGGGTGAATGAGACAATGCAGACAAGTCATATGGTCTAAATAATTCAGAAATAACAGGTCTGGTAGAAATTCAAAGGAGAGCCCCATTAGGTGCACCGAGGGATTTTTTTCTGCCCAAGTCTAATCTGCCTGTCCCTTGATGTGGATCAAGCCTTTGGCATTAATGCACATATAAACAAACACAAAAAAACACACTGACAGGCTCTGAAAGCTACTGCAGGGCTACAATTAGGTAAAGCAGCTTCATTACTATTCTCCCTGCCTGGTAAACTGACAATAACACCCTCAACCTTTACTGGCCTCAGCCCACCCGTCCTGCCTCTTCACAAACTCAAAAGAAAACACACACACACACACACGCACAAAAAGGGAAAATTTACACTCCAAAACAAAACAGTTGAGTTGTCACAGGCTCTTCTGTCACTGCCTACGCCTGCATGTGGAGGTGGGAGCTGAATTATCCTACCTGCCCTGACTCATACCAAGCTACAGTAGGTTCTTATGAAATCACTTTTATGGAAAACTGGGCTTGGATTGGATTGCCGAGCTACATGTAAACAAAATCACCATCTTCTCTAATCAACTGCCTGTTTTGTCTTTTGTATTGAATTATCCAATAAGATCCCACGACCCCCAAACACACTGGCGAAAAAAAATGAGACCATCATTAGGCTACATGTGAACAAAAAAAGAGTCATAGTCTGCCTCCCTGCATCTTTATTATCCAAACGGCCCAGTGTTCTTCGTATTTTAAGGGCAATGCATTCATCTCTACCCTGCTAATTGGCTGCTAGCAAGAAACTTCTGGCGCACTGCCAGGTCTGTTTAAAAGGAGAAGGAAACTATGGACACACACAAGGATTCAGCCGCAGCACACAAATGGCACAGTGCATACACACACACACACACACTGCATAAAAAGACACACTGTGTTATTTCCCTCCAATGCACACTTGTTTTAATTGCCCTTCTGACACTAAATGTAATAAAATGTAGTTCATATGCATGGTATTCGGTTACTCCTGCATTTTATTTTTTAAGGCACAAACTGGAAAAGGAGACACAGACGTTTGCTTAAGATTAAATATTGTCTCCAGTTTGTAAATTCAGTGCTGAGGCTAGACAAGTGACATTAAGTGTTATCTATTCAGAAATGTTGCTCTACAGCAGGATAATTGCCCTTTGGGGGGAACTGACTTTTTAGATAAAGTTACACATGGTCAAATGTGCTGTGACTGACGTTGTACTTATATTATATAATGATATTTGGGTTGTAGCATAGGCAGGGAAATAAAAAAAAAAAAAGAATCAATCTGAGATCTTGCTTTATCGACGTTTTGTGGAGAATTGTAGTTGAATCTAAAGTTGTTCCTGAATATATATTTCATACATGTGGCAGCCGGCTACAGCTTGCGTCCAGACTGGCACCAATGCTATTAAAGCAGGTGTGTGTGTGTGTGTGTGTGTGTAAAAGCAGTAGTTAAAGAGAAACAAGAACTTCAAAAGAGACAAGGCGAGTAAAACTGTCGAAGCGAATACAATTCTAATTAATTTGGTCCGGACAGATAAATGGAGCTTATAAATTAAACCGTATATCCAGTGTTGATGATTTAAAAATTGAAATTATTACCTCACTGCTTTGTGATTAAACATTTTTCCCCTTTCATTTCATAAAATCAATGTCAAATTCAGTTAAGTGGTGGAAACGTAATTTTGAAACGAACTTACTTGAATTATGCATGCTGGCATATTGTGACAAAAGACCCGCAACTCTCCGCTAATGCACTTTGAAAGAGAAAGCACTGAGGCAAATCAGGCGCTCAGCTGGATCAATGTCGCTAGCTGACAGCTACTCAATAGCTAACATCCAAGTGTTGGCAATAAATGGCACGCTGCAGCCAAAGAAGGAGTAAACTCTTTCAAATTGTTCACGTACATGTGTTTATGACGCGTGTGCCAGCGTGTGTGTTCGCACTTGGGTGAGTGTGCATAATGCTGTCTAATAAAAGCCTGAGGCAAATGTTCACATCATGGACACATTTAGAGAAAATACTGTGAACTAAGCTCATGTCAGTGATGTTGATGGTGCCATTAATTGTTTCTCATTACAAGATGTTAATGTCACTGCCAGCCTACTTCAGTTTTTACTAGAGTCTGCAGTGTCATCTGATAAAGGCTTTGGAAGTTGAACAGCAACAATGCACCACATTATCTGCATATTTTATCTATTATTAAACCTTCTCACATGTGCACAGCTTTGTGTCAATACTATGAATATACAGCAAAACAGCAGTGGAAGATGGAGCAAATAAGGCTGATATGCCGAAAGAATCAGATAAAGATTTTGTTGGAGTAAAACATAAGATAAGAAAACAGTCCAGTAAGTTGTTTCTTATACTTCTATTTCAGTGTTCTGCTTTATGTTTTATCAGAATTCAATTTAGTCTTTTGTTACACTTATCAGCGCAACAATGCAAAGCTTTTTTACATCTCTATCCATTCAGCAGTAGCGCTGCCATTTAAGATTTTTACCTAGATGCTGCAGTTGTGTTTAAAGCTAGTGTGATGTAAAAGACTGTGCTGGTAATGCAGACTGTGCTAAATGGCTTTGTGTCATTCAGTTCATCCCTTCACGCTTATGCAAGATTAGTCATGACAATTCAACATTTTGGACTTGTATGGCTTCTCCTCAAATAGTAATTGGTTTTCTCAGGAAAGAAGGGAAGAGGAGCTGACTCAGTAGATCAGTCTCACAGATTCTTGACATTCCTATGATCTTTTCTTCCATTTTTCCATTTAGCATAATCCTCAAACAGTTATCGACCTCTTCTAAGCAGCAGGCTTTATTGTTCCTCTACATACACAAATAAAGGGGAGTAAGAAAACAACGAACTTAACACACACAATTTGTATTTTCATTACGGAAATAAGAGCCTGCAAATGTTTGCAGCCACATTTAGAAACACAGTAAAGGAGTAAACTTGGGATGATTGGCTCTACTGTTTCCTAACAGACAGCTCTCAACTCTGGACTGCATTATGTTTTCTTTGTCACATTTCATTACTTTTCACTAGCTCATATAAGGTATGATCGAAAGTTCATGTTGGGCTGTCATTTAACAAAGAAGAGAGCATCAGGGATGTATGTCCTCTAACTGTTTATCTGTACGACTCCTGTACTGCACTTTCCTGAAAGCTTTTCTTATAGAACATGATTTTTGTTTGACGTTTGAAGAACTGAATGTTCTGATTCTCCACCAACCTGTTGCTAAGGGAAACTGCTGATGCTGTTGTTTAGTATGGTGGGAATGCAGCTATTTATAAAAATCCTCTGAATGTATTTGCAACAGCAGTCTTCTTGCAAACACAACCATGTGAAGATTTATCAGCTGACCTGAAGAGGAACAGCACACCCACAGAAAGGCTTTTCAGGCTGACTGGTAACCGACTCTTGTACAGCAGTAGATCGGATGGAAATCTCATTACAGCACAACAAAACTGACCTGCTGTTTTTCAGGACTATTAAATTAACAGTTTAAAAGTCAAATCAATAAACCAAAAAACAAAATGTTTAAAACCAAATGACACGCCATCAAGGAGTCAAACCTAAACTTATTGAACATGGTTCTTACCAGTGTTGGATCCAGACAAGTTGTACCTGGAATTGGCCTTCTTGATTATATTCTCATGGATCTGGTACCACTCAGTCTCAGTATTACACCTGAGACAACAGAACAATAAAACCCACAATAAATTAAACACTTAATTCCCTACTTTTAGATACATAAAAAGTTAAGCTGGTCACACAGATTAACTAATGAACAGCAAAACCAAATGCAGCAGAGGAAAGGATATTTGGTATTTCTCACCAACCCGTTGAAAGAAAAAGTGATGTCACTGTTTGCAATTTCTTGGTATTCAGCATAAAATCTTCACTAAAAGTCACAAATATCCACATACACAACATTTCTAAGGTGATGAAATACAAACAGTTATGATTTTTCCTGTCTTTATTAAAACACCCATTAAACATATTAAGTGAAGGAGGAAAATGACATAAAAACTGTGATTTAACAACTGGTTAATTGACCTTTGACATTAGTAACCAAGAGCAAGTGCTTCCTGTGGCTGACCTGCACAACATTTAGGAGAAATCTTCTTCTTTGGAGTACTATTAATATTAATATTAGTAATATTAACCAAAAGTATCAAATTATTTTCAGACTATGTCTAACTGTAGAATGACCCATATCTAGGTCTTGATATTACTGTAACCCATTCTACTATAGCTACATGCAAATCAACAACTCATCTTCATCATAGGTCTTCTAAGAACTCTCTTTCATGGTTCGCATCACCTGATTTGCATTTGAGTATCTGAATCAGTCAAAGTCAGTTTAGTGTAGTGACATCGGAAGCCCTCTGTTGCCATTACTTTTTCCACCATCACTTAGCATATTTACTGGGTGTGTTCAATGATGAGATGGAACGTCATGACTGTGACTAGAAATGTTATGTTTGATGATATTTGTTTGTTTTCGGTGAATATCAGATAAAATTTCATGGCCAATTTATCCTAAAAACCAGGACACAGCAAACACTTTTTAAAACATTTTTTCTGCAATTGTATGGGGTCATGTATCTTTCAGTGTTGTTAAACTCACTGTAAAAAAAAGCTAAACTTGGATTTACATTGATTTTAAGAGCAGGTCACATTAGAACAAATCTATATTTGCAACAATGCGTCTCACGCAAATTCTGAAAACAATTAGCCGAGAACTTTAATCCGACTAAAGGTGGTGTTACCGCAGGTATGTTCTTTTAAACTAAGGGTTTTTGGCCAGTCAGTCTGATCCAGCTATAATTTAGGTCAAACCACTGTGTCGACAATGGCCTTTTCTGTCTCTCGGGACAACATGCAGACTAGGTTGGCCCACAGAACACTTCCATTGCCGCTGGTAGTAAAAAAAGCATCAAACCTTTGAAGTACAACAGGAAAATGGGCAATGTGTGCCTTTGGTGAGACATTTCTAGTTTTTGCTGTTATTTAGTTGCAATACCAACACCAATAGTATTAAGACTCAACTTTTATTAGTAGCTTCATAAAGGCAAATTTTGGCGCTCTCATTGTGAGCACGGAGCACTGGCTTGTGTTGGGCACTGCTCAAAAACATTAACCTTTTTGCCAAATTGAACAAAAGATGCATAGCATGCTAATTAGTAAACTGCAGATGTGCTGGGAGGGAGGACTAATTTAGATTTTTTTTTCCTTTCTACAAAAGAGACTAAAAGTAGAATTGTTCACTTAAGGATGCCACGGTTGAATGGTTAGATAAAAGGACACCGTAAGAAAACATTTGCAGTGACTTACGCATAAACCTTGAGCAGGTGGTCATCCTTGGAGTCAGCAGTGAGCAGATCAGCGATGCTGACGACAGCACAGCCAAATGGCCGTCTGTACTGTACACTACACAGGTTCTTCTTCTCCCCTGCTCCCATCCTCCCTACACACACACACACACACACACACACACACACACACATATACACACAGTTACACACAAACAGGATCCACAGTCGGGAAAGCACTACTATGAAAGCCAGAGATATTTTAGAAACATGTAGTGTTCAGCAGAATAAAGCAGCAGCATCATAACTCCTACCTATTCGTATGATATGTACAACGATGTAGACATCTTTTCGTAGATCACTGCTTCCCAAATCCTGGCCAACAAGACAGAAAAAAACATATTTTAGAGGCAGATTCAATTACTGCAAACACGCGACGGAGCACTTGACCTTGCATTTAATTTTTCAGCATAATGGAACATGAGTTCGGTCTGTTTTACATAAAGTAAAATTCCACTTAGTCAATCTTTGTAAACATGAAGTCATGTTCACTACTCACCACAAAGAGTGTGCATTGTCTTTCTGTCTTCTCTGGCGACTTGGGCAGCCCGCTCTTATTCAGCCTAACAAAGAACCTTTCACTGTACAAGTGGAGACACAGAGGGAGGGGGACATGTTGAGATAAATGGGGTCAGAAGTAATGGTTGGGTGTCATCATATACAACTGCATCCAAGCCACTGCTAAACATAACAGAATTATATTAGAAGCAATGACATCAAGCAAAAATGTCAAGCTCTGAACTGTGGGCACTGGAGAAACGGTTTCCAACTTCAAACTGAAGCTGTCTGAAATCATAAAAGTGATCCGGTGGCATCAGAGGAGCAGGCAGACAGGGAACAGTGACAGAAGGATAGAGGGAAAGAAACAGACACACAAAGTTTAAATTACGGAACAAAATCCCCAACAAGGAATGTCTGCAACACATCCGACATCGGCACATGGCTTCTCCACCGCTGAATTAAATATTCATTGTGTTGTTACATATCGTGAATTCTCTCTGACAGGTTTTAGCACAGATACTGGACTGTCAGCAAAAACTGTGAAGGGTTAGAACGAAAAAAGTACAACCTCAGTCTTATAACTGACATGCTAGCTGTCATAATTCTTCGAGTTGTGACGAGGTTAGACTGAGACCATTATGAGCAAGGTGAAAACAGAGAAAATGAGAAAGAATACTGGTAAATGTCAAATACGCTGTGCAGTATGTTATTTAAAGTATTATATAAACAGAAATAGTAAATGGCTAGTTTCTGCTGCATTTTATGTGCATTAAAAGAAAAGTTTACCCACTAACAAGCTGGTTTGTCCTACATTATTTAGTATGACTGCCTTGGGAATCCTAGTGCATAAACCATGTGCTTATAAGTATAAGCAAATCCATAGCTGAGAGTGTTAGAGTGTTGAGATAGAAACTTAAATACCAGACTAAGGCAGGACATGTCAGACAACAGACAGGCTGGAGGACAGTGTCTAGCACATATCAGTGCTTCATAATTAAAATTAAACCAAACCGACAGCTTAAGCACATAGTTATTTTTCAATATATAGGACATAAGTTTAGAGGACAAACTAGAAATTAAACCTGATAAAGGAGCCACATCAAAACAGGGGTTGTTCAAATAAGAAGAATTCATTGCCTAGGGATTTGTATTCTATAAATAAATGCCCATAACAAATGTCATCATAGTTTTTGCAACAATTAAACTATAAGTCTGAACTACGAACAAACAACCCTGACACATACAATTCAACATGCATGCTGCTATAAAAATGTAAAAGTTTCCGTTATACTGAAACAAATGAAAAAAGTAAAGTGTGTGTAAATAGTGTGGTTTCAAATACTGAAACATACTTTGGATAGTTTAAATTAAAAAAAAAAATTCCAACGGTTTCACAGAACAGAATGAACTGTCCCAAAATAAAAACTCTAGCCTCTTAAGTCCTGACACCCTTCCCTTCATGCAGGCGGAAAATTAAGTGCATGTCGGACAAAAACAGAAAGGACGGACACAGATCCCCTTTTCGTTCCCTTTGTACTCCGTCCTCTCTCTCTCGTTCTCTCTCTCTCTCTCTCTCTTCCTCTTTCTCTGTGTCTATCTCGCGCACACACTCAAAGAGAAGCGGCGGAGGCATCCTGCTGGGTTTGTCTCATCCTGGCTGGCGAGCTGCGGGCTAATCCAGTTAGGTGACTTTCACAGTCCACCGATAACCAGAGAGAAAACCTTGTAATGCACTAGCGCCTGACAATGAGCCAAGTCACTGGCACGGCTAGCAGCGCGAGCTACAGTCAGCCCATTCACACACAGAGCAGAACTTAACCCAACAGATCCTCTATAACTTTGACTTCATGCTGCATACAACTACAATGGATTAGGATGCTTTTCTAATAGTCAGAGCTATTAAAACCTTTCATTACAAGCTTAAATGTCCTCATGTCTCGTCCTGAAGTACAGTAAACGAGAGGCCGTTTCTTGCACTGTAATGCAGTGTTTTGTGTATGTAGGACAGTGGGTGCTAGTGTTTGAATTAATTAGGCTCCTGATTATTAATTATACAAATGCTTACGGTTTTTCTAAATGTATTCCTTCAGTAAAGTTTTCTTTTTATCAACTGTATTGGGATGAACCAGTTGAGAGCCAATTTGATTTAGATGCGGTTGTTCCTCATTAGCTGCTCTCTGTTACTTTCCAGGCCATTTATCCAGCCATATGGAGACAGATTCCTATGCATTAGACATGAGACTTGCACATGAGTTCCCAAAACCTAATTAGCGCTTTATTGTGGAAACCCCAACTGCCAATTAATAGCCACTCCTGCAAACACACACACAAAGTCCCTCTCTTTCTCTCACACACCCTCTCCTGCCACCAGCTCTTCTCCCTCACAGCTGCAGCGTGTTGATCGCCCGAGCTAAGAGGACTAGTGTCCCCCAGCGGGACCTTATCTTACCCTATCACCGCTTGCATTACCATAACATGAATGGCCGATTTCCCTCCCCTCTGGGCCCGCACAGTGCTCACTATTCCCTCCCATGGTATCGATGATTGCATTAGGAGCCACACGCTCCCTTAACACAGGGTGGGGGTGGTGGAGCAGTATAGTAAGTGACTGCCGTGTAAAATACTGGATGAATTAACTGGCAATGCTGCCTCCATCAGCCCATGCGAAAAAACTAAAATTTACCTCGGCAGGCCACGTGGAAAAATTAAAGACAGATTAAAGACAGACACATACAGCAGACAGGTTCAAACCCATAAACATGCACAGAGGATGTCCAGAGACGTCAAGGGAAGTGGGAAAAGGAGTGTGGGTGAGTAAAGAGTCATTCATAATTGTGTGTTCACTTGGAATAGTATCAAAACCGACACGTCAGGTGGACAATGTGTAAGGACGGTTCACTGTAGCCCTGTATTGCTACACTGTACAAGGTCCCTGTACTGAACACAAAGAAGCTGCCATGGTGCCACAGAGGCTGCTGGTGTTGGCATGGTACTGAGACAATGGGTCGGACCCCCATCTGGTCTCTGACACAAACACACACGCACAAAAACAACCGGCACACAGGGAATGCTATAAATGGCTCCTTGCCAGACAGCTCGTGTAAATGTGTGTGCTCTTTATGTGTGTGTCCAGACAGCGAGAGACAAACTTGGCTAGCTGCCATTGAGAGATTTTCCTCGAAGGCAACTCCTGCAACCACACACAGACAGAAAAGTCGAACCTCTAAGGCATAGGATTGAGGCCTTTGACTGCCATTAGCCTGACAAAAGTGATATATTTTAATATTCTAACAAGCTGCTTTAGAAAACTGAAAAACAGAGCTTTGAACAGGATCTTTTCATTATTACACTTTTCGCTGTATTCAGTTTGGATTAATGATTGTGTTTAAATATATATTTTAAATCAGTTGTTTTAACTTAACAGCTAAAGCAAATGACATTTCAATAAATGTACTATAAATTCACTTCAAATACATGACTGAACTTCAATCTAATTACTCTTACCAAGCTAAGGTACTCAATCTACCTTCTAAAGCAGGCAGAGGATGGGAGGGAGAGAGAGTCAGTTAAAGAGAAAGAGAAAGACGGATCATGGCAATGACAGAGAAAGAGAAGGTGCTTGAAGTAGAACTTAATATTATACCACTGGATGCTAATTAGCCACTTTAAGCCAAAGTGCAAACTGGGAATATGAAAATTTACTTTCATTATTGCCAAGCCTTTAACCTTACATCATGATTTTGGATGTTAGAGTTAAAAGGAGAAAAGAGAGCATCTGAGGAGGCCTTGCTAATTAAAAAGGTTTCTGATGCACAAACACCCCATGTGCATGCACAGATGCATGCAGAAGTGCTAGTTCATCTGTCTCTCAGATGCACCACATCACAAAACCCAAATAGCATTGTACACTCGTTGTAAAAATAGACCCTATTTTCTTGTATGCCATTTCTCACGCTGTGCTGAAGGAAACCACAAATATTCTCCATGCAGGTTTAATTAAAAGCAGGTCAACCAAGTTTGTGCAAGAGTTAGAGTTTCTGCCAGGATTGTTGATGACTACTGGATTGTATTTCAAACAGAAGCAGAGTCACAAAATAATAAAACAATGAGTCTCATCACTTTCACCCGTGTTCCTCTGATGTGACCCTCTGGGGCAGAGAATAGTGTTAAATACAAGCACGAATTATCAAAAGCAGTTTGAGGACTGCCTTGCTCATTTTTCAACCCACTCATTATACTCTGTCTGACAAATCCACTTGTTTGTGACATGAAATGGAATTTCTTTGCTTTGAACTATGAAACTGGGAGGCTTAAACACAGCCTTCTATTTGGATGACACCCCATCAGGAGAGTGTGGTGTGTGTTGGTGTGCATGCATGCACGCAAGTGCTGTGTGCAGACTTTTATGTGGACATTTATATATGAGGAAATAGCATGGCCTTGCCCACTTTTACATGTCTAAGTACACTTTAACAACCTGCTTCTTTTAAAAAGTCTTCATGAATACAATTAAAGCAGCCTGCATGACATCAGAGTGGGAGACCTTAGAGACATCCACCCTGATCACCAAACCACCCTGCTTTTCTGTGTATGGACTGTAGAACATACTCTACTGTAGACTGCAAGGAAATTAACTAACAGTATATGAGTGTATGAAGCCATTGTACAAACACAGTTTGATGAAACACCATAAAAGAGCAGTGTCTGCGCAAAAAACACATAGTGATCCATTTTCAATCTGCATTTCTCAATATAATGGGATAACTTTCCCTAAAGTCCACACCTGAGTGGCCGGTTCTCCCGTCCATCATAAATATGGAAGAAGACTTCTAGTTCCTCGCCAACATTGGCGTTCATCAGGCTCTTCACATGTACGAACAAGTGATGGGTGCTAGCTGCAGCAGTGGTCTCCTTCTTACGATGTCGATGTTCCATCTGCAAAAGAGAGGAGACAAAGACAGAGAATCAGGGAATATCCACTCAAGTCTAGTGATAGTGTGTGTGTGTGTGTGTGTGTGTGTGTGTGTGTGTGTGTGTGTATTTATACACACATATACACATATATATATACAGCTACTATTTATATATATGTATATAGACTGCCTGTAGCATCGTAGACTGATATGTGGGGGTTGCTAATATCTGTTTCCATCTTGTATTTAAGAAACAAATAGGAAACAGGATAAAACCACAAAGTCACATGTGTGAGTCCAGTAGTACATGGGCAGGGATGTTACATGCTCTATAAATTCAATCTATATTAAAAGAGTCAATAAAGCCTGATGCAGATTGGTGCTGCATTGTAAATAGAATCCAAAGCAACTCACACATTGCAGCACTATTTATGAGAGGTTTATCCTAATCAACATCCAAAAATACAAGGACACACAGTCACCCCTCCACACACACACACACACACACACACACACAGAGCACCAGATGGCCGGTAGAGACACTGCCAAATTTTGCTCCACCTTCACTTCTGTAGTAGGATGTAAAGCAATGGGGGCAGGAGGAGGATGAGGATAAAAGAAATACAAAATAATAAAGTAAATTTGAGAAGTGAAAGCAACACCAAAATAAACCATCAGTGAGTAGCAAGAGCCAAACACAATAAGATGACAGTTGTACTAAGTAGAAGAACTCATAAGTAAATATAATCAGGATTCATCTTCTTGCTGGTTCCTGGTAGCTGTTTCCCCGTATTATTTATGACATTTGAAAGTTGCTGCCAAAAGCGCTGCATCAATAGTTCTGAACAAGAGTTGCATGAGTATTGTGACCAGAAATGAGTAAACTTACAGCAACTTCTCACACATATTCCATGACCTTGCCTTGACCTAATAATGTGATCTCTTGCCTGAACTTGATGGAAAGAAGACAACGGGAGAGCTGAAGCGGATATAGGTGTGTGGGGAAAACGCACAAGCATTTGCCATAATATTGAAATATATCACACTAGTTTTGTTAAATAATGTTGAAAAGCAAAACCTTGTGAAGTAAAACCACTTTTGAAATGTAAGTGTTTTCACCATAATCACTCCTTGAATTTCCTATTAAGGGCAATATTGCTTTGACAAAAATTAAAAGGTAACAAAACATTAGGGTACAGTATCCAAGCAGATTTGAGTTTCCAAGCTCTACTGAAATATGAGAAAGAGTGACCGCCTAGAGGATAAGAAATCAATCTAAAATGTGATGATATGCCATGATATGATATGCTGTACAGCTGGTTGTACTGTGAATACAAATATAAAAAAAAAACAAAAGTGTTCCTCTAAGACTTAAACACAGCAGAAAATTAAAGCACAAATCATTTTACAATTGTAATATCTGTCAAAATGATGAATATGTTTTCTTTTTTCTTCACTGTGCTGCCTAATCTGAAAATCCCAAAAGAAACCACTGCAAAAAGTAATCCAACAGCAATGAACTTCTTTTAAAACTAGATCAGTTTTACTTTCCACAACAGAGCTGAGGTGGTTTTGACTCAAAACAACCAGATCTTAAAGGCCTAATTTATGCTGTGGGATTTTATTACTAGGTTATTTTCAGTGTGTTATTTAAGCTCCCAGCAGGAGCAGCATGTGGTCATATGAAAGCTTCAGCATGACTAGACACAAAGTATAGACATGACAGCCTTGGAATAAGGCTGGAAGCCCTGCTGGCATCACATAATGTTACGGGCAACAAGGAGAGGCAGAGACAGAGCTGAAGAGAGCGGGCATGACCATGTGTGCCTGGCCAACAGTCTTCTTATTGTTCCCTCTTTAATCTTCTCCCATATAGTAGGAAATAGAAACAAGTCATCTAACTACCAAGCCACAATAAGCCTCTGAATGAGGAGAGAGGGATCTGAAAAAGGAACTTCTACACTTTCTACACTTCTCCATCAGAGCGGACTTTGGTCGCTCACTTCTATGACTACAAAGCTTCTTTTTTTTTAATCACTCCTGTTGGAAAAGGATGAATAGGCATCTCCTGTAAATGATGCATTTGCAGGCTTTTCTCTATGAAGCCATGGTGAAAATTTTACTACTGCATGTCCAGGACCAGGCATGGGCTATCACTGAGGTCTGATTTGACACAGTTATTTAACTTATTGCCCGAACATCTAAAGTATTGTCTGATCTCCACATGCTCTGAACACTCTCTAAGGAAATATGGGAAGCCCCAAAGCTGACTCTTGGTTGCACTACAGACATCTTTAACGAGTAATCAGGCGTAGCATTAGACAGGGGAGCCAATTAAGGACTTCATAAAGGATTGTCAAAACACTTTTGGGCTATTTAAATGACCGTTTTTAAGGCTACCAAAACTGAAGAAAATCGGATCTATTAAATAATATAATAATTGAGTTTACGAACCAAACATGATAACAGCTATAAACGCTCACTGAGATGTTCCTTAAATTCTACTGGGCCTAAGAATATGTTTAAATTTTTAGTTAATAGAGTGCCATAGGACACGGTCCTTAAAGATTTTCACATTTTAAAATACCATAAATACCATAAATACTTTCTGTTTCTGTTTCTTGTTTGTTCTTTCTTCCAAACCTTGACTGACCTGAAAGGCGCTTTGTAATAAAATGCATAATTACAGCATAATTTATGGCAGTTTTGGAAAAAGCTTCTGCAAAATTAAATATATCAAATGTCAAACTCCTCACGACCTGCTTCAATTCACTGAATTTCTTTCCTGTATACTTTCCGTATCCTCTCTATTTCTTAATGGCCAGATATCACAATGTTGCATTTGATGACATTGTTGTTTGAATGCAACAGTCAAGCTACATGATGCTTAACACCTTACTGCCATTAAAATACTCAGATACAGACACACACACACACACACCCCACCAGGTAATCCCAATCTCAGTTTAATTAAGCAGCACAGTGCAAGACAGAAACAACGAAGCTGTTATCATAAACAAAGTCCTTATTGGAAAATATTGATGTAATTAGGGCTCAATGTGGTGGTGTGCTGTGCCTTGGTGTGAAAGAGTGTGTATGTTTTCATATGTGGATGGCAGCAGTGAATGCCCGTGTCTTGCAGTCATGTGTTCATTTTGCACGCCATTTAATAGAGGTTCATTAAGCTTTCATCCTGCTATGCCTGCTTTTGTTTTGACTAACAAAAAAAGAAACAGATGGATTAAGTGCTTCAATTACCCCTGCGAAGGGAAAGCTGTCTGTTTGTGTGTATGAGTGTGTGTGTGATACAATTCTCCCCATACTGTATCAGGGCAGAGAAGTGGTTGCCACGGTAACAGCGGTTGGGGTTTGGAGAAATCGGGAAGGAGAATCAGGGAACAAACATTATGGAAGGGAAGATGAGAATGGGCCAGAGATCTATGGAGTCATTTGGAAAGGGAAGACATTCAGACTTTATTTTTCTTCTAAGGAGAGGACACAGATGCTCGTACCTCACACTTAACGTGGAGTTTGTTAACTAGTAATGTACAATACACCAAAATTACCAGATATATTGTTAGGCACCATTGCTTAGTTTCATATGGTTTGAGGAAAATATTGTCAATGTTATAATCTTAGCTGTAAAGCCACAATGGTCAAGAAGGCTAAAGGTCCAATAGAGTAATTCTGTAAACGGCACAGGTTGCTGAAATGTTTACCCCTTGAAGCCTCTAAAGTAAAAAAGTAAAGGTGTGTAGTGTGTTGTGTGACAATGTACAAGCCAAGCTCTGTGTGAGAAAAGGTAGTAAAGTAAACACACTGGGGGAAAAACTGTCTGATGAGATCAGTAGAAGAAAGTACTTCAGGTGAGTAGCTGTAAGGCTTGGACTGGCAATTTACCTAGAAAGTACCCTTGCAGTGAACAGAGAATATACTGTATTATATTACACCCACAAACAGTTCTTATACAAGAAGCTCAGACGTGTGATAAAATGAAGGCCTGAAACCAGCCCCTGCAATCACACGTATTTCAATTCCCTGCTCCCTATAGGAGAGCAGATGAATAGTGCATGAATTGCAAGACCACTCACCAGTCTGTAAAGCTCTGTGACACTGATTTCATCTGGGTCCACCATACTGAATTCTCGCCTGGGCACCAGGTCCAGTCCGAGTTGCCTGTAACACACAGAAATACACAGCACAGCACACACACTGCATTCAGATCAGACAGATCATAACAAACATGACAGTGACTAGTTGTGTGTCATATTCAGCTGTGTGGCAAGGAAAAACAAGCAAGGTCGCATGAACAACAACATGAACACACCATACCGCTTGTATCCACAAGCGCACAAACACGCACCCACAAACCGCTGCTGTCAGATCATCCGTGTCAGTTGCCTAAATAAACTAGACAGATCATCCTCTTCTGAAGAACAGATGAAAGAAAAAAATCCCTCTCCCTTTAGCCCCCTGCTATGCCTGCCGTCATCTTTATCCGTCCTCCAACTGCTCTCTTTTACTTTCTCTCACCATCCTTTAACCCTCTCTGGTATTTCATGTCCTCATTGGTTTCCACAGGCAACTCTACCTCTCACGATCTCCCTTCATCCTTCCTCCTCTTCCTCTTATCCCCCTCTAGGTTGGCCTTCTCAGTGTACCAAAACAGCATGCTAAAGGGTGTCTCCTTGTCAGCAATAAACAAGACAGGCCTGGTCAACCATGCCACAGTCCACAGTGAGGGACTGTCCACCCAACCGCTCAATAAGGAGGGTGAGAATGTGCACACACACATGTCAAGTCTGTCTCACGGAAGGACAACAAAGAAGAATGAAGGGTAAGGATAGAAAGAGGGACATGACAAAACGCATGATTTATTTTTTCATTTCCCCCCAAGAAAAGGCAAAAGAAGAGAGAAGGAGGATGGCAGGAGTGCTGTCTCAGTGAGAGACTGGAAAAGATTTGATTGAGTGAGTGTTGTACCTGTAGGCAGGATAGGTGACAAGAAGAGAGAGCAAGGTGAGAAGAGAGAGTTGGAGACGGAGAATATTGTAACATGACAATGAAGTGTTAGAGAGCTGCTTCATGCTGCAGGAAAGTATCCAATAAGGCATAAAGACAATTAACATATTTTTTTTATTTCTACATTCTATTTTTATGCAAAGAAATATTACCTAATAATAATAATAATAATAATAAAGTCTGGGCATATAGATTTATTTCTCTTTTTGGCAAATGCAGTTAAGGAAAAGATTCTAGGCACTTCAAATACTCTGCAGGTAATCCCTCACAGGGAAAGTCTGATATATTTTATATCAGCTATGCAGATGTGCACAGTGAGTGGGAATGATTCATCAGTACCATGCTCAAAATACTCACACATCCGAGAATTTTATTTTACATGCAGTTCTTTTCAATAAAAACCCCTTGAAATGTTGTTTTGCACAACATCTATACCTGTATGACATTAACTTTATCAGCTGTTTTTTCCTGATACAGGGGGATTTATGTAGGAAGACAAAAAGCTTGATACCATGTTCGTAAATGCACCTGCAAATCAAATAAGCGCCAGCAATCACTATTAGTTGCAAAAGTCCCCATTTAATTTAGTTTTGTTCCTTTTACAAATCCGTAAAAAAAAAAAAAAATAGGAGAACCGCTGATAACGATGCTGCCACATGTGGTGCTGCAATTTTCAAACATGACAAACTAACACATCCAGGCTATTCTTTCTAATTTGCTATTGACTCATGTTGTAATTTGTGGATAAAACAAGCAGAGGGAGAAAAGGAGTATGACAACTTTAGATTCCTGTCTCCAAAGTAATACTGCTGCTGAGGATTTTATGATTCTTCATTTCTAATTTAATACCTCTCTCTTTTCAGACTAGCTTGAAAACCAACGACATAAAACATTTGTTATAAATTCCAACCCAGCAAGAAATCTAGCACCACACCCTAGTGATGCTAGTGACTGCTTACCTACAACTTTCTGTAAATGAAGCAGGGCACCAGACAAACAAGAGTTGTGTTTGCCCAGCTGCCAACATTCAGTACAGCAAACTAAGCCTCAATAGTTATTGTTGAAAGCACTGTCCCCACAGCAGGGACGGGATGTTTTGCACCCTGGAAATATGGCAGAGCATCTAAATATTTGGTCCAATGTGGTTCCAATCAAAACTCTTTTAAGTTCCTCTAAAGGTTCTTGGTTCCCTGGTAAAGCCCATTCAAAGGCTACAATAAGAAACAAACATGGAAATACACATCTTGCCTTGCATCAAAACCTGCTTATTAGGCAACTTCCCCTCAAATGCCTTACATCAGATTTTAAACGCCAAAATTTCCAAAAAGTTGGTTGTTCTGGTCCACAGCTGCATTACTATGCAATAAAAATATAACTCTTACAGAAAAAAGCCACTTTGTTACAGGTCCCTAGTCACTGATACATGGTTTAAAACTTTAAAAAGAGGCTTCAATGATTTTGAACCTGCCTCTTTTGATTTAGTTTGGGTAAAACATGCATATAAATGCCATTAACCTTCCCTATATATAAATATTTATCTACTTCTAGCTGAAAAATGTGTCCAGATGACATGACTTTTAGGAATCTTCAGTTCAGATTATGTCATGTTGTTGCTTACACTATGGAGGTTGTAATCATGGTCAATCTGCTTTTTTATAGCTCCTCCAGATGACATCATCTGAACTCTTAATGATGAAAACATTTTAATATAGTGAGATCAGAGGGACATTTACATTTAAAACCATTGTAAATGTGTAAATGTGTACACTAAATTAAAGGCATAGAAAGCATTGAAAATTGGTGAATTTGTACTTCAATAACTTCAAGATTAGTTTAAACAAAAAATCAAAATAATCAATTAGATGCTCTGTGATGAAACAACAATCTGTAGAAGATGTTTGTGAAGAGAAGTCTGAGTTTCTCTCAGCCCTTTTTGTACATACTCGTTGCCCCAGTCCAATCTCGCTGTGATGTGCTGCTTGACGTCCCTCATGCGGTCATGGGTGAGGTGGCCCACCAGCACCTGCCTCCGCAGGTCCAAGATTTCATTCATCACATGCCAAAGCCGGTGGAACAAATCCCCCTCATTCTTCTGTAGAAGGAGGGAAACACAGAGGAGGAATGGGGAAGGGGGGATGAGTTAAGATGCTCAGAGTGAATCAAAGTCCAAGAATGAAGAGAAAAGTGACAAGAAAACAGACAGAATGAGGATGACAAATAGAAGGAAAGGCAGATAAAAAGATGCAGTTGTATCGGGTCGCCCAATAGAGAAGTGAAAAAGTGACAGAGCACACATGAGAGAGCCAAATCGACACTGAGAAGAAGGGGGCGACCCGGAGAGGGAAGGAGAGGAACTTAAAATGGATTTGTGCAAATTAGCTTCAGTGTCCTGCTGCTTCTTTTGCAGCAAATGTATGCACTTTGGTCTGCTAGTATTCACTAGCTCAATTTAATCAGCACCCCAGATAGCTTAATAGGCCACAAACACAATCAATCCAACTAATGAATCTGTATAAAAAAGCTTTGACTGTTAGCAGCTTTTAAATTACCCAGGGCCACATTAATTCTCCTTTATGGAAAACTGTTAAAGGCAACAACACTTAAGCTGTAGTGATATTTGTGCTTATGTGTAAGGACTCGTACCACGTAAAGTTGTTTCCACATGGCACCCCAGTCTCGCAACGTTGACGTCATCTCCGTGATGACAGAGTCTTCAACCGGGATGACGGACTCAAACTGCCTACAAACGTACAAACAATTATCACAAATGGAAATCTAAACTTACACTGGAATAGAAAAAGAGCGAGTGGCGACATTACTTACCCTTTATTCTTGACATGAGCATTCTTCAAGTGGATGTAACTGGATGGGAAAATCCCCTTTGGGCAGAAGATAAACAGCTTAATGAGAAGCGCTTCGGTGTTTGCCGAGTCGTTCACTTTTAGTGCCACTAGCGTTTAACTCTTGGCATGTGAAGAGGATGCACCTTACCAATGCAGGGTTAAGGGTGTTTATGGGTTAAGAGAAGGAGAGAGGTGCAGGAAAAGATTAAAGCGAGGCGCAGTGGGATTTAGGAGACAAAAAAGATGAAAAGTGTGTTTGTGCACGCTCTGCTTGACGCTAATAAACTGCAAGTTGGTCCCTATTGGCTTGAGGAGATCAAAGCAGAACTTATGTTTTAAGTATCTGAGGATAAATGCAACGCTCACATGCAAACTCTAAACACACACCTCATTCTCAACTTGGTTTGTTATGTTTTTTTTTTTTTTTGCACAAGAGCTTTTAAAAGCCTTGTCTATTACTGTCAATCAGCCTGTCAGCTTATGTCATTGACATCTTTTGTGCACTGTGTTTCGTGTTTGAAACGTGGAGTTTAATTACTGGTAATTATTTAGATTGGATCAATTAGTTGGTTTTGAGCAAGGACAGGCTTTTCATTTTGAAACTATAATCAGAAAAAGAGTTGCTGGTGTCAATTGGTGTTGGATTGAGGTTGTAAGAGCTGTCATTAACTTCCATTAAAAAAGGGGTGAACCGCGAACTGCTCAGATGTTAGATGTACCATGTCTGTATGCTGCATTCATAACATTACAGTTGAGCAGACCACTGTGCATAATCTGCATGACAGAATATTATATTAGACGTGGTTTTGTGATCCGTGTCTTACCAATTCTTAGCGGCCCTGGAAATGATTCAGTGTCTTCGCTAATCTGTATTCTTTCTGTTTATTTGCACTTTATTTGTTTAGTTATTAACACTGTAGACAAAGACTGCTTTTCAGTCCATTTATGTTTCCCTCCTCTGGTGCACCTTCTGAAGGACTTCTCTTAGACTTGTGATAACACACTGCAGTTAAATTAAATAGACCCGACATTTTGTTTTTACTGACTGATTCATTCTTAATAATGTAGCATCATGTATGCACTGTAAATGTGTGGCTGTATGACCATTACACATGATTCATTTAAATTTATAGAAGGTAACATTTCTATTAATATGAATATCACTTAATATCACTAGTTTTACACATCAAATAATCATGTGCAATCAATGAGCTGTAACTTGTCGTATTAGCGAACACTTTCATTAGTCAACACAATAGGCATGCAGCTGATGAAAACAACACGCTAAACACATTTCCCAGAGGTTGACCAGCTGACAAAATGAAATGTTTAGCCAACAATAAAAGTAGCTGTGGCAAATAAAATGCAGCTCTGCATAAAATCTCAGCTGGTGAAAGTGCCAGGTGTGGCTAACAATGACAATACCAAGGAAGACTTGAATTTAAAATCTTGGTTAGTTGACACGCTATTCAAAAATCATCAGGTCAAACAAACAAAAAAATTAATAAATTTTCACATATGCGCTACAAATGTTCGCTCACCTTGGCATTTGGATTCTTCAGGATGAATCCTCTGTACCAGCCTGCAGAGACAAAGCGGCATTTAGATTTTTAGCACAACATTATATATCTGTTTTTGGCAACAGTACAGAAAAAAGAGAAAAATATTGAATTGCCGTACTTTTAATAGGAAAAAATAAGATGCTCGGGTGCGTGTGTTCACGTAAGAGAGAGAGAGAGAGAGAGAGAGAGGCTGTGTGTGCATTTACCAAAGATATTACTAATAATATTAATATTTGGATTATTAATATCTATTAATAGTCTACATGTTATACCAGCAATGCATTACAACTTGTTTTAAGCGCCTGTTTGTGCAGTAACCACAGGCTAATGTGAACTCCGTATGGGGGGGGGGAACCCACGACACACAAAGCCACTAAAAACGCACTGACCTTTTCTTGCAGGTGTGAAAAAATGTGCAAAAAAGGCTGAAAAAGCTGTGGCTTGCATACGTTCAGACTCTTCTCACCCCATTACACAGTCCAATCTGAGCTCGAGCTAAATAAGTACGTGCTTGATGCCTTTGCAAATGCCAGCACTGATAGAAACAATCTAATACATTTACATCAGAAGCTTTAAGCTGGTGATTTTTTCCACTATTGCAGTCGTTGTAAGCCCCTCCAGATAAGAGCATTAGCTAAATAGCTCGAATGTAAATGTATTAGATTATTCTAATCACTGTTGGGTTTTGCCAAAGGATCTCTGATCTAGGTAGTATTTTCTCTCCTGTTTGTTTCAGGCATGGTCAGAACACCAGAGTAAAAGGATAAGATAAGATAAATCTGTCTGGGTCTGCGCTGGAGAACACACTCATTTTCCTAGATGACTAATTTTTTTTCTATAGTAGAGGTCAAATACTGTAGCAGTCCTTTGCAAGGTTTAATGTACGCGAAGGCAGGAACACATAAGCCATCATAAGTGATCACAGTGTTATAGCAGCGATTTCCAATGTACCCCAGGGAGTACTTCTGCACTGGCTAGAGTAGTAGTAACTAAAAAAACACTGCATGATTCTGAGCTCTCATTCGTGTATTATGTTACAATTAATAATCTACAATACCCAGTACGCTGCTAACCATATTAATCAGTTCATATCTGAAAGTGTGTTATGTAGGAGAATACCCTAAATATGGTTAGCAGGTAGGCAAATATGATTAAACCGTTAGCCACAGGAAGGGCTAAATACATTTTTTAGCTAGTCTCACATTTGTATATGTATAAATACAAGCTGTCCTTCACACTAATGATTAAGTGTTTTAAATAAGCACTTTAACTAACATAACAAGCTCTCCTGTCTGTGAGGGTCAGACATACAGTTTGCTTTAAATTATATTTTATATACCGTACAGTCTGACTAATGTGTTCATCATCCCTGGCAGGAACTTCACAAACAGTCAAGAAAGAGCCTCTGACTGGTCAAGTCCAAAATCAATTGCTGAGGTGGTGGATTTTCAGACAGGAGCCACGTGTCTTTACTGACACGTTCACTCAGTAAGCTCCTGTGTTTTCAAGTGTCAACAGTATCAACGTGAGCAGAGCCATTAGTCTGTCTCCTTTGCTGTCAGCAGCCTGTCTCTCAGCCTCTTCACTGCTGGCGGGATTTTGATTTTGTTCCTGCCTCATGGGCCAAGCATTCCACTGGCAGTGCTATTGTCTACTTCCTCTGGGTGTTCTACCGCATTTTCACATCTCCCTGGCTGTATGGCTGCACGACTGGCTGCTTGACTGGCTGGCTGGCTGACTGAGTCTCTCCACGTCAGCGTGTGCTTCCGTCTCCCAACAGGAAGTGAGACAGCGAGTGTCAACAACTCCGGAAGGGGGAGGCGTTTGTGTGTTTATGCATGGCTGCTTGTTCGTGTTAAGGTGTATGTAAGTGTGGCTTTGTTGTGGTCGCATGACATCAGACTAGTTTTGAAATAGAAAAAGTCAAACATAAAGTTAAAGTAAAAACTCAAAATGCATCTTTTCTAAAAATGTTATACCACCTAAATTATTATCCATTCTTTTGGAGATCAGAGGCAAAAAATATTAGGATATGTAAGGACAGACAAGGGAAGAGAGAAGACTGTAAAGAAGAGCAGGCAAAGAAGAAAAACAGACGCTGCGTGGGCACGGTGGCGGGAAAAATCAGCCAGACTGTGGAGCATGAAACCGTAGCAAACATGGATTTCCATCAATGTTATTAGCAGGCATGAATCTGCTAAATTCATCCCACAAAACTTTCAGGACATGGAAAACAACCTCACCTAACAGTGTCTGTGCATGTGACTGGACAAGTCATTGTGGAACATTTTGGATTCATTTGCGGTACCTACATAAACGTTTTGATCAATAATTGTGTGTAAACACAATACGGGCTGTGTGTCTGTGTGTGTATGTATGTGACAAATTTAAACACTTCAGATAAATTACCATGATCTATAAACTTCAAGAAAAGAGGAAGCGTTACAGTTATTTTTTGGTACAAGTTCTTTGCTTCACGGCTTAAGCAAAAGCAATTGATTTCCTTACAATGTACGGCTCTGTTTCGGTTTAATGTTCCTACAGCTAGCAGCAAACGACAAAGTAATGCACACTTAATAGTGTACACAGCTAATAGTGTACCAAGTCCACTTTACCTTCACATTTCTCCAGTATCTGCACCGTGTCTCCAATTTCCAGAGGGATGCCATGCTGGACGGTCCCTCGAAAACTTGCCAGCACTGTAACAGAAGAAAGCAGTATGTTTTTTTTTTGTGTGTGTGTGCATGTTTCTGCTTGGTTATATAGAGTTAGATAACTGTTCCAAAGACATGAGGAGAGCGATACAAAACACTTCACAAATCAAGATAAAAGAAAAACACTGACAGAGAAGGTGCAATCAATATTCTGTGTAGGTGAAATAAAATCAAAGCTTATGAAAACATCTCAGCACTTCTCCACAAACTGAAATTGTAATTCATACACACAAACCCACACAGAGCAAACTTACATAAATTATTTGTGATAAAAAAAAACTTTACACATAACACTGTACACATAAACAGAAAGAGACAAGGATGACTTTTGTAAGGTTTCTGAGAGTATTTTACAGCAACCTAAACATGGGGCCTTTTGCTGAGATACACCACCACCCATTCTATCCTGACTACCCAGGGGCCATAAATCATTTTGCCCAATGCAGCAATAAAAGCAGCAGCCTGTATTAGATTCGTCCTGAGTTGTTTACTGTAGAGATTCATTCACCGCTGAGAGACTAGCCATTAGACACATGCAGGTGGTAAAACAAGGTTTCTACTGCTATCTCTAGACTCAGAACAACCCCTTACTGAAACCATGTTTGTTAGATGAAAGCTTAGAGAGCAGACACTAGAGACCAAACAAACTGTGTGATGCAGAATCATACATCAATATACAGAAACAGCATGTTCTGGATACTGCAAACTTCAAAATACATGCACAGCAGAAGTAGGGGTGGACTTAAAGGAGCACTTCACTGATTTCACACGTAGAGATTAGCTTACTTGCAATGATCAGTACTACTAAGGCCGTATAAACAGCAGGAAGTACTGTACTAAAAGTCTGGGAAAAACAACCTGTGGTGATAAAAGTGAGGATTTGCAGAATATGGCATTTCATCAGGCATGGAAGATCTAACAAAAGGGAGTAATGGAGTTGCCTTTTTAGTAAGTGAAGGGTCTAGGGTTTTAAAGTCTTGACCCAAACTAAAAGACAACATGTTTCAGCCTCTGCAACACAATCCTTGGTAAAGTCTGTCTCTTGTGAGTCCCGAAAGTGGACTTAATATCTACAATCCCCCTTGAAGGGAAACAACAGCGAAAGAGATTATAAATTTAACAGATGGTGGTGTGTGGAAAGTGGCAAATTAAACATCAAACAAACCAAGCTGAGAGAGTTCTGAAATGGGGAGAAAATTGTAATCAAATGTGATTGGATGCTGTTTTGAAAATATATTTATCATATTGGACATAGATTTAAGATTACGCAGGTTTGGAGTCAACACTGAAACAAAGCTTGAAATGTGATGAGGAGAAAAACTAAGGGGATAGGGAGAGAGTGATGCTGATGGTCCATTAGCAATGAACAGTGAGAGTGTAACAGCCATCAGCAGAGAGTGTCAGTTGACAGCTCTTCAACCAGCTCTTTAAAACAGAGCTGTGTCCTACTGACTTGCTCCCAGCAGCCTCACACACACACACACACACACACACACACTCACTGCATTAAGCCACACATTTAAACCTGCATGTGCACACACAGATATGTCAACCACTGAACACTCATGTTCATACACAGATTCCAAACACTGACAGCCCCCTCCCCACGCACACACACACAGTAGAAACATCTACACATCCTGTTATGCAGACAGTTCACACAAGCAGCAAACAGCAATGTATGCAAGCCACACATGAACACACATATGCATTCACACTTGGACACACACATGCAGAGGCAACAAGACAGCTTCCCTGGGATTTGGCGTAGAAACGTATAACAAGAGTCCCTGCCATGCAGAACTGAGCAGGATCCCACCACAGCTTAAGTGTTTAGAGAGAATTCAATTTCTTGTGCCCGCAGGACTCAACCAGCGTACCTGAACAGTATCATCCAGACAGTACAGAGAAAATGGACCCCACTGGACAGCCATTATATTGAATCCAGGAAAATTTTAGGACACCGTGATGTTTCGTGGACTGATAAACACATTTGGGCACTAAATGAGAGGAGACGCCTATTTACCATTTAGTCACTCTAGAAAGTCAGAAAGATCATAAATGTTTTTTATTTCCTGTCAGTCACCCACTCCCCAACAGAGGTTTGAGCTGAATTGCCCGTCTACCCACTTTCATGTCAACGGAGATCAAGTCCTCTGATAAAATCAAACAGCAGCTAGACCTACGGTGCTGTCTATAACTCTGCATGCGTGTGGTAGTTTGTGTCTTTCTGCATTTTAAGGTGAAGCTTCGCCAACTCCTTGTTATCCCTCAAGCTGGAGGAACGCTATCTTTATAAGGGATTTTGTCACAATCCACATCTGACTTTGTAATTCATTCGAAGACCAACTAATACACACACACACACACACACACACACACACAACACACACCGTCAGTCGGAGCAAACACACTAACACTCGAAGTGTGCCCAATGCAAGAATTATCCAAGTGACTTTTCCAGCTGCAGCTAACTAAATTATTCAGTTTCAAGTTGCTTTTTTCCAGCAGTGAAGTGAAAGCTTCCCGCTTGTCAATCCACAAGCCAGCTGTTGTGTGTCCATCTGTCTTTAACTGCCAGCCATCAGCCTGGCTCAGACTTTCAACTGTCTGCTCTGGCTAACCGCCCAATGATGCACAGAAGAGACAAAGAAGGTGTTTACTCTTAAGGGAATATATTTCCTATGATTGCAGGAAATGTTACATTACTTAAGAAAAAAAGAGAACAGCAAATACTAATAGTGCTCTTCATTGCTGTTTGACACAACTATTACACATTATCACATCATGCATAGCAAGCGGGGAAAATACAATAAATGGACCAACATGATAGATCGCCGTGAATGCCAGTGTCGCATGAATATCATATTGCACAAACTATAGAGAAACAGACCGAATAAGTCTATTGATTACCATATACTGACAGGGTTTTTCCGTCAACCAAAAGTCAAGCTCTGATCCTCCCAGACAAAAACACACAGATTGTGTTATTTTCTGTGGCACAAGTCCACTGGGTCTTGGTGAGGACACCATCATCCCTAAACTAGACATTACTCAATAATGGCAGCCTGAAAGGGACTGAAATGAATACGTGAATACGCAGAAACACTGTAGCACCCACACACTTGAGGTCATCTCTTTGAGATTTTCAGCTAATGGGATGATCATATGGAAAGAGATATGAAAAGGGTTTTTCAAAAAAGACACATAAGCAACAATATTTCCGAATATTATTAACAGTTATCCTTTAGAAGTGATTTATTACAATTCTATTGTTGAAAATGTATGATACGTGTTTAACAGCTGTTGGTGTTATACATTGCTGCTCACTAACAAGCTGACATATCAGTAGCAGATTGCCTATGTTAAATTGTTCTAATAACATTTTAAACTATTCTCCTTTACAGAGGTGAAAGAATCCCCTGGGAATCTCAATGGAAAGAAATCTGCTGGCACAGCTTTTTACATCACACATAATTTCAATCTCATACAATTTACAATTCAGATTTCAAAGGTGCATAAATCAGTTTCCTGTTTGAAACTGTCATAAATCACTGAAACACCTTTTAGGTCTATTTTTTTAAAATGCATTTGCATTGTGAACTCTATCGTGCACTGACAGAAAAGAAGTGAGACTTAACTTTCCATTGGACTGGTTACTTTTATTTTTTGACATTTAGACAAAATGACAGATTCTGAAAATGACAGTATTATCAATAATGAAATTACCCAATTAGATCACAAAGCAGTAATGAAAGCAAATGACCTACTAGGCCTCACAGTGACTGTGTTTGTGTTATCAGTCAGAGGTTGCATTTCAGTTTCTTTAATGTCAGTTTCTTTTTATCTATCTCAAATCCTTTTAGACTACTTCTGTGCTTGTTGGTTTGCAAGTGCAATCTGGGGAGTTAGTCAAGATCCCTAGAAAGTCTACAGGCTTGGATTCGGTTTGTGTGTTAGGCTGCAACTTGGAGTCAAGACCTGTCGCCCCATGTTACATTGGGTTTGTTAACTGCTATGTTTAAACTCCTTAGAAGAACAAACACTGCCACAGGGCTTGAGTAAGATCATTAGTGCTCCTCCCTAAAAAAATCCACCCAAGCTCTTTCAGAAAAACTTCACCTTAGGCAAGTATAGGCCCTAATATTATGATGATGATAGACTCGATTTTGCAATGATTTCAAATAAAGTAACATCAACATGGAGAAGCAGATCAGTTCACAGCTTTAACCAGCATTTCTGTGCTGAAAAACATGGCAAATGTCGTCCAAAGCACTCATTAATATGGCTTTTAGCCTCATTAGCCTGACCCTTTCTTCTGCTCATCTGATCTGACAATGGTTCATATGCATAATCTACTCCCACAAGCCAATTATGCAGCATTTATATCATTAACATGCTAATTTCACAATACAGCAACTGGTGGTGCTCCACTGGCCTCTTTTGAAAGGGGGGGTCATGAATATTTAATGTGTATGTGGGAATATGAGTATTATGAAACACACTATTGTGAAGATGTATTGAGATTTAAAAAATGGTTGATGGGTTTATTTTGAAGAAGGGAAGAAATGTAACAACACTTGTTTTCACTTTTTTTTTTTTACCCATTTGAAAACATGACCTTTCCAAAAATGCAGCCAATGCACAGAACTGAAAGTTAGCACCAATAAATCTCTTCTCTTTCTCAGTTCTATCTGTACACTTTCCAAAAGCATGAGAGCTATATTTGCCAAACCAAAAGTGCCTTTTATTCCAGCAATGTGACTGATGCATTCCTAGTTAAACCAAAACTAGCTCAGCTATGTTTTGTCTTATTCAACTCCATGCACACTGCGTTCCTAATTACTTGATTCAGGCATTTATTTTTCCATGTGGGAAAAGGCAAATGTCTCCACATCATGCTAAAATACCATGTTTGTCCCACAACCCTGTGATAGGAAAAACGTGGTCAACAAAACACAAGGGCCTACTCAATGATCTTGTACTCTATGAAAATTCTAACCCAAAAGAAGTGACTCTGCATACAGTATTAAGTATTATCTGCAGGCATAAAATTACACAAAATTTTCTATTAGTGCTTGTTATGCTGGGTAGAAGTAGAATCATACATTTTTGAGCAAGGGAATCAACAGAGGTCAGCAGCAGGAGAGGAGTGCATGCAGATGTCTGTAAAGGAGAAAGCAGAGGAGGCCAGGACTCAACTTTGCAGTCGTGCACACAGGAATAGACAAACACACACACTCATGCACACCCACGCAACCCCTCACACGCGCGCACACGCAGGTTTGCAGACACAGACGTCTGATAGGCAGTGCAGACAAAAGCCAGGCCAGCAGAATTACCCATGAGGAACGGCTTTCATTTTGCCTCCATTGCCGGCCGCCAGGTTTCTTGTGCTGCCTTTGTGTGTGTGGAGATAGCAGCCTAACCACCATCACAAAACCGCTCACTAGCAACAATAACCCTTCGCTCAAATCACGCTGCTGGAGCAAAAGCTTTCAAAGCAGAGTTGGGTGAGGAATGTTATTACTCTTCTTTTTTTTTTAAATTGCTGCATGACAAAATGTGCAGCTCAGGGTTCAATAACATCTCAGTGCAGCCTCAGCGTAAGAGACTAAAATCGTATATCTACTCAATCTGACCTGTCAAAGAGCTAAAAGAAATCAATCTGTGAAGGCAAGATGTGCACCCACTAATTAAATGAGAAGATATCTGCAAACATTTACGAACCTCTGCTGCTCTCCCCTTCCACATCTCCTCTAACATTACTAATAGTGAAGAAGCTGTCAACACATTCAAACAGATACATACTCTTTCACTTGATACATTCTAGATAAACTGCTGGAACATTTAACATAGAATACATCAAAAGCACCCTTTTCCCCCCTTGGTGTCTTTATTAGCATGACTAACAGGTAAGGTAACATCAGATTTTATCCCCGTCACAAAGTCTGGAAAAGTCAGAGAGCACCAAAAACAAATTTCAGTCTGGTCTAATATCCTTAACAGGAGAAATCATAAACGACTCAGATTAAACAGAAATTTAGGTCAGTGCACTAAAACCTCACCTCATTCCCAGGCATTAGTCCAAGTCGGGTTGCCTGTGTATGTGTGGTTTCAAAGCTAGCTAAGCGCATGCATTAGATAGCCCGCTGATGCCAAAGTTGAGATGAGATGATTATTATAATCCTCTCGGGAGGTTTTATCTCACCTACATAATTGTGTCATTTTCCACTCTGCTGTTGTATCTATTAACGACTGTGACATCACTATTTTGTCACTGTGATGTCTAAATGATTAAGCAGGTAATACTTTGATGTGGCTTGTACACTTCCTTAAAGGTAAAATATTCCACATGAAACTCTCATATCTACTCACCCTATCCCTGCCCCTATTAAGCTCTTCTATCATCTGCTTCGCTGTACCACAATCTGCAAAGCCCTTCAGGTTTTGCTCATTATCAAATTGCAACTAATGAGAACACTGTAAACCTAACTAATCAAACAGAATCACTGAAATTCACTGATTGGCTAGAAGGGCAAAGCTTACCCGAAAACCTTTAGAAGAAAATTTGTCCACACAGTTGCCAGTGCTTTTGATTAAGTCTGACTTCGCAGGAAGAGAAAGAAAGAAGAAATAAATAAGAAGGATGTACTTGAAAGAAGTTAGTTCACTCTGGCTTTAGCAACTAAACATCTAACTCTAACGTTCCTGTTGTTCATGTCTTTTTTACCTTGAGAAGACTAGTCACAGTGAGTGAGGTGCATGAAAACATAAGGGACACTTCCTGTGAAAGGAATTCTTGCCAAAAACAAACCAGCCTGGATTCCACTGGGAAAGCAAGATATGCCAAGTCTTCTTGGAGGAGTAGAAGACACCTCATGAGTTGCCACCTGAATTCAGCTTTAGTGCTTTGTGTCTGTAGATAAATGCTCCATAGGTCTCCGCATAAATCATGTGAAACCATGTTTCACAACATGTTTGCTGCATATTTACAGCTGCATTAACTGGTTTTCTGAATACAACATGGACATGACATGATATTAAGAGGTAGATTGGACTAACATATTAGCCTACATCAACAAAAACAACAGGTAGCATTTAGGTGAAGCACTTTCCATGGCAGCCATCGCCACCGTGGATGTGTGTACCAAATTATTCAAAATTATTATGATCAAAAGTATAAAATAAAGACAATACCGATCAGTGCAGCTTTAAAGAATAATACCAGTTTATTTCCACTATTTGTATCGATAACAACCTGTCAGTCGAGTCTTATGTAAACCACCTCAATTGGAGGTAACTGAAAGTGTGGCACACCTAATGCCAGTAATACTCCTGCATGAAACAGGAAGGCTGTGGGTAAGAATGTTAGGTCAAAGTTGAAGCAGGAAGTTTGTCTATACGCTTTGGTGCCTGTTTACAACAGGCATTCGGGGAAAATATCTGGATAATATTTTGCTCTTTACTCTTTCAATAGTCTTTCAAATAGGTTTGGCTTACCTTGGAGTTTGTCAAATATGTATGACTGCTGACTTTTTTTAAAGTCATGCTCCATTAAGTCAAGCAGCATCACATGGCCCAAACTACCAAAGGCCCAGATGCAATAAAACATGTGTTTTGTTGTTAGTCAAATTCTCCCACAAATACCATAGCACCACACAAAATTAAATTATATCTTCGTTGTTCTCTTAACACTCCAGATGCAAATGCCAAGAGCTGCAGCTTTAGAGAGTGCCGGTTATTAGCAGCAGATGAAGTCACATAGACACCACTGCCTACACATCCTCCCACCTTGTAGAAAGAAACATGAAGAGCAGAGGAAGAATGGCTAAAATCTACAGAGTGAGAGGAGGGAAATAAATGGTGTGGGTGTGGCTGGTGACAAAGCAATTTAAGGAAAAAAACTCCTAGGTGACAGAGATATTGTAGAGTGATGGAGGAATAATTGGGGGTGGAGGTAAGGGGAGATTAGACTGCAACTCTTACTAGCAGATGGAAGAAAGATAAGGAAAGATGAGCAGAGAAACATCTGTTCTCCTCCTTCAGGTATAACGGTTAAAAGTAGGAGTGTCAATCGAAACCCACTGCATCAATTTGTCTCTTTCATTCTGACTCAACTGCAACCTTGCCACTTCCTTTCTATTCTGTGTCTGCAATCCCTCAAACGCTCTTTCAGGGGAGAGGAAGTGTGACTGACCCCTGTCTACACTTCAGGCTCCCCTGAGTCAAATTACAACAAATTATGCACTTTTAGTAAAGTACCATATCATAAACACACACCCCTAAACCCACACACACACCCAAAGCTGTCAGATAATCAAAAATGTGAAAGTCTGAACAAAACACAAAGAAAATTTGTGCCTGTGGGAAACAAATTTGTGATGCATATTGCAGACTGTGTATTCGGATTTTAGCAGCACTACTTAACAAAGGCTAAAATCACATCTCACTGACATATGAGCCAAAGACCTTCAACCCACATTGGAAAAAAAATAAATTTGATTTCATTCCTCCAGGCTATAGCAACCCAAGCAGCAATCACATTCACATTGACAATGATGAAACTATGCTGAAAAAGTGATGAAACTAAATCCACAAAAAAATAAATAAATAAGGTGTGGCATTTCTAAAAAAACAAAAAAAAAAGGAAACTAAGGCAAAATGCCACCCTAAGGTAAAACAAAATCAATAGGATTTTATAAGCAAGCAAGCTACCAGCTCTGCTGTGGCGTAGTTTAGATTTTTATTTGTGTTATGTGCCTGTCAAGAGACTGAAAATGAGAAAGACAATGCTATGTAGCCTATAGCCACAGCCTCCAGCCTGTAGATGTTCAGATACTAGTGGGATTTGTGCTGACGCAGAAAAAGAGGAAGCAAAGACAGAGACACAGAGAGAGAACATAAAGGACAAATAAAGAAAGCAGAATAGTGAGACAGAAAACAAGAGACAGAAGTACAAGAGAGACAAAAAGAAGAAACAATGAGAGAGGAACAGAAAGACTAAGGGAGAATCAAAGAGAGAAGAGCTAGAAGTGATTACGTGCCTCCTTATGTTTGAGTTTAGGGAAACTAAGCCAGATAACCTAAACAGCATCAGCAAGTCAAAATTTTAATTTTTAAAATTAGACACATCGACCAGCTCACACTGAGAGGATCTACAACTTCATGATGTGCATAAAATTCTTCAAAACTAGTCATCAAGAGCCAAGTGTTGGCTCGGACTTCAGCTGTGTCAAAACCTGATAGCAGGGGAACAAAACAGAACAGAAAAAAAGAAGTGTTACATATTTTCGAGGAACACTGTTGATACAACAGGTTGCCCAAAGCAAAGTCTTGTGCAACCGCCAACACATACAAATTGGTGAAAAGCTTTTTTTTTCAGTCTGGGCTAATAATTAGGTACTTGACATGGACTTTGACAGGTTACTATTTTCAATTAAGATCTCACATGTCAACTTTCTGTCCCATGGAAGCTGCTGCTGCAGTGAACTAACATATAGAGGTCTAACATAGAGAGGATGAGTGGGCGGTTAGTGAGTTGAGGTCTCATAGGTTACTGTGGTAATGATATGAAAATGCAATCTTCCAGCAGAAAACAAAACATGTGATTGCAAGATAAAAACTAAGATAGGGACCCCAGGTTTAAAGTCTCTAAAGACACTGATGGAGGCTGTAAGGGGGCAGACAGGCAGAAAGACAGCGCTCCCGACACTTTGGTGATTGAACCACTCACCTTTACATCACACTCACCATATCTCAACCAGACTGAAGATATATTTTTTTAAAAATATTACGGACAACAACTCAATAAAATATCAGAAGACGGAATGGTATTCCTTCTTCAATTTTTATTTACTTTTACTTTTCTACTGTACTGAAAACTGTAATTTTCATGCTTTCTTGAATGAAAATATTGGACCTAGAACCACAAAATGAAAACAGTGGACTGTGCTCTTTAAATGATGGTCCTGCTTTATACACTCGGTATGTGTTACTGTTTTTACATGCTGGTATCACACATTTGATTCTGTCGTATCATACTGGACAGTTGGTGCTCATCATCTCATTAAAAATATTTTCCCACCCCACTCTGATGAAAAACGTGTTGTTCTGCACGCAAACAGTACCTAAGCCTGCATGAGACTGCACAGCTACAGCACAACACAACACAAATACACCCACATGCATGTTGTTGTTGTGGGGAACGGAAGGTAGCCCGGCATCTCTGAATCTGCACTAAGCCATGAACAACCATACGTTAGGCTTTCTTCTTAGTTACACCCACTGGATTGTTTCGCGACAGTAGCCTGAGAACAAGTTATGCATTTTATTACATGCAGATGTAGCCTGTTCTGAACACTGATTTATTGTTAAGGCAACATGCCACCGCAACATCACCACCACTACTCTCAGTTATAGGGAGCAAGCCGTGACAGCCCACAGCTGACGAGTAAACTTCCAGCAACTCGATAGCCCACACAAACACCTCCTACAAACTAAAATTACAACTATTGTTCAGCATCCCTCACTACAAATCCATCCATGTTTTCTGGTGTCAAATATGAGCAGATAAACACATACAGTCGATGCACTTAAGGGGTAATTCCATCATGGATGCATGGTAATAAAAGGGCAGTAATGCTCTCTAAGGGGTTAGGGCTGTAGTACTTAGGGCAGTGAGGAAACGAAAAGAAAGTGAACTTTACTGCCTCACCACACACATACCTCGGTGTCTTTGTGGCATCTTAATCTGCCTCAAATTTGCATGTGTACTGTATATCTGTGAATTAAAGTGCACTTTAGTCTGTGTGCATTCATGACAGCAGTATCTAAACAAGCCTAAATGAGAGACTGTGCTAACGTCGTCCCGATGGGCAAGAAAGCTTTTGCTTCATCTGATTAGCAACACTCTCCATAAGGACTACAAAGACACACACACACACACACAAAATCACTGAAAGTAAGGATGGAAAAAGGGGTTGGCCACAAGTGGGGAAAACTTACTAGGTAGATCAACCGATCTTAATGGACAGAAGAGTAGTGATGAAAGGAAAGGAGCAGAAAGGAAAAGGTGAAAACAAATTATAATTATAAAAGCTTAAGATCTGCTAAAGCTACTGCTACAATTTAATGTTAAAGCTCATAAAATACAGTGAATAAAATGCAAAAGAAAAGAGACAAAGAAAGGAGGAGGCAATGATGACAATGTTGATGATAGGGCTGAGGGTAATTATAGAACTAAAAAAAAAAATTCAAGCAATTTTATTACTGGTTTCCATGTAATGCAATTCTTTCACCAACTAGCAACAAGCTTATTTAGCCAAGTTTATTGCAATTAAGAGGAAGCATAAAATGGGCATAAAAACAAGCATCACCGATAAGAGAGAAATCTCATTATAAATTACTTCCAAATGCTGTGAAGATACATTCTATACGCTCACGTCAAACCTCGGCCTGGTAGCTTTCATTCAGCTTTCTTTCTGAAGAGATAAAACAAAGAGCTCAGTGACAAGTAGAGACAGAGCGACTGTATAAGAGTGGAGAAAAGTATCAGTGAGTGATTCGAATCAGTGGGGAGTGAATGAAAAGACCACAGTGTGGGTTGTCTGCGCTGAGCTGAAGGGCGGCTGAGTGCAGCTTTGGATGTTGGACGTGTGCTCAGATTCACTGTGTGGGGTCGAGACACGGGAAGAAGCACTGAACGGTCACACGAACAGGATGGGCGTGAATACGAATATATGCTCACTAAAAAGCACACACAAAAAACACACACACAGACGGCGATAGCCTCAGAGCACAGCAAGGGCAATTAAAGTCACTTCTCAGGAAGGGGCAGCGTGGGGTAACTAACAAAACACACACACACACACACACACACACACACACACACACACACACACGCAAGGACTCACAGATGGCAGGTGCTACACAAATTCAAGCTACTGGAGTATACCAAATTATCACCTAAAGTATTGGCATAAAAATAACACCCTGACATTTTAAAGTCTTTAGTCCATATGCATTTCATGGATTTATCAACTGTAGTTCATTACAATACGAGTAATCAATAGATAAAAATTCTCCAAGTCATTCAGACTCACCACCCTCTACTAAATGCTATCAGATTTACAGGTTATTAAACTTTTTTTTTTGACTAATTATTTCCACAAAATCTGGCTGAATACTATAGTACAAGATTGTATATGTCATTACATGACATTTTCAATACTTTATAGAAGGAAATAAGAGCGACAACAGGGAAGTTATGATGGGAAGTTATGTTTTTACAACGACAATCCATTAGTTGATTAATGAACTTTTGTGTTTAATTTTTTTATAGCTTAAAGTAGAGAAGTATTTGCTTTACAAGCCCACATTTGGCTTACCAACAGGATTTGCATTGAAAACAAAGAGGCTTTCAACAGTGACATTTCTGAGCATGGTGTGTACCAGCGGGTATCAGGAAAAGCTAAGTAACAGCTAAATCTTGTAAGCCATGCCTCATGTCCTTCCAAGTTCAGAGGTGTAGGAAGAGCAGAGGCTATTTAATGTGGAGACTACAACTGAGCTGAAATAACAATGACAAGTAGGCGACAGCATTGAGAAGGGATTGAACCATGAAATATGACAACACCAGGACCTGTCATCCAGCCCAAGCCTCAGAATAAAAATAAAATGTTTTCATGTGATATGCATTCCGCTTTCCATGAGCCACAAGATATGGACAATAAATGAGTGTGAGTGTGTGTGTATGTGTGTTTCTATATTGGCAGTGATTGTCATTCTTTTCCACAAAGAGAGCTTCAGGCACTGAAAACTGAAAAATGAGGGTTGCATTTGTGGCTTGTTGGCATGCCAGGCCTTCTGACATCTGCTATAACTTAGATCAATAATGGAAGATGACACACACACACACACACTCACACACACAGAAATATGGGCATGTAATACGGAGAACAGTAGAGAAAGTCTTAACATAGCTGCTTCAGATAACACTGATTTGTCTAAACTACAGCTGCAGCTGTCAAACAATTAATGTCTCATGTACAAACTGTATGTACAAAACAGCTATCAGGGAAATCATTTGTGCTACAATGTAATGGGCTTCAGTAGGAAATGGATTTTCCTTCCTTGTAGTTTTAGTCACCTCAAATGGTGCTTTCTGTCAGGAAATGTAGGCCTCATAAATAAAATCTAGGCGGTGATTCCAATATTGGCTTTCATGTTCATCTGGAGTCTAGATAAATGAGAGCAACACTGCTAATGTAAACAAGGGCGGGTGGCTGGTGATGTTTACAATGAACTACTCTGTTTGACAGTGCACTGTGCTACACTGTGTGTCTGAATGTATGGCCTGTGTGTGTGTGTGTGTGTGTGTGTGTGTGTGTGTGTGTGTGTGTGTGTGTGTGTGTGTGGACATTCCTGCAGGGCTAAGGGGTTCAGCTGTCGTTGGGGCTATTTTCCTGTGTGCTGCATGCCAATGGTGGATCAAGGAGGATTATTCCTGGGGTTGGAGGACATTGGGCTCCGGGAGATGGAGGAAAAAAGATAGATGGTTTGGAAAGGTTTCTGTCGGGAATCGAACTCAAGCAAATGTGTGGAGCCGTGTTTGTCAAAGCAAACCACGTAGGAAATCACACAGCCAAGAGCTACACAAAGGGAGAAAGAGAGTAGCCACTCAAATGTTTGTGCACCATAAAAATAATTAACAATACTCAGCTGTCACACAAGAAACCCCCTGGTGCCTGCTTTGAATTTTGCTTTAACTCGAGAAGCTGATGCACACTTTGCCTTAATCTTGTCTATTACTGCAGCTACATCAGTGTGAACAAAGAGGCAGCTCTTCAATTTGTCCTATAATGACTCTCATCCTGTCAGGGATCTCAAATGGTTGAGATTCCCAATTCCCCTACATATCATCTAGATTAAACTGGGAGAAGAAAGAGCTGTGGCCACATAGCCAGACGCCGGTTAATTCAGAGGCAGCAGCAAGACAGAGGCCACTAAGAGACAGAGACAAAGAGGCAGAGTGTCAAACTGATGGCTGTGTTCAGCTAATTTGCTCATGCTTGGGCCCACACACACAAAATCAATAGAGTAGAGTAAGAAAGTCATAGGGGCGAGAAAAAAAAAAGTCCCAGTTTCCTGATTTAGGTCAACGACAGCCGTTTGCACCCTCTAAAGCTGTCTGTAATTAAATAAAACTAGTTAAAAAGTCTGTAGGAGAACTTGAAGGGGGAAAAGGGATGGGGAGAATGGGGAGAGATGAGGCTAGAGTGATTAATTTCATCTTTGTTTTTCTCCTCCCACAGTTGCAAGGGAACACCATTATACAGAGTGGAAAGGTAGCCTCATTTGCGTGCCTGTTCCACGCCTGGCGATCCCTAGGGGTTGGTGGAGAAAGTATAAAAATTCTAATGAGCTACAGAGAGAGTTCCTGAAACACAAGCAAGCAGACAGACCCACACTAGGATGGTGCTGTGCCAGCCTTGGCAGCTCAGCACTGAGAATGAACTCCATGTGGACCGTCAATTGACAGCCCATCACCCATCTCACCCAAGCCCGCTCTGCTTTCTTACTTATGTGTGGTACTCAGTAAAGCCTGGCAGATCAGGCTGGGGAAACTGAGTGAGGACGAAACAATACTAGTGATGCACTGAGCAGCAAACTGTCACCATCAGCCATTATCAGCTTTGATTGTTCATGCAGTCAGAGCTTGGCCTCTCTGTAGTATGACTGGGGACTTTTGGTTTTCCCATTACCCCAAACTGACATCTAAGAGGACACCGATAATGCCAGGACAGACCATAAAGCACTTAAGTTATTAAAACTTATTCATTTGATCATGTTGCACACAAATGACTTGTCGCAAAACCACATTTCTAATAGGGGCAAACACTAATTGCCTGTGGTCTCACATTCTAACATTTGACATGGATATTTCAGGAGTATTTAGATAATAATATTACATTCTCATCTGTTTAGCTCATACTTATTTGGCTCATAATAATTTATTCCTGGTATATGAATGCCTGCATATATGTATGTACATCTGTATACATTAGGGCACCAAAGAAGATTATGGCTGCAGTCCAACTGAGGTTAGGAGGTGAGATTATGGGTGACGCATCACCACTGATGATGCCTGGAAACATCTCCGCTGCAAATCAATGGTCTGGTTTCAAACTCATTCAATCACTACCATTACCACACTAACCTTTGACCTCAATCTGAGCAGGAAGAGAGATGGAGCTGCAGAAACCAAGTTTCATATTGGGTCCATGCAAAACAGGCACAATGCCAAAAAAAAAAGTAATTGCTGGGTCTAAGCTGAGTTTTAAATGAAAAAAATAAAAATAGAAACAACGGTGTGTACATTCCGGTTACTTTTCACTGATCAAAGGTTTACTCAAAAGGAAACAGCTGTATTTTTGACTGAAATCACGGGGCGAGACATTCTTCCGTTTTTGTTTCAGGAGACAACAGCAGTATCACCAGTCATATTAAGACATATGTTATAAACGTGTGTAGTGCCGCATGCGCCGTTTGTGCATTAGTATTTTTAGTATCACTGCACACATTATGTCAGCATAGCACAGTGAAAGACAGAGAGAGGCTGGTCTGGATGAAGGGAGAGAGAGACAGGAAGGAAGACAATGCGCCGTTCTGCTCAAGCATTCAAGTCGCACACATGTATCCTGGCTGTGAAGGATATGTTTTGCTCTTCACTACTCCAATTAAGTTTATTTTTGAGGGTGATGGAAAACAAATACCCCTTGTTTCACTGCTGGAGTTGCATATCAGCGAGCTCTCGAGGTGCTGCGTAAACAAAGTAAAGTTCGGATTCATATTTCAAAGACAAGACACATAAATCACTGATGTTTAGCTGCCCTTCTCACTACACTTTCAAGTTATAACTAATGAAACAACATGAAAGCATCTTTCTTTAAAAGCAGACTGAAAGATTGCTGCAAAACTGAAAGACGATAGTGGGCTTTGTGATGACCATCAAAGTCAAAATGGAACCAGTGACAGATGATTGTGGGTGTTGACACACAGATAACGGAAAAGACCCCCAAAGATATTTCCATTATTGATCCATTTGCAACATATATTACTCTTAGGGAAAATACCTCTAGCTGGACTGTGATACTATTTTTAAATTCAGATGCTCTTGGAAAAATAACAAAAATGCTTGACTAATAAAGCTTTGTGAAGTCAAAAAGAGTGCATTGCAAGCAATGCCAATAAACATGCATAGTTTCAGACTGACATCAAAGCTTCTTCACCATTTCTGTTCCAACATATGCATAGTTTTTCGTAGAGCAGATCTCAGCACAAATTGCTTGTTAGTGTAGGAATAACCACCGGGGGTGCCACAAGGTATGAGAACCATCCGCTTAGAGGGAAGCTGCCACCGGATCATGGTCTGTGCATAGCAAGTGTACATACAAACAATAACCCTTTCTTTCTGGTCACATCCTTTGAACCAACTAGTGTCCTTCCGCCATCATGGTCCAGACCAAGTGCTCCTTCTCCCCTGCACAAAGGCTCCCACAAAGGGGGGTTTTCCTTTGCATTTCCCCTCTCGCCCCCACAAAAGAGATCCATTTCAACCACTTTTAGAAGCACTACTTTCCACTTTTAGATCTTTAGACTCACTCCCCTGAGGGTATGACTAGTGGAAAAAGGAAAAATAAAGACACCAGGTGGATGCTTGGAGAGGTTAGGCTTGTGGCAAACAGACATTTCAAACCAATCCCACTGTGAATAGATGTTTTGTTTTTTTTTTGGGGGGGGGGGGGTAACACCTGGAGGGTGGAAATAAAGACTGCTATCAGTGCTAGGTATGACCCTGATGTCTGATTTAGAGATGTGTTGCTTCGTGCTGAGAGCTGATCCAACATCTTCATGTACTTGAACAAAATAGCAAATAACAAAGTTATTTTTTCATTTAAGTTAATTAATCTGTTGGCTCCTGCTACGAATCTACCATTTGAAAATATTATCACTCAATGAACACACACGCTTTATTTAAAAATTCTGAACTTTTGATGTGAAATCTCATCTACTTGTTTTTTTGCAATTATTGTTTTAAATGGCAGCAGAAGAAAAACCTAGCTTACAGATTCAGCATAAGGAATCCTCTGCAACTTCCAGAAATGGAGCACAAACAAAGCAAATCAACCCTACAATGCTCTGTGATGTCAACCTTTGGTGTTGCTGGAAGAATGCTGAAAAGGCCCCATTCAATCAATGATAAGAGGCAGGAAACTGGAAGACACTTGGTCTTCTCCCCTTAGACAAACAAAACATCAAATGATCCAGTGGCTCAGATGTTTGAGGGGCGGGATAGGGGAGTTATTAATTTAACTAACTAATAAATCTGCTCCTGTCTCTGCATGGTTTCAAGGCTTGCCTCTTAACTAGATAAACATCCCAAATAGCAACAGTCCCTGCAGAAGGGCTGGCTTGAAAAGAGTAGACGTAAGTGAACTGGGTCGCAGTTGGAGATTTAGTCAACCTGATGAATTAAACAGAATCTCTGAGGCAATAACACTCTACAACACCAACACAATTACTTCAGGAATTCATATGAGCTGTTGTAGCTCTGAAACTGAAATTGGAGTTAATTTCATTTCAAATTTATTTTGTCCCTTACATATAGATAAAGAAAACACCCCACGAGAAAATGCTGAATACTTTACATCATAGACAGTACCTTCTTCTACTATAGAATAAAGCTATTTCAGTCAGCTAAGCAGTCTTGTGTGCCAAAAAAATCAATTGCAATTGGCCTGATCTCTTCAGTCTCTTTAAACTGACTGAAAAAAGGAGCCTTGATGAAAGCGAGCAAGCGAGCAGCAGTGGGCTGCAATAAAAAACCCTTTTGAAAGTCAACCTGACATTAAACTCGCTTTTCTGTGTGCAGGCAGAGATAGAGAGGAAGTGAGGGGAGCTGACAGAGGAGAGGTGAGTAGGACAGGCAGTAGGCCAGCCACCTCACATACTGCAGGTTGTCATGCAAAGGAGAGCCAGGCCATCGTCTCAGCGATATGGCCAGAGCATGATACTGATAGCTTGCATACACATGCACAACTCTTAAAGGGGGACAAAGAGCAAATGTTGAGTCTGTACGCTGATTCAACTGCAGTAGACGTGTACATGCACAGACACTGAGCTGGTAACAAGTCAGCTGACAGCATCCAAGGTCGGAGAGGCTGTTGCCCAGAATCAGTCAGGCAGCCCTTGATCCTCCCAGTGTGATCTTTACAGAGAGAGTGATGCAGACAGGAAAACTGGTTAGTAGAGAGGAATCTTAAGCAATCAATCAATTTTGGTCCCTGCCATAGCCTTTGAGCCCACAGTCAATATACACCACTAATATGTTTATTCCACACACATATATGTGATGCACAAGTTTATTCATTTTCATGGTCAGTTGTTCACTTATGACTAAAACCTCCTCTGACTGAAATCAAAACACAAGTAGCACAAGAAAAGGATATTGGGTGAACAGACACACAACAAAAGTCAACAACATTTAGGCTTCCATAATTTTTACATGGTGAGAGAAGTACAGCCGACCATGAATGACCAATGAAGAAAAAGAATAAAAAAGATGAAGTGTTATTCTTGTGTTTTTTTGCACTGTAGCCACCATTCCTCCTCCATTAAAAAAAACAAAAACATATTAAACAGGTGCCCTCAGCTGACACCTGAGAGGTGCCATAAAGAGAAGACCCTCGATGGGACAGGAACCAAACCCAAAGAAATATGAACATACCATCTGTCTATCTAGTGCATCCACTTTTAAGCAACAGACATGACAGATCCTAAAAAAGAAATAAAATAAAAATGTTCTCCCTATCCATCAAGAGGGATGCCCACAAGCTACTGTACCTATGCTGCTCCATTCTTGTATGGCACAATGACATATACATACACATATATACACATATGGTTTATAAAGATTTACAAAGTTTACAAAGTTCATAGTGGTTTACCATGTTTACAAAGAGACAGATTCACCACCTGAAGATTTTATATGAACAAAAAAGTCTTGGTTCTGAGTATCACATGCAATTTTTTTAAACTAAAAATCACAACCTCAAGCTTTAAGCATTTAAATAGTTAATGCTATGTCTGTGATGTGTTTGAAAACACTGCCTGACCAATACAATTTTAAAAAATGAACCCTTTAATAGGACTTAAATATGTAATTGATTGCTACATGCTTACATGAAAGGTCAGAGTTACACTGTAATGTGTGTCCTTTGACTTTGCCATGGGAATTCCCTTGATGGACAAAGGGCTTAAGGGGGCATTGATGATATTTTTGGCACATTATGCTACCTGTGGTAGGACATTTGGCTTTCCTAAATACAATAAAGAAAGAGAGAAATGCTAATGTGACCCAACATGAATTTTATGTAGTATTAATTAGGTCCAGTTGTCATGCCAAGTACAAATACAAGACTTACAGTTTGAGTCCTCTAACTAACAAACACATTGGAGCATTCGGTAATAATGGACTTCTTAGCCTTGGAACAGACATGCTATCATTTTCAGCCTATGCACACACACTTGCATATGTTTCTCGTTTTTAGGAAAGTGAGAAAAACACATAGAAACCCACAACCCTCCAAAATCTCTGAGGCTGTATATTTTCTGCAATTAGATATCTACTGCTGGGAGGTGTGGACAAACAACTGATTGATATTTCTAGATGCTGTTGGGTCTATAACTGTGCTCACATTAAACCTAACTGAATTAGGTCTTTATCCTTTTGTAGTTTGTTTGCCATATCTCCTTAAACCCCTTGAAGAAGAGAACTTTGTGATTCAGTTTACTCTGCCTAAAGGTTAAAACCACTGCTTCCAGTGTTTTTGAATTGCATTTCATTGATTTCATGTTTCTATAAATAGGAAATCTTCAGTGGGATAAAACTAGACTTATAGAAGTGCATAAAGATTTATTTTTGCCCTATACATACGTCTGTGGGCTATCTACAGTGCTTTATCATCTTCAGACTTCCAGTCTACTAAGGCTGCTGAAAACACACACACACCCTTATATACACAACACATAAACTTGTACACAAGCGTGCATACTTGAGTACACAACTTTTGATACACAAGAGGCAAACACATGCAGTATATGGGGATATCTGGGACAAGTGAGTGAGTATGTATCCAGAAGAGGGAAAGAGGGAATATCAGAGTAGGAGACACATGTGATAGTGAGATAAAGGTGGAACCAACTTAGACAGAGATTGAGGGAAGTGGGCTACAGAAAGAACGGAATCTAGGAAAAAGCCAGACAGAAAAGCAATGAGTGACAGATGAGGAAAAAAGAGGCAGAAAGTGAGATAAGGTCACAGTGCGACCTGCTGTCTCTGGAAACCCTTCAATCTGCAGGATTGAGTGGGAGTGAAGCAGGAGAGAGAGAAGGATACAAAGCAAGGAAACAGGAAGCTAAAGGAATAATTCAGTAGAACGGAAAAGCAACAGTGTGTACATTTAATTAAGGTCCTACAAAACAAAAAGCACAGGAGAGGGGGAAGAGATGAGGTGTGGACAGTATTGGGTAAATGCCCAGTTAAAGTCAACCAATGCGTACAGGGCTCATTGGGTACTTTTAAGTACGCATCATTACCTGATTCTAAAAGGATAACTTCAGTCATTTTCTAAATCGTATTTGTCCACAATCACCATGCAGATACTGAGGTTAACACTGAAGCTACTTTTCTCTTGTTTGGTTAGTTGTCGTCTCGCGATTTGTATTCACTTGTTCTTGTCCAAAAACTATTCAAAACACATAAGCTAGACACACTAATTTACGGGATTACACGTTTCTTTCTTCCAAAAACTGGCAACCTTTGATTTTACCAAACGTAGCACCTCATGCTCAGATTCAGCACTTCCTTATATTGCAGTGGATGAACTCTGCAAGCATGACATTTAATGTGGAATTATTGATACGCCAATGATTGTTAGATGACATGTCACCAAGTCACCTAAGGTACAGGGTAGTGTTGTGTCTGTCTTAGGTTTTTACATAATCAAAGTCACAAAGGACATTTACACCTATGGGCACGTTTGAGTCACCTATTAACATAAACTCTACGAAGAAAGTCTGCAGCATTTCAGTAGATTTGAAATGAGGAAACTATGAGCAGGCAATGCAAACTTCACCACAATCCTGGCAAGCCCTATTTAAAACATGCAAAAAGTTTCATATTGATTTACAGCACAACACATGACAGCACACATATGTTTGAGGAAATACTGTTTGCTAATAGCATTAGCTAAGCTGAGTATTATTGGCCACTGACCAAAAGCATCCAGAAATGATGCTTTGAGAAAAATCTATCCCAGTACAGACTTGGCCTGATGTCGGTCAGTCGTAGAGAGAAGTACATTCGACTGCAGAGCGAGACAAAGAACTTGACCAAAGTGACTTCAATGAGTGTCCTCTGGTCACACATCCCCCCACTGTGACAGTGTGAATGAGCATTACAGGCCAATTCTATATTCACAAATTAAAAGGGTAATGAGACAACCACAGCCATTAGCTCTTTACTTTCCTAAATTATGCATATGTCCTTTAAGCAAGACTTGACACTTTATTAGATATCAATAACCCATTACTGATACAGGATTTGACCTGAACAAACCATAACTATCCCTTTTTATTAGCATATTAATAATGAATTACGCACACTGGTTTTAGTAACCTGAGGGTGAGATGAGGTAGCCATTACTACGGTGAGGCTTATGGGAAATTGAAGGCTTGAGGTCATTACAATGTAGTGGGTCACCCAAACAAACGCTCACACAAATCAATGTACACTTCCTTTATGGTCAATACATGAAAGCCTGAATTACAGCAATGGGAGTCAGCAAGTGGTGTTGTATCATTCCAAGAAATTATTTTTCTCCCATAAATGAGCACAAACAACAAGTGTCTCTTGATGCATAAACAGCTCTTCTCACCCGCCAATCACTGTGATTGTCACAGGCAGATGCCCTTCGTTTATTAAAATGGCTTGTCAGTCATTTTTCCCCCTGGTCACCACAGATGACAAAAACACACACAGAGACTCTACACACACATTCCGTACAGGAGGACTACAGATTACTTAGGCTTCTGAATTCCTAATAGGACACATCCTATTAACCTCTCTCACACATGGATCAGGGATTGATATCAAGGAAGGGTAGACACAACCACGCTACACTGCATCAGGGCAGCTGCAAAGGGACATACTATTTCATAACAGTGAAGACAGCCTAAAGAGGAAACACTGAAAAGCAATAATTTCTTTCGGTTTTTCTAAAGCCATTACCAAAAACTGTTTTAGAAAGAACACTGTTGACTATACAAAATGACTCACAGAGAATATAATTGTCAGACCAGCCAATATTAAATTTAATTGTTAGTTTCAGCCCTACAAGCAATATTACACAAATTAGCCGATGAGAAGAATATTAGGAATTATGAGACAGACAAGCATATGTGACCAATAATTCATGTCAACCGTTTTCAAAATAATGGCAATTACAATTATCGTATGCATTCTGGTAAACTAGAAATCAGTCAGCCGTCATCTCCCTACAGCGAGCTTGCTAGTCTGCATGAAAGCTCCCTCTGACTGTCTGCCTCTACATTATACATGAATGTGGACAGACCGTTACAGCATGTTTGTTTGTTTCTGTCACTGATTCCAATGGGATATCTCCGAGTGAAGAAACGCTGAAAAGAGGTAAAGAGAAAAAAAAAAAATTCGGACAAAAATATAACGGAGATCACACAATCATCTTCATCCCCTTTGTCTGGCCGTGCTGAATGTAAACAATGTTTGTACAGTTTGGGTGTTTTCTTTCATAATTGAGGGCCATAACAAATAGAGCGTGATTTAATTGAATAACACAAATGAGCCAGCAGTGGCATTTCTCCAACTCTGTCCTCACGTCTCGGGCCATGTTTGTGCGACAATGGCTATTATTGTCAGGGTGATTCAGCAATGAATAAAACGCTCGCTTAGCTCGTCATATGCCACATGCCCATGTAGATTTATTTAACCCTTACGGGATGCACACACCAGGGACCAGCTTGTGTACAGCAGTGGGCTGGGTGGTTAACTCCCATGCACTGTTTTTTTTTTTTTTTTTTGTGCATCTGTTGAACTCACAGGGGAGCCTCCAACACTGCAGCAGTATGTGTGAAAATTTGTGTGCACACATTGAGGAGAAGGGGTGCTATCTGTACCGATGGAGACGAGACAGCGTGTGAGGAAGTAATTACTGGTAGGCCTCACCTCGAAACACCCCCTCCCCCACTCTCTCTCCCATACATTGCCCTGGGGCTTGCTGAATTAGGGAATCATGGGTATAATGGTGGAACGAGCTTCACGGCCCCCTCCAAAACAACCTGCTAATCCCCTGAGGAGTAAGGGGTAAGGGGAGGGAGAGGAATATTGGGGTAACAGGGCAGGGTGGATGCCGTGACAATGAGTCCGCCCTGACACGCGCCAGCACTCTCACCCACACCACCACCCCCACCTTTCACCCTCCCTAAACCACAGCACCATACCTGCAGCAATGAAACCAATAAGGTCAGCTTGGGTAGAGCAGGAAAGCCCCAGGCCCAACATAGCCCCTACAACCCATTAAGGCCTCAAGCAGGAACATTCAATCAAACCACAAATTTTTTCTGTCCTTATCAGATAGAGCTAGTAGCTTTTTCCACAGCACTCAGACAATGGAACACAGCTGCATACTTAATCAAGCTCCTCCAATACGCCATTGGTGTAGAATTCCACATGCACCCACACTGATCCAAACCAGCTCGTTAAAATGGTTTAATTATGTGTCTAAATTATGATGAGCAATGACATGCTTGATTGGTTGTATCAAAGGGCCTTAATGAGCAGGACCGCCTCACATTGTCGGTCTACAGCTTTGACTTGACGTCTACCCTCTCTAAACATGACACAACACAGCCTCAAGTATATTCTGTAGTCAGTGATTGTGTCAAAATGTGTTTGTCTTCAAAGACATTTGTGTCTAAAAGTTACACAATCTCAACTTTGCATCATCTTACTTCATGTCTCTTCTCATCCTTTTTAACCTGATCTCATCATTTTTACTGGCAACCTAACCCCTCTTGAATTTGACAAATGTGACTTTGATATAATAAGATTCTCTCTCTCTGCTCTGTCTAATGTCTCTATAGCTTAAGACCAGAAAGTCCATTTAGGAATCAGATATTAACATCATTTCATCAATCTTCTCATTTTCTTGCTTCAGGTTAAAAACCAGTAATCACTTCACTGGTGGGCTAATGGGCGCCTTAACATCAATTCGCCAAGAGCCCATTCATATTTCATACATGGCAGTTACCCCCGTCCTCACTGGGCACCCTCTTCACTAGTTAGGTGAATCAACATCAAACGCTGCGACCTTCCAATTAGACAGCGAGACATTCAATCTCATCTCGATTTGGCCTCAGATCAAATGTTCCTGCTAGGATCCAAGGAATTCCAAAGCCTTTAAGTTAGCATGCCTCTCTGTCAAAAACGGATAATGTTCATTCATAGCACCTGGTGGAGTTCACTTTTAAACCTGCTAACATGGGGATGGACTTATGTCAATGTTTAGATACCACAGTACTTCTAAAGCAATAATACTGTTGAAACAGCCAACTGGACTGCATAGAAATTTCAAGACCGATTTGCTGTCACCTGGATGTTAACGCTACTGAGGCATACGGTAGCACAATACCATTTCTGGTTCTGTTTTGTTATATGGTGTGGAGACATGCAGGAAGACAACAACTGTTACTTGTGGCATGAATAATTTAAGATGCGATTCCATCTAGGGTTTAATGGTCAATACTGGTGGTAGGTCATTCTGCCACAAAAATAAACATTTGGTTATTCTTTTCCTCTGTGTGAACAGCTAAGAGACGCAATAATTAGATTTTTTCCCATTATCGCTGCAATAATCGTGACAAACATTTCAGCGGCAGCATAGTGAAAATATGATACCTTTAATTTCATGGAATTGTGGAGGCTTTGCTTTGAGATTTGAGTTGGGAGTATTCATTTGTGTTTGGCAGATGGTCAAACAGTAACAGAACCCCAGTAATTTAAGTAACTTTCTTAAACCACCAGTTCACTTCAACCACCTACTGCCAACAAGCAGTTAAAACTTCTCATTCAAGCCTATTCGTTTCATCCATTTTAACACTTTCTGTAACTTTCTGTGTTTACAACCGCAGCAGGATTTGAAGTATTATGTCTATATTTAAACAATTATGAAATCTTGACATGTCTGCAGTGACAACAGTTTGGAACAGTTTTTGCCTACAAATGTGAAAAGGGAACACATTGTACAAGCTACTTCTTCTATAACCCAGCTCTTGTGATACTGCAATAAGCACTCAATATTCTCTCTAAAGTCTGCATTGATCTGCTTAAACAATGAATGATTGGCACCCTTTCTGGACACTGATAAATTATACAGTGCAAACAAAATCCAAAGACCCAAAACACATAAATTTGTCTGAACCCTAGCCTCCACTATCCTGGACTATCACACTGCTGCAATGAGAACTTTGTCTGTGTGTGTGGGTGAATGTTTGTGGATCATGTAACCTGAATTTCACAACAGGAAAACACCCTAGATCCTTCCTCAAAAGGGAACAGGCCACAAAGAAGTGCACCATTGCCAAAACATGAAATAAAAAAATAAATCACAGCCAATTAAAAGAGTCTAATGCTGTTGTTGAAGAAAAAGGATAAAGAGTCCTAATCCAATTAACAGGAACCCTGCTAGCAGTAAAAGGACAATGGTGATTATTTAGGCGTCAAAATAAATGTCTTGCTTTCATCCATCCAAGTGAACTTTGACAGGAAGGGATGGATTTATAAAACTAGATGGAATACTGTCAGTCTTTCCTCTCCAATGAAATTACGGAAACTTTGGGCTATAGGTCTCCAGTGCAGGTTTGCATGTTGCAGTAAGTGCACAGTGACTAAGGTCTGATCTTTAGCGCTGTCACAAAAAGGGAAGGGAAACAAGTCGTCAGGGTAATATCTGGGTAAAATTTAGCAAGGCAGTCAAATGACCAGACTTCAGACTGTGACAGTGTGGGGGCTGAAGGCTAGTTTGTGGTTCACTGAGTTCCGGTTAAAGTGGCAAGGTGGCACCCAGGGCATTTTATGTGACATTTACAGAAGCCTGGGAGCTATCATACATGCAAGAAAGAAAGCAAAATGGTGAAAATGTGTCCCGGCTAATCTAGGACTTAACAAATCACTGGTTTATTAGTTTAAAAAAAATTTTAACATCACAACCTTTTCATTCCATCCTTGAATAAAAATTCAAAAATGATTACTGGCTCAATTTTGCCAAGGCTGTGGGATAATGTCGGAAACAGATCATTGCACACACACAAACACACACACAGAACAGACCCTTATCTCTAGGGAATATTATTATGAGATATTTAAGCTCTGCGCACGCATGTCAATGAGTCCCTTTATTACAGGCAAAGACAAGCAAAAAAGAAATTCATGGCACACGAACAACGTTTGTGTAACCCACACACACACACACACAAATTTGGCTTCGGTTGTGTTGTTGTCACTTGTTTGTCTCACTTCGGTGTTTGAGCCAGAGCCCCCGACAGCCTGAACAATGCTCTGTAACATACACACATTCCCAGAATCTGGTCCACGTTCATCTCAATCCCAGACCTACAAAAACAACTAAAAGGTCTCATCTTTGTTTTTTCCTCAGATTTGTGTGTCTTTCGAAGAACTGGCAGAGGCTGAGCAAAATACATACACACACACACACACACACACACACACACACAACGGCTGTCTGTGGTAGCGGCTGGTTTTTCTCCCCATTCAAACAGACACAGTGGAAAACGACTAAAAAGCGCAGCACTTTCCCGTCAAAATAACCCACTACTTTTTATACCCTGACAACCCAAAGGAGAAACCGGATGAAAGAACGAGGAGCAAAAAAAATACAAAATGAGGTTGTTCAAATTGCAAACCATGGGGGGTCAGACCGACAACCCGATGCTTTGCAATGTGGCAGTCAGATGAAATCCAAGCTCCCATCACGGGCTGTCTGCAAGGAAGCTGATGCTGCCACAGATTTTATTAACAAAAAACAAAACAAAAAAACAAAACAAACCCCGCAAATCAAGTGGTGGAAATCATATCATATGCTGCACCGGATCATCTACACAAACCCATCAACACATCCACACATGCCCTACAACTGCGCGTAAGTGAACGCAGAGGACAGCAGTTTGGAAAATATAAAAGGCAAATAAACTTACCGACGCCGTATTTTTCGTGTTCTGTAGGTGTCCACATGTTTACGGTCAACACGTGAAGGAGAGTGGTCGGAATAGCAGCGAAATGCGTGGTTTTGGTGGAGTGTAACGCATTCTATTGGCGTGCTTTCCTCTGATCTGTAGTAGGAGTCATTGTTTAGGTTACAGAGGGAGAAAGAGCTGCTGCTGCTGCTGCTGCCGCCGCCGCCGCCGCTGCTGCTGCTGCTCGTAGCGGTACGGACGCCTGACGCCTTCAAGTGCTGTGGGAAATGTGAGCACGTACAGTTGGAAGGCCGCGGAAAATCACCGTAAAGCACGTAAACTGACTTTGATTATCACGTGTAACGTTATGCATTCAAAGGTGTTTTTTTTTCTGTTCATTTAATTAGTAAACTGATTATATTTCACAAGGCTCCAAGTGTCTCTGTGAAAGTTAGGTTATTAAATTTTTTTATGTTTTTTACAAGTCTTTGTATCATGAACTTAGCATATAGCCTGAATTTGCATTTTGTAGGTGCTAACTTTATAAACATAATTATGCTAATCTTTGTAGCTAACTTTAGTCCACAGCTCAAGAAGTAACGTTAGGCTAACAGGTGGCACACATTATTTTACATTAGGCTTTGTGTGTTGTTAACATAAAGTTGCTTACGGAAAATTAGTATTGTAAAATAATGCAAAAGCTGAGCTATTAAAACGTCAACATTAGCAACATGTAGGACTCGTGCTGTTAGCGTTGGGGTCTACAGCTAAAACATCATGTTTGCTAAAGACGACCTTTAATGTTTTCAATCATGTCTGGTATAATAGCCTTCTGGTTAACTTTTTTTCTGAATAATATTGAAAATGTAAGTGACTAGCTTGGTTCAACAGAGGTATCCCCAGTTTCATGTAATGTTAATGGGCTGAAATGTTATAACAATGTATTACCTAGCTAAGTTTTAAAACAATATAAGATTATAGTAGCCTAAGTATAACCCTTTTCTTCCACTGCAGCCCTGAAGAGCAACAAAGGCTTACCTTACTCCTAATAAAGAAAATGTCATAAAAACTCCGGTTATTTTATAGCACATCTACCTAAATTACCAATTTAAAGCTGAGATTTATAAACGTGGAGAAATCCGGACAGTGTGTGAATGCGGCGGCATCGCCAGCGCAGCGAGACGTGAAAGCGACGCATTCTGGGATTTGTAGTAGCAGTCAGTGACGTCAGCGGCGGTCCTTTTATCCGTAGCATCTTCACCATCGCAGACGTATGAGGGCATCACATGTGTATCTGGACTTTCTCATGAGCAGGAGGCTGTGGGTTGGTTAATTTTATTTCTATGGCGCTGCTGCCCCCCTTAACAAAGACAAGTGAGAGAAGATGAAAGATGACCCTGGTACAATGGGGAATCCTTCTCTGGACACATACACTTCCACTAGGACAACTAGTGCATGAAAAATACATGAAGGGAGCAGGAAACTGGAGGGAGTTCCACAGCTCCCAGTGAGTATATGCACGAGGGACAGAGTTCTGCGCGTGCGTGTTTGTGTTGGGGAGTGAACTGAATGTCACACATTTTTTATGAGCAGAGTGTCCTCATCGTCTAATACTTTCATATCACCCCTCTTTCATTTTATCCATCACCTGTCTGAGTGTAGCTGGTGTTGTGTTTGAGCACAAAGAGTTTTTTTGTAAAACTATAATATAACCCATGTTCCTTTCCCAAGCTGCAAATAAATTGCTTTGAAGTGTCAAATGAGCTTCTCTTTTCTCTCTGTCTCGCCACTACTTTGTATGTCCACTTCCACATCCACCTTTGTAGTTTATATGCTGAATTATGAATAGATGTGCCGTGAAGAAGCAGGCGACCCGAGGCATGTACTCAGAGTGCATGAGTGATATGTCACTATGCTTTGTTTCTCTCACAAACACAGGAAATGCAATGGAATATTACATTTAATTAAAGAGCAGGCTGGCAGCTAGAGTTGGTTTAATTTTGTAGTGCATGTCTGTGTTGCATGGCTTCATCCCCGGTTTTCAATATTTCTGATTGGAGAGGTGGAGGTTTGTGGGAGCGGTGGGCAGGTGGGGCTTGTCAGAATGTTCTACTCTACATATGAATAAATCATAAGAAGGGGAGCAAAGTAAAACAGAAACCCTGTGGAGTCATCCCTGAGAGGATGAGTGATTGGAGTCAGTGCTCTTTCAGAAAGTGGAAGCCAGACTATGTTCTACATCAGTGAATCAATGCACAAACTTTGGGCTGCCTATCACATTTCGTGTTGAGGTGAAAACATATGGCAAGAGAAACAAGAAAACAGAAATGGTATGCAATCATTAGAGTCAACGTTCATTCATCCTTGCATTATCTGTAAATGTCTATCCTGTTTAAGGTTGCAGAATGGGGGTTGGAGCCTACCCCTGCTGTCATTGGCTGAGAGGCGGTTTACACTCTGGACAGGTCGCCAGGGCCAACACAGAGAGACATGCAAAACCAGACAACCATTCACACTGACATTCACACCTACGGTCAATTTAGAGTCACCAATTAAGCTAACATGCACGGCATTGGACTGTTGGAAGAAACCAGAGTATCCGGAGGAAAGCCAAGCCACTTTTTCTATCTCACGTGTCCTCACATTTCTTCATGTTTACTCTGAGTTTCATCAGGGAAACCCATATGTTCCCTGCAGGACGTCAAGCGTCGTAGTGCAACTGGAGATGATGGAGACACGATGAAGTCGGCCATCGCCACAGACAGTTCCACTGGCCCAGATGGGCTCTGAAGATTGCTCAGCATTTCCATCACTCAGCCAGCAGTCTCTTTTCATCTTTAGCCCATGGCCACAAATAAACACAACATCTGTGACACATAAATCACGAGACGAAGAGAAGAGAAGAAAGAGAAGAGAAGAAAAGAGAAAAGAAGAGAAGAGGAACAGCCAGGACTGTTAGAACATAAACAAGTTGTGTCTGACAATGGAGATTAAAGATGACACAGCCACTGATGTGTATTAAATCTAGGCAGAGCTTTCAGGAGAAAACCTTAGTTCCTTTTCACTTCCTCTCATTTTTGCTTTTCTTACAGATGCCCTTTGGGTATCAAACCGCTACTGTTGTTTTATTTGTCAAAACATGAGGCTGCACAAGGCTGATTTACTTCATTGGTCAGGTGGAGCAAAAATGACACTGGTTTATTTCAAGGGACCGCGGGCTATCACCTCCTCTCAGCACTTCTCAGCTTTGATTTAATTCGCACCAGGAAGTGTGGGTCAGATGGGGGAAAAAAAACATATGTCTCCCTCAGCTCGCACACAGCAGGCAATATCCTCACTTCCAGTAGAAACAGGCCTCTAAATATAGCCATGAAAATAGGCTGTGCTTTAAGACAACCAGCCCTCTTAGTACACTGTACTATATGAATACAGAATCTCACAATCTAAAACTTCTAATGAAGGGTCTTCATCGAGGAATGGTAAATTACAATGTATTTATTATGTCTTTCTATATAGTCTCTGTATATTCTGAATGGCTTCTCAGGATATAACCAGGCTGTATAAGGCCTAATCATACTCACACAACCTTGTAAACTCATACACTTGTGCGTGCACACACACAGAAACACACTATTTTTAGAAAAGCTTTTCACACGGCATTTCACACATTTGTAAAACATGTGCAAAACACACAAACGCCCACAACAAAGAAATGGCAGGAGTCAATCAGACAGTACTTGTGGCTTTGAGCTGAATGTGGCAATGCTAACGTGCTAGCAGTCCATCTACTGTAGTTAGTTAGATTCTAGTAGCTGTTGTGACTTGTCACTTAAAACCACAAATGTCAAGCCTACGGGATCACTAAAAGTCATCGTGATACATCATCTAGACATCATGAATGTCTAATACATTTCATGGCAGTCAAGCAACACTGCCATACTTTGTGTATGTTGTTAAAAACCTGTCAAAACCAATAAAAAGCTACGCCGAATATGTGAACATTATTCTTGATAGTCTCCATCTGAATGACATGAACGATGAAGCAGCCTGCGCAGATCTCTGGATGAGAGCAGCACATCAGCTCTACATTTCCTTCCATCTCTCCGCTGGGCCTTCACTTCAAACCTTGTTTTGGCTGAGTGCAAAAATAGACCTCCTCCGTCTCCCCTCCCTGGCATCAGCTCGGAATGCACAGCGGATGATTTTTCATAGGTTTGATATGCAAAATCCCCCTCAGAAGCAATAAAGTATCATTGGCTGTACAGGAATGGATGCTGTCACCTGCAAGTGTTCGCCGTGGGAATCAAAAGAGTGAGGAGTACAGTGGTTCCTGTCATGTTATGTCTTATCTAGTTTAACAGCTTCTCTGATACACCCAAAACATTTACTATCATTTACTACATAAAAGCTCAAGAGTCAGTTTGGACAAGCGATTTCCTATTGTTTTTTACATTCAGCCAGTGCGCAGCTAAATTAAACGTAAGAACTCAACTAAAGGAAAAAAACTTGTGTGTTTCTGCTTCTGATCTTTGACACCCATGGGATCTGAACTTTGGTCTCATTTCCACAAGTGTAGTCCACATCCGTTATCTTCTTGTGACTGTAAGTCTAGGCCTTCTTTCTCTTTTTCTCAGGAAGCATCTGAATAGACAAACTCTTCAGCCGCCCACTAACTTTATCATGTGGTCACCCGTCACTATGACAACAATCCAAACATATTTATTTAAAAGCTTATACAATTCTTGTTATCCCATCCATTGTGTATATACTGTAACTACTTTACCTTCAGAAGATTCTTCTTCTAAAATGTATGTTAAAGAGAAATATACTGTGTCAACTGTCAACTAATTATGCTTATTGAAAAGTACTTTAATAGCATCTTAACTTTCTGTCCTGAAAGACGAGATTCAAGGTAAACACTTGATTTTTATTGAAACAATCACACCTATCGATTCAGTAGCCACTTTTCATATGTCATATGATCCTCTCCTCAGCGCGTCAAGTTTTACCTGTTGTCAAGTGATCCAATTTTATTTGTATTCCACTTTATTTTTAATCAGTTTGTTTGCAGCAGTTGGGAAAAGCAAATTTTCAGACTGAAATAAAAGTTATAATTGTGGGCTAAGACTTGAATTTTTAAAAATAATGAGAGGAAGCAGTGGCAGCAGATTTATCTCTCTTGTTTTAGAGATTTAGAATAGATGCATAACAAGTGCTATGATGTCTGTAGTGGCTATTCTGATGTGGTCATGTAAACAACTTTCTCCCAGAGTTGTAAGTCTAAAAGCCTCGCTCCCTCGGGGCACAGTTTCTGCTTTCTGGTAACAGCAGGCCCCAGATTGGGCATTTATGAGTGTTTTTATGACTAACATACTCTGATGGGCTCCCACATCCCCCATGCTGTTGCACACTAACTGTGCAATATTACAATATGCAGCCACCTGGACCCTGACACCAGTGAAAACATAATTGTACTTGCAAGTTTATGTACACACACACACACTCACACACACACACTCTGGACAGATGGCTGTCATAAATGGCTGTATCTGTTAGCAAGTTGAAAGCAGTCCTTGGCAATGTGTCCCCTTCCCACACCTACCCACCAACCCACATACATGTTTCATCTCATCATGAGCTGAATGCACTCTTATACACAGAGAAAACATCTGTTGTAACAAGTCGTGGATTATGGCTAAAAAGAAACGCTTTAAGTATTTTAGTAAAACACTTCAAATCATTGACAATAAGTTGGATAAATGTGTGAAGAATGAAATATCCAGGCAAATAAAAGATAATAATCATGTGATGACCACAGCATCTACATTTGTTTTTGGTAATAGTTCTACTCACCTTTTCTCTCACCTTGAGTTCCTTACAATAAAGCTTATACAGTTTTCATATAATTATAGAGTAACACGTTTGATTTAAGTATTAGCTCCATTGGTTTGCATACACAATTGGTCAATAAAGCATACACATTGGATTATTTTTGTCATGTCTATGTTTAATTTTTCCTTCTTTGAGTTACTGCTGATAACTGTTGGTCCAGGAATGTTGGTCATTTTGGTAAAACATTGAACTGAGACTTATAGTGGGCTTAAATACTTTCTACTGGGCCCAACTACACCATGAATACAGGTGGGGGAGTGCTAAGTATTTAGTCAAACGGTCTGTCTATGCATTATTGGTAGTTTATTGCCATGTTGTTATATGTGGTCTAGTCAGGCAGTTTATATATACAATATATATATACATATACCAATATACATATATAGTTATATGTATATTGGTTATGTTGCTCCATTTGTGTCAGTCAGGTTTGGTCGGTTTTGTCTCTGTTGGAGGTTGTGTTACAGTTTTCTAGGTTTAGCTATCATACATATCATATCTTGGTATTTTGTGTAAATAACAAATACGAACCCCTGCCTTCTGTGTTCATCGGCTTGGTCCCCGACAAAAGATATGAGCCAAGCAGCCACTAGTAATGAGACACCATGTAAGCTTTGCTGTTTCCTTATTTTCATATCTCCAACACTGATCATCAAAGACCATATTAAATCATTCCCATTAAAAACAAGGCAGCTGGAAACATGAACAGAACAGCAAGGAACTGAATTTTCAACAAAGCTACTGAGCTAATGTTGGTTTAATTAGCTCAATAGCTGACAAACAGCAAGTGATGATTATCATTACAGAGGACAAATGGAGTCTGAGCTAAAACTGATGAGCCTGTGTACATCCTGAGAACCCATAATAAAAAAAGGATTTTTACTGATAAATTTGCCATTGGTATTGATTTTAGAAGTGCTGTATACAAATTACAATTTGCTTCAGCAACAGTAAATGAGGGAGGTCCGAGCTCAGGAAATGGTCGTTGTACAGTTGGAAGTGATTTTACAATCAGAGTTAATAAAAACTTTAACGTTTATTTTTTAAGCAAAGAGAAAACAGCATCTTTGCAGTTTATTCAAATAAATCTATTCCAAAGCAAAATGCAACAAAGGCAAAAACCTGTACCTTTATAGGTAAATAAAGGAGTCATCCATTGGGCTTTAACTGTTCTTCAGTGGAGGCCGCTTTTGACACTATTCAATTAAAACACAGATCAACACATTAAATGACATGTTAAACGTCCATGTTTAGCAATGCACAAACATACAATCTTTTGTTTCTATGCTTAGTCATCTGTCTTAGTCATATCTGTAAAAACACAGACTAGCAATAGTCTGACCAGCTCTAAGTGCTGTTTGCTCTTTTGTGGTTGCTGTTTAGCTGTTCCATCAGCCTGTTGGTCTGTGGGTGTTGGTGTGAGGAGCAGTTTGTGCTGCGCTGACTGTAACCACCCCACCTACATCCCTTAATCCGCACAAAGAGGTGGCACATAAGATTCACTGGTGGGTGAGCTGATAATTTCTGCTTTTCTCATGCATCAGGGCCCTTGGTGCATATAAATGTCATGTGGGGTGTGATTATCATGAGTGCATGTTTACTGAGTCTAATAACATGAAAACATGCTGCCATTTTTAAGTGTATGCTAGGACACCTGTGGCACCGTGGAGCACTAATGCCCTGTAATAGAAAATGTATCTCTGAAAGAAACCACTCAGTTGGTACCCAAAAATTTCCATTTCGCTGTGACTATAGAGATGCCATATGCCCTCACACTGAATATGAACAGTATGTAGTTTATAAAACGCTGTGTGACAACATGTTCATGTGGATGTGTGAGCGTTTGCATGTGTTTTCCTGGAACCAAAATTGAAGATGATCTGTAATTGGCTCCTAAACGTTCATACCATCTGTCAGCTGCCTAAATGATCTTCTTCATGTAACTTTTTTTTATTATAACAAATTTGCAAAACTTACATCGTTTCTATTGATTATTTTAAGTGAACTTTTGTGGAGAGATAATCCAAGGTCAACGGATGCTTTAATTAAATTTTGGTGGTGATCAAGATCAGGGATTTCCGACATTATATGATTATCCTAATCGTTATTATAATAGCGAGCTCATGTGCTAGAGGGAAGGTCTGGTAATCTCCAGCTCTTGTTAAAAAAGCTTATAAAGAAAGAAAAAAGTAACAAAATTATTTGTATTTGCAGTTTTGTGTATTCTTATTGCTATTCCTATGTTTGTACCTGACAATGAGATGCATGTGTGTGCAAGAAAGCATGTTTGCTCAAACAGGAAACAGTGATCTACAGTAGACAGATAAGGCAAGAGAATTACAAATCACAGTAGGACATGAAACAGCCAAGATTTACTGCCTCTATAGAGACGTATATGTATCAGACGTCTGTGCTGCACAATGCAGCAACATAAGGTAATTGAAAATCAGATTTTGTGAATTTAATACATCAACAGCCACGTCATTCAGGATTTTAGTCAATGACCTTATCAAGTACTTTGTATGTGTACGTGTTAAAAATAATCAATGCTAATTAGAGCTGTTGAAGTCAGCACCATCTGGGTCATGTGAATACTTTTTGATATTTTTAACCACTTAACACACAGCCCTCTCAGCACCATGAGTGAACAAATAGGGCTCCAATCAACACTTGTCCTATCAATGCAATTGTCAGTAAACAATCAAAATTCATTAATGCAGGAAAATGTGTTGTTCATGTGTGTTTTTTACATTTGGAGCAATGCATGTTCTTTAAAAAAACAGGTTACAAGCAGGAGAAATGGGGTAGAAAATGCATGTGACATGGTGAAAAAGCATGGTGTATAAATATTATTTGTGTGTGTGCATGTGTGTATGTGTGTGCTGTCACTGCATTAAAGCACAGATGAAAGCTGGCGGAGGGAATGTCTCTGGCTCAGTGGGAGACACTCTGATAACCCTCCGACAGTGAGGTGAGGGGGACTGTGAATTGCTGCTCCACTCAGCGCAGGCAGTGAAACGCCGAGATATCCAAATGGATGCGAGCGTAACACGCACACACACACGTTTTCAGCACCCAGAAACCAACAAACAAAAAGAAAAAAAGAATGTGTGGCATGGAGATAAAGGAAAAAAGAGAGAGAAAAGAGGTAAAATTATGAAACTGGCAGAAACAACGACAGACGTGCAGTGAGAGGCGGAGACAGAAAGACAGCTATAGGACAGACAAACAGAGAGGCTGAAAACAAACACGGATCCGTTCTGCCTCCCAGATCAAAAAGCCTTCTCTTCCAAATGTCAGGGCAGCTGGATACCAGACCTGCTTGTGCTTCTGTTGCACGATCATCTGCTCCCCTGGTTTGATTTGCTGGTCTTAAACCTTGACTATCAGATGTCCTGTGCAGCCAGAGCCCGCACTGCAATCTTTTATGGTTCATATTTGAGATACAGCTGGAGTAGCGCCAGAGAAGATGACCATTTCTCGCTGGATGAATTTATGCATTAGAGGTTGGGTGAGTGACACTAAGACAGACAGACCGGCACCTGGAGAAATATACAGTGAATTTTTCTCTGTGATTGTGACGCATCATCCCAGGTTGAGTATGTTTAGTCCACATAGGCCAATCATCTCTCTGTTTGCACATTGCACACCATTGCTCATCTCTCAGAGAAGAAAGTGAAAAGATTGTATATTTATCTGTGAAACCAGAAGATACTAATCAATTAGTCAAACTTCAAGCATGCCTAAAAGACATAAAGGCTTGAATGTCCTATCATTTCCTCTTTCTAAATTCAGACAACATGGAAGTTATTGTACTTGGGTCTAAAAATATGAGAAATATGCTGTCCAAACATATCGTTACTATTGATGGCATAACTTTGGCCACCAGAACTGCTGTAAGCAACCTTGGAGTTATTTTTGACCACGATTTGTCATTTACTTCCCACACAAAACAAATCTCTAGAACAGCCTTCTTCCACCTACGGAATATTGCCAAAATTAGGAGCATCCTGTCTCAAAGTGATGCTGAAAAACTGATCCATGCATTTGTTACCTCTAGGTTAGACTACTGTCATTCCATACCTCGGGGGTTTCCCAATAACTCCCCAAAAAGCCTTCAACTAATTCAAAACCCTGCAGCAAGAGTATTGACTGGAATCAGCAAGAGAGATCGAATTTCGCTTTTTCTAGCTTCTCTCCACTGGCTTTCCAATAAATATAGAATAGAATTTAAAACCCTCCTCCTTACAAACAAAACTCTTAATGGTCAAGCTCCTTCATATGCAAAAGACCTCATGGTGCCATATCGTCCGATTAGACCACTTCGGTCTCAGAATGCAGGCCTACTTGTGGTTCCCAGAATGGGAGGCAGAGCCTTTAGATATCAAGCTCCTCTCCTATGGAACCAGCTCCCAGTCCAGATTCGGGTGGCAGACACCCTCTCTACTTTTAAGACTAGGCTCAAAACCTTCCTTTTTGATAAAACCTGTAGTTAAATCTGCCGGTTCTGCTGGACATTTCATCCGTTAAAGGGAGTTTTTCCTCTCCACTGTTGCCTATAGCTGCTCAAAGTCGATTTATTTGTTTTTTCTCTACATACTTCTACAGTTTGACTGTATTATGCAAAGTGCCTTGAAGTTACTTTGTTGTGCCCCACACGCCACAACCAGATGGATGACAGCCCAATATTTAACCATTTATCCTAGCATTGCCTCAAACACATTTGCTTCTCTTTCCTTTGGGTTTTCCTTGTCTCCATCCCTCAACTCTGCTCTGACCACAGAGCTGAGTTCCAGCAGATATTCTTTTCTCCTCCAACTGTCACAAACCATGACATAACCTTTAAAAGCCCTTTGGCTCAGATTCTTACATCAGTCTGCTCTATTTCTGAGCTCCGCCATGCCATGATTGCTTCAGGTTTTCACCCAGTGCTCAGTCCGCTCTATTATTAACTCACCATAGCATGTAGCGCTCTGAAAAGAAGCCCAGATCAATAAAAGGAGTCCAGCACAGTGCGGTGTGTAATGTGATTCTCTTATTAAACTCTCGACACTGATGAAGCGGTGACATTTACCGAGCAACACCTTCATTTGCTTAGTTTTTCTTTGTTGAGTTACAAATGCACTTTTGGAAACACTTGTAAGTCACGTAGGCTATTCATGTTTGAAAGGAAGAGTTGAATGTGTTGGAAGCGGTGAAGGTAGGGGGGCTGTTGTCAGTATACGAGTACATAAGTCAGTAAACAACAAAGTTTGTATAAATGTACATGCTGTGTGTGTCAGCCATTCAACATCTTTATTTTTATCCCCGAGGCCTGTTGTAGTTCTTTGCAACTGCAACTTCCAGCTCTCTATGCTGAGTTATATTTATTTGAGGTCAGTAGTCACAAACTGCCTGAGCTCTGCTACATCACATTCAGTTCTTCAGCTCTTACTGGAGCCGTGTAATGTGACTGCAAATGAAGGTGGCACATTCTGTGTGTGGAGGCATCTGACATTAAGGCCCGTATTCCGTGCCCTCTAGCCTCAGGCCTAGTCTTGGCGCTTTTGAAGATACATGCCTGTTAGCAGCTCACATACGTGTACGAAAGCACACGCCAAAATGTGAGGCCGTGTATCTTTCATCTGTGAGCTGTCTGCATACATTACCGAGCTGGATTTGTAGTAAAAGCACCTTGGAGGAGGAGAAAAGTGGAAAATTATGAATTCCCCATCAATTCCATGGGGGGAGTTAAGGCTTTATTATACATGAGGCAGGGTGGGGGTTGTGGGTAAGAGTCATGGCTCTCATCTGTGAAAGATATATTTTTTACAGTGAGAACAAAATGTTAACACATAGGTATCAAATCCCAAGGCTACAACACTGCATATTATACATGCAGATACTGTGGATATAATATATTTATTACATGATAGGTGCGCTGCATGTTTGGAAATCGCTCACACCACTTTAGTACAACACATCTCAACAGACTTTGTCTGGCTCTACTGTTAAGCAATGGCAGTGGGGTGGGGTTCACACACACATATAGAGTGAAACACGTGTACACAAACAGTCAGCGGCCTCATCAGGAAGTAACACTCGTCTGAACACTGTGTTAGTGCTGTAATCAGAATCAATAAGTGAAGGCAGAAAAACAGCCTGACGAGGACGAGACAGATAGTGTGGGAGCAACACAGAGCGGCAGCCGTATAGATTTAAGCAGAGCAGATAAAGGCAGAAACTGATTGCACAAGCATACACAGACGCAGACAAGAAAACAAATCGGATGTACACATAAGTAAGCTTTTTTACAGGGGAGCCACGCTGACTCGATGCCAGGACTGTTTTATGGAGTTTCCTCCAGCTGATAGCAGCCAGACAGCCAACAAAGTATCCAGGTGGGAAAAGACAAAGCTTCCTCAGCCTCAGCTGTGTAGCTCCTGACTAGAAGCAGGAGCTACTGCTTTCAGCCTCAAAACACTACAATTAGGATCCTGCTGGGCAAAAAAAAAAATCTGAGTAAAACTAAATAAAAAAATAGAGGAGGACTTTTTTTCTGACATGATCCTGACTTCAGATTCAGAATGACAACCACAGTTAATTTGAAGATGTTTTCAAACCCTCATTTATATAAGATCACGGTCTCAGAAATTACATAAGTATAGTTTTATCACAGCACATTAAAGGTTTTATTTAAACAGGGGACGTAGCAGAAGCTGTGCAGATATGATTACAAGATTAGCTGCTTTTGAAAATATCCATGTCAGGTATAGAAATCCCCCTAAAAATACAATAATCAAGTATACTTCAGGCAGTTTATTAAGTTGTGCCTTTTCTCTTTGTACATGTATAGACACAGTGTGTAATAAAATGCAGGTTCTGATAGGCAGGTGCAGCACACACACAAACTAGGTAAAAAATCTGCACAGCCACAAAATATATGAAACTGTGAGAAAACTTGTGTTTTGCAACTTACAACTGCATTATTAATCTCATAAGTAAAAGAAAAGATATAACAATATAAGTAAAACAAAAAAAGTCACACGGTTTCTGCTTATTCTACTTCATTATAGATGCAGTAGTGTAGCTTGTGAAAATGGCTGAATATACGAAACGAAGTACATGCATATTAACATAATCCATAAAATCACACACACACACACACACACACACACACACACACACACACACACACACACACACACACACACACACACACCAAAGAAACCCAGAAACACACATACGTGTGCTGTTTGAGTTCGGAGGGTTGTGTGTGAGTGTTTGTAGCTGAGGGCAGCAGTATTGGTGATGGCTGTGGGACTCAGGGGCCCAGTGCCCTGCTTCTACCCACGGCCTTGCTGATCTGCTCTGCTAGAGATCTAAGCTCTTTGTTTTCACACACTGAAGCACATGCACACACACACACACACACACACACACACACACACACACACTCTCGAAAGCGCACATGGAAGAACACTGTGAGGCAGGGAGACACAAGAAAGAAAGCAAGGCTTCAAAAATATAAGACACAATCATATGTTTAAATTGAAGCTGTTTTTGTATTATTGAAACTGTTCACAGCTGGAATGTCCTTATTTGCAGCTCTAGCCACTTCAGACACTAAGATGACGCTGTGCTATGAAGCTAGACCTGCACTGACAAGACCATCCACAGAAAGGAAATGCAAATTAGAAGTGGATTTATTACATTTAAGATGCATTTCTTATGTAATTTAACATATTATCCTGTTATATTCCAGCATTGTCTCGTTCTCTGGCCTGCTTCCTTTCCCTTCTTTGTGTCTGTCTCTTATTACCGAGTACCCACTGGCCTAGCAGGCAAACACACAGTGGTAATAATTCACAGTCAATCTGTGCACTGGACCGCCGCACAGACTTATTTAAATACTGCCCACAGCCATTACTGTATCTCTCTGTCTCTATCATTATCCGTTCCCTCTCCTGCTTTGCTCACTTGACCTCCAAGTTCTTCCTGCCACTGCTGCTTCTACTGTTTTGTGTTCATCACTCATTTGTGTATTCACTGCATCACTCCTTCACCCTCCAATCATTTTTGTTTTGATCCCGGCTTTCAGTTCTTCCAACCCCTTTATCATACTCTTAGTTTTTATCTGTTCACCCAATCCTCAGAGCCCAGGGGTGAGTTGCCAGGATGCCAGGAAGCTCTGATTTACTTATCTATGTTTGTGGCCACTGGCAATAAGGCTAGAGTTCAGACAGAGAGCTCAGCAAGGGCTATGTCAGTGTGGGGAATTAGTATGCCGTCAAGATGCCTGGATGCGCATCCTGACTGAAGGCTGAATGAACGTGTGTGGACGGACATGTATAAAACATGTTCAGTCTCCTCCTGTGCCCTCTCTAGGATGATGCTGTATTCATGCATACTATACAGTACAACATCTCTATGGTTCTGGATATGTTCTGCACAAGCTGAATCAAGCAAATTGGAATGAATAATGCCTCTTCGTGAGCGCATTAAACTGGATGTGTAGAAAAGATTAAGGACGCTTATTTTGAAATGTTGAACACATTATAATATGAGGCAATCCTGAAAATGCTGTAAATACAACACTGAAATATTATCACATTATAACTTGATGTGATGAGTATGGTATTAATTTGCATACACTCTTTTAGCAACATAGTAACAATCATATTTATTTAGGGTCTTGTTATCATGCGTTATTCACTATTTTTTAAGTACATGAACCAACATCTGAGGAAAAAAGGCTTTTCACGATATCATTTTCTGACTCCTGTGGGACAGATAAAACTTTTTGTAGAAGTTTTCCACTCGGCCACTTTAAGATGACGCCTATTTATCGGAACCTGTGCTAATATAAAGAATTTGATGGTCTTTTTTTTTACTTTTCCAAATGAACATAATTATCTTTCAGCATTTAGCTGTTGTAGACTTTGAGATATAAACACAAACAGGTACAATTCGAACAATTAAACAAATTACGTGATTTCAATGGTGAGGCTGCACTATACTCAACAGACAAAGTAAATACTTTCCCTGTATTCAGTCAGCCAGAATTTCATTTTTTACTTCTTCTTACTCTTCTCCTTTTCAGCGGTGAAAACTCATGCATATAATTCATTTTTAAGTTCTTTTACTTCTTTTTCTGCAGACCGAGGCTGCAAAATCCAACATACTCATCACTCACATTCTAATTTATAAATATGATATTTAGTTTAATGGGAAGCCCAATGTGGATTCCAGTGCAACACAGGAGTAAATAATTCAATGAGCGGGTGAGAAAGTGAGTAAGGCAATAAGAGCATGGTGAGGTATGCAACCTGGGAATCAATCATCACCAGCTGCTGCCCACCATCTCTCCACATTTCTTTGTTGTTTTCTTTTGCTGCAGATTTCCCGCATCCTCTGCCCTTATTCTCTCTTTTCTTCCCTCTCTACCCCAGTGTTGCAATTTTCCACACAGCTGCAGGCAAATCTAGCTCAGGGTACCCATGGGCTGTGTTTATCCTAGTCTCAGGGCTCCCCAAGCAGGCAAGCAGGGGATAGAAGGATCCCACCACAGGTTCACCGGAGGTTCTCACAGCTTCACTGGGTGCCACCCTGCAGTGCACAGTTGCTGCTGACCCACAGGAGGCAAAAACACCATCATGGATGATGGATAGCTTGCTTATAGAGGACTGGAAATCTATTAAACCATTTGTGGAGCTCATAAGGTGCAAAAACTACTGTATACGACCCAGTTGGGAAAAGACAATGTAATAGAACTTGGTTTAAACATTCTTTCAATTTTGTTTTCTTAGATATTGCAAAAAAAGGAAGTTGTGGAAATGCATTCATTCTCCACAAACGCATCCCTGCGGTTACATAAGGCGTCATAAACAGCACCACACTTCCCCCTCTTTGTGGCTAGAGGGTTGCCAGGCAACTCCAAGAACGTCTGCCTGCCTGCAACCTTTTGTGGCACAGATACACACACACACACACACAAAATAATTTTAATCACCTGTTCTCTCCTGTAAGTGTCTTTCCTAAGAAGTAGATGAGGTTATCTGCGTTTATCTAGGCTAATGATGATGCTAAAGGAGAAGTCTAAATAGAGAACAGATACTGAACTGGACATCAGATGACATAAATTTCAAAACTAACTTCCTGGACAAAGTCAGCCAAAGGAACTTGGATCCATCTTGAGCCTACTCTCAGTTGGTCAGTTTGTCATCTTTGAAGTCACTTTCGTTCTATTTACAGTGTGTCTCATTCAGTTCCTCCAAAGCTGGATGTGATTAGTCAATAGGTGAAAATGGATGGGGAAAAACACAAAACAGACTAAGCTATTAATCACTTTCTGCTCAGCAAGCATCACCAAGTGTAATATGCTGAATTTGCTGAAAGCTTTGAATTCCCACGCAAGGTCTTGTCACTTTTGTCTAATTTTATAGATCTCCTTTCCTTATAAATGTGGAAAATGTGAGTCATAATCAGGAGGAACAGGACGTTGATTCTCACATCTGCCAATTTACTATTGCACTTCACACACTTGTACCTTGAACTGGTTATATTTATGAGAGCCTTTGTGTATGCAAAAAAAGCACATGTCCAGTTTAAATTGTATTTTAATTGTTCAAAGTTTAAATGTGGATTATTAAAATTTAAATAAACAACAAAACAAACTTGAAATAAATATTTTTGGACCCGCATTCACACCTCAGAGCCATTTTCCAGACAGAATTTTTTCAAGGCTGAAAACATTTTACATTTGCTGATTACCTGAGTTAAGCTTAAAAAAATAATAATTTGAGGTGTTTAAGTACAGAGAACTTTTTGTGATAGTTACCTGGAAGGGTGGGAAGGACACGTGTGCAAACAGAAAAAGAGGCTTGATGTTTTTTAGCTTTCAGGGTACAAATAATTCCACATGGGCTGACAGAAATGCCAGCTCTTGTGCTCCCTGCAGGGACATAGCCAGACAGGAATACAGAGAGAAAGAGAGACAGACAGACAGAAAGCAGGAGAGTAAGGAAAGATAGGGGTTTGAGTGTATGCATAAGAATAAAGAGAGATGATGCACAACATACAGAGGGAAATAGAAGGATAACAATGAAGTATAGTCATTTACAATAGCAAGCCAACAGACCTGTTTTGATAGCCTTTGGAATCTAATGTCGTCTTCTGATGCAAACCAGAAAAATCAGGCAGGAATGCAGTTATCTGTCCAAACACACACAGACACCATCCAGTAGTTTTCACTGTCGATATTTCATTCTCTTAATTGCTTTCAATGCCTTCTCCTCCACTGACTTAAGAGTTGGACCATGTGAAACCTGATAGAAGACATAATTTGTGCAATAATATGTTGAATTTAAAAGCTGATTAATATGTTACATATAAAAGCTGATTTTTTATTTCAGTAGTTCCCAGCTCAGCTGAGCAGTTCTAACTTCAAACGACTCGGTCAGTTAGCTTCTCTGGGTGGCTGCACTGAACCTTTAGATAGGTTGTCTCAACTTATTTACATTACTTTACTGCCAGCTCCTTCTGAAGGTCTCCCCCACAGAGGAAGAAAGGAGAAAATAGAGGAAATTCCCATAATAAGAAAGGGACTTTTCTGAGGAAATGGATTTGAACAAGTTGTCTACTCCTACCGATTCAATGCCTGGGGTTTTTATGCTCTGCATATCTGTGGAAACAAACAGACGGACCCAACATCCGTGTGGTTGTTTGGCTTGATTCTAGGACTGGACCGAGTGGGTAATTTCACACAAATAAAATAATTAGTTGTCGAATGTTGTTTACAATAATGCTGTATGAAGCAAGATGTGAGAGCAAAGTGCCTTCGACTGGTTTAGTTGTGTGTGGCTGTCTAACTGATACCACATAAAACAGTAAACGCTGTACCACAACTGCGGGTGGCAAAAGGCAGCCGGCTCTGTTGAAGGCAGTAGGTAAGGAGGAAAGAGCAGGGTGTACAAAGGTGCCATTTACCCCGCACATATCAGCACCACAGCAAGCCGCTAAATGTGTTTTTAATCTACTTAATCACATGGCCAGATGACAGTGACATTACCTTATCAGGTTTGAGTGTGTGTGTGTGTGTGTTCAATGTTCATAAGAGTGTGTATGCTTGTGCGACTTAATGGATTTCTCTCAGCTGATAAGCCTATACCTGCAGTGCAAAGTGCTTTCAGTGCAGATTCTAACAGCAAGTAACAAGGCAAAGCAAACCTTTAAAACAACATTTACTAGAGTGAGCCAATTTATTATTATAGTACAACAAGAAGCACGAATGATGTTTCATGGTATTTTAAAGACTGGAATATATCTATACTTGATTGGATGAATTTTGAGAAACTAATTTATAAATTGCTGTTCAAAGCGAAGCAGTGACACACTGACTTTCCGCTCTGGGCGTGAACAGGTTTGAAGTTGAGATGAAAAGGCGAAGCAGAGTTGTGGCTAACAGGTGTTTGGTGCTGACCTTCCCCCAGCGTATTCTCTATTCTTTTTAACTGTCTTTGATCAATTAAAATCCGTGTTAGAGAACCTGGTCAGGCTGCAGTGCCTTACCACAACATCAGAACAAAGGCTTCTGCCTCTCTCCATCCATCTCCCCGGAGCCCTCTAAAAAAAGGTTAATGGACTGGGATTGAAGTTCCAAAATATGAGCCAGTAAGACAAATGTGTGGCAGGAGGGAGAGGTAATTACAACGACAGAAGCATAGCCTTGCTGTCATAGTAAGCTGTCTGATAAAGTGCTAAATCCTCCTCCTCAAAACAGGAAAATGAAAACTAAGAGTCTGTAATTAGGGGCTGGACGCTCTAATTTGAGGGTCTACCTCCACGAGCCAGAAGTTGCTTTTATTGCCGAGCAAGTTCTGGATATTTGGTTATTACTATGATTTTCAATTATGCCAGATAGTGTCCAGGCCAAATAGAGCTGATGAAACATGTTAACCATCAAGTCAAGTTTCAAGTGTTATTCATTCACAGTAACAGCAAGTTACATAAAGATGTAGTTAGTGAGCTTTAGATGTGCTGGTCGCCAGATTGTTGAATCTGGAAAGAGCCAGGCAATCTGTTTTTCCTGTTTCCACTCACTCCAGTTATGCTAAGTTAAAGCTGGCTGCTGCCTAATCTTTCCTCGGAGACTGGTACCAGTCCTCTCATCCTGTGCTTGGCAAGAAAGTTAACAGGTGGATTTCGTCAAATAACAAATTGCAACACTCTGCAAAATTCGAAAGAAACTCTTCACAAATCACCTCTGCTAAGCTTTTGACCTTGTGTTTCCATCAGCCTATAAACTCTGAATCATTTACCAACTTGACTTGGTCCCAGACCGACTTAATCCATGGAGCCTCACCCAATTGCTCCAGGCCATGTTATTTATGAATTATTTAAAAACAGTAGCATTGCACACGAAATTAATATTCAGACATCTTCTATCATCTGCTATCAGCTCTCCCCCTCGTCCTCTCCGTCCTGTTATTTTGGTAACGATCTGTATTCCTGTGGCATTAGGTCGGTCAGGTCTTGTGCCCATTGATGCAGCGTGCCAGGCATGCTGAGTGAACTTAGACTGGGCCGCTCTGTTTTGTTACTTTACTCCTACAGTGGTTTACTGGCAGGTGATTTCTCTCTCTCCTTCCCCTTTCCCTTGCCTAATTTGGCTTCAAATCCTGAAAGTAACATCTGCTTTTCCACTCAGTATCTCAGCAGAGGAGCTTTTGAAATGCTGCTTTTGCATTGGTCCAAAGTGGTTTGGTTATTTGATATTTTCATAGCACACTCCACACCATTAAACGTTTAAAGAAGGCACAGCTCAGCAGTGAGCACAGTTCACTGACTCAATAAATTATGCATCAAAAAACATCTCTGGGCATTTCACTTGTTATAATGCAGTAGAAGTTTCGTGTCCTTTGAATTTCAAACTGAATGGCTCCCCCTAGTGCCGAGGACAGTCTCAAAGTCTGGAAGTTAGGCGACATCAAGCAGTTTTTTTCTTTTTTTTCTTCAACGGGGGGACGTGTCAGTCTGAATCAAGCAATGACTCCAGCTGGATAACAGGGTTCTTTTAATTATTCAAACCAACAGCTTGTTTTGGTCACATGCAATGATGCAGAACCATTTTCCATCCCTCAGTGTGATATGCCCTGCATCCACTCTCACTGACAGTATTTTCTTTAATGTCCAGTTCACATTTGAAATCGAAAATGTCAGCAATTCCTGAGATATTTTGGGATACTGAAGAATTATTAAACACCATGAAAAACAAATCTGGGCAGTTCATTTTAAAAAAATATATTGTATATGTGCTCAGTATGTGTGATAGCCCTTATGGATTGTGTTAACCTCGAATTATGTGTTTGTGGTGTTTACTTAACACAAACCAACTTCACACATAATGAATTACTCAAACTAAAGCTAAAGGACGTAACAAAATTTAAATTTCTTCGACATACACTGCTGTTATATGTATTTTATTAAAATGCAAAGTAGGATGTTTTGTCTGTAGATTGATTTTATTGAACATCTATTAATCTTCCTTGAATTTACTGAGTTTTTTTGTCCACCGGCTTGTAAAATGTCAAGCTTAGCCGTTCCATAAAACTCATACATGTAATTCTGAAGGATTTTATGGAAGACTACATAATAATAAGGAGCTGTCTGTGATTTGTTTAGTCAAGACTTCATGTTCTGTGGTCTTTCCTGCTGCTATTGGCTACGTCTGCTGGACTGATTAAGCAGATAGTCTTTGTGAATGCGTATTTATTTGTGTGCTAATTTTGTTCATGGCTGTTTGTGATGCTCTGGAACATTTATGTTTGTTTAATTTTCCATCTTTACAGAGCATTCTGTAAAATCTCAAGGAGGATTTCAGTAAGAAAAAAACTAGTGAGGAATGTGTTTCTAAGCCCACACTAACAGGTGGATGACCTATTAGTACTTAAGAGTACTCAAATAAAAAACATAATAACATAATAGAGTGGCTTTATTAATTAACTAAATGACAAATCTTAAAGATTACAATCAGTGTGTGGGTGAACATGTATGTATGAGAAATCACTCTGGAAACCTCCCAGTAGTCAAGCACGAGGTGTATAAAAAAATCAAAGTCAGTTTTGAATTCTGCAAGCCTGCATTCTGATGTTTGTCAGGTCTGAGCTGGCAAGAACACTGTTGACAGTTGGACCGTGGGAATGGCATCTACGAAGATGCATCTGTGAAATGTTCCACTTATGCAAGAAAAAAATAACTATTTTTATCATGGCAAACAAAAACCAGAATGACAATAGAGCCAGCAAAGATAATTAACTGCAATGAGTCAATCTAAACTCTCAGCTAGGCCACGATCAGAAATGCTTATGAGGATATTAAACAACAGGGTCATAGAGACTGTGGCCTTCAAAGGTAAAAAACTAACAAAAAAGACTGGCAAGATTTGGTTGCATCACGCATTTCGTGTTATGGTATACAATCTCTGTAAACGGCAGAAAATAACAGTGATGAACAAAATACTGTACGTCTTACTTCTAGTTGAATAAAATGTAATCGAAAGCAGCCTACATAAAAAGACACATCCGCACGTCTGTGTTTACCATCCAGGAAGCTAATTTGCTACTAATATCCTTTGTCCCACATGAATGAGGAAATGCACCATTTCCCATTCTGACTGCAAAACTAAGACCAAATGCATCAGCGATTATTATCAACACTTACAAGCCCTCAGTGCTTTCTCAGAGAAGGCATTTTCTACTAAACAGTCAGAGTTATACAAGAGATGAATTACTAAGCAAGCTGGTGAAATTAGACTTTAAACTCTGTATCTTTGGTGTCAAGTTGATACAGTGCATTAATTCACGAGATCCACTGTTGGCTGAAGCTGAAGCAGCTGAGGCTTGAATTGATTCTGTCTTGCAGAGTTAATCTGTGAGAAATCCTTGTAGCTCTGTAAATAAAGCAACAACTCTGCAGGCAATTTAATATTGCTTTGGTCTGAAAGAGCAAAGCTGGAATTCGTTTCAAACTTTTGCTGATACAAATATTGCACTTGCATTCATTCACACTCCCAAAAAAGACAGCAGAAATTTACTTATTGCATTTATGGACAACTCTCATCTAGGGGAACAGACTGAGCCAAAAACCTGATTGTGTTAATACAGCAATCATAGAGTGTAAACACCAGAATATTGTTACGATGACCTGAATTACTCTGAGCACTTTGTCCATCGCCTGTATGCTGCAATTTGTTTTTTTATCTTAATTTGTTCAGTTTGTATAACTGTCTCACAAGAGCGACATTTGATTGTTGTTCCTTCATTTTTGAAATTCTCACCAATATTTATCTACCCCTCTACGTTTATTACTAGAAAATGTGAGAACATGTACATGCATTTTGGCATAATCAGCATTACTTGAGACGTTAGCGTTCACTGCAATGCAGAATAGTATTTTCTAAAGCATTGCAGTATTTATCCTGCGGAGCCCATCGCAGAAGCCAGTAATGATATGCCAACAATAAAGACATTACAGTGGAATATGTCAATATCATGTTCTATTTTCATATTTCATTATGAACACGTTGGAGCTCCACGAACAGGCCCCCCGATTCCGGTACTAAAGAGTTTGTACAATTTGTACAATGAGCTTCAAAGTAAACACCTGTTTGGTATAGCGTTTAAACAAAATTTATATATATATGAATTCGCATAAAGTGTACATCTCCAAAGTTATGGTGTCTGGAACGGCCTACAGAAAAATACACACCGGGTCAAACTCGACAAACCCGACATAACTTTCTGGACATTGCATCACGCGCGAACACACGCGATGCTTGTTCCTTTTCCCGGATTGGCCAGAGATGCCGGGAACCCTCCTCGTGACGTGCCGGCCGCTATAAATACGGCGAGCCTGTTTCCCGCGTCACACAGCCCTGGTTTATGAGGGAAAATGTATCGTTGCGGCCAACAGTCTATCTTCAAGATCGCTTTCATCTGCTCTTTATTCACTGTGCCAAGGGAATATTTTCATTTTACGAGACAATACAATAAAAGCTGGTCGTGTATTGGCTGATTATTGTAGAAATTATACATTTGCACGAAAATGCCAAGGACTAAGAAGAGGAATACCAGGGGTAAGTAACTAAACGACCGCATTGCTTTTTGGCCTTGCTAATTTGAGTTGCGTTTGTCGGCGGTAGTTGTAGTTCTGAGCGTGTTACCAGGCCGTTGAGTTGAGTTGAACGTGTTTCCGCTGTGGACTACAACCGTTAGAGGAAGGCCCGAGCTAAAGCTAACAGCCGTGGTCAGACAAAGCATCGTTGTTACTGACCAGACATGCAATCAAACATGACAATGTTTTTATTTTATATTTACCGGCGTGCTCGTGTTATGGTCATACATGAGCTTTGACTTCCAAAAGGCTTTAAAAATGGCCAGATTATACAACCTTCCCTCAGCTAGCTAACGTTAGCCTAATACCAACTGACCGCTAGCAAGCACAACATTGGCTGTTAGAAGAAGTGAATTCAAATATATATACAATTATTCGACAACTTGACAGCTTCTTTTAACGCCTCTCAGCTCGACAGATGAGCAAATAAACGTTTTGTGAGCATACACAACACAGACGTATCGTTTAGATGGAAGAGTGAACCACTCAGGACAATGTGAGCAGGCCGGCATGTTAGCACATTGATCTTAATGAAACTTCAGCCGAGTTTGTGGGCAGCGGGATCCATTCGGACTAAAGTTGGCTCACTTGAGGCAGATAACGTTAATCATTCGGTTTATTGATCGTTCCTGTTCAGCCACAGGAGGAGGACATTTTGGAAAGCGGGCTGCTGGAAAACAGGCGGCGCCCGGTTCTCTGGAACAGCTGTTGGGTGGGGGGTGAGGGGGGGGGAAGTCCACGTCAACGAGTTCACATAGAAATGTCCTCAGTTCGGTGATTGAAATGGCCTTTTTATACGACTGGCAATGTTTTATATGCTCGTCATAAAGCAGTGACGTATGTTACACGGTTCTAGAACTTCTACCAGGAGTCAACTCGGGTCAAGACAGAAAGGATTTTATTTAGCCAGATTCTGGTTACACCGCACAAGCGTTAAGGAAGTACTTGCCTACACTTGGTCTATTTATGTTCCTGATGAACAAGACAATTAAATGTCTAGTTTTGTGAAATGAATAGTCTCAAGGTTTCCACACCATTTAGCTGTGAAAATTCACAACTCTCCCACACTCATCTGCGTTTCAGGAGGACCTTTAAAATAACCTGCCTGGATTTTCCACCATGCCTTTTATCTGTAGGTTTTCACTGCATCTAACACTGTTGCACAACGATCTGGTGTGGAGAACTGACCTCCTTCTGTACTTGATGACACCCTCTTATTTACCTCAGTCCTGCGTTTTTGGACTGCTCCAGCCTGCTTTGGTATATCTTCTTGGCAGCCGAGGCAGTAATTTCTGTGGTGGATTTTTAAGATAATACTATCGTGTCCTGACAGTTTACTTGTGCTGAGCTATGTCTTTCCAGCCTGAACATTATATCGTATGTGCACTACAGAACTTTGAGTTGGCCTTGACCCTCACAACGTGGTGTATTTTTATATTAGATAATGAAAGTAAGAGCAGGGGAAAACGTGCAAAGCACATTACAGATTAGATAACAGCATTTGCTTCAGTACCTGACTGGAAATTGCGCACACAAAGACCTGCCGCTTATTAGACTTGGACTTATAATTCCTTTTCTTATTTTTAGGGGGGCAGCATGGAAATGTGCAGCCTTTCAGTGATGAGGATGCCTCCATTGAGACCCTCAGTCATTGCAGCAGCTTCAGCGATGCCACCAGTGTAGCAGATGATGGTAGGTTTGTTTACTGGCAATGGATTTGTCTGTACTATGAGTTATATGGTTTTTGTTTAAACTTGTGAGAACACATGCTGTCAGAGGTGTGTGTTCATTCATCATACAGGAATGCACTAGATGTTTAGATTATCTTACTTCAAATTGTGATACGAAATGACTTATGCACCTATTTTAGTAAAACCACTAGGTTACAAGCTAGTTTTTTTTATAGAATGTAGAATAAATGAATGAATGTTTATTCACCACATCTTGTTGTCTCTAGGTGGAGAGGCAAGTGAAGACGCTGCCCAGGAGGATTTTCAGTATAAGCTGAAGGGATTCATAGACAGCACAGTGGATAAGAGGTGAAAACCTTCTAAACTCACATTATCAATCTTAAATAGCAGGTTATAAACAAATTTAATGTCTTGCATCATTTTTCATTGATGTTTAAATTAAAGGACAGAATTTCCTCTTTTTTTCTCAGTGCTAAGACCAGACAGGGGGCACTGGATGGGCTTAAAGCAGCAATGGCCACACGGATCCTGTACGAGTTTATCTCAGAGAGAAGAATGACCATCACAGACAGCATTGAACGCTGCCTCAAGAAAGGTACTTTCGTTTAAGTTCCCCAGTATTGGAATTAGTATTTCTTGTAATTTGCCCTTTTATTTTCATATGGCTTGTTTTTTTTTGGTGTGTGTGACATATAAACAGAAGTCATCTCAGTTTTAAGCTGTGTGTTTTAAATGTGCTTGTGGGAAACTGGATTAAAGGGAAAAGTTAATGACCACCATTCTTACTATCAGGCAAAGGTGAAGAGCAGCGAGCAGCAGCTTCTTTAGCCTGCCTGTTGTGTATCCAGCTGGGCTCAGGCATTGAGAGCGAAGAGGTGTTCAAAACCCTGAAACCTATTTTCAAAAACATTCTGGCCGATGGATCAGCAAACATACAAGCCCGACAGGCTGTGAGTACCAGATTTTGTTGGTAGTGGAGTAATATATTTTATTTTATGGAAGAATGCATTGTTGACTGTCAAATCAGCAGCCAACTGAACAAATGTTTCTGCTTTTCCTGATAGGTGGCAACAAGTCTGGGCCTTTGTACTTTAGTTGCTGAAGATGACATTTTGGTAAGTTCTTGATTCGGTTCTTTTACTGTGGTTTGACCACATCTGTCTGCAGTGGTGTATTTGTCAGTTGTGTACTTGCACTTGTTATCATTGGTGATATTGTGCTTCATCTTTTAACATTCATAATGTCAACTGCTGGACTCTAGTTTGCCCCAATTAATCACTCTAAGGCTAAAACTTTTTGGTTGACACTTCAGCCTAGTTTAAGCCCCAGTCTCCAATCTTAATGTGAATTCTGCCGGTTCCTTTTCTAGGACGTGCATGCCACCATGGAATGCTTTGAGAACCTGTTCACCCGGTCGTACGCAAAAGCGGATGGTACTTGTCCTTCGATGAGTCCCCAGACAAGCCAGCTCCACACAAATGCCTTGCTGTCTTGGGCGCTGCTGCTAACCATCTGCACAGCTAACCAGCTCAAAGATGTCCTCCACAAGTAAGACTCACGGTCTAAGCCTTTAAACACATTTTATAATTACTCTTAATGTTTAACTGCAACTCTGTGTAAAAGGAAAAATGTATATGAAAATCCAAAAAAGTCAAATCCCTCTGTTTGTGGTGCAGACATCTGCCCAAACTGCCACGGTTGCTGGAGAGTGAGGATGTGAACATGAGAATTGCTGCAGGCGAGACCATTGCACTTCTTTTTGAGCTGGCCAGAGACATGGACTCTGTAAGTTTACACCCATGCCATTAATTTCCCACCATGTTTAGTCCAATAAAATTAGATAAGTTTTTCTGTCTTCTCAGTACGGTTTTGTTTTTTAAAATAATTTTCTATTTATCATAAATTAAGAATTTGTTTGTCCCCCTTCAGGACTTTGAGTTTGATGATTGGGACGCACTTTGTGACAAACTTAATGCACTGGCCACAGACTGCAACAAGCACAGAGCCAAGACGGACAAGAGGAAGCAGCGGTCTGTGTTCAGGGATGTTCTCAAGGCTGTGGAGGTAAGTGTCAAGAGTCAGTTGCTTTCCTGGGCTGGTTTTAGTTGACATTTTAGTCATTTCAGTTTTTGCCCTGTGTGTATTTTTAAAATGGCCTATTTTAAATATTTGGGCATTGTGTTTAAGAGTGTTTCTGGGCATTTCCTCAATTCCTTTTATTTTTTCCAGGAGGGTGATTTCCAATCTGAAGCCATTCGATTTGGGACAGAGCGCATGACCATTGATACCTGGGTTAGAAAGAGGACATATGATGCCTTTAGAGAGTTTGTTGGTTCTGGCATGAACTACCATCTTCAGGTATATTTTTAATACATGCCAGAGTATGGGATAAATGTGCAGTATGTGCACAAAGACATTTTAGACATACTGTAGTCCTGCCTGATGTCAGAAGGCAGCATTGATTTAGGATAATATTAAACATTGTCTTACACGCTATCTTTTTTTTAAATCTCTTGTTAGGCAAATGAATTCATCAGAGATGTGTTTGAACTGGGACCACCCATGTTAGTGGATGCAGCCACAATGAAGACCATGAAAATCTCTCGCTTTGAAAGGGTATGGGTATAATCAGACATCTTTCTAATATTTTCCGAGTAAAAAGAACAAAACTCTCATTTTTAAGCTGTAGGGTGGGTTGTCTGAACCTTTCCTTTCTTTTTCAGCACCTTCACAATTCAGCTGCATTCAAAGCTCGGACCAAGGCCAGAAGCAAGTTTAGGGACAAGAGGGTAGATGTAGGAGAATTTTAAACTTCTCTTTTTTTAACTTTAATAACCTATTTATCACGCTTTTGGTGACTTGACTGTATTCATAGTGCTCCCTGAAATGTATATTTTAAATATCAAACATTCACTTTCTGTAGACTTAAATACATGGCTGTCACAGGTGCAATGCCCTGCCGTGGAAAAACATCTTTTCTTTTTATAGCCACTTTTTTTTTATTCTACAGGAGTCAAGTATTTGATAATAAAACAGTAAGGTTTGGTTAGTATAAATTTAATATATCCACACACAGTGGTGTTGTACATATAGTGTATATTTATTTCTCTTCATGCTAATTTACTTTTTTTTTAACCTTGTAATAAGTTACATAATTTCGCCAGCCTTGGTTTTGCACCACATAGTTAGATTTAGTAATGTGAAAACACATGTTGTAGCTGACCTAACCCTCTGATGGATTGGTTTTGTTGTTAACTCTGTACAATGTGTTATTTTTGTTGTATTCTTGTCCTGGGTATTTTATCTAAAGGGCAGGATGGTGAAATAAACTGAAAAGCTATAAAAAAAAATCTTGTTTATTGTGTGTATACTGTGCATAACTCAGTGGTCAATTTAGTCATTTTGCTAGAAATGAAAATCGCAGTAGATGGGTGATGTAATTATTTCATGCAAAGAGGGTTTTACAAATCGCTGCTACTTTGAAGCCATATGTACAAAGTACTGTATTTTTAAAGGTATGCTCCTTGCAGATTGGAAATGTAAATCATTCTTTCATCAGCATAATTACTGTATTTGTATGCAGCTATACATTTGATGACAATGTCTTAAAGGCCTTTATCATCTTGTTAATAAGTGGTTATGTGGTCACTGCAAGGACCTTTGCCAAATCTCATCTTAAAGACTGGAATATTTTATTACTTTTAAACAAAATCCTTCATATATAAATGTTTTGACCTCTACTTGTCTGTCACTGATGTTTGCCTGATCATCAAATTCATTCAAAAAGGACAGTGAGAAAATTGTACATGTTTCAGAGGTGATCTTCAGCTAAAGGACATGCTGTGAAACCTCTGCACTTTCATTTCCTAAATGCTTAGTTTGGAGGATTCTGTTAAGAGCTTCAAACAAAGACCAAAACCAGTGGTTTGCTTCACAACATGACCTGAGAGGCCTCTGCCAAAATGTAGCTGGTACCCACGTTTCTCAAAAACCATAACATTGCATAACAGTCTACAGTTGGGAGTCCAGTGTGCCACACTAGTGTTGCCCCTAGCTACAGGCCTACAGCATAAATGGACACAACCAGTAAGTTAATTTATTTTGCTTGTAGCTATTCATATCAGATTTTGTGCAGCTCCCTCTGCACCTCAAACCCTTTAAATTGTTCTCACACATGGAAATACCCTTAAAGAGTAACAATCTGGGGAATTTCTCGTCAACTTTGTGCTTTCCTGCATTAACTGATTGGCTGACCACTTGGGGGCAGCAGAAACAACCTGTCCAAACACTGTTGTGTTAGGTGATGACTTATTAATAAGCTATTTTCCTGGTAACCTGGCAACCTCCTTCTACCTTCGTTTTTATCTTCACCAAAACAAATTTTACACAATTCAAGGTGCTTTACATCAGCAAAACAAAGCTGCTTGTTTTATATTATAAAAATAGCTAATCAAAACCCTTAAATGTGAAGGTGAAACTTCAGAGGGCTTCAGAATCTTTTATTCTTTCAAATCAAACACTTTTCTGAATTTTCCGAAATTTCTGCTGATAGAAAGTAAGTTAGAAATTAGCTGTGACTGCTCTGAGGTCCTCTGGTTGTTTTTGCACACCTGAATCTTACACTGTGCGCAGTGAATAGATGGCTAGAAGATGACCTGAGGGGTCTGACCAAGCTATAGTCAACTTCTCTTTTGTACTGCGAGCCAACAAAGAGATGTAGGAAATGGACAAAATGTTGAGAGGACAGTGAGACAGCAGTGAGGTAGAAGACATTAAAACACCCTGTAAAACTAAGGGAATTTGATAAACCTCTGTGGGTCCATCGCTACGAGCAACCTCGTGCACATAGTCAGGAGAAAATGGCACTGTTTGCAAAAGTTGGCCATAAATTGTGGTCCAATCTTCATCAAAGTCATACATATCATAACCGAATTTCTAAGCTAACACAACCAGTTATCATTTTTTTAGGTCTTTAATAAACACACCCATTAAATATATAATGTAATGGTGGGCAAAGTAACAACAGTGTTTTAATAAATGCTGATCCATGTTTGGTATCAAACATCTCTCCACAACGTTCAGGAGGAATTTCGGACCATTCTCTGTTAAAGAACAGCGTCAGTTCAGCCATTTACTTAGGATGTCTTGCGTGAACGGCTTTGTAGAGGTTATTTAACAGCATCTCTTTTGGGTTGAGTTCTGGGCTCTGACTGGGGCACTGCAAAATGAGGATTTTGTGTCTCTGAAGTCATTCTGCAGTGGATTTACTTAAATGTTTGTGGTCTTAGTTTTCTGCCGATGTTTTCAAGTTGGTACGTATCTCATACGTTGAGTCTTTGTGTGCTTAATGGATGAGTTCAAGATTGTGTGAGTGTATTTTATCAGCTGTCCAATTTATGCAGAAAAATAGAAAATAGCAAACATTGCTGTTACTTGTACACACACTAAATCCCTTGTTTTTACACATAGTGGCCACTTTATTAGGTACAATCCATTCATTTCAAATACAGTAATGTAACAACCACCTCTCCATAATAAACAAAGAGTAGAATTATCACCTTTATAAAAGGTTCGACGGAACAACTGAGTAGAAAAGTGGCCAGTGGTTGTATAATGGTTGTAGCAGCTTTAAATCTACTTAATCAAGATTTATTAGAATTTAACGCTTGACACCACATTTGCTCCAGTATTCTTACACCATAAACTGTATGACTTGTCTGTAAACACTCATCATTTGATTAGGTCCTTCCTACTGTATGTTGGCAGGCGAAGTCAGGCTGATAGAAAGTAAGGCAGAGAATGCTAAGAAACCATATGAATTATTCATGTCAGTCTGTTGAATACAAAAAAAAGGCTATGCAATTAGGAGCGATAAATGAGGATCAAACGAGTAAGAGGTGTGATATGGTATCTTCGGTTTAATCAATAATTACTTTCATTTGTGCGTCATTATGCCCTCCACACAATTTAGAAGTCCAAATGCTCTCTTTCATCGGCTTACTGGCTGAGCAATTACTTCTTTAGTGTTTTGTTGTGTGCAAGTAGAAAAAAGCTGCAGAAAATTCAATATGCTTGAGGAGATGCAGCACAATAGAATATGTGATTGTGGTGTGTGGAGGAGCAAAGCAGTGAGTCCATATGAAGGATTTCAAGAAAAAATGATCTAGTTGTATCTCAGCTGATTGTTGCCACTCACTGTTTAACGTAACTGATATTGGAAGGTCATTGATTTTAACTGGGATCCATTTTTAGTTTGTTATTTACTGTGACACACATTGGCAGCAAGAAGGACATGAAGCCAAACCACTGAACATGTGCGGTAGTAACACACACACACACACACACACCACACAGATGGGCCTGTTTGCACACACCCCCTCCAGATGGATTCTTTTCAGCAGCTAATCAGGTTAATGTATTTATTACAATTGTGTTTTTCTGGCACCTCTGCAGCTGTTGCTGTGCCACCTACTATAGATGAGCCTGTTTCGTTTTGAATGCCTGACGCTGACACTAGTGTGCCACCCACATATACTTCCCTCCCTACCGCTGCCTCATCATCCTCCTACTTTTCCCTCCATTATCTCCTTTTCCTAGCCCTAGTTGCTCCCTGGGGCAAGACATATACAGTAGCTATCACTATGAAATATGTATAGAGAGATTAGCAGCACTTTGTCACCTACTGAGTGTTGTGTGTTCTCCATCCTAAGATGCTAGGGGGCTTGTTGTTGTGACTGATAAAATGGCTGGTGCCTCTGATGACTGCAATTATGCAGCATACATTTATCAAAAGGGTGATTTATCCCACTCTCTGTCACCTTGTGGGACGCTGATGTGCCAAAGACTGCGATAAACTGCAAATTCCTCAAAGTGATTTGTGCTTTAAAATTCAAATAGTCGAAACTTGTAGTTTGGTGACTGATTTTGTAATGCACCTGAGATGACTCTTAATGAAAACTAAACCTGCGTCTCGGCCTACTCAGCTTTTCTAGTTGGTTTCTATATCAAACATGCTGCTTTAGATCAGCTGGAATAATCAGGTGGCTGTACAGATAGTGGAGAGATAGCACACACATTCTGAAGAACATTGCCACAGCATGAACATGACAACTCAGGAGATAACAAAGGTTTATAGTGAATGTCTCTTCGTATTTTAACCCACTTCTTGTATCGATATTAAGTATTGAGCTGCAGCATCACCATAGAAACACAGAAAAGATGCGTTTTCATTATTTAGCATATTGCACCTATCCCAAAGTCACCATCACAATAAATTGTTTGCTCTGAACCTATTTACAAATTCACACACAAGTTAAGTGAGAGGAGTGTGAAGAGAAAGTGAGAAATGTTAATGGGTCTACTTATGAAGTGAGACGTGGAGAATATTGGCAGACTCCCAGAGGGAGGATATTAACTGTTTTTCCAAGTGGAGCACTCTGAGCCATAAATCACCGGTCATACTGCTGGAGTATATTGGGCCGAGTTTTTACTATCTGTGTGAAGCAGAGTGACTCATGTTCTGTAGAGTCCCACACACGGCCTCGCTCATTCAAGCAAGCAGGAGCACGCCCAGACGTGAGTCCTTCCACAGGGTATTGTGTGTTTGTTCTGCTGGTTTGCGTGATGCTCATATTTCGGGTTTCTAAATATCTAATATCACAGCGTGTCTTTGTGTTCATTTTTTGTGATACAGACAAAACAACATGCGAGGCTGCTCAGATTATTGAGTCAAAGACGTTTTACATTATGTCAAAGCAAAACTACACACTTAAATTCAAGTGTTGTGACCCAACAGCGTGGTTTGCATAAGATCTGTCAAAACAGGTCAAAGGTCACACGAGTTACTATATGTTAATAGTTCCTTCTTCTCTGCAGTACTAACCTATACTAATATTATATTCAGATCGTATTATTATTATTATGGTCAGAGATTATTAATGATATAGTTTATATCATAGTATTTATAATGATCATTTTTATTTTAGCTTCAAATCTGATCACTTCTCCTCCCACCACCTTCTCAGTGTAGCAGGGGTGTCCAATCACATTTTTAGGGGAATGTGATTGGACATTGGCGTGTGCACCTACACAGTTTGTGTATACACCATGAGTGTGCACTGGTAAGTCACAACCATCTTTAAGATTGTTAAGTTATTAAAATGGTTATTGTCAGAAGGATACTTCCAAGCTTCAGTATCACCAATATCACTATTGTCTCATACTGGATTCCACTTACTGTTCATAACAGTGAGATTTTACTTCAGGTTTATGATATTCTTCCAATGTCTCTGCAGTAAAATAGTTTTTGGCTGAAGATGGTAAAGTTCATTCATACTGCACTTTTCTAGAGCATGAGAGAAATAAAAACACAAGCTACGAATCATCTCAGTGGTAAAGTCCTAATGTAATTAGGCCCTGTTTAATTCAGTTCAATTTAACTTTATTTATATAGCGCCAATTTACAACAAAGTCATCTCAAGGCACTTTACATAATAAAGTCAAGAGTGTTAATTTTTGCTTACAGTGCTGTTGATATTACTGAGCTGTGCATGTCAGAGTAATAATGATGTCAAGACGAGTGTAATTGCACACTTCACCAGGTGGTGGCAGTCTTTCACCATTAGGCTGTTTGTTGCATCAAAACTCAAATTCCACTGTGATCACCTCTGCACCTGCAACCGAGCAGAACTGTCCATACTCAGAGGGGAATTTGAGTTAGAAATATGAAAGATTTTGTGAAGTGAATGGGTTAATTTTTCATCTAAACCCACTTGATTATAAAGTAGACGTCTTGCTAAATTACCCCCAAAATATCACACTAACCTTTTGTGTGAGTCAGACATTGTTTGTGTTTATACTCTGATCCATTTTGAATAGACAACCCTGACTCCAGCTCGCGGGTCACAAAAGCAAACAATATCAGTGAAACATCTAATTGCTGAATTCCTCACATCTCATTCATCCCTCAGCGAAACCGAGCAGACTTTATTTCATAGTGTGCAAAGCTGACACCATATGGAACGTGATCGTAGACTTGAAATAGAGTCAAGCGGTACACATTTGTCGTGCTGGGCGCAGATGCATTGTTGCCCACACACTGTGTGACTCATAGCTACTGTACACTCACACACAAACACGCTCGTTTAAAGCCATGTATGCACAAGTGCACATGCGCGGATGAACAGTGTCACACTTCCCTCCTTCTCCTCCTCCTTCCCAACAATCTATGTCCTCCTCCTCTCTCCGTCTCTCTCTCTCTCTCTCATAATATGGGCCAGTGAGAAGCGCAGACCCCTGTCAGGGCTGACAACTGTTCACCGGATGATGCCACAGAGTGGAGGCAAGAGGCCATAGTTAAGGGGATGACAGTCTGTGTGCAGCAACATCAGTCCCACACATACGTAGAGATGCAGCACATGTGCACAGTCAACAGCTTTTTGACAGAATAGATTTATAGGTGGTAAATGAATCCATCCTGTCAAATCGAATAAATCTATCCTGTGCTATTTGATCTCCCACCAAGTCGCCCAGTAAATAGTCAAGACGCTCTAGAAATTAGCATCTGCAGCTAAATCTGCACATGTGGGAGGCCGAGGCTTTATCTCCTGTTTTAAAGCACTGACTCAGCCGGAACCACACGCGGCACCTCGTTGACAAGGGGGAGAGATACAGGGTTTCCCTCCTTGTCAAGTCCCATTATCAGCTGCTGAGAACCAAACTACGGCTTATAGATTTTTTTTAAATGAGTCAGGAACTGATGAACATTTTTGTCCTTTAAACCCTGACAAACATCTTTATTAGGGGACAGTACAGCACATTAGAGAAGCAAGGGAATGGTTTGACATTTGTGGAAATAGGTTAATTCGCTTTCTTGCCAAGGCTTTGATGAAACGATCAATGCAACTCTTGTATTTGCATTGCTAAATCTGAAGCTACAGCCACCACGACCTTTAAAGCCCCACAACAATGTGTTGTTTTTCACTTTGGTGTTTGTATGAATTACACCAACAAGATTCATTGTGCTAATTAGTGAAATTGGAACGATGGCGGTTTGTTTTTTCTTTTTACTTATTCATAGAACCAAGCTACCAGTGACTAGTTGCAGCTCTTTAGGATCACTTTAAAAATTTATATTTTGACTTTTAGTTGTCCTGATGGTCCAGTATTTTTACAACCACATAACTGCAGATGTAGTTTGAATCTAAAATCTGCTTCAGATTTGTCTGTTGGCATCATATAAGGTGCATTTATTCCACACTATAAATATCTGCAACTCAGGGTGGACATTATATTCCAACATATGTTTGTGCTATTGTACAGTGGATATTACCTGTACATGGTGCCTCGGCTGCAGCTCCCTCTAAAGCCGCACACTCGAGTTTGTAACAGTCTGAACAGTCTATGCAGATAATTTTTTTATGACCCAGTGCTGTGGCCTGCAGTGCTGTTCCCACAGTGTCTCCACTATGAACATGGCCACTGTGTTTATGCTGTGTCTTTTAACCTATTCGCACAACAAAGAAGGTTTTCTCCAAAACTGGAGATAATTGATCACACAGACAGAGAAATGTCTGTTCTGTATCTGACATTGATCTTCGCCTACTCAGAAACCTAAAGTTTCCATCAGCCGTATGCTGAACTCATATTGCCTGAGGGACCTCTATCTGCACATCAGCTGTGCTGAAATCAATTTCTGCCTCATACAAGTTGGGCAAATTTTCTGTTCAATCGTAATTATCCAGCCACAGACTCGCGTGTGTGTGTGTGTGTGTATTAGACAAGCATGTGTCTCCTGTGTTTATAGGATATCGTAATAATGAATTCATTAAGTCATCTATTAATCTCGCACTCATGGGACGAAGCAGCTCAGCTCAGTTTTCAATGTACACAGTAGATTAGAACAGGCGTGGCAGTCTGTGTGACATGCCAGCTCCCACACAAGACTTGAATACAGAGGAGACCAGACAGATTTTATGGATGTTACGAGCCACGCACTCACTCTGGAGCAAGACAGCACAAACACACACTTTTCCCCTCACCCAGATGCAAAGACGACCCTCCAACCGTACACTCATGCATCACACTACTGTTTCGCCTTGCCAGGGAGGTTGTTGCCAAGGCTCAGAATGAGCGAGTTGATTGGCCGACCCTGCTCATCACCGTAGGAACTCACCAGTTGGATTGGCTGGGTCCATAAAGGAAGCTTTTCAAGACGTTTTCCCATCTTGTCCTGCACCAACCACTGGATCTTTCATTACTCTCTATTATTGCCACACACTGCTCAGCCAATTTAATTAGCTCAGCTTCACAGTGGTGTTTTTTTTTCCTTTATTGCTTTTAAGCAAGTGTGAGGTGAATAAAGGGGGTACATTATTTTTCTAGTAAAGATCTATCCACATTCTAATATGAATGATTATTCTGGTAAGAAATTGTCAGAGCAGTATATTTATTCCCACTAGTTATTGGATAAGCAGCACACGAGGAGTGTTATATTCCACTGTATATGTAGTGATAATGTACGAGCCCATAATCATAAATACAAATCAGAATAAAAATCCTCTGTAAATCAACCAGCATGAGCAGCACACACGGACACTTTTCTTGTGCCGGGTTTATATCTGTTGATAAGCACCAATGACAAAATATGTCCTCGGCCTCAGGGTGAGCACACTTGTGTGTGTGTCTGCGTGCATGACGGTAAACATGTGTGGGCATGACAGTGTGCCTCATGCCGCTGGCTGTGTGTGTCTGTGCACATGTGGGAGCGCTGCGATGTATGTGCTGAATTAAACAAGGTCACTCGGTACAAGGCTGATCGCTCTGACCCCCCCACCAACACACACACACACACACACACACACACTAAAAGAATAACATGTGCAGGGATCGTTTAATGGTTTGCATCCCGGCCACCAGAGGAACATCACAAATAAACAAACGCTAATAAAATGACATGTGACATACAATGAAGCTACTGGATGGTATGTTTGTACTAAGATGATCATTAGTGGTTTCTGGCCTTTTTGGTTTATTATTCTTTCAAATATGATTTAACCATTTTGAAAACAAAAAAGTAATGTTTTTTCTGGCAAAGATTTAAAAAATAGAGACCCATGAATTGAGCAGACAATTAGCTAAGCTTAACATTGGGACTGAAGATGGAGAAAAAAATGTGTCCACCAGCTCGAAAAATGCTCACGAGTCAAAAACAGTGTCTTCTTTTCCTTACATACTAATACATTGTTCTTATTTGTATATTAAATTTTGATTAAATCTAATTCATTATAATCATCCAGACAATTAGAAAAACACACAAAGACCATATTTTATGTGCAGCAAAAATTATAAGTCGTGTTCCGAAACCTTTGATTTAGTTTACAGCCGACTTCAGTAAACAACATTTGGGTTGGTTTAGATCCACTGTTTTTAAGTATTGGCTTAAAAAAATTGGGGGTTTGAAGTGATACATGTGGAAATCACATCTGGAAAGAATATAAAACTTACCCTGTTTAAGTTGTTTTAACAAATTAACCTATTTGTGAACATACAGCAAATTTTAATTTAGTAAGTGATGTGGTTTTAAGACTGGATGTCATTTCAGCTGTAAATCACCAAACCTTTGCTTACTGATTTATTTTGGTGGCACGTGGCTCTTAATGGAACAACATTCTCCTCCTCTCTAACAGCCAACCTTATCTTTATGCCTTCAGTAAGGCGTGATCGAGAGAGCACAAGCTAAGAAGACACCAATTATTGTCAGTTAGCTGTACACCGTATACCTGTCACACTTTTTACTAGGCATTCAGAGTTCAAATGTACTCCATCATCACTTTTTACAAGGGCCGATGAATGTGTTGATGTTATTTATAGGCAGCTGTTTTCCCTCCCAGCAGCGCTGTCACCTCTCACGTGTTTACGGCACCCCCTCGTTCACCTCTCCGGTGACAGGAAGTTGGGTTTAATAATAGGAAACTTGCCACTTTTCACTCAAGTACTTGTATTGTCAGTGTCATTTTCAGCAGGGGTGGGAAGAAATCTCAGAGAAGCTCTCTCATGAAGCCACCATACTGTCTTAATTGTGCTGTGTGCTACTGGAAAGATGAATTGAGCTGGCAAAGTATCACATCTGTCTGATGGTTAATGGTAATTCAGGAAGCACATGCAGTGCACACACAAACATGTTCATCACATAACACTATGTGAGAATCTTTATTTCTATTTACAACTTTGGAGACTCAAGACAATTAGTAAATCTTGCACCTTTTCTCAATGGAGCAGGCACAAAAACCATTATGCAAACTGACGTTTATGGGCATTTCTACTTCCCTTGATGCAGACCTGTGGATTTGGAAACGAGCCTTGTGCACGTGCACTCATTTTCACCATCATTAGGATTTATAAAGCAGAACAAGGCAAATGCATCTTTATAAATCTGATGAAAAAATGCACGTGCATGTGTCTGTCCACACTCACAGTTTTAGTTGTGAATCTACACAGAGTTTGCGCCTCTGACTCCATGACTTGCTCGTAGCCCTACACGCCAACTTTCTCAACACTGTGTCGACACCTTTAAGCCGCTAACACAAATGCTGCACTAAGGATAACTGCGACTGTCCAAATGTGCTATTTTATAAGCTAATTGGATTCTCTCACTGAACTCAAACCACACACCAACTGTGAGAGTGTTTTTCTTCACAAAGAATGCCCAGAACAGTCATCCATCCACTTATCCATCATCTTTAACTATTCATCCTGTTTAGGGTCGTGCGGCAGGGTCCACCCTGGACAGGTCTCCTGTCTATCTCAGAGCCAACACAGACAGACAACCGTTCACACTCACATTTGCAGCTACGGGGAATTTAGAGTCACCAGTTAACCTAAACATGCATGTCTTTGGACTGTGGGAGGAAACTCCACACAGAAATGCCACAGCTGGGACCTTGTAGCTGTGAGGCCGCAGCACTAACATCTGCCTGTCATATTACCAAGAATTATAATTGAGATCTCACCTAGTTCAAACAAGAGTAAAACTACTGGCCTCTCCTACCGAGCGCTCATAACTGATTTAAATGTACCCGTAGACCTGATAGCTCGAGGCATGACACTACGGCCACAGACGGACCAGATAACCTCCTATCACTCCTTAGAGCTCCACGGTCGTCAGTTCAGACTTAGGTAACAAATCTCGGGTTTGTGCTTAGTGGAAACATGCCCCTAGAAACAGTGAACGGAGTGACATGATTCATGTTCCCATTATGTTTTGTCCGAGCTCCCCGAAAAAGCTGAGCTACTCCAAAATCTTCCCCGTAGCCCGTGGCAACTGCGGCAGTATACCCTGTGGGTTACATTTATCCCGGGCTGGGACTCACTGTTGTAAACAGCTGATGCTGTCGTTCTTCTTGGTGGGACAGGCTCCCCACCCCCTGCCCCCAACCAGCACTTTTGAAATGGATTCAAATAAGCAGCACACATTAAAATGTTTAGTCATATTCTTCAGCTCTTTTAATTTTCCTCTTAATGATGTTTAGCTGCCTTAAGTATATCTGCTGACTCAGCTGTTCATGGATGTTCAATTAAAGGGTCAGTGCAGAGAATTTAGTCTTAAATGCCGACTGTTTACGTGTCACTTATGGTTTGGCTCGCTCTCTTAGTCCTTCATAGATGTTTACTGTCTGTGTGCAGGATGTCTAGGCTTAAGTGGTTCTTAGGATGTGTGTCACTGGCTTCCTCAGCACTGCTTTGTTGTTTTCACGGAGAAAATTGCTCCAGCTCTTGTCAAGAAGCCTCCGTTTCTGGACCTACGGCTCTTGTTTTTGTACATGTTCTGTTGCTCCATCTCTAAACTACGACGTGTTTAAATCTGTACGGTGTCAGAATGATAAAGGTCTAGGAACAGTGTCGTCAATGAGCTTTTGCAAGACTACAGTAAACAACATGGTCTCGCTGTAGAAATTACAATATTATTGACGTTATTAAAACACAACAATTCTGACGGCTGGGTTTTGCTTTCAGTCGCAATCCTCAGGGTAAAGAACATGCTAATTTACGTTTAACCAACCTGCTGCAACCATCCTGCTTTTGTTCTCTGTGAAGAAGATGGTAAGATACAAAAGAAAAGGACAATGAAGAAAACTGCAAGAAAGACTTGAGATCTATTACACTGAGTTACAGCTCTGCATGGAGGCGAAAACCTACAGACAATGTCACTGTATTGATTCGTCAGGACCAGAGCCCAGACCCTGTCAAAAGGAAAGGTTAAGTAGTTTTTACTAAAAGCTACTTGAGTGGGAAATGGGGCGGAATAGCAAAAGCCAGGGGTTTTTGTTCAAAATACATAAAAGAGTACTTTATTAAGGAAAAGTCAGAGCCAATTTTGAGGCAAAGTAATAAAGAAGAGGAAACTGAACTCACAGTGTTGAATAAAAACCGGGAAACACAAGATGGGTTAGTGTGAAGCAGAGCGTAGAATTCAAACTTTAATGACATTTGTGCTTTGAAAGAGAATCTGCTGTGACCAGTAGCACATAGTGGCTTGTTTTGCATTATTGCTGTAAAGTTTAGACTAAAATTGCTTTGCATCTGACACCACAGAGTTATTTTGTCATTTATGACTTTGCTTGCTTTTTTCTTATTCTACCATTCTTCTTCTTTTAGCATTTACTTAGGGCCTGTCAACTGTGGCCACAAACGGCACAACAAATGTTACAAAGACTTGCTTTTAAACTTAATGTAATGTGAAGCTGAGTGGGAGTCGTCTGCGACATTGGAGAAGTAGCTAGAAAATGCATATGCTCACACTATTTGAAACTTTAGAGACAGATGAGAATATAAAAGATGTGCAAAAATGTAACTAAAGATTTACTAAAATAAAGCTCCTTGACAGCTGAGGCAGAAGATGCAACCACCTCCAGTCTCCCAGAAATAACCTGCATTTATTATGTGTTAGTAGTTGGATGTCAGGGCCACATTGGGTGCTTTGCGATGCAATACTATATGCCAATTTTGCCACTATAAAATAAGCGAAAATAAATCTAATGTGTTCATGCCAGGTTTTGCTAACTGGAGGCCAATAAACAGCGTGCTGGGTTATGATGCTCAGCAAATAATACATACCAGGGTAAGCACTGTGTCAGTCTTAAAGATGCCAAGTAAAATACAATTTTTAAAGAATAATGTTTGATGGGGGGGAAAATAGCTGAAATAACTGATTCCAGATGATTGCACTAACCAACCCAAACAAACACAGGAACAAATAAAAAATATATTTTTAGACATTTAAAAAAAGCCCCAGCAACTGTCATTCTGTGGCTGAGCAATCGTCTTTCTGCTTTAACGTGGTGCAGCTTGCTTGAGTGCAAAGACTGATACATTTCACTCACGCATAAATCCAGATTCAAAAAGAAAACATGCTTAAAGACAGTAGCTCACCGCTGCTGAGCCAATGCTCATTCACAGCTTATTAGATAATGAAACTGAGCAAACCATGTGTGGTGAACCGGTAAGATGTGGTATGGGTGTCACACTGTTTTACACTAACTACATCAATAAATCGTACGGTGACTGCCAAAGGTGTGTACTATGAAACTGAACACTGGCTGCAGAACGACATTTAAGTATTGTACGCTATGCCTCAAGTAATGAGGATGTCTGAAGATATGGTTAGAATGCTGTTAGTGTCACAGAGTTACAGAAATGCATCAATCAGCCAGTGGCGGACAGGGATCAGCATGGGGTGAATGTTCAGTAATGTCGGCGCTTAATGACGGGTGTCTTATATCTGCATATGGAGCTGCAAAAGCTGCAGAGGCCTGTCCATCCCAGCATTTAAAGCAGCAAACGGATGTTAATCGCTTCACCGTATGTGTCGAACTTCTACGTTTTGAAGAGTTGTGCAAAAATGCAAAAGAGTTACTGTGGTGATGCGCCTTTTCTGCGTAACTGTAACTGTCTAGACGGAGAAGCTCCCAACGAGCCACAAAGACTAATGATAAAACACAAAAGCATTTCAGATGAGCTAACGGCATCATTCTTTTATGAAGCAATATGTGGAATTGTCTCTTCAAGGAAGGGATTATAATTTTAAAAGGTGCAACATACAAAGACGTCACCATCAGTGGCCATAAATTTAAACACGGGTCATGAACATCTACTGTAGCTATGAAAAAAAAACACTAATCAGACAAAAACATTATGACCATTATGACATTATGACTCCAGTACAACTCTACTACCCACTCTGACCTTAATAATTAACACGTACCAGAATTATCACCTTTCTGCCTTATAACCACATAAAAGTAGTATTCATGGCGGAGCTGTTGTATTGGATCATATTCAGTTTGACAGATGGTCATGTTATGCCTAACTGATTATTATTATGTCCATTGCACAAATGGTACAATGTCCTCATACTGACATGTAAATAAGAGTTTAAAGTTTCTGCTGAGACTTAAAGTCTAATAACATATTTTGTACTTCCACCTTTATACTGTGTCCATAATTCTTCCACGTGTACATGTTTGGCACCTCTGGTTAGACAGTAATCTGCATTTTTTTGCCTTGTACGTGTACATGTGTAATGACAGTAAACTAAAACACAACTTAATCTTATCTACAAACATTTCTTCTTTAACCTTTCTCCGAGGTCATGGACGGGTTATCAGTGCGATGGGTACGTAAGTGAAAATAAGTGTTCCCAGGATTCACTTTAAGATGTGGAACTGATTCCTGTTAGAAAAAATGATATTGATCTATCCTCATCCCTCATGATGTCAGATATTGCTTTGAGTCTGGTTCACACACAGAGAAATAGAGGTTGAAACAAAGTTTACTGAATTGCACATGAAATTGATTAACATTTCCCCGACTAATACACAAACTGAACTGCAGATCTTGCGTCTTACAAATAAATCAACTAGGATAATCACATTATGAAAATCAGGCTGATGAGGCCAAAGCACCCAGGAGAATGTGCTTCAGTCAGAAAAATTTGCCCCCTGACAAAATAAAAACTCAGCTGATGTGCTATTTCAGGTGCCGGGAAATGTCGGTCGCAGAATATAATGAACTGAATCATAACTCTCTGCTGTCACATCGCCTCATTCACTCAGTCATGAGATGTTAACCACATCCAATGAGAGCGCGCGCTCCTCTCAGCCAATGAGTCGCTATGACAACAGCACTTGACAAGGGAAATTGGGTTTGATGTCTTGGAAAAACAACTCTTGGCATCAAAAGGGGGCTGCTTACTGAGCGAGCCCCTCGTGGAGATGACTGCGAAGGAGTCCGTCCACTCCACTGGATGATGGAGCTTGTAAATGTAATTCACATCATCTGTTTCGATTTTGTCGAAGACAGAGAGCTTATGAATAACTAGTCTTATTGTATCCTCGCAGACAATGAGCATCAGTGTCAATGGGATGTCAGTGGGATGAGTTTCCCTTCATCTATTAACCTCTGGATGGGTGGCCGTGAACCTGAGACCCCCACAACTCATTACTGATGCTTTCTAATTAGTCTTTGGGTTCTCTTTGATCCCATATCTTGTTATTCACCACTGTGGCTCCTTTGCCCTTTGGAAATAGCAAAATCATTTATTCTCATGCTGTGATTTACAGTTATCGCGTGTCGAGGCCGGGCTAGGTAATTTGGAGATGAAAATGAGCAGGGACAGGAGGAGAGTTCAAGTGTGTAACTCATTTCCACCTTCACATCCTCTTCCTCTTTCTCCTCCCACATATGAAGGTAATAACTCAAGTCTTTGTGTGCTCCGATAACTATGTGGCCTTTGTTAAGGGCACCACATCTCCAGGCATTTCGGTCTCAAGGTTGTCCTCAGCTCCGAAAGTGAACCTCGGTGAAAGCGATCGGCGTGCATCTCAGTCAAAGGCAGATGGCTTTTGGATAACAGTTGAGCGCTCGAGGATGCCAAACGGAGAAATTTCCACATCAAAAAAACAGTTGGCAACATTTCCGCTCAGGTGAAATTACAGTCAGTGTTCACACTGCAGCTGCAGGTACTTCTAAGACATGGTGCTGCTTTGAAAGAGCAAGACTGATAAAGAAATCATATTGAATGTAACCTGGTGTGAAGATCAAATATAATTGAACAAGGTAATGTATCATTTCCTAGAGTACAAACTGCGCTGAATGACCAAAAACGCCATGTAGGTGGTGGATCCGTGTGCCTGTTTTTCTCCATAAATAATCAGTGTGACTAGTATCGCACGCCTCTTTTCTATCAGAGGCTCCATCTTCTCCTTTTCCTCTGACGATCCCACTAAATCTCTCCGCAGCAAACTGATAGAAAGGGGACATCAGCCTTAGGACCTGTAAGTAAGGCCTTAGACCTGGTGCAATGGGGGCAGTAAACATGGATGATTTGCTCCGAAACACCTTGAAACCACCCGACCTCATCCCTGAGGCTGGACACAAGAGTGTGTGTGTGGGCAGGGAGGAAAAGAACAGGTGAGCAAAGGAGGACAAGGAGAGTTGTAGGCTGCACGGGGAGATTTTAAACATTTATGCACGAGTGTGTTTTTAAGGAAAGTAGGGAAAGGAGATGCCTTCGCGACATGTACTAAACTGATTGCTCAGCTAGTGTAAGTTTGGTGTGTGTGTGTTTGCGTGTATGTTATGTATGGTTTGATTGCTCGGTCATTGAAGTGGTCCTAATCAAATTGTGAAGAGCGAAAAACACTTGATCCCCTGTAACTGAATTAAATCGTGACTGGGCATAGAATGGACACACACACAAAGCTTCGAGGGTCTGCCTCCCCCAAAACAGCAGCTGACATTTATTGTGCGATTGATTGTAGCCATGGACAGCATGGCCTCAGATGACCTACATCGGTGGTTCCAAGTCTTTGCTTGTGTGATGTCCCCTGTCAGCTGAGCGGAATTCTCATCTTTGGATGTTATCAATAATTTAGCCTGATGCTTAGGTCTGTTTGGCCAGTCTTTTAACTACTGTTTTAACTTTAAGCACATTTAACCAGTTATTTTTAATAATTTTAATCCATTTACAAATCTAGTGTTGAGGTGTTACCAGCTCTAGGAATAATCAAGAGAAAACAGCCTTTCTGAGTCCAGAACGATCCTAATGTCCTTATTTAAATCGTGGATTCATTTACAGTTGCATTGCAGCTTTTGCCGTTAAACCAAATGCGGTGTGTGTGTGTGTGTGTGTGTGTGTGTGTGTGTGTGTGTGTGTGTGTGAATTCATGTGTGTATTGGAGATGAGCCACCTGCCAATACCGCCATCAATATCTGTTCATCTAATAAATGCACAATCTTGCAAAATAAAATTGAGTATCATTCACAGTTGCCAGCAGGACCATATTGAGATCTATTGATTGCCTGTGTTTCCACTCGCCTGCAGCGGCGGCGGCCAAGGGCCCATTGGTTTTGAGATGAGATGTGATCAGTGCAGCTGCCAAACAAGTGCAGCGACAGTGGGTGCAACTCAGCAGAGTTTTCAGTAGTACACTCGCTGGCACTTAACCTTGAAGCTGTGTTCAACCTCATAATGAATAATGCCCTTGGGAGGGAGAGGGAGTGTGGCGGGCAGGACAGGAGGAGGTGCGGTGGAAGGGGAGGCAAGGTGAGAGAGAAAGACAGCAAGAAAGACACTGGTGGAGTGTGCATGAAAACAGGGGAAGGGACTGTGGGAAGGTTGTATAGCAGGAGAGTGTGTGCATGTGTGTGTGGAGGAGGAGGGAGATGGGAGGAGGAGAGGGAGGAGTTGAGCAGGAAAGGATGCCAGAAAGGTCACTAGGCAAAAATGATGAAGTCATCTGTATTAGATTTTCTGTGTCTGCAGCCTGGACGGGAGCTGCCTGCACGGCAGAGAGGTGAGCTGCATATACCTGCAGCCAGAGCCCCTCAGGCATGAGCAGCTCATCACTTTTATGGGTTCATGGAGCGTTTTCATCAATATCAAGGCTTTGTTCAATTTACGTTGCTCTTCTACATCTTGGTTAACATATTTGGTTAGATAACGTTAGGAGAATAAATTGTGACATCCTAATAAGAGTCTGCGAGGATCTGATAAGCCACCAGGAGGAACAGTTTATGGTACATTTACGACAATTTGAAACATATTTCTCTAAAAGGAAAACTCTGTCACACTTCTTCATGTGGCTGTTTGTGTTAGTAGCTGGAGTCTGGTTTCCTACCTGACACAGAGGAAGAACATGATGATGATGATGATGATGCATGCAAGTTATCTCGCTTTACACCCTGTCAAAGCCGTTTTAAGTTATGGTAATGCAAATTGAACGTGCTACTTGAACCAGTGATTTGTGGCTTGCTTGTACTCTGGAGCAGCCACAGGAAATGTAAAACGTCTTTTACTGCAGTGACTGCCATTGGCTGTCAGAAACGCGTCAAAGTAACAAGACACAATCATTGTTGTAGCTGCTTTACAAGTGTTTGCTGTAATATTAAGTTGCACTTGCTGTTACCATGGCAACAACTTTAATAAAGCATCTGAATTAAAGACATTTTCGCTCGACGAATCTCTGTGTGGCTGTCTGTTTGCACGTCTGTCTCATATTTCCCCTCAAAGCTGCTGTGCATAAATCCAATAATTGTTCCCCCAAAGTTTGGAGAGTGCCTTTCTCCAGGGCACTGCGTCCCTCTCTCTACCCACCTCTGCGACTGCTAAACCAGTGATGCAACAAATAAGCAATCCGCTCCCTGTGGCCCAGGACAGCTCTAACTCTGCAGCCTCTGCAGCGGAGGCCGTTCCCGCTTCTCACGACTCTGACATTCAACAGCATTTGGACATTAAAATAGTTGAAACCTTTCTTTTCTATTCTGCAGATAGGATAATACGTATAGATTCAGACAAGTGTTTGAGGAAAGGAAAGTTTTGTAACAATAGTGAAGAACTGAGCTTTTATTTGTTTGGTGCCTTAATTTTCCTATTGACTGACCAAATGTAGACAAATTGAATAAAGTTAAGGTGTTGCAGTGCTGCTACCTTTCATTGCAAAGTTTGCTAGTGAAAAGTTTCCTTAAACACCTAAAATGTCATCATCACTTTTAGCCGCGGTGGCAAACAGCTAAATTACAATGTTGTGGAATAACTATTTTACCCTGACTTTCGACAAACCAACAAAAAGGAAGAAAACAGTCCAAAAGGAAAAAAAAACACATCAATATTAAAATATATATGCCGGGACCCTTCCTGTGCACACCAGGTGTGCAGCAGGCGACCATCAAGACCTACTATCAGTTGGGTCGGTAAAGAATAGAAGAGCCTGGAACTACAGAAAAGAGTCAAACGGAAAGGAAAGATGTTTCTTCAGGAGAGCAGAGGTTGAATCAGGTACAAGCGTGGGCGCTTCTTATTACCTTATATTTCCTCGCTCGCTGGGTGTCCCAGCTGTTAGTTAGTTTGGTTCCACCTGTCAAAGTGAAGTCACACTTGCACTGTCTCTGTCTCGGCTGCGAACATTCACCCCATCTTTCTTTCACCTCACTTCCAGACTGTGTGACTGACAAACTCAAGAATGAGTTTCCTGTTTAAGTGCGACATTGCCAGCAGTGTTTTCTTGGTGGTTCACGTTGTAAAAAGGTATAAACCAGACTAATATGTAACATGTCATTATTCCCTCTGCTTGGCAAACAGATGTCGGAGTGTTGTCTATTTTCTAAGTCTGGGCAAAAATTGTAAGTTATGTATTCGGCCCGGGAGGTTTGGCCTCTGTTCTCATCTGCCAATGTCAGTATCAGTGACGAGTAAAGTGCAGTGTAAGGGCAGTTTTGCCTTAATTATAAAATGGATGTTGATGACAATGCTGTTATAGGAGCTGATACAGCATCTAACTTCTCTACACATATTTCAAAAGACGGAGGACAATCAGCTTCTGCTTAATCGCCCATTTCACCAGTTGCCCTTAGCTGTGGTCAGAAAGCGCCATAAAGGTGTAAGCAACTGCATCCATCCGTGAGCTCACGTCTGAAAATCAATCCAGTCATTTCTCGAGTGACTCAGAAGAAAATTTTCAAGTCTTAATAATTGGGATTCAGTTGATACGGAGTTGCTGCCACTACAGTTTCAACTCTTCACATCTCTAAGAGCTCTTTGCATGATTGGTTGTGATTTCTCAAGCAGAACCCCGAGCGGACGACAAGCCGACGCGACATCATTGGAAATGTCAAGGCAGGTTGATCAGCGCGCTGTCAAATGAAAGCTGCCAATTACCTCGCAACCAATCATGCAGCACGCAGGTTCGCATGCAGATTAGCCACGGTGTGTTTTTCAGACGCCAAATGTTTGGTATTTTTACCATTCAGAGCTATCACGCGAAGCTGTATGTGTTCTTGTTAAATGATGCAGCCCTGCTGTCGGTGGACGCAGCGAAGGGTTCGTTTGTCTCACTCCCATATCTAAACATAAGTGTTTGGCTACTCAGACAGAAAGAGAGAAAAATATCCGGCTGTGTCATGCCGCTTCCCCAAAAAGAAAAAAATATGACAGAGTGCATTATTCATCACATTGCGACACTAATAAATTCACTACGTTGTGTGTGCACAAGGGGAGTGTAAGTGGAAAAAAGGTTAAATGTGGAAAAGCTAAAATGTGGAAATGCAGTGCACCAGGAGGCCAATCTGTCACGCCGCTGTAAACCTCTATTACAAGGAATGCCCGAGTATTTCTGCACATATAAATCACTTGACTAATATGACCATAGCATGGCGGTTGACCACAGACCCCAGGTGCTAACTGCTATAAAAAAAAAAAAAAAAAAAAACAGCAGCAGAAAACACTTGCACAGAAATAACTCCTTGCCGTATCCTGCAGTCCGGTTGTATTGACCCGAAAGGCAGAAAGCAATTTCAGCTGCGAGTACTCGCATTATTACTGGTCCTGATGGAAATGAATGGTGGGGTGGGGAGCTCGACAGGGTAATGCCTCACATTCCTGCTGTCGGTGGTCAGGCGTTTCCTAAGGTTTCGTGCCGCCTGTGGCACAGGTCGACGCGCACACGAAAACGCAGAAAGACACACATTCACCGCTGGTAGCCATTGATGCATTTGTAGTCACTGAGAGAGGTCGTCTGGTTAGCATCTCATGCAACGTCGAAATTCATTATTGACTGATAATAAGGCTGCTGGCAAGGACGACTCTCTGGCAATGTCTTGCCTCCTCGCCGTATTATACGGGAATATAATATAGCCTTGGAATTAATTAACTACCACTGTGGGAGTATGGGAAATATGTCTTACAGGCCTTTAAAGAATGCCACTGGTGATGGTTATGAGAGATATGTTACAATTTCTGCCTCTGAAAAATCCGCCGTTAACAAACACAGTATCTCTGAGCAAGAGGACAATAAACACTGAGCCTGCAGTGGTATCGACTGTTCGAGAAATTAATTGGCATTTCATTCAAAATTAATTAATCACTTTAAAAAATGGTACTTCATTCAAACTATAGAGGATGCTCGTCAGCGGGAGGCCTCAGAACATCCTCGTGTCCATTCACAAATTAATTACTGTCTCGCCATAGCTGCACCATCAGTGTGAGTGAAAGCTTTTTTAATTAGCCCAGTGAGAGCTCAAGTTATCCAGTCAGTTAATTCTCAGTAATGCAACACCAGGCAATAAAGGTGCAAGAGCATTTGTGCATACACACACTGGTCTACACATGTTATACTTCATGCATACACACACACATGTAGGGGACACTGCGGAATGCAGAGCTGCAAGGGACAAGGCCAGGCACAAAAAAAGGGCCGTAATGAGAAAAGAGGAAAATTTCGATCAATTAAACCATTTTCTGCATTGTTAACGCCGAGCGCAGAGAGGCTGAAAGCACAGTCATGTCTTTTCAGTGCCTGCGCGTGTTTCCAGATCCCCTTCTGTGCTCTGAAACAATCAATAGAAAGCTTTTTTGCCGCGGACAGCCAGGAATACTAAAGACCCCGGGTAATAAAAGTCAGTCCCTGATGTCGCAACTTCAATCTCTCAGCCGCTGGTAAACATCATTGATGAGTAAATAAAGAAAACATGCAGGGGCTCTGGCAGCCACCTCTCTCTGTAGGCCAGGACTCAACTTTCATTCATCTTCGCCTGTTTATAAAAAAAAATAACCCAAAACAATAAAAAGATGTCTGCGACATCCAAAGTCGACTTTAAATGGATGCCATAGGTAACAAATGTGCACCTTATCATGACAAGCTGAGGGCAGCGTGATAAAACCACAATATTAAAAACATAAACTCTAGATTTGTGTCATTTGAGGTCGACCGCAGTGTCGTTTTTCTTTTGGGGAAGCTTTTCATCATTCACATTACAATGAAATACAGACCACTGCGCATTCAGTAGCACTGAGACATTTGTTTTCCATTGGTTTCTTTGTGTTTGGAAGGCAAAGTATTTTTTCCCTCATATCTGGTCAATATGTGACTTTCCAGTGCAGCTTGAAAAAATATAGTAGACTATATAGTCCAAAGTTGAATAATGTATCCAGCTCCAGCACATAGTGTCTGAGGACAAACTGGGCTTCGCTCACTGATAGCTTGTCCCTTTTATCATCACGGCTTCTGTTTTCCGTTGCCTGCAGGTTAGAAAGGTGACATCTGAAGGTCAGCCTTGCATAAATCGTCGGCGCACAGATGAATATGCATCATCGGGCAGCCATTTCCACTGGCTCTTTCAGTCACTTTAGCGAATATGCATCAGGTCACGATTTCCAACGCTCCTCCAGTCCACGCAGAAGTAATTAAAGCGAAATATAATCAACGGCGGGGTGTTAAAACAGCTCAACCTGAAACAGCAGCACGGCAACAGGAAGGGGAAGCAGCAGTTAAGGGAAAAGAGAGGAGGAAGGCCACGGGTGCAGATTAATGGTCAAGAAAGAAGGTCATTTAAGAGTCCTATTACGGAAATAATAAAAAAATAAACTATTCACATAACAGTTTGGACCTGACGGTGTCCTTGAAGGCATTGTTAAAGCGCTGCCAAGAGGGTTGTTTCAGACAGGTTTTAAGCTTCCTCTGTGCTCGGAATGAGAAATCAGCGAGGTATTCAGACAAACTTTATTTGAGCGGCACATTTTGTACATTAAAAAGCAACAAACCTTCAGCTGATGAGACATGCGCCTCATTCATGATAATCACTGAGGCTTGAAATTTGTTCATCGTCTTTAAATTTTGGGTGCAGGTGTGAAAGCGATACCAGTTTTATTATTTACAGAAATTCTCACACTAAGTTGGAAAAAAAATGTCTAAAATTTTTTGTTTCTTTTCTATTATTTCACTGGGGCTGTGTGATAAAAATGTCACGTCGACACAGCAGCAGAAAACGTAACAGAAAAGCTGGCTGATGCCACACTGCGTGCAAAAATAACCGACTTATTTGAGCAGTCGGCTGCTGTGTGAGGACAAGGAAAGCACAAAGAAATGGCCGCGAGTTTCTGTTCTTTGTGTGAAAACAGTTCGCTGTAAACGTGGAAGGTTTTGTGAGTGTGAATAAATAACAGAAAAATAATGTGTATAATAAAAGCAGGTGTTGAAGTCACACTAGGTGTCAGGTGACCATTACGTTACACAAATATCCGGAGGACAGTCTTGTCCATGGACGTCCACATGAGCCCACATACACACCTGCTTCCTTAAATAATTGCCTAATCGTTGATTGATGAACTTGTCGTGACTCTTTCATTTTTGCCAGTGTCCTATTTTGGAAGCATATTTTTTTGCTGCCCACCCGCCCCTGCGAGCGAGCGAGCGAGCGAGCGAGCGAGTCCATCTTTTTTCATTCAAATTGAACAGATGGATGAGACTTGAAGCAACAGGTTCTTCTTTGCCCCACTAACACGTCACCTGACAGCCAAACAACCCACACGCTCTACTTTTCTCGCTCTTTGTTTCCTGCTGTATCACTCTGTCTGTTCCTTCTCTGTCTGATCCTCTCTCCTGCTGCCCCCCCTCTTTAAAAGCCCCTCTCTTTGCAGACACACTCCAGCCAAAACAGATGAGTCTGGGATGGCTCCCACACTGCACACAGCGATGGACGACAGCAGTCCTCCATGGGATTGTGTGTACTTTCTTCTCTTTCATTCTCTCAATTTCCTTTTCTCTTTTTAAACATACACACACACACACACACACACACACACACACACACGAGCCTTATGGTCTCTACAGTGTCTCCTTGCCTCTTTTAGTCTATTTTTCCTGTGTTCAGGGACATTCAGTCATCTGCCTCTAAATTAGGCTATTCCATGCCGTTGCCCAATTGCCCAGCAGCACAAGGCTGTGACTGCAGAAGTTAAACTGAGCAGGGGCTTCAGCCTGCCTTTAAATCCTACAGTAAATGCCGGTAATACCATCTGTGTGGACAAGCAATATCCGAATGTCCTTTGCATGTGGCTGCCCATAGCTGAGATGTCCTGAGTGAAGGAGCGTGGATGTCATGGCTGAGGCCACACCTACCAGTCTTCATATCCTCCATTTATGTTTATCCATCATTCGTCCTCTGTGTTTTATGAAGCCATTGCTCTCCGTTCTGTGGCCGACCAAAGTAAAACCCAAAGCAAGCAGAGCTGCCTGTTCTTTTTTACCACCATTTATCAGGCCATCTTTCATTCCCATTCCTCATGTTTTTGCTTCTCTCAGAGCCTGGCTGGCTAACATCATGAGCCAGCTGTGAGGCTGCAATCAAACGAGCTCCTGCTAGACCCCCTGGGGTTCTGCTTATATTAAGACACACACACACACACGAAGAGAAGCATATGTGCAGCAATAATAAAGCCTTAGCTAAAAATTGTGCATAATTTTGCTTTTGATTTGTCGTTTCTTTTCACAAAAGGATTCCCTTATTATTCGAGACAGAAATTCCATGTGAATCTTTTTTTTTTAGGATTTTCTCTGCCTCTGGGGAAAGGTCATTGTATAAAAAATCTGAATGTTTCTGGAGCTGAATGGATATGAAGTAAATGTGCAAAAGGCTGTGCAGTTACACACGACTACACCTGTACATGACAAGCAACTGCCTTTGAATGCAGACGTGAACACACTCCCTGATAAACACACAAGAGAGCTAAAGACCTCTTGTAAATCTCCATCAGCCATCCCTTAATCCCCCCTCAACCCAACTGTTCTCGATGCCTGAGCCACACTTAAAGCAACCCGACTGCTTGTTACAGGTAGTAAACAGGTACATCTCCAGTCTGCGCCTGAGTGCGTTGTTATGTCATGGTTGGGAAGAGACCCCCAGTGCGGCTCCATAACCCACTTACCAACAGTCAGTCAGACAGACTGAGGATTGGAGGAGCAGGCTTAGGTGAGTCATGCATCAGAACTGCATTAGCCAGAGGAAGCATTTCAAGGCAAGAAGGGAGACAAGCAGGGTTAGTGCAGCTCGCTTTGTGTCTGACTGCAACTTTCATTTAATGAAGGATTTTATAAGGACAGTCCGGAACAGTCCAGTCCAGCAGAGTCTATTAAACCCATCTACAGTGCATCAGTCCTATAGACCATATGAATATGAGACACAATATCAGCAACTTCTCTAAAGAAAGGAGTGTAAAATTCAAAATAGCAGAAGCCACGTCTAATCACGACTTGATTGCACAATGAAATGAGACGTGCTAACAGAGAACTCATAGGTCTGTGTTCAGGACACATGCACGTATTTACCGATAACGTTTTTTCCGAAATTCCGTCCAAATCCATATCCAGAGTGACACAAAAACATATCACCCATGTGCAGGAGAAGCCTGTTTTAGCCTGTGTGGCCTCCCACGTGTGAGATCACAATAGGAAACTCATCTGTTTCACTAGCCTAGCTCAATCTAGCCCTGTCCCATCTCAACCCAACTGTGACAACAAAGCTAATTACCGAACCTCCGATCCCACAGTGCTGACAGTCTTGTTAGCCTCCGATTTACACTTTTAATTGAATCAAGCGTATCAGCATCATCTGGCTCATACTAAATATATTTGGCTGCTTACAAGAGCCAATATCCAGAGGAGTAGCGTTTGATTGAGGATGCGTTCGGAATTAGGATTCCATACCGATGATACACCTGGAAAAGTCCTCGTTCATCCCTCACATTACGTGACCAGATGTCAGGGTCTTTGAGTTTCCAAACATCTGTTCACATTCCCATTACAGCGCACGCCGTGTTCTTTTTTTCTTATTCAGGTGAAACAGGGCGACCCACACGCCCACCACACAATACTCCACAAAACCACTTAATTCCTTTATCCTGCAATAATCTTGACCTTCATTTTTGCAACAATATGCATAATAACTAAAGGTACAAGGTCTGCTTCATCCCACCTCCCTTTGGCATCGTCTTGCAAATCCTTGCCCAGAGTAACTTCAATCCTTGTACCGTGAAAAATCTCTGCCTTGATCTGTGCCATGAATGTGGAACTCTATACATTTCAGCTCATATTCTCATATGGCGGATGAATGCTGAGGGGATCAAAGTTTTGCCTTTGAGTTAAAGCAGTTTAAATCTCCTGCTGGAAAAAAACCTGCTCAGACCAGACATGGTAAATAAATTGGTTTGGCAATTTTTAAGGAAAAAAACATCACGTACACACACACAAATCCAATTTATTGCTGAGAGTTCGATGGGAAGATTAAGACCACTCGTGCCTGTTTATTAAAGACTCTATCTGTCCAGAGATGCAGGGCTTCTGTTTTTAGTCTTGCTTAGTCATTTTCTCATCTAACTTCAAGCACAGAAAAGTGAAGAAGCATACACATTTCCTCAAAATGTCAGCTATAATTTAAACTCTACATTGTTCTCCTGAGGCCCATACTTTAAGTAGGATACAAGTCCAAAATAGCTGCAGTTTCCCCCCCCCAACATCCCAGTAAGACATTTATCTTTTTTATTATGAATACCGTAGTATCTGATGCAAAATATGATGTTAAAATGACCATATGGTTTTCATAGACAGTGCAATTTCGAAAGAGCAGGCTGAAAGCAGGGAGGTTTTGGCAACCTCTTGCAAATGATTGTCTGCATAGTAGGGAGCACGGTTAAACGGCTACTAAACGCATCCTCAGCCCTTGTAATTTGAGATAATGGCTTTGACATTTCAATGTCGGACCTACTGCGATCCTCAGCAAGCAGGCATCTGGAAAAGCAGGGAAAAAAATGGGAACAGTTTGGCTGCTGAATCTGTCTGTCATAGAATTACACCTTCTGTTCCCAGAGATGCAGAGAAAAGGGGATATTCAGCAGTTATGTATATATCTTGTTCTGGCACGTTTAGTTTAAAACGAATGCCTGAACTGGAAAGATGGAGAATGCCCGAGTTCATAAAGTGTCAGCAAATCAGGCTTTTGTTACCTTTAAAGTCATAGAAATCATATAATTAATATCCGAGTTCTGCAGAGTACAGATGTCACTGAGATGATAATAAAAAAACTAGTTCTTTAATGCAAAGCAGTCGGCTTAATTGCACTTTAAGGACGTTGAAACTTTCAGGAAAAGGAATAAAATAGCCGGCCCCCATCGTGCTTTCAGGAGAATTTGAATAAACAATAAAGGAACAGCTGATGTATTTGCTTTTCCAGTCCCTGTGCTAAGAAGTAACTCAGGCTATAAAAGCACTTTTATTCCCCCAAATAAACTGCAGGCAAGCGTGAGGCACATCACTTTGCCTGTATTAGAAGGTAATGCCCCGTGACAGGCTGTAATTACCCATAGACGAGACACTTAGCTGTAGAGGAACAAGAATAGAGAAAGGCAGAACACAGAACTGGTGTGTGTGGTTGTATCTACGTATACATCTGTGACGGTGTGTGTGTGTGTGTGTCAGAGAGTGTGTGCGCGGCAGGCTCTGACTCAGCACATCCACACGGGCCTCAGAGGCGGCTGGCTCTTTAATAACCTAATCCAGTTTAGGAGATGAATCCGGCCCGTAATCTAATATTGCCATAAATGATTCCCACCACATACATGAATGCCTGACCTTAGCTAAAACCACAGCTGGCAGGCTACGCAAACGGAAACAAACACGTACACAAAGCAGAATTTATTCTTGTCTCTTTTTAACTAACTGCCAATGAGAATACTCAACTTATTCCACCTACGTGACAATAGTTAGATATTCGCAGCACCTATAAACTCTGTCGCTTTAGGGCAGCCAGAGGTTGTGCAGCTTCACGCCACATTTCCCCTCTGCTCCCCTTGTTGTGCATTATGGATGAAAGCTGATATGAAACGTTGCTTCTAATGTCAGCTTTCATCTTTCTAAGGTCTCCACAAATCTTCTCTCTGCCTAATGGCACCGTGTTCTCCAAGGCCAGTAAAATACCCAGCAGCCCCTTGGACACATGTCCAATCACTGGGACTAACTTAGGTGAAAGCTCAGTGAGCAAATCCCTCTGAGATACTGTGTCATGTATTGTTTCATTTTACCCTTAACGCGCGTTCTCATTTTTCTCCAGCTCACAATCCTAATATTTGCCAACCAGTACTACTGTTTCCACTGAGCAGAGGCGGTATTTACACAGTGCCTGTAAAGGCAGCCACGAGAAAGGAGCCAATTGTCTTTTCTTTCTTTGGCGAACGCACACACGCAGCGAGGTGCAGACCAGTGTGGGTCTCAAAGCAAATCCATCAAAATTAAAACATCGCACAAATCTTCTCCAACGCACCAAACTTTATTCACAACCTGACACCATGTCTTATTTTCTCTATTCCCAATTATCCACATAGTTCGTATACTCTACACCACCATGCAACATTTAAATACTTTAATACCCAAGTTTAATGCTCACATTTAAGACACAACTCAAGTGAGGCACATGGGATAATGCATATGAAAAACACCACTTGACCTCTCTGGAAATATCACAGTGAAACACATTTTAAGGCAGCAACCCACTCTCGATATAGTTGAGGGATTTGTGGGAGAGAGATCACACCCACAGAAAACAAAGGAAGAATTGCCGAATGGTCAATAGGAGTTCATGAGGTCAGTGCACCAATAAAAAGCATTGGGAGCTTCTTGTTGATTCATCACTATTTCCCAGCATGGCAAAGACAACCGCTGGAAGACTTGCACGCAGTGTTTGTGAAGAGCAAACAACTTCTTCCGGATGAATAGATTCATGTAAATAAACACGACAAGGAACAATGCCGGGCCCTCGTCTGGCGATGATACGCTGTCTCGCAGCTACCGCATCTTTCTTTGTTCAGTGCTGAATTACATGCATACTTAAACAGTTCAAAAGTGATAAGGGAAGGATCTGAAAGCAAAAGTGCCAGGTTGGCCTCGTTGTGACTTTCCTGTAACCAATGTAAAGGTCACAAGGCCTTTTTGTCCATCTCCCAGAAAGTAATTAGGAAGATACTGAGCCACACCCTGCTCACAGTTTTAAACTAAATCCTCTGAAAATAAATAAAAGTCAAGGTAAGGGGATATATGTAAAAATAAGCATCTTAAATAAGCAAATCATAAATGACCCCACATCCATCTTTAAGGCACTTGTAAAGCACAGTATTCATGAAAAATGGCTTATGGTAACAAAACAATGTTATTCAAAAACACGTAAGACATTTCCCCAACAGAGTAAAACATATTAAATCTACAATTTTTCTTACCATTACAAAATTTTGAGCTGGAACTCAATTTGCTCAATTTGGTTTTGTAGGAGGTTATTTTGCTTGGCTTTTTTCTGCCTCATTAACAACTAAATATGATGTGAAAGGAAATTAGCACATTGAAAATCCCTCTGACTGAGGGCCAAATTTTCAACAGTTCTGTTTTAATATCTACATGTTTGGGATGATTCTTTATTAATTTGTTCTTGTTATTTTTCCTATATGCTGCATAAACACCTGGACTCCAACCGAGTCACAACTTCAACCTTCTATATTATCTATGAATGCACCAATTTAATGCCCTGCCCAGTGTCCAACACAGCTGGTGGGAACCAGGCTAGTTTACACCGCCTGAAACAGCGCAGACACACGCTGCATAGCCAGAACAAGTTGAGGCCACAGCACCAGTTGGACAGGTGCACCATGGGATATGTAGCCTTGGGAAAGTGGGTCTTCCAGTGCTTGGCTATGTCATTCCCAGTGGGCAGGTGAAGTGTGTAGTCGCTCCAGCGTTTAGAAACGGCGTAGATGGCTGTGACACTCCTTCCCTTTTCCGACCAGTGGGCGTCACTGCTTGGGTTGCAGTTGAATTCCACCCATTTGGAAGTAAAGTCCCCTAAGAAGGGAATGTCTCCAGCCTCTAGGTCCACGCTTGCGGTGGACAGTTCAGCCCCCTGCACGGCTATATAAATGCCCTCTACCCTGTGCACCGCCTTCACCCAGGGGAGGGAGTTCTCTGTATCTAGGACAAGGATGAGACGGGAGCAGTGACCGACGTTCTTCTCCTTCCATAACTCTAGCAACTGGGCCAGGTGGAGACTCTCGCCTCCTACAACAGAGAAGGATAGATCACAAGATGAAGAAGAGAGACAAAGAAAGAAAGGAAAGGTAGGGGCTCACTAACTGAGACAATAATCCACCAGTGTTCAAGAAGTCTTCCCTATGTTTTGTACGTCTCACTTGGAATACATATGGCAAGGTGGACATACACTGGTGGTCAGACAAAGACTGCTTCACTGATGTTCAAGGACATTTCAATAGGACACAGCTGTGTGTCTGATGGCATAAACTGCACAAAGACGAGGTTTTCCATTTACTGTAATAAAGTGATAAGAGAGGAGAAAGACGACTTCTGCTGCTGGCCACCACGTATCTGGGTAAAGGAATCCTGCTCTCTCACATGTCTGAAACTACAACATGTGAATTTAAAGACACTGCTCTAACATCGCAGAAGCAATAAGAAAGCATTTCTCCACAAACGACTTATTTCATGAATCCCTGTGTAATTTAGTACTGGATATCAGTGCTCCACAAATTTTTACAAGATTAGGAAAAAAAAAATATGATAGGTGCCAAAACAACCTTCAACAATGTGAGCAATCATCCTCTGAAAAGTAAAAGTGTCTTTCAGGATGGTAACAGAAATTATTATGCATTCAGTGAGGAATTTATTTCTCCTCTCTGAACAGAATTGTTGGACATGACGCAGTGTGATGTGTCACAGCAGACTGTCCACAACTCTCAGGGAATCATCTCTACGGGAACTGAACTTCTGTGTCTATTGCTTCACAGTAATTTTAACAGTTTTGGTTACACTGTCTGTGGTCTGTAAAAATCTGCCTCTGGCTGACCAATAAGGGGACTCTAATGTCAATAGGACTGTAATGAAAGTTCAGTTGTCAGGGACAGTTTAATGTCTACCTAATACTAATCTAAGCAACAGCTCTGCTGGAAATACTGAGCAAATCTGTGCTTGGTTTCTAAGTAATAACGTCTAGCCAACTTTGCAGAGAACAGCTGATATCCAATTTACTGGGCATTTACCAAAATCGTGTTTGTGATGGTTAAAAGAAGTATATTTATGTTTTTGGTTTTTACTAGTTTATGTAGATGTAACTTGTGCTCCTCTGCTTAAGAGAATTATGATATTCTGAACATCCAAATAAAGTGCACAAAATATCACTGTTATGTCAAACCTTTTCTGTTGCTGTACATTCACAGCCCTGTGACAGTACGCCCACCCCAACCGTCATTATCTAAATGTGTGCACCTGAACTGACTTCAAACTGTGATTAATTACCACAATTTATAATAGAAAATAAGACACAGTATATTGTATTTCCATTCAACTGAACATTCAGTATTTAGGCCAGTGTAGGTCACTTGGAATGACAGAAGCTGGATGTTAAGCCATTTCTCTTCATTACTTTTGGTTTAAAGATGACTTATCTCAGTTCTAGCTAACAATGGCAACTTCATTAGCGTCTATCATTTTTAATAATTTACCCCTTTCTTTAAAATCCATTTACAAATGTGGTTATTATGTTGGTGAAACCATTTAAACTGTTATTACGGTTACCTAACAAAGCACATCTGGAGCAAAAGCACAAATGTGTAGATGTGTGGCTCTCACCTGCCAGAGCCCAGGCTCCAGTGCCTTTGTATGTGGGCCCACTGTAGAAAATTAGATAGGTGTCATGACGTGGCCCATCTGCCGTACGGCGCTCGAGAAAGTCACGCAGCTTTCCCTGCATGGCCTCCAGGGTAACACCGCTGGTCGAATAATCACAGCCAAAGCTCTGGATCATGTGGTGGGAGAAGAGACGCTGCACATTGTTCAGCATTCCCGTAGAGCGCAGATTCAACTGCTGCTCCTGCTCAGGTGGTAGGAGAGTGGGCTGGCCATCAGCACTGGAAATAGGTGAGAGATGAGAGGGTGTGAGGAAACTGTTTTTTATTATCTACTTTAGGGAAGAGCCAAGTTAGAAGCCATGTCAAGTGGGGGTGGAAGAGAGAGGAATAGGATGCAAGCAAATGAGAGATGAATGAGTGAGAGGTTGATAGCTTGACACACCGGGCTGGAGTAGCAAACTGCATCTCTGGGGAAAGCGGAGACAAAGGATGCAAGGAAATGGGAAACAGGAGATGGAAGGAGTTGGAGAGGTGGAGCACTGCTGTCGTTAATGATATTAGCCTCAGGGAGATGAAGAGAGTCACGAATAAAAGCAAAGTAAGAAAATAGCAAAGGGGGAAAAAAGATGGGAATTGAAAAAGGTGACAAGAACTGAGAGAGGGAACTGAGGTTAAAGACAGCACGCACACACCAACAGCTGGCTGGCAGGTATTCTGTGTAACTCTACACGTTTGTTTTCGTCCTTGGAAGTGATGTTATTCATGGCCAAGCTGGTGACAAAGTTATACTTCACTCCTATAGACATTTTGTGCCCTGTCCCACCATTTTCACCTTTAACCTCATGCTGACAAGGACAGGTCAAAGGTTATCTACTGTGGACGAGATAGCATTGATTTTCTTTGGCCAGTGGTAAGCTACTGTACAGTAAGTGGTTGTTATGTGCTGAGAGCCAGAGATGAAGTGCTCCTCAGGCATGTAATGTGATCACAGTTATTGATGTTGACACATCTTTTGCAAAGCTAGCTTTAGATTTTTTAGTCTTCTCTGTCTTTTTGGACCGTCAGACAAGCCGCTTTTGTTAGATTTTGAAACAAAGAAAACTTTTTTTTTTTGCATGATATTAAAGCCAGCTGTAAAGATCCACAACACATGGCCAGAAAATGGCATTCTCTTCCTGGCTAGGCAAGCTCACCATTCACCTAAACCCATCTAATCTTTTCAGATCTCATGGCGCCCTGGGGAGAGAAGGCTTGTAGTTTGAGATTCAGACCGCATCTTCCCCTGTTACATTCTCTCTTTCATCCTTATAAAAAAATCCTGTCCTTTTCTCTACAGCTCAAAGCTCCACCGCTCCTTCCCCTCATTCACAATCCCCCCCCGCTCTGTCTGTCCCTTTTCGCTTTTACCACCACCCTCCCTCATGGTTTATAACCTCAGTCCTCTCCTTGTGTTTTCTTTCCCTCGTCTCAGCCTTCCTGTCTTACCCTGCGTGTCTCCCCTCCTCACCCCTATCTCTCTAATCTCCCCGTGGGGCTCTTGTCATTGTGAAAACATGATCTGCGGCCATCAAACAGCCGATTATACACTACTGCATTCTCATCATGCTCTCAGTCCTCCCTATGGACCCTGCACATACCGCCTCGCATACAGATGTCCATAGCTCCAAAAGGACATGGACCTGCATCCATAATCACCTGCAGCGCACTATTAAGCCTGGCATCACTGCTAAGACAAAAACAGCTAAAAGGTTTAATATACATAAAAGGATCATCTACTGTATATGCCAGCAGAAAACCTTTGAAGATTACATTTCTACGCTCCAGAGGGGCTCTCAAAAATGTAAACACTAACGTATAATTGTACCTAGCTTCTGCTGTCTAGGAGGACGTGTGTGGGCATCATCAAAACTAACTAGACTATTCCATATTTGCTTCAACAACTGAGCGCGCTGGGAGAGGCATCATCAACAGTTACTGGCTAAATGCTGCAACTGCACAACTTAGTATGCTGCAGGGGTGGGGGTGAGGGGGAGCACTGAGATGATCCCTTAAGGGCCCAAACATTAGCAGCGTGTTTATGCATGGTTATTGGTCTATTTATCCAGTTGGTTTTGTGTTAACAGGAGGGATTTAGAATGAGCGATCATATTTTCCAGGCAGGGAAGACAGTTCTGTATCTATTTGTGTTTGTAGTAATAGGTTATTCAAATAGACTTTGGAAAAAAAACCTGATCATAACTGTCATGTTATGACAGTTACCTGTAACTTTAGTAAGGGATACACTAAGTGGACAGTTGAAGTAATTACTGTAGTAACATTAGAGTCAACTGAGTGTAAAGTACAATTAAAGTTTTTAGTTTTTGTTTTCTATGCAATTGAATAAATGTGACTTTTATATAGACTCTTCCAGAATGCAAACTTGGACTTGGACCGTGCTTGTTGTGGTGCTTATGTTAGATGCCAGCATCAACATGCAAATTGTCAATATCTTGACATACAGTAACTATTTTCTATCATGGGAAGTAATTATCACAATAGACGATGTGTTATAGTCATTGAGGGGATATTTTGTGACAGTCAAGCAGCAATTAGAACATTTCTCTCTCAAGTACCTGCAATATGTGTTAGGTATGACCAGGGCATAGCCAACACAGGTTCCCCCCAGGCAGCTGCCCAACTCATGGAACAAGCCATGGGCCAGAGATTCCAAAGGCAGCACCACCAGCAGAGCACCGAGAAAGAGGCCGTTGGAAGGCTGCAAAAAAGCAAAAGAATCAAAGTCACATTCATTCATGAGTTCTATCTTGTATTGAGGCAATCAGACTAAGTTAATTGGTGGTGACACTTTTGACAGTCATACATTGCGGGACTGACACAGTGTTATTATACAGGACAAAACAAGACAGAACTTAACCAAATGGAGACACGAAGCACTGTGTGACAGCACAATAAACATGCATCTCAAGTATTTCTTGTAAGATCTTACGGCCACCGCCAACACTCACATTCAAATTTAACCACTGTATACAGTTGGGTGCCAAAGTTTGAAGCCCATTATTTGGAACTGGCAACCAATCAAATGTTTAAATTATAGTAAAATATTGAAACCTAAATTAGTGTAAAGGTTTGCATTCCTATCAATAAATTCAATAAGATGTACTTTAAAGAAAATGCATTACTAGCTGAATGAATGCCAACATTAAGGGGATGCAAACTTTTGCAGCCCAGTCACAGCTACTCATCACTGACTCTGATGTAATGTGCTTCTAAAATACAACATCTTAGTGGAAGTACACATTCATATCTACAAATTAGATTTTTCCAAACATACTTCATTTTGTGCTCTCGTCTTTGTCCCAGGAATTACAAAGCAATCATCTAGCTTTAGTCCTTTTTACACCATGCTTCCTTCCTCTTTCCTTGAATACCTCCCTGCTGACATCAGACACAGTATTGCAGTATATGCCCGAGCGTTCTCGGTGAGAAATCCCTATCTGTTGCTGCTTTTGAGATTTCTTCCCTTTTATTTCTAACACCGTAGGGTTTTGGGGGAGCTTTCCTTTATTCAATTAAGGACAGAGGATGCGGTTGCTTTATAGGCCGTAAACACCACTGAGGCAAATTTGGAATTTGGGAATTGGGTTACATATAATAAATACAATTTGATTTGATTTGTGCAGTGTATCAACCTGTACTTTCTGGGTAACCTTGTACCTGTAAAATAAGATGATTGTAATTCTATCACCTTCCATTCTATTTGAAGTTTCTGCATTATGAATTTTAATGCTTGACTGTCAACAACCGAAAACAACAAAATTCCATTCTTGTACTTAAAAAATAGGCACAGACAAATAATTTCTTGAGCCACTGTGATGGAATGCCAAGCAATTTAGCATCCTCAAAAAAGCCAATTTGATTTCATAGCATAGCACTGTGTCTGATGCAAATCAATACCTGCATGGTTAAGTGGAACCACACTTGAGTTTGTAGACTATAATGAACTGCCTAGGGTGTGCCTGAGGAGGAAAATGTGCTATAGTCATTCAGTGAACTTTTATGATGTTGCGTACCCCTTCAATTTATAAACTATATTCTCCAGTGCCTTATAATAAGATAAAGCAGAATACAATATAAAGGAGTTCTTTACAATATTATGCGAACCAAGAAGTATGTCCTACACAATGAGAGTTCATTTGCAGTATCTGACCCTCAGATGTGGGAGTAGAGAGATTGTTTATCGGCAGCTGTGCAAAAAACTGCATTCACAACATGACTTTCAATTACAGAAGTCACAACATTTCAAATAAACACTGCTTTTCAGGCAATAACTCGTTTAAATGCATTCCCACACTGGCTTTCAAAGGTACATACTGTATAAACCATTAAAAATTAAAAACATGATTAATCAACAATTGTATTTGTATGAGTCTATGACCTTCAAAAAAAGAAATTAGTCTAATGAACATCACAAACTAACGCCACACATTCCTATTTTTATAAAGGCTGCATTTACTGCTGAAACTACATTGTTTTGTAATACTGCTGTTGTTTTCTGTATGTCTGCATATATGAGACACAAGTATTCAGGTGGTTGGTCACTCAATACTGCATTTCTATAGGACAATAAATAAACAAATAAAACAGATTAAAATGACACCAAGATAGTCACTTACTCATATGCAAGTGCAGACAGCGTCCACGTTCTTAGTCAAATTTGTAGCTGATATAAATGCGCAGATCTTAAATTAGGATTCAGACACATGAGACTCTTACAAGGTAAACGTCTAATAAGGCTAAATAAGTTATTGCTGCTCTTTATGCAAGTAGATAGGGATATTAAAGTGCTAATTAAATTGGTTCCACATGAGCGCAGAAGTGCCTCAGCTTAGGGAGCAACTACTAACTACACACTGGCACTAGCATCTCTCTGCAGGGTTTATAACATGGGTGTATACTAAGTTTTTAAAGACCTTGTCATATCTAAAAATCACATTTCTAAAGCAGGTCAAACAAGTAAGTCCAGGTATATTTCTTTAAATAATAAGAATAAGTAATATTAACAATCGTCCTTGTGTGTCTCTCACCTGCCAGGACACAGCTCCCAGTATGACCGTTGACAGCAGGCTAAAGAATGCCAGTCGTTCTGAAATGAGGCAGAAGTGTCGAATGCCCCTGGAAGCCATGACTCTATCCAAACTGCGACTACTGGATCGCTGGGCACGCCAGGCCTTCTGACACTCACTTAACTTGGTGTGAAAGCCCCAGATTGTGATGATCAGAATTATGTGGCAAAAGAACCAGAAAATGCCAAACAGGCAGAAGCCCGGGATCACCAGATACCACAGCTCCAAGTGGCCCAGCTATGTAAGACAAGGAAAGTCTCAATAATCAAAGCATTAAATATCTGAGCTATACAAAGTCTTGTGTGATTATTTAAACATATTTTTGTGACTGAGTTCAAAACAGCTTTTCAAAATATACTGACAGTGATAAGCTTCCTGTTCTTCAGCAAGTCACACTTAATTATTGACGTAACAAAAATGGCATTTTCTGACATGATCATTTTTACTAAATGGAAAATTTACCTTTAGGGCAGACAGCAGAAAGAAGGCCAACTCGGTCACACTCAGAGGCAACAGGGACAGTCTCCTCCACACCTTCCCCATGGACAGCACTGGCATCCAGCGTTCACTGGGGCCGAGCCCACTGAAGTATACATCCAACACAGGCTCACAAAGCAGCCGGCCCAAGTAGCAGCCTAAAGCATAAGGATTAGCTGCGATGCCTAAGGCCTGGAAAAACACAAGAGACGTAACCAAGGCAAAACAGACCAAGTTGGGCAAGGCCAGGAGAGATTTCATCCGCAAGTCTACAATGAGAGCCCCCAGGCCCACTACTAAGCCTATTATGGCCACTGACTTGTGAAAAAGCATGGTAGTGCTGGCAATGGCAAATCCCAGGAGCTCGAGCAACTCAGCAGATGTGAGCAAGGTGGGTTTGAATCGGACAGAGCTGAATATTCGCTCAGTTATGGCCCATACTGTTTTTATAATTACGCTGGCTAGTAGGAGATAGTTGGCAACTAGTTCTTTGACATTGGAATCCAAGGCGGGGCTGTTGAGGAAGCACAGAAGACCAAGTAGAAAGCCAAACCATAACTGGAACAAACTGAGGCTCGCTTTCTTCATGTTAAAGTAGTAATGCAGGATGCTGGCAATTCCCAAGACAAAAAGGCCCAGCATGAAGATCACCAGTATCATTTGCTCACTTGTCACCTCCCAGCGTACGTACATGCCAACACATACGGCCACAAGGAGGTTGACTGAGGACAGGTAACCCAGACAACGCACTGACGTAAACATGTCCACTTCCTTGGGTCCATCGACCGTCAGCTCCTCTTCTTCTTCTTCTTCCCTCTGAGCCATGGCTGACTTGTAAACAACTTCTCCAACAACTCCACCCTCGGTTGCCTTCAGTCACTTCCTCTACACTTTCGCAAACGGATGATTGTGCCTCTTGATGACATTGTGCAAAATCAGCCCCTGTGAAAGAATTCAAAGCTGAATGATTTCAATGGTAGTGTAAAGCATGCTCACATAAGCTAGCTAGTTAACGTTAGAGCCCACTTCTAACTAGCCAAGTTTAGAAAGTTTGTCGAACGTCGTAATCCCAAATCCCAGAAATGACTTTACCAGAGGATCTACTGTGGTTTGTAACTCCTGGTATGAAAATACAACCTCAGTTAACACAGGAATAAGCAGCAAAACATGATAACTGTATAATAGTGACAGAATAAAACAGTGTCTGCGGCCTTGCTGTTTGTCGATGTGGCACTGGAATGTCCGTTGCTAACTTAGCCTGTCTGCTGACTTTTCTTTCATGGTTAGCTGCCTTAAAAATTAACATATTCACGGAGACTTTTTACTGCCAAGCGGAGAACTGTCAATACTTTCGCTAACATCGTAGTCAGAAACGTGAATGTTAACTCCAGTCAATGTATATATCTTTTTAAAAAGTTGCTTACATGATGTATGTTTATATCATAGCCAGTAGTTGTGCTTCCGGGTTCTACGAAACTACGGCGTCTCACAAGTGTCAAAAAGCATAGAAACGAAGGAGGCGTTATCGCGTTGAAACAACGAATTCATTATGTTGATTCTAATTTTTGAATGCTGAATGAAATATATAGCCCTAAAAGTAGAGCTCAGTTCACATTAGATGCTCAGGCGTTTAAAGCTGAACCCCAGCAAATTAGAAGTAGTCAGGGAAAATCACATGTTTAATTATTTGCTTGGTCCATATACATTTGCAATTGTAAATGTTACAATTGGAATATTTGGCCTCTATGTTATTATGAAATACTATGAAACCTGAAATGCACAGCGTCAGTATTATTATTGTATAGTGTGTGGGCATATAGTGGATACTGTGTATGTGACAGTATGGACTAATATTATAAACTAATATTATATTGAGATTGTGGGCTTCTTGTTTATTAAAGATTTGTCACTCTTGACTGCAGGACGCTGTTAGAACACAGCCCATTATGCACCCACTACTGTGAAAAGTGATTAATTATATTTGCATTTTTTTGCCATAACATGTATGACAATTTCCGTGAAACTGGCCGGATAATGTTTATGGGACCAATTGAAATAGGCTTCTACAAAAACTGCTTTAACTGGGACTGATTTTAACCACTGTTACTCCTTTATTGCAATAATTTCTCATTAAAACTATTCAAACATTTTACCAAGAAACTACACTATTCATAAAATAACGTTTGTAAAAAAATAAATAAGCTAAAGTCATAAATAAAGATTGCAGACTAATGACTGCATCACGAGTAACACCGGAATAAATCTGTATCTCCATTGGGGTAAAACCCATCTGTAAATGCTGTTCATACCAACTGAAAACTCTTCATTAGCTTCAGTCCAGCAAATTGCACAACAAATGTTTCTGTATCATTGGCTATGTAGACCGAGATAAACCTATTGGCCTGTAAGAGCTCTATTTACTGCTTTACTGAAGAGAAGCCTGTTAAAAGGTTTATTTAGGATTTTCTAGTGATCCAGTGTGATAAATATAACGATTTGGGGAACATTAAAAAGCAGACATACAGAATACCCTGAGGGTAAAGCAACCCAATGAAGTTTTGTGGGTGTGTGTATTTTTAATGCCTGAGTGTGCCTATGAATGTGTGAGCCTGCTTTGATCGGGTGTTGACATAAAGCCCGACTGGGAACACACAGTGCTTTAGCCTGCTTGACTCCTTCTGCATGTCGACCTGTTTTTATAAGTTTATTGCTGAGACTAAGATTTAAACACTGAAATTTACTATGATCTATTTGTCCTGAGCAAAAATTTAATTGACCGGAAGAATGAACTGAAATCTATTTTGAATTAAAGCTTCTCACTCAATAGTGCCAACACTGCTGGAGAACTTAATTACCTGACCAGCAGAAAAGTGTGATAATCAGGCATTGCAATAGTGACTTGTACCTTGCAAACCTAAATTACGGTACGTTCCCCTGCATGTAAATGTTTGCAACAAATTAAACCCACAAATTAAAATTGTTGTGATTAGAAACTAGCAAAATTGGCATTAATTTGCTGCTGTTGATACAGTGTACAGTACCTTATAATTGTACTATCCAATTTGTCGCGTGGCAAAACCAGTTTCCTCTTGGAAAGGTTCTTCTTTTGCAGCAGTCTGTATGCCAGCATTACTTTTAGACTAAATAAGAGGAGCTGATCCAAATCCAATTACTTTCATGGCTATTCAGTATAACCAATGCACGTGTCCATTGATAACCTGGAAATGTACTACATTAGGTCCAACATGCACCAGCAGTTGCAACTTAATTCCCAAAAGAAAAGATCTATACTTGTTTGTGTGTGTTCAGTGAGACTCTGTCTACAGTAGAGCAGGTGGATAACATCTCTCAAGTGAAACCTTCCTCATGAAGATAAGGTAGCTACTTTCAGCAGATGCTTTCAGTTGATGATGACTGAGAGATCATTAGAGCTCCAGTTAATTCCTTCCAGCATCCATTTATTTCTGGATGAAGAAGAAGATAAGTAGCCTAATCCAATGAAGGAATCACCACATTTATTTAATGAAAGCCTTAATGTTGCATTCATGCATAATTGAAGAATCCAGTGATCAACTCATTTTACAAAAGTGTATGTGCAGGTCAGGATTAAACAGTATTTTCATATACAGAGGACGCATAGCCTGATCAGACCTCATGGATGATGCTGATGTGGTGTGGTACAATGTCCTGAAGGTTAAAGCACAAATTGGTTCAAAACAAAGATGTACATTCAGAGAAAGACAGAGGACATTTCATTTTAAATGGGTGAGTGGGTGGTGGGGGGTTAGATGAGAATAAGAGTGGGAGAGAGGAGAGGGATATAGAAGACTAAAGGAGACAGGTTCATCTGAATTATGCAGCAGCTACCTTCATTCTAATGTCAGACACACCTCCGCACCACCTGTATGTGCCTGACTGCACAGGCTTCAGGCAAATTCACACGCACACACACACACACGCATTTGCACCATGAAACATATGCACACAAAAGCTGGTCTGAACCATATGAATATGAGTTTATGTTGGCATTCTAAAATCAAATGAGTATTCAGAAGCTGTTTGCTATCATCACGTGAGTGAGTAACAACGTTTGAGGTTTGATTTGAGAAAAGATCTTGTACCAATATGAAAATGGGTAGTAAATTCTTGGTTCTGGCGTGAAGGTCAGATGCACTACACATATCCACTATCCTGACATCAACACCCTTAGTGTTTGCTTCATTACATAAAGGGCATACTGCTTCCTGCATTGGCACTGAACATTGGCATTAGAGGTAAATCGTGTCCCGCAGAATCATCATCCAAGTACAAAGAGTCCTGGATGAAAATGTGAGCTGTGATTTGCAAAGGCTAAAAAGAGTGGAGGGCGAAATAAAAAGTCGAGTTCACTCTCTGCCTCACTGGGGATTTTATCTATCAGACTGTGCAGGCATCACTGTGTAAATGTCTGAGATGTAACCGTCTAATTGCAGACCACCTTTCTGAGTTTGGATCATAAGAACGGGAACAGAATTAGTTTTACGTAAAAGTCATCTTTTAATATAGGTCATACAGTACAAGTTGCACCGGTTCATTGGCCTCGTGTCATTTGCCAGTCAGGTGATGGAGTGCGTCAACGTTCTTCTTCATATGCTGTAACGATGCAAGACACACGTGGGGGCCCTCGGCTGCCAGGAGAGGTCTGTTCAATCAGAGTTTCATCTTCAGAGAAATCAATGTGATGGAGTGTTGCACCCAAAGTGGATGTTAGGAAAGGCAGACAGCATCACAAGTCTAAATCAAAAGCCACTGGTGCTTAGTATATCCATCAAGGCTGAAATGAATTTCAGAAAAAAAAAGCCTGCAACTTGAGTTAGAGGGAAAGAAATGGTTAGAGAGGTTGATGAGGGAGAAATAGAAAGAGTTGAAGAATATAAGCAGATAGAGCCACAGGACAAAAGAAAAAGATGTCCCCTCCAGATTCAAAGGTAATCTGGATGTCAAAGACATATTCTATATGCTATACATATTCATATTCTGAGTGAGACAGGGAGAGAATTAGAATGAGCAGACAAGGGATAAATTGGACAATACTGAGACTATTAATTTTGGTCTTCACTCCCTTTCTCCAGCAGAAATATTTATCAGCGTCTATGACTTTTTTATTTATGAAGACAGGAGTTGCGCTCAGCATTCCACAGAATGGCTCCTCAATGCTGAAAGGAAGTGATATCCACCATGCATAGTCACTTCCTGCAAACCATCTTCATGGGACAAGGACAACGCCTTATCTGCCAAGGCGCTGTGTTATTTCACGGGGATCAATTCAAACAGCTATTACGCTGCTTTATCCCCTGTCAGCATCACGGACAGGATGCTGGGCCTGACGATGAAAAGACCCACAGAGAAGACGTCCTTCATGCCAGAATTACAGCAGAGAGGGCGGGGGTGGAAACAGTGTGAAATAAACAGGATTCTAAATTAAAAAATACTTCTTAAAGTGCGTTATAAACTACTGACATTTCTCTTCTTCGTATTAGTTTTCACCTGAGAAGTATTGATTTATTAGCCAATGTTTTTCCTTCGACGTGAACTTTGAACATAACTGCCGGTTGAGGGCAATCATACATTACCTATCTAATTTAGTCCTTTGCACGGGATCATTGAGTGAAGCGGCAATGACTTTTTAATAACCCGAGCCGTTCAGTTCCACTGAGCTGTGACCATGAAAAACCTGATTCATTAATTGTGCCAGGGGGGAGAAAATTATAATTCAAATAATGAATCTGTTTGTGCCATTGTGAGCAATGCTGTACACTCCCTTAAAGTCGACTGTGCACCTCAGCTGCATGGATTTTCATTCTGTGATCAACGGTGCTGATGATAATGGCATTGTTCATTAAACACACACGGTTTCACAAATGAGGGATTTGACTTCTATCTGTATTGCAGGGCTTTAATGTGCTTGTCTTGTAATTGGCCTGGATTAGTCAGTGGTTTGTCAGCTGTGAAGACAGTCCAGTTGCACTTGCCTCCCTTTGGCAGATGGATCTGAGACAAAGATTTGGTCACTTGATTTCTCCCTCTCGGTTCTGCAGTACAGCCACAACAGCACAAAGTGAGTTTGTAGAGGAAAATATGCCAGAGAACAGGGCAGCGTTCAAGAGTCTAGCTGTGCTTTCTCAGGTTTAACAAATCAGCATCTGTTGGCCAGTCTGCCAGCCAGAAACCCACTGACTCCAACCTAGATAACAGAGAGAGAGATAGAGAGAGAGGGGGCTGAGAGCTGGGGATGATAGAGAAATCCTCATAATGCTGGAATCTTACTGCCTGAAATGTAGACAGCAGCACTAAATGAGAAAAAAAAATCCTGATTTATTATTTGTTGTTTTCGACCAAACATAACGGCTCCAGGGAGGTCCGAGTCCACCACTTAGACCAGGTTGGAATATGACTATAATTATTCAATAGATTTTTCTAAAATGGTCATGAAACACATTGACTTCTCATGATTCTTTTCTATGGAGCCCGAGACAAAAAATAGAGTAGTAAAAAAAATGTAAAACAGGTTCACTTTTGTGAGTTCTCACATAAGTTAATTAGAACATTGAGTTGAATTTGCTTCAACGTAAAAACGTAGATATTTACGTTTTTTCAAACAGTGCGTGCATATAAAGTATTAGTCCACATAAATCATGGCAGATAAGTCATTGCAGTTATACCCATAGCTCGCCACCAGTTCCCCAACACTGTTACGCAAACCTTCACAGGAAATGCTGTTTGCTCGATTATCTGAAGTGCGGTAACTGAGCAATGACTGACTCATTTTCAGAGGAAGAAAAGTGGTGAAGTGTCAGCACACAGGCAGGATTTGTCTGGTTGTGAAGAGGGCACAGTGTATAGATTGCTATACGGGCCTGGCAGAAACAAGGGATTGCTGGTTTCATTAATGTGTTATGAAAATGTTGCAGTAAATGTGTCATCCACAACTCATGGTTTCTGTGCACTAGATGACACTAGCTTTACCGACGATACTTGCTGTCCACGTCAACATCATCATCTCTATCTCCCTCTGTCACACTCCCTCTCCTTCATTGTGTCACTCGTGCCACGTCTGTGTCATCTGCTAACACTTCACACACAGACACATATGTGCTTATGCAACATGACGGTTTTAGAGGTAGGCACTTTCATGCATCATTAGATCACAGATAACAACAAAGACATAAGGACAGACACACACCTGATTGGTCTGGAATTGACTTTTTAGATACATCCTCCTTAAAAAAGCGTCATGTACAGGTGGGTGTGTGTCTGTTTGAGATATTAGGTTGACTTAATTCTTGTCTTGTAGAAAGTCTTTGGATAAAGACGAATCAGAGCCTTGCCAGACTGGATGTTGGCGTATGTGCCGTTGGACGGGTTGCACCCCTCAAAATTCAGCACAATTCACCTCTGAGAAAATTGCGCCGAACTGCCGTTGTGGCAAAAAAAGTCAGCTAGCCTTTTTCAGATTAAATGCATTTGTCATAATGTCTACTGTGAAAAAAGCCCAGTTACTGTTTGTATCGTTTCCTGGCACTGAGTGATTTCAGCTGACAAAATACAATACACGTTTTGTAGCCTGTGTGCAAAATCATATTTATGCAATAACAACACAGCCATCTTCAGCTGATATCAGTGAACCCGGTATTTGACCCACTCCAGAATCTGTTCAGGCTGTTCTGCTGTCACTCGATGTTCTCCGAGCTGCATGCATATGAATTCGGGCTAAACCACAGGGTACGTAACAAACACCCATTTGGTAAATCATAAGTTAGAAATGTGATTCAATAAGCTGACTGTGATATGCACAAACACACACAAAAACACACTCAGAAAAAGTCTCTGTTTTAGACACACACCATCAGTAAGGAGCCCAGTTATACACCATGAGATATAACCACTGACATACAGCTATTTTATTCAATTGCTTTATTCCATTTTTGAAAAATAAAGACATTAATGACATTGTTTATCCAAAAATGTTGAAGTACGTAGGAGCGATCGAGGCCTGCAAAGATCGCCCAAATCCAGTGTGTAACAGAGGAAATTTCCCTGATAGGAGAGTGATGGAGATGGTATTCTAGCACAACCACTAAAATCCCACACAGATATGACAAGAGGTGTAATTATGCAAAATAAATCAAATCACCTCAGTGGATCCACTAAAATTTTGTTCTACAGAGAAAACCGTGCATGAAAAATAAATGCATTAAAAAACTATTACTAAAAGACTGAATTTTCATTATTAGATATTTTTTAGGAGTCGTCGGCTGCAGCTCAGTTGTTAAGGCAGTTGTCCATGAACCTCGGGGTCAGTGGTATAGTCTTGACTTTATTATGTAGAGAGCCTTGAGATGACTTTGTGTTGAATTGGGACTATATAAATAACGTTGAATTGAATTGAATTCCTGGTTCCTTCTGCCTATGTATTGAATTGTCCTTGAGCAAGACGCTGAACTCCAAGTCGCTCCTGCTGGGTCAGGTGAGCCACCGCCATCGTTGTGCGAGTGGGTGAATGAGAAGCAGCATTGTAAATGTGCTACATAAGCCGTCATTTAGTAAAACAACATGGTGTTTTTTATAATAAAGGTGGAACCATTCTTGTCAAAAGTTTCACCTTGGCTTCACATTGGCAGTATTTAATGTCAGCCCCTAGTTACTGCAGGTTAGGGCAACCAAATATACTTGCACACGCACGGGTACAACACACATACAAGAATGTAATATCTCAGAATATCAAGCTAGAAATTGAAGAAAAAAAAATCTGCAAATAACGGCGCTTCACTCAAGAGCTATGCTAGATTGATATGTCTCCCTTCAGCATTCCAGTTATCTTCAAGTGCCATAGAAAATTAGCTTTTTAAAGGGCTCTGGATTCCAGATTTGTGGTTTGCTTGAACCTTGGAGATGACATGCCAGTGAGCAGTTACTTTGAAAAATAAGATTAATGTAAGTTGACTTGCATCAAGGGAGTTCAGTCCCATTTGCTGTGTCTAAATATTCCAATAGATAGTGCATAATTTTCCACTTTTTGTGGAAACGCATCATAAACATCAAGACTAAAATGCTCACTGCTCTATGTAGGCTGCCCTTACATCATGAAGATTCAGAGGGAATGCTAAATAAGGTAATTAGCCTTGGCAACAGGCTACTGAGTGTAATCATTTCATAAGAGGAGTCACATTTGAAAGTAGCCAAATTACTGGAAATGTACACTCGAGTTGTAAACAAACGCAAACCATTTTTCATGCTTTCTCACTTTTGCTGTTTTTTTGAATTAGTTCTCTATAAAAAAAACTAAAATTAAAAAAGCACTTTGCCGTCAGTGCTGCTGTCATCATTTTGGCTCTAACCAGTTCATTCGTGCTGGTATTATGAAACGCGTAGTCTAAAGACATCAGTACTACATGGGAGCCTTGTTAGTCCTACTGTTTGTTAAGGTTCCTGAGTCATCACAAAGTGCTCACATGTGCTGTCAGAGACATTTGCAACGACACACAAATTGTCCTGAGTCATTCCTTTTCTGAAGCATCGAGTGGCCAAAGCACAAAGATGCCGATCATCACAGAGAGACAAGGAGGGAGAGAGAGGGAGAGAGGGAGCCACATGTCGAGCTGTCGCCACAGCAACCTTCTATCACGAAAACCTTCTCGGAACAGCTGTTGTGATCTCGTGTGATTAAGCATGTGTTTTAGTCATCGTGAGCTCTCCGCCTAATAGCAAGAGGTGGAGAAGTAAAAAAAAAAAAAGCACGAGGAGGAGGGGAACGGCGGGAGAGAGAGAGACGAGCAGCAGCATTTTTTGTGTCAGCTGAGAGATCACTGTTGGACTAGATTAGGAGAACACTTAAAAAAAGAGAACAGGGATTGTGTGTGTGTCTCTGCGTGTGTGTGTGTGTGTGTTTGTGAGTGAGACAGAGAGAGACAGAGAAAGAGAGGGATGGGGGCGTCTGGAAGAAATGAAAAGCAAAGAAATGAAAGAAAAATATATGACAAGCCCTGGAGCTATATGAGGATTTATTACAAAGTCCAACCCCAGTGAGCAAATAAAAAACTGCAGTTAAAATAGAATCCTTGGTGTATTACCTCATGTGTTGAAGGTGCTTTGAATATTACATTGTGGTGTATTGCTGAGTTGAAGCATTCAGACAAGGGCACAAAGCAAATATGTGTCAGTATAAAAACTGTTTGGGGGTGGGTGGATTCGAAAGGGGGGCACTGAGTATGATGGGGGCATTAAGTAAAACCAAGCCTCACCTATTTTCGACACCACCGTATCTTTTTCCGTTTCCCTCTTTCTCCATTTTCCAGGTAAACTATCACTGCCACGGTTCATCTGCTGTTCAGTTTGAAGTCATAAAACAGCCCAGTGTTTATTCAGATTTGGCTTCCTCACTTTACATGTGGAGCCACCTTTCCGTATAATGAACCAGCAACAGCAAGATACACCAAAATAGGGAAATAAGCATTATACGTTATGTTATGTACATTGGCAGACTCTCGGCTGATGAATCGAGATCAATGGTGTGAAGCAAAGTTACACTGTGAATTTACTGATGAAAGTTTTTCAGTTGGACACAAGCGGCTGAGTTTGCTCTGACTGGCACAAACAGGAAGTTTCGGGGGCACTGACAGAAATGGGCTTAGAACACATCAAAAATTGCCATTGCACTTTTGGCAATTTGCATACATACATATACATAAACTTTCTAATTATAGACATAGTTATTATTAAAGACCACAGTACTGTGGGGTTGCTGTCTGTGCACCTTCATCAGTCATCCGGGCAATAATAATTAATTGAGCTGTTTCACCACTCCAGGTCACCCTAGGCATTTAACGTCAAACGTGTCACACTTGGAGTCACAGGTGGAGTTCTGTAAATATCTAAATAACCATGAACTACAATATTGTTTTCTATTTGTGTTAGACACTGATCTTTCCCTCTGCCCTCACCCCATCCACCATCCTAGTTTCTACTCTCCCTCCCTGGCACCAATCCGCCATCGCAGCCAGAAGGCCAGTGTTTGATAATGACATATCAATCTGTAATGTACTCTGGTCATGACTCACTCACAGATGGCTTGGAGAAATACACTTTTTCTCCTCCCGCAGTGCCCCAGTTACCAATAAAGAACTGTCCGAAGCTGTCAAACTGTGCTCGCTCTCGTGGTGTGATATTGAAATTAGGTGATTTAGATGCTGTAGATGAAGGTGCTGTGTTGCTGACAACTCTGGCTCATAATTTAGAATTTGAGGCTTCTGATAAGTTGTGATTAAATGTAGCGCTCTGAAAAACACGCAGAGACACGGAGGAAAGTTGGCTTTCCTGCTGCTGCACATTAAAGCTGGCATTCATCAGTGCTGGACACGGAACTGAAGAATTTGCCTTTCTGAGAGTCGGTTATGTCTATTCAAGTGTTTGGTTTAAATATATGCAGATTTTTCTGGGAGTATATGGTGAAATAACGAGCCGATGAAGGCATGTTAATAAAATAAAGCCAACTGTTACAATTGCTAGAAAAGTGGGTAATTGTGATGCAGGGCAGAGTGTGTTGGACTAAGAATATGTGACAAACTGTTGCCATAATTATTTGATTTCTTATTGATAATCCCTTACACATTTTTGAGTTGCCATGGAGCGGCAGGAAGACTACGATGGGATGCCCCATGGCGCCGTTGAGACATTTTCTCTGCATTAGAGCAGACAACTGCTAATGTTCATCTGCTCTCTGTCACTTCTGATGTAGCTGCTGCACAGATTCGCACCAGACTGTTATGGTACTAATAGTATTATAATGACCTCAAAATGCGTGAAGATTGTTTACTCGCTTGTGGGTGGGCTCACATCATGGGAGTTTAACTAAATACACCAAGAAATATAAAAAAAAAGGAAAAATCACGCCGTGCCCTGGAAGCCCCCCAAGCCACCAGGCTATAAAAACAACCACCACCCTGCTGCTTCTGTTGCTGCCGTTGCCTTATCTGCAGTGGCTGCATGAGTTTTCGCAGGACATACGTTGTCTTTGATTTTATTATGATCAACCACTTGCTTTGTGTAGGGTGCATGCAAACTTTAATGAGTATACTCTGATGAATATACTTACTTAAACGTAGATGGAAGGAGCCTGATAAGGCTTTGTTATTGGAATTTGGAATGGAATGAACGGTGGCACCAAGAGCTCACAGCACTGCAGTTTGAGAAAAACACATGCAAACAGACAAAAGCATCTTCACAAATTTAAAACACAGACACAGAAGCATTAAGAAAAGCGCACAACATGACAAAATACGCTGCAAAAGCCACAACACAATGGAAATGGCTGCAGGAGCAACTAAAAACACATTTACAGATCTAAAATAATGTCACTTTTTAGTGCCCCCCGTAACCGTTGCAGACAATTGTCATGGCAATGTTTCTAAATGTCATGTTTCTAAAAACTGTCATTTTTAGTTGCTCCCGGAGCCATTTTCGTTGTGTTGTGGCTTTTGCCGCACGTTTCTTTCTTTTTTATACATTTGCTTGTGTTTTCTCATTCACACGTGTTGTCTCCAATTGCTTTGAGCGCTCAGGGCCTCTGCAGAAGGCAGGAAACAATAATGTTAGAGAGGATCTGCTACATACCTGCAAACCTGCAGAAAGCTGCATTAAGTTGGGCTCGGGGCAAGTACTCTGCAGTGAAGTAGCAGGCAAAGCCACAACACAACTTCCAGAATGTTCAAGCCAGACCACTTAGCTCTGACAGCCTGAAATCCTCCCATCACGGCAGTAAAGCTCTGGTTTAGTTTCGGGAACAATGCGGGCCACGTCACTGGAAGCTTTCCCCTGGTTCCACTGTCCTGGTGATATTGTGAACTGGGGGCATCTGCAGCGAGGACAGCCCTTCCTTGTCACATTGTTAAGGCTGATTTATTTTGTATCAAACACGAAAGTTCGCAGAGGGCGCAGGCTGACAGCACTAATTGGTGGATACGCGCGTGTTTCTTCTGGAAATGTCTGTGATAACAGTGAATTCAAAGGAGGAGGAAGAATGGAAAAGCAGAGAGCGGTGGGAGTGGTGGATGTGGGTTGAGACAAAAGCGTGTGTCACAGTCTTTTCTGTCTGTTGACTGCGATAAGTATGTTTAGGTGGAAGACCTCAGCACCAGTTGAAAAGAGCCAAGACATAAAAGACACAGAAATTCTCCCTGTTCACCCTGTTTTCTTCTGTGCTGTGACATTTTTCTGCTAAGTCTTGCTTTTATAGTTTTAGAAAAAACAGAAACACACCTAAACATGAAATTCACAATCGTACAGCCCCAAAAGCTCAGTCACAGCTAACTATCCCCCCTGTTTCCAAGCTTTTTATTAATTAAGAATGAAAGGAATTAAGAATTTATTTTATTTGGATGTAAGAAAAAGTAGCTGCTTGTAAATTTAATACAGCAGGAGACATGTGTGCCTTCACAAAAGTATTATTTGTTCATATTTGTTTGTGCGGATTCCTACATTTTGTCCGTGCTCAGTGGTAATGCATTTCAGTCACACCTACTGTTAGACTTTCTATTTGCTTCAGTGCTGGCCAGTAGCCTGGGGTTGAGGGAGAGGAAATAACTCAGCGCACCGAGGCCGAGTTCAGCAGAACAAAAAAAAACATTTTGGTTTGGGTGACGAGGAGAAGTCCTGTTGGCGCTGCTGCTGTATACTGTACCTCTATAGACCTTGAAGCTCATACAGTATGTTGAAGCCAGTTGGTTTTTATTTTTCTGAAAAAGAAGCCAAAGGGGAGAAAAGTGAGAGAATAGAGGAAAGGAAAATTTCCTTAAAAGTGCTGGTTCATTTTCTTTTACCCCTATGGCCATGGAGTTTGTAGACAGTTCATTTGCAGAAAATCTGAATAATGGTTTAGGACAGTGTCTATTAAGAGTGCCATAAGGAAAAATCATGAAAACAGTGACAAATGTTTGTGCCAGCTGTCTTTGGGTTATTGTGTGCCGATATTAAATACACAGGAAGTGAAATGAAACTTTCATGATAAAACACGCATGTGTTCTACAGCACCTCACTGATTGTCCAACTAAAGGTAAATCCGTGTACATGGACCTTTGTGTCCGTGTGATTTGCATATTTTCAGCTTCGTGTGTTTGGGCTATGTGCCTTGCTATTGCAAACATTTATTTCCCTCTGTGCTTCAGTGTCATCAGGGAACAGTGGTGGCAGATTGTTCTGATGAGCCTAAGGATGCTGTTGTGACTGCTGGTGTGCAGCACTGAATGCAAATGGATGTATTATTTATGGTAGCTGAGTGCTCAGCGCACTCACCTCATAGCTACGAAGTCACGGGCTTCGAACTGCCACCGGGCTCCGGCCTTTCCTCCTACAGAACAATCCCCTGCAGGTCAACTGCAGACGTGAAGGCTTTTCTCACATTAAGCGCTTTAATGCGCAATTCAGTTTTTTTATTTGGCCAGATCCAATCTATTATGTAGGAGGCTCACATTCAGGTTTATAGGTGATACGTCTGGTCATGACACTGTTGCAGTGCTAAAATGGAACATTTAATTGAAATGTGAGCCACCTAATAATGTCATACAGTACAGTACAGTATGTGCGATGGACAAATTTAGCAGTTTCCTCAAATACTGCTTGGGTGCGTTATGTTCCTTCCAATTTGACTTGTATGGAAGCTTCTCCACACACACACACACACACTCACATATAAAATCTTAAAATTCCTCATCTCTTTATCCACCTCTGTCTCTATTTGGATCTTCTCTATTTTTATTTTTACTGAACTGTGAGATGCTGACACTGAGTGATGACTACAGGCAATATCCACATGCACCCACAGGTGAGAAGCTAAAAAAAAACAACCCCCCAAAAACAAAAATCCACATCTGATCGGACTGTTCTGACAGCAGCTATTGCCAGAGATCAGATATGAATCAGATCTAGGACCTCATACGAAAGTGGCCCAGATCTCATTTGAAAAAAATCCAATTTGAAAAATCTGATGTGAGTCACTAGAGGGCAAAAAGATTGGATTTCGGCCACTTCAGCATGTAATGTGAATGTAGCCTGCATGGTCTATGGTTGACAGTGTCTCCCAGGCCTGTAATAGACCAAAGTCCAGTTCAGAATGTACCCCGCCTCTTGATTGCCCACTGCTGTGATCAGGTCAAGCCCCCCACTGTGCCCTGAATAGGTTAAGTCATATGGCGGACGAATGGTTCATAATTTTCTGAAAGGAGGATGCTGTCAGTCAAGACTTTATCACTGAATCCGTGGATATAGTGCACGATTGTTCGGAAATATCCCTGCACTATGTCCATGGATTCAGCAACATATTCCTTATTACTGACAAAAGCATACAATCAGATAATGACTCATGTTTTTGTATTCTTGCTTTTCAAAGAGACTAATTTCTGGTATTTGCTATATTTCAAAACAAAAATTTGTTGGATACAAAGCAAACAGAGCAGTCCAACCACGATGGAGGTGGAGTATAAAATGTCCATGCCAAACAACGGCTCAACCTCACTGCCACTAAATTATATAACATTCATGTGGTTTTGAATTTGACCTCCCTGTCTGTCCTCCCTCGTATTTAATACTACTACTACTACTAATAAAATCCATTAATGTAAAAAAATAGAAATACAGTAACTGCTCCAAAGCAAACACTGATACCATGTAAACGAATTCACTTACTACTGTTTGTTTTGGCCAAGGTCAAAGTCATACCAGGATGAAGGAATACAGTGAAATTAAATGGCATTCTAGCCTGAGCTTCAGGCTGAAATGATTTGACTACTTTTGTGGTGTTGATTTATACAGGTCAGTTCATCTTCTTCATGAAACAAGATGGTTAATAGTTATTCACATGCTGTTTTAAAGATGAATTCCAGTTATTATTTAATGCAACAGTTAAGTCTGACAAAAAGCTTAAGTCGGCTACATTTGAACATGAAAAAATACAAATATAAAAGGTCAAGGAATTCCATATTGCACCACTTCAAAGTTGGCATTCAGGTGAATGTAGCAGCGTGTATGCAAACTTAGAAAAGTAATTAACGAAAGGCTGCAGAACCAAACGAAACACACAGGGACTAAGACTGAGCAGAAAAAACACAGGAATTCAATGCGTAAATAACTGATCTTACACGATGTGAGAGTCAATGTCCAAACAGACAAAATCAGGGACACGCAAAGGGAGACTAAGACTAAGGTCTGTGACGGGAGGCATGTTTGGAAATGATGAACCTGATCAGAAAATAGGAGCTGAGGAGCTGCGGCTGTAGCCAGTTAATGGAGTGAGTGTATGTGGCCGGAGAAAAAGGGCGAAAACACAAACAGGAACTTCGGGGAGTGAGTGAGCGGGACCACGACAGAAAAAAAGGTTGAATGTTTTTGCCTCAAAATATCCTAAAGAATCTTTTTTGAGGTTATGAAGTTGAACATTTAAAGTTGCTTCTGACCCACTTTGAACTTCCCTTACCTGGCTGCTTGCGGATTGCACCTCGATCGTACAGTGAGTCACAGCAGTAACAGAAATTTGGACTGACTTTGTTCCAAGCCATTGTTCTGAGCACACAAATGGATGATCTGCGTGTCAAACAAACCCACACGCAGATGAGCACTAACACAGACTCACATAAATACACATGCTTACGTGCACATGATACCGTACCTGAGGGAGACGCGGGGAAGCACAAAAATCACTTTGTGACAACTTATCCACGAGTCACTTTACGATGCTGTTCCACCTGCCACGGCACAGAACCAGTGCAGCGTTACCTCCCACTAGCTTCTGGGGAGAAAGACTTGGAGCAGATGGATGAGTTGATACAGGAGGGATCGGGTTTATACGATGATTTTCTCTATGCGGGCTGAGAATATATAGGTCAGTAACACATTTACACTCTTTTATTATGTTGAGCTTTTACACCAAGCGCTCCAAATTATGACTCCCACTCTGCCATCACGATCACTTTGTTGCCAGGGTGATGAATCAGAGAGAGATAAAAAACAAAAAAAAAAAGCTAAAAAAACACAAACATATTTGCAGCTAGATAGAAAAGATGATTTGATATTGATTACAACCTTGTTGAGTTTCTGCTTGTTGTAAACTCTAAGTGCATTACAAAAGAAGACTTTTTATTTTTCCGTCAGCGGCAGTGTCACAACAAATCTCGCCCCCTCCTCCCTCATGCCGCACGGGGATGTTGTATCGCCGGCGCTGTGGCATTGGACTTGTTTATGCTGTAGCTCATTGCTGTGCTCGCAACAGAGAAAGGAAGATAAGAGGCGGAGGGATGGAGAGAAAAAAAGAGACAGAGATTTGGGGGGGTGGGGGTCTGACAGCGGAAGCAGAGTGGAGGGATGAAGAGGGGAGGATGGAGGCATGGAGGGACAGCGAGGGAGAGGGTGGCAGAGGGAGCCATGCTGCAGTGTTGTGGCTGCTTTCCAAGGGCAGTGTTGCTTCCAGTGAACAAACAAAATACTGGGCTCAGCTAAATATAACATTTCCCTTCTTGCAGGAGCCTTCAGAGAGGTGGTGGAGGCAAGGGAAGGGGGGGTGGGGGGGTTGGGGGCGTACGCTTGGGTTGGTGTTCTGTCACTGTGCGATAGCTACCGACCTGCAAGAGGCCACCTAAAGCCAAGTGTGGTGTTCTGAACGCGGAGGTCAGGAGCTGCTTCCCTGTTTGATTACCTCTCGGGCTTTCTTCCAGCGTCACGTCTTCTTCTTCTTCTTCCTCTGTCCACTCTTCCTCTGCTGTCTGTGTGAAACGAGCAGAGGTTCCCCTCTCTTGTCTCCCGTGTTACTTTATCATGCATGACAAACGGCAAAGATGCTGCTCCCACTACTCGACACCCCCCCACCACCCTCCTCCCCTATACATTCTTCACTCCTCTCTCCACTTACAATTTCTTATCTGTGTTTGTTTCATTTTTCAGCTGACACAAATACATCGCTTCAAAAACGAACTGCTGTTGCCGCCAATGGACATTATTAATTCACCGGGCAGCCAGTGCGGCAGGAGAATGAAAATTAAACATAGGTTTTAGCCAGTGCAAGAAAAATAGAAGCCAGCCATGCATAACACACACACACACACACACACACACACACACACACACACACACACACACACACACACACACACACACACACACACACACACAGAGTCTATAATGTTTTATTATTACAGCAACAGATATTGCGGTTGAACTCCCCCACAGGTATTTGTCAGAGACAGGGACGACACCAGCAGCATCGTCCATCACATCTTCCATGAGGTTACTGAAGACAAATGTCCATACACAAAAAAAATAAAAATCATTTGAGCTTCTGAAAGCAAACCACTGCTAATTTACTAAGTTGTGTGTGCATTTTGCTATGTGGGCACATCTGCACAGCCATGTTTTTCTGCTTCCTCTGAGCGGTTTTGTTTCTCCTCTAAGTTCTTGGAAAATACATAATAATAAGGGGGGGAGCCTGGAGTTTGTGGCTAGAAGACTCGAAAGCTGGGTGTTGCTTGACACAGGCATAACGGTACACTAGGGGCTTTGCCCGTCTAAAACCTCAACACCACTCCACACTGCACATCTCCAGTCCAGCCGGACATGTGCAGTAAAGGGAAACCTTCAGGTGAAGAGCCACAACGCTGATTTCAGACTCATCAGCAACACAGCCCACACACAAATCCCTCGGAGAGGGGAATTAGAAAGGACAAACTTACTTAGCATTGCTGCCCCTTCCATCAGTTCAGGAGCAAGTCAAGTCAATATCCCTCCTTCACCGCTTACACAGGGAAAAAAACGACCCAAGGAAAATAAACACGCTGGTTTTGAGGCTTTATCAAGCACAACAAAGGGGTAATTTGTCAGAATCGAAACACCAGATGGCATTCGCTGCAAATGTGTTGATCAGTGTTAAACCGAGCCCAGGAAATGTTCATGGCAAGCTGCCGCCACAGGAAAGGCTAAATTAATCCCAAGTAGGAAATTCACACCTCCTGAGTATGTCAGCCACTTCCTGTCTTTAGACAGATATTCAGGGAGACAGACAGACGTCCCACCACCCTCTGGCTCACCATGACACGCTATGCAAATTGACATTTCTGTGTCTATAACAGACTTAATTATTAAATAATAATGATATTTTCAGCTGCTGTCTCTGCTTTTGATGTGCTCTGAGTAGACAGAGAAGAACCTGTGACCTCCCCGTGTGAACCACGAGTTTTAGAGGGACAATGCTAAGCCCGCCCTAGAATCTGACATCCTGATGGAAGACATTTCTCTAGAAAATGAAGTCTCCTGAATACGTGGACCATACCTCAGGCACTATCAGACATGCATGTCATAAAGTGTCAAAAGGGATGTAAAGAGCGATTTTCTCACAATAAAATCCATTTGTGCTCTTCAGTTTCACTTACGCTCACGTCTCCTGACATGTAGATGCTGTTCCGGTTTTCATTCAACTCAAGTTATAGTAAACTGGTTCCAAGGTTACTCAGCGAGGGTTATGCATCTCCCACTGCTGCCACACACTGCTGCACCAATCTTCACCCACATAACCACGAATATTCTCCTGGTGCTGCAGCTTAACACCCTCACGGTGTAACCCTTTCTTTACAGCAGTCTGACTGACTGCAAGGGGAAATCACTTCATGCTCACGTCCTCAGGGATCCATTTGTGATGTGATGTGCTTTGTCTGCTCGGAGTGCCTTTCTACTTTATGACAAGGCACATCACAAAAACTGTCTGTCCTAAGCTTCTCGTTCCTCGTCATTTTGCAGTATTTTCTAAAATCTGTTTGTAGAAAATGGACCGTTCCTTAAACCCTTCCACTGCTATCGAGATTTTGGAATTTCTAACATGCTGACACTTAGTATCTCGGTATTTCAGAAGATGTCTTTTTAAGCCACAACTATTCCAGCCATGTCTACCAACATACTGTCTCGTCTAATTACAGTGGTTAGTTGCTTTGATTAAATGCATCTCCCAAATGTCAAATGTAAATGAAAAACACATTATTTTTAGCGTTTAAAATTACAAGTGCTGTTCGGTAGGGTGAGAAAATGCTCACACCATTTATATGCATGCTGGTGCTTTTCTGGAGACCAAGTGCCATCGATTGATGTTAAAGCCACCTCATGATATGAAACGTGATTAAGACAGGTATTTAACACCAAACAGCAGCAAATCATAACCTCTGACTTTGTTCCTCCGTGCAGTACCTGAATGCATCAGCGTCTCTACATACGCTGTCAGGCTGCTCACGCTAAACCTTCGGTTACGTTTTGCATGAAGTCCACAGACAAACCTCTGTGATATGACATGATATGATAACCATCATGACAAATGGGGATGGAATTTTCAGATTATTCTTGATTGGGAATGTTGTCATTAACTACGAGCTAAAAGTGCGTAAGATCCAGTCTCTCAAATGACTGAGGGGGTAGTACAGTATCTAATGATCTTGGCAGTGTTATTAGCATGTCTTTGTTGCTGCCGTTTTTCCTGCCTGGATCTCAACATTAACCTCTTTGAGTGTTGCCATGGCAACAATTTGTTGTGGAAAAGTTCCTGATGAGGAAATTCCATTATCACTGATGTCGTTGTTTACTTTGAATAGATATTGGACTGTGCGCATCAAAGATAAAAAGTGATGGTGTAATGATGCATCACTGCTCGCGGCGTAGGTAACTGTATACTGTATGTGTGAAGGTCCCATTGGGAGGCTAGAGAGACATCTGCTGCCATCAAGTTAATGTCTTTTCCCTGGAAGTCAATAGATATTTGGCACACTTTCCATTTGCGTATCCTGAGAGACACTTTATGCGTGTCCATGTATGTGCTGCAGCCTTGGAAACATGTTTTCATTTACCCATTGTTTCCTCTGCATTTATTCATTGCTAAAAGTCTCACCTGCTCCCTCAGCTGCAGTGAACCTAAAATCAGCAGACTCATCATATTTAATCAGAAATGCATTGAATTCCTGCACAGCATTTTTCTAAGACACGACTGGAAATGTAACAACTGAGCATGAAAGTGAATGTTATCTGCAGCACAGAAGGCGTGTTACTTCGTGGCTTATCGCTGGCGTCTTTCAGCCCGCTGCAACGGTCGGCACGGCACGTATGACACTAACGGGCACAGGTTAGTGCACTGGTGCAATCGACAGCTGCCCACACACTGCAGTAAAAGCCAACTGCTCTCTCGCTTTCTCTCACTCTGCCTCTCCTGCCTTTTTTTTTTTTTTTTTTACAAGCTGGTTTAATTTTATATGAGGAGCTGCTGCCTGACATGGTTTGCTTTTTCGACCAAACAAAAAAAAGATGAGTTGTCAGTTTGTTAGAGCCAATTTGCAGTCGCTGTGATGTTGTTTTTCCACTAGAAGCTACTTTGCTAAAAAAAAATACAGTAATGCTTATTTATTAATTGTGCTGTCCTGGAACTTTGTATTCACAGTGAGGGTGTTTGTTGTCTAAAGGTGTGAAGCTGGAGACCGGCTTTAAAACAGCTAATGCATAAAAGTATATATGACTCATTATATATTAAAATGACAGCTCTATTCTCAATATGTTTACTTTATTGGTTGTCTAAACATACAGTAGTCGGGCTCAAAGCAATGAATATTTCATAAGATTTAAATGGCTCTCTCCAGCGATTTTAATTGAGTTGCATCAACCACAAAGCAAAACACAATACAAAAGTCTATTAGAATTCCATTCCCCATTATAAGAGAGTCTATTAAAGTTAACAAGGACTCATAACCTTCAAGCTTTCTTAGTCTGGATATATTATTGTTTAGCACTCTCTGTAATGCCAGCCTCATTCTCTTTCTCTTTCAGGTCTTTGGCCTTCACCCCTGTTGTCAGTTATGTGGAGAATAACACGCGCTTGGCTTCGTTTTATAATTCATTTTGGGAAAAACAGGTGTCTGGCCTCGTGTTCACCCCCTACAATGGGGTGGCTGCTGCCTCCGGGAAGAGTCACTGCGCTTCCATCATCCCTGTTGCACACACACAATCAAACACACGCACCGCCGCGTGCACGCTCACACAAATTGGGATCGCTGCCAGCGTGCACACACACATATGCAAATATGTCAATGAATACACGCATGCATGTGTGCACACATGAGCTACATATGCTCCCACATACATATTTCTCTGTCTGGCACGAGGCCATGTTTTTCTGGCAACAAAGGTTATTCCAACAGATAAACACATTTTAATTACCTAGGCTCCATTTGCATAGGAGACACATTTTTGCATTTATAGAAGGAGACAAATTACGTTGTGATCAAGTTTTATAAACGTTAATATTCTTCCAGAACATATCATCACAGAGTTGTCACAGAGCTTTGCAGCAAATTCCAATAAGCATGTTGAGAAGCGCATTTCCATCAGGCTCTAAAAAACATCTCCTGTCGAGAGACATGCTGAGAACATGCATTTCCTCCCCATCCATAATTCATTACCAGATGTTGCTTTCTATTGGCTTCCAGGTATCTACAAGGACTCTGTGGAGACCACAACATCCCTGTGGTTTTTGGAGTCATTTACACTGCTCCTCATTGGTGACACACAACTGCTTCAAGCACGATACCTATTAGCCGCCTGAATCACTCTGAGAAAACACCAATCCAAGCGAGACACCGGCGTCACTTCCACAGTCCTTTTGATCTGTGTCTGTGTCTAAAGCGAGCGTTAGAGCAGCATTGTTGCGATTAAGGAGTGCTATGGAGAAACAGCCATAAACAAAACGTCAAAACGTCCCTAAACAATCCACATTGTGAGATGTTCTCGTTTTACAGTTCTTTTGTCTTTAATGAAAGGAGTTGAGGTGGGGTTAGGGGACGACAATGATGATGAACACGGAAGATGTGTGAAGACAAAGCTCACAGTGACAAAGTGTATTATTCCAGACGAGCTTCTCTGAATCCATTTGAACGCCCACTCAGACACCTACGGGCCGGCTCATCCATAGCCAGATCAGGTCCCGCGCTCAATCCATTACCTGCCGCTTGGAATGGATGGCAGCAGATTCCTGCACTGAGGTAACCATTATCGAAGAGAAATGGACATGGAGGGATAAACAAAAGAACAGCTGGGATATAAAGGATGACAGGAAGACAGACTAAAGGGACAGAGGGCAGAAAGATACTGGGCGAGAAAGATTAAAGATAGATACTGGGCTGAAGGAAAAACTGGAATTAAAGGGAAGTATAGTGACAGAAATAGACCAATAGTCATATATAGTGTGCGGAATATTAGGATCATTTTCACCTTTGAACACGTAAATTGTAATTAGCGGCTGATTGTGATAAAACGCCAGGATTTTAAATTACCGTGTTGCATGAGCTCGTCCTAACGTCAAACCCCTGCGGCCTCATCGTCACACTTTGCTGTCTGAACACAGTGCACCACTTCCCCAGACGTGATAAACCAAACTCCCACACAGCCACTCTGACAGAAAGAAACTCCAGTATTAGTCGTGTTCCCATGCGACGCTTCACTTTAATCTCTGTTTGGTCTCTCTAGTTCAGGTAGCTCAAGTACTAACGGGGCCCTTAAAGCTATAGTATGTCCCTTTTTCTTTTTCCCTTCTTTCTCTCTTTTAATACACTCCATACTTATCCTAATTTGAAAAGGTGCTGTCCAAGCCTCCCGTGACCCTGGATCACTGAATTGCACAGCAGTACACTTCTAACCAATCAGAGGATTTCTGTCAGTTCTCCTTAAATGACACGTTATGTAGCATTCACATTTATTATTTCCTAATTCACCTACCTGAAGCACTGAGGCAGAGTGTAGCAGAGTGTGGCAGAGCACAGCTGGGCGAAGCAGAGTCGACTGATTTCGAGTCTCATACCAACACAGTTGCTTAGTTCCCGCATCGTAGCTTTAAAGATATATAAATGGTCAAATCAGCTTGAATCCAAGTCTTTCATTTTCCTTCTTCCTCACTCCCTCTCTCAGAGTTGCCACACTCTGTCTTTTTTTTCCCAAGCCCTCCAATCCCTTCCTCTTGACTGCCCACGTCACATGGGATTATGGGCACATGCACGACTGGATGTTTTTGTCGCAGAAAGACACTCACAGTTGCTAAAGAAAAACACTTGTTTACTCTACGCTGGTTTCCATGTTGGGGCAGCAGTTGTTGTCGCTCCCATTTTTGAGCTCTGTGATCAGTCATGGTGCACTATGGAAATGTCCATGTTGTGGTATTAAAAGTTAGAAATATTCTACCTGAACAGCCCTAATATTTCTTTTTCTTTCTAGAAATGCAGTGAAATATTTGGAATGCTTCGGTTAGGAGATGGTTAAATACTTTAAAGACATGGAACATAAATATGGGTATTTTATGACTTTTGGATCACTTTCAATCCGTGACAACAACAAATAAATTTGATTGAAAAAAGACAATGGGGTGAACATAATGGTGCTTGTGTTTTAGACTGTGACAAGCGCACTAACAAGACCTAAATACTTCATCACGCTTTCTCCTAACAAAACATTTGCTTGTTTTCCATCTGAGCCAGCACCAGCCCTGAAATCAGCGCAGCTGAAGTACACAGCCCTGATGGACTGGTGGAAAAATAAAGAGATTGCATGTGATTTGACTTAAGGGTTGGCTGTTAAAAATCTGAGAGGAAAGGTGAAGAAGACTCCCCATCACCAAGGCTCATGTGAAGTAGCTCAGTGTGAAAGTGTAGACGACTATATTAGACGGTATATAAATCCATCTAACTGTGTTGCAAGCTTTAGAAAAAGGGATAGGGAAGGAAAAAATAATAAATTTGTTTTAGGTATACCATCATTTTGTGGGACAGGGTTGATTATTGCACAATATGAGTTTTTTAAAGATGGACGTTCCGTGCTTGTGCTGGTCCTGTATTTCTATAATTATGTAAATGTAAGTACTTCAGTAGAGCAACTACAGTAATTGATAGATGGCTTCAGCAACAGATACAGAAGTTAGGGAATAATGAGCCTGGGGGGTGGGTAGCAGACAGGGGGATATTAATGTGTCCTAATTAGCCTGTGTGCTTTGAATACTTAATATTGGTCTATAACTATGAGAACCGATGGGCCCCAAAACCTTTCATCAGCAGTCCTTTTGAAAAATAGTTCGTCTGAAATTTTTCTATACGAGGCAGCACTTCTTTTGCCTCTCTCTCCCTCATCCTTTCTCTGCAATACTCGTTCTATATTGAGGCCCAGTGTTGTCACTGATCGGCTTGGAGCGGATAATTAGCTTGCATTTCATCAGCAGCACAACAAGTTACTTACTCCCACATAGCAAGATGTGCCCAGAGAACTTGAGGTCTGTCTTTTATTAATTGTATCATTTAGCACAAAAGTGATTCTTGCATGAACAAAATAGTTTTTTTTGGGGGGGTGGGAGCGTTGGCAATAAAACGGTAGGTTTGGTTTGAAATGACGTGATGCATCACACCAAGCAAAGAGTCTAACAGGAAGGCTGGACAAATACTTATGCATCGGCTCTACACCGAGGAATAAAGTTATCAGACCTCAATATATGCTGTCAAAGGCGAAAAAGCAAAGGCCAAGTCCTGAGCTTGTACAGGGCAATTCAATTACTCCGGGCCGTTATCTAATGGAGAATGAACTAACCAGGCACGGGGTTACTTTGGGATGGTTCTGCTGACTACTGCCGCTTGTCTACATGATCTAATTTACGAAGACACACAGCTATTGATTGTCTTCGGTATGCCAACAGAAGTAGACCTTTATGGATGCACTTTTTCAGTTTGCCATCTGGCAGAGTCTGAAGCTATAGGCGAGCAAGTGTAGACGTTCACGCAGGACGTGCACACGCGAGCACGCAGACGGGCGTGCACGAGGTGCTAGGTAATTTTCTTATCGCTGTAAGCCACGGTGACCAAATTGGCTGGGGCTTCAACCACATGGGTCAATAAGCACAATCAATGGTCTGAACTTGGAGACGGGAGAAGAGAGAACAGATTTGTGCATTTCTATAACCACAACTTCTCTTATCTCTGGTTAAATAAAAGGGTCAAAGGGCAAACGCTGGCAACAAAACCCTATCAACACCGTGCGTTCACCAACACAGCGTTTTGCTTGCTGCCTCCCTCTGCTGCCTTCCTCCCTCCCACACCCATTTCTAGCCCAAAGCTGTGGACACAACAGCCTTATCTGGAGCTGCCTTGCTGTCAGCAAGAGCGGTCTATTTTGGGCTTTATCTTGAGCAGGGGCCGGGACAGAGCCACGGGTCTGAATCCGAGCCGGTGCTCCGGGAGATAAGGCAGACAGGGACACTGTAACCTGCGTGTCTGCGGTCAGGGTGGGAATAGATGGAGCCTGCTCCACAATCAAGCAGCTTCCTCTTTGCACTCAAAGGGTTGGATCAGGATCACACACCCACAGAGGCAGACTTACACGTCTGTTTAAAGGCACAGTTTGTTTGAAAGGGCCAAGGAGATATATATATGTGATTTAATGTTTTTTTGGGGGGGGGGAGTCTGCAGGTGTATCCTCAGACAGACCTCTGTTAAACTATGGCGTTTTGGGTTTAAGACCACCGCAGATCTGTGGCCGTGTATTTAATGTAAACTTTAAGCTCTGAATGTACATGTATATGCATTTAAAATCCCAAACACTGGCCTTTCACAGTTGATAGTTCCTATCAACCTTTGAATTTGGTTTATCTGGGGATTAACAGTAACTTTCCCTTGAAAGCAACACTTGATATTCTTCCAGTGTAATGTTTTTTTACCCTTTCGAAATGAAACACATAAGAGCAAAAGCACAGGAAATATATTACATGTGCACACGTGCCTGGCTAACTAGCTTTAGTAGTGTTGGAGTTATTCTTTCCCATTGTGAAGAAACACTTTTATCCTGTATAAGATAAAATGTTGGTTAGGTTAAACATTGACAATGATCGTATGAATAAATTGTTACCAGACATTAAAAGAGTAAAACATTTTTTTTTTCATTCCTGCCAAATAATGTGATCTAGCAATAAAACATCCAGTTTGCATGACTATAGGGTTATGAGTGTTTCTTTTCAGCACTTAGAGGCTGGGTGCTGCTAAGTAGATCACATTCTGTTTACGTGCTGCACAGAGATGTGTATGCAGGAAATGGCTAGTCTTCACAATTGTCTTGCTTACCTGTACATGTGGTAGGGTCCAGTTAGGGGCGCCCGAGAAGGTGAATGTTTGTTTTTTTTACATTTTTCTTATGTACTTTTTGTTTTACTCTATTAATACTTTTTTTGTTTCCTCTAATTAATATTTTGGTAATAAATATGACCTTTTCGTAGCACTAGCTCTTGCCTGCCGAGCTGCGTCTTAAACATTCCTCTTTAGGCGTTTTCCCATCATCCCAAAATCATTTCCCATTTGGATGGGGAGATACTGTAGCACCACATACAGACATTTCATAGAGAAAAACAAACCAGTCACCTGACACGGAACATGTTCAATTGCTTTTAAACCAATCCCCAACCTTTTTCTCACCCTAACCTAATGGGGTTTCTCACCTCAATCTAACCACACGTGACCCTGGAGTCAAACACGGGTGCACTTTGAACACCAACTACCTCCTGATAACTTGCTTCCAACTCATTATGTTCCCTCCAAACGTAATCCTGTCTGCACTTTACTTGCAATTTGTAATTTATAGGGGAACATTTTGAATAATAAAGTCAACAAACACAAGAACAACGCTGCCCCTCATGCCTAATTTTGTCTGTAACACATAGTCTTTTATTATTTCCTTTATGCACCTGGTGGTTAGTCTAGAAACACTGATCTCCCTCCTCCTCCTCCTGCTGCTTGTGTTCAAGTATGGATTTTACATATTTATATTCTCTTTTTGTTGTTTGGTGTGTGTTATGGTGTGTTATTTATTACAGCTAAACCACTGGTGCTTTTCCTTCCCCGAGCTTGTTCTGAATTGTTCAGTTTTTTTGTCTAGTTTCACATTGTTTCAAGGACCAACTCTGTTTATTCTATTGTCAGCCATTTTATTAAAAGTTAAGTATAATTCTTAGTTATAGGGTTTAATATATTGTAATATTCTTAGTTTTTGTTCTGCAGTTTTAGCATTTGCTAATTTTATCCTAATTCATTTAATTGGACAGAATCATATGACAAATTCCTATTGAGGAGTTTTTGCACCCACAACATTTTGCCATTAAAATATGTAGTTCTCAAGTACATGTTGAAAACCTTTTCACATGTCAATAAAAAGTGGTTCATTAGCGACATTATCAGCTGATTCACAGAACTACAAGCTCTCATCTGCAGGACAGAGAGCAGATGAGTGAAAAATGTACCAGAAATCATCATCTGATATGATAAACACATTGTTTGTTTCAAATATAACCAAGAGTATAAAATTATTTCCATAAATATCATGGTAGACTTGATTTGTGCTCGGTTTTGTGGACACTGACTAGCTTCCGAAACCATTATTTACCCACAAATATAAGACAAGCAATCAACATTAACGGACCATAGAGGTCTATGGATTGACGTTGGTGTGGCAGCTAAGCAAGAAGAGCGAAGTTCAGTCAAAGAGGAAAAGTCTACAGAGGAAGCCTCAGCTTATGGCTTGCACAACACAATGCAGTGAGACTGCAGATGAGAATATGTCTGTCTGAGGAGGGGTGGGGTGAGATGGCAAAAAGAGAGAGGGAGGGAGGAAGGGAAACCAGATGAGACTAGTCAGCAATACTCGGGCTCTCTCCCACTGATTGACAGTTTCATTTTCAAAGCCATTGTGTACCAGTGTACATTATCAGCCCCTGCCTGTTTGAGTATCAGCCGTACTCTCCTAATGAAAACCCCCCTGGCTATGAACTAGAACCTCACCCCTGCCGCTGGTGAGGTTCACGTATTTAAGCGTTTGTCTCCTTTCTTTAATTAGCATGTCCTGTGACTGAATTGTCACAAAAAAAAATTATAATTCGGTTCTGCTCCGCTCCGTGGTTTGAAAGCCAGAGTTCTTACTTTCAAGTCAACATGACGCCTCCCTTTGTTCATGCTCTGTAATCACACTCACGGAACCTTGGAGGATTTTCTTTAATGAATTGGTCGGGTTATTTCTGCCCATATGACTCAATTATGCATCGGTTTCCGTGTTTCAGTGTTTGCTCACTGGGTTTGAGCGAGGACAGAAAGCTTACGATCAGAAACAACGAGCTGACTGTACTGACGCCTCACTGAACCACGTCAGGGCTCCCACAGAAACACCAAACACAGACAAGCAGGTGTAACCACGCAGGGGCGGTAGCCTTGGGTTCCGTTTTCTGGACCGTCTACAATACAAAACCTCTTGTTCACACACTACTGCTACCCAGCTTCACAGAGCAGCCTGGTCCACTTAGGCCCAAGATAATCGAAAGCTATAGCTGATAATGAAACATTAAAATTGAATACCCCAAATCACAATTTGAGACTTGCTGCCTGAAATAGCCGTTTAGCTGCCGGAAAACCTGTTTTGGTTTGGTAACGACAGTGGCAAAGAAAGGCTTTTCTCCTATAAAAACCTGTCACTGTGGCTGCCTCCTTGGCCACTCTGTGACAGGTAGGCTGGTCGTTTGCCTAAGGATATTTTCTCTTGTTTTTTTCTTACTAGCATTTACTTTGGATTACTTTCAGAAAACTGTCAAGTGGAAGATACAGGCCACAGCTACCAAGGTTGAGAATTAGATCATGGTCCCTTGTTGGTGTTTTCACCATCTCAAAAATACAAGACGGAGGACAGGGAAACAGGCTGTTAGATAATTGCAGATTACACAAAAACCAAAAACTGCCACTATATTTTCACAAGTATAATTGCTCGTCTCCTTTCAGTTTAGGCTAATTTACCAAGGACATGCTTAATTTCAGCGGTGCCAAAGGCCACGCTAATCCATATTTATATCTGGAAGCCTCCCAGTTAAGCGCCATTTATCTCTTATTAGCCGCTGTGAAACACCTCGGGGACATCCGGGTTACGCATCATTGAGAAATCTGTCTTTACTACATTGACCTCTTCCTCATGTTTGCAGTGGAACTGACACGCCGTGGTGCATTTCCAGCAGTGCGTTATTTCAAATTTTCAGCAAAAAGATGGCACACTTGAAACTGGATTTCAATTGTTGCTAAGCAACAACAAGAGCCAGGACCAGCACTACCGAGGTTTGTAGCTGTTAGCTTTAAAACGTCTCATGTGGACAAAAAATATCAATGTGTGACTCAAATGAATATGATTAAAGGCATCTGCTTCTTAACCTCAATCAGCCAGCAGTTGTTTGGTTAGTCAGACTAACATGGTCTCTGTCATAAACTTTGTCTTTTTAGATTCAGGGACACTTGTATGAAATTGAATGCACTTGGATTTTTTACCCTTTAGATTTGATCTCAGATGCAACAAGTTTCTACAGAAGCCACCAATGCTTTATGTGCAGGACGCCCCTTGCATTATTATCCAGTCACGTCCATGTCAGATCAGAGCTCCGGAGGAGTAGGTAATCACATCAGTGACACGGCAGAGCTCTCCGCTGCCGAGCAAGCTGCTGATTATATTAACACTACAGCCCCTCCAGTGTTTTATACAATGTTTCCCAACTAATCTCATACATACGACTTTCGCTGTCTGCTTTTTTCGCTTTGGAAAACTCGTTTTTTCACTCATCATCGCATAGTCCCGGTATTGTATCCAACCACCAGCAGGAATACGAGCAATTTGTTCAGAGAATCGCGGTTCTGCTAATTTCTACAGAGAAATTCTTCTGGCTGATGGTATCTTTCGTTATGTTGTGTTTGTATTTCAACAATTTGCAGTATGTGCTGTTGCTATAACAACCAAAAAGTCAAGTCAGTTTCCCTTATGAAACCTTTTGCTCTTGACAAAAGTGCTGGGGACAGACAGAACAAACCGACATAATTATCCTCTACCACATAGCAGCACTTTACACAGCATGTTACAGCGGTCTCAGATGCACAGTACATAGGAATGTGATGAAAAAGACACGGGAAGCATCACAGTGTCCTTTTATCTGTCCCCATGTCCTCTAGTTTCACCCTCATAAAAGCAATATGGACGTTTTGCTGGCTGCTAGCAGTGATGAGGCTGTGTTCGTGGAAATAATTGGAGTGAGTGATCGGAGTTTCTGATCTAATTTAGCCAGGGAGAGCTCTTTACCCTGGAGATTCTGTGAGGTTGATGCATTGCTTTAAACCTACAGAAAGGGCTTAGCTAACAGGAGAAAGAAAGGAAACTGCAGTGGTGGATATAGGAGTTGGATTTCTGAGCACCGAAACTGAACAATTGATGTAAATCCACAAATATTTTTATTTAATTTAGGTTTAAACTTAGGGACAGTAGGCAAACCTTATTTGAGACACATAAAAGCACAAATAAAGAGAAAGCAGAAAAAAGATCGAGGTTATGGCTAGAAATACGTTGTGAGCTAGAAATGAGCTTGGGTGATTTCCTCAGACACTGAGCGTGTCATGATATGGCTTTGGTTTTAATAAAGAGACTATTCTGCCTGAGATTGGCAAAGTTTCCAGTGATCCGTTCTGCAAAATTTATGAATTAAAGTTGTTAATGCATGATTTCAACGCAAGGAGACTAAGAGGCTGACAGCAATTCAGGGTCCAGACTGAAGCCTCTCTGGTATTATGACTTTATTAGGCTGGTAGTATGCGCTGGAAGAAATTAAGATGTTTTTACCGGTAAAATGAGACGACGTGACCAAATAGAAGCCAGAATATTGTTCTGTTTTTTAATGATGTTATTGTTCTTTAAAGCATTTTAGAGCATCTAGAGGACATGGGGACAGATAACTCAGCTCAACTCAACGTTTGAGAACTCTATTGTTCTTTAAAGCATTTTAAAGAACAATAGAGTTCTCAAACGTTGAGTTGAGCTGAGTTATTGTTCTGGATAATGGCACTTTTAGAGGACTGACTGACAATTCAATATACTGCAGTGGCATTTGTTTGCAAATTACCTATATGAATAAATGTAGATAGCAAGAAAAAAATAGAAAAAATAAAGAAAGAAACAGGTTTTGGATGCACACTACTGTTGTACTATTTTTTGGATTACTGCATTATGTTTTTTATTTAACAAACGATGAATTAAAAAATCAGAAATGCAGAAATCAGAGGCCAAATATCAAACACTCCAGTTAGTGAGAAACAGTATAAGTGAAGTAAAATTAAGTATAAAAGTGAAGCGACATTAATGATAATAATGCAACCAAAATAAAACTGTGTGGTCAAATAAAGTATATCCATCCATCCATCCATCTATTGTTTGAGGTCAGGAGCCTGCAGTCTATCCCAGCATCCCGTTTGAAGCATCCCAGCACAATAATGTGCTTTTGTTTAGGTCAAACTCGGCCATGCATGGATTGCTGTGTGACACGGGTTATATAATGCATAATTGCAGAGCAGCAATGTTCAAAGATGCATTCCCACTATGCTAAGTGGTTGCTATGCTAACTCATGTGGTAACCAGGAAGCTGTAAGTGCTGAGTTGTTTATATGGTAAAGAGGGAAGAGAATCCTGGCAAGAAAACCCTTTTAGGAGTTATTGCTAAAACATCACACAAAGTTTCCAAATGTCACACACTAGACCGAGGGGAGGGAGAGGAGCTGGCTGACGGGTCGGCAGGAATTTAGTTGAACATTTGCAGTTTTTCTCATTTGCTGAGCTTGGGGCAAAGTTGTCACGTAACATCTTTTAAGAATTAAACTTTAAGACTCAAAAAGCAATGAGGGAGAGATGAAGAGCAGGTCCTTTCTTCAGCTGCCCTCCCACAGCGTTCCAAGTTCTCTGCTCTGTGCCTTTGTGCAAAATAAAGATTTTTTAATGGTTTATCGCTAGGCTAAAAAAGTGACCTTTTTTCGTGCGTTTCTAAGAGAGATGTGGATGGGGAAAGACTCAGCAGGGAAACCATTTCAACTCAAGTGGATGATAGATTTAGTATGAAAACAAATCACAGGGGAGGTAACTTGCAGTTCGTTGTACTTAAACCTTAACAATCACGTTGATAAATGGACGTTCATCCCGGGGCAGCGCAGGTCAAAGCAGATGATGGCGCATATCTGCCTTCATAGTGCCGCTGGGATTTTAAAACTGAAGTGTGGGGTTGTAGGGACTGCACTTAATCTTTTTATGGGGAAATTTACAATATAATCCAATTATCGTATTACATGATTATATGAAAAAGCTGCCAACAACACTTAATACATTTGGATGTGTCAGCTGTTACAGACAGTGTAATGTAAACAGCATCAGCTGAATATCTTTACACCCCTGAAGTCTGGTCCACGCATACAGATTTTATTTGGTTTGCAGGTTTCCCGTTTCAGTCTGTCTGAAAGCGTTTTGCCTATAGAGAGCGATCAGCTAGAGGAAAGGCTGCAGCCATTCAGAAACAAGCTTCCTTAGCGCTGTGCCTTGATGGGCCATGTGCTGCTGGTGATGAGTAATGATGATGGCTCTCTGCTCCTTTGCTCAGGGGCCTTGTTGGTTTCCCTCCTCTCCTAATGCCTTATGAAGTTTCCAAATACATCAGGAACTGCTCAACGCACAGGTACAGCACATGTAATCACAACAAGTGTAATGTGCACATTTTTTCAGCTTAATGGAAATTTGTTCATAATGAAAATTAAGCACATGTGACATCGAAGCTAAATACACAATAAGCCACGGTGCGGCAGACATTCATATATACAGCTTGCTCCATCAGTGAACCAGAGAGCCAATAAAATGCAAACCCCAATAGTGTAATCAGTCTCCGAGAAGAAAGCTATTATATCTCTGCAGCAAATATAATTCTTCAAGAGGAAAATTGAATCCCTTGAACACAGAATGTAGAAAATTACTTTCTCACTGTGGTGACTGTGTTTACAGTAGAAAGAATCATTTTCCAAGCAAGCTGCTGGCCACTTTAAAAAACAACACCACCATTTTAGAAGTTAAAAAACAAAAGACATATTTAAAAAAAAATCCACCATGCACGCAAATTTAAATTCCCCTCATAAAGGAGGAAGGAGGGTTTTCAAGAAATTAGAGATGGAGTCAGTAAGAAAGGTCAGAATCTCAATGATGCTCATCTAACATGTTACTTGTTAATTAAAGAACAGCAGCTAAATAATGAACACGATGATATGATGGTTTAACATTCAGCTCTTGCCCATAGCCAAATGAATCCCTTATCAAACACAACAATAGCCTGTCATTATATGCAGGTCAGATAACATTTGATTTATCAATACAGGTTATTTCTATAATTAGCACACAAAAGATGGATCCTCCTTTTTCCACCACAGACAACAACAACCAAAAAAAAAACAAAACAGGTCGAGTGAATTACAATACCACAAATGATATTAAATGCAGATCAAGCAAAAATGTCCAACCTAACAAGCCATTTAATCCTGAATACAGAGCCCAAACTGCTAGGATGATGTAAGTGCATTTTGAATAATTTGGCGTTTCCAAGGCAACTTAATTTAGCAGATCTTCCTGGAGGTAATCAGCCTTCTATCCAGGAAAACTCTTCAAAGAAGTGACACCGCATTGCAAACATGATAATGAGGTTGTTCCTTTAGAGCCACTGCTGCTAAAAGCACTAAATATATACCGTGCATCTGCATGAATTTGTATATGGCTGTCAGTAAATTCAAGTATCATCAATCAACTGCTGGAGAAATTACAACTTAGGCCAAGTATGTGGTTACACCATCACGCTGATTTTGTTGAGCAAATGAAACATAAATGCAGCCAGATTTCAATTCTCAGGTTAGAGAAGGCTGCCTGTCACCACACCAGTGATCACAAGTTTGACCTGTCAAATCATCCATGTATAATAGTGAAGTACAAACTCCTGAAGCATAAATTATTCCTGTTCTATCATTTTTTTAAGAAAGAAGAGTTCTGTCACCTCCTGCTCGCCTCGCTTTGGTTGTAATACAATAAACAGCAGAGACGCAGGCAGGGAGGAGGATAAGGAGGAGGATGAGGAGGAGGAGGAGGAGGAGGAGGCGAGAGCTCGCTAGGCCGAGACTTTGTGAGCATGACGGGCCTGACTCACGAGAATGAGATGTTTCCAAAAATACAGGAGGGAGGGGAGACAGAGATCAGAGGAAAAGAGTGAGAGAGACAGAATGTGCTGAACAGGCTGGAACACAAGAAAGCGAGTGGATTAACTCCCTCCTTTATCCCCCCCCACTCCCATTTTTTTCCCCAAAAGCCGCTGGATTCATCACAAAACATGTCGAATTAGTGGAAACAAATCGCCTGTATGAACTCTCCTAAACACTTCCCCCAGTTGCAATGATGCAAACATTGGATAAATAACCGGTGCCATCATTAGAACAACATTATTGGAAGCGGGGAAGAAGGAGCCAACGTTTCAAAGCAGGATTCAAATATGAATCTACATCAAACTGAGCTGTGTACAATTTATTTTCTTTGCTCCTTTGGTGTCAGATGAGCCCGACTGTGAGCAGATGTAAACGGTTGCTTGCATGTTGTAAACAGGCACCATAATGTACATGTTTGGCTTTCATCGTGACAGATTGCCCCCTGCAAATGCAACACTGTGAGAATATGGTAGTCTCAGCCTCCTTGCTGCGAACCGTAATACTCTGAAAGCCCCTATAAGCCACATAGCAGCTTCTGAATATTTTAGTCTGTTAGGAAAATGTTTGCAGCGCCTGCTAGTTTCGTCAGTTTTATCCTCCGAGCTTGGTCCAATTTGAGTGCGATAAAAGTGGGATGAAAGAACAACCCCGCTCATTGGTGGAGGCGCAGTTTTACCATCAGCAACAACAAAAATCATCACCACACGCCATTCAATTTTCATGTGACCTAAATACTTCTTCTCCTTTCTGCTGACTACTCTAGGTACGTCATCCAGATTTCCTCATTTCAGACTTTGGGTGCATATGTGTGTGTGTGTGTGTGTGTGTGTGTGTGTGTGTGTGTGTGTGTGGAGCACTTGGTGGATAAGATGATTATCTCAACACACTCAGAGAAACACAGACAGCAAGAGACCACTTGGCTCCTGGATTTGGTGTGCCCACCCAAACGGCACCCAAGAAACAATCACACTCATTTTCACATAGACAACAATAAAAAAAAAAAAAAGCGTGATGATCCTGATGGTTTGGCGTATGCGACATCGCAGGGTATCATGGGACCCTTTAATCTAGCATGAAAGACACGAGTAATCCTTGTTGGAGGATTACTCCCGACCACTATTCTCTCTTTGCATATTCCAACTTTGCTTTACATGTGCTTAAGTGCTAACCCACCGATCTATTCGTGGCTCCATCACTCATCCAATGTCTTAGCAGCACGGTGGACATGCCCAACGCAAACACCAGGATTTACCAGCACCTACAGTATGTAAACTCCCATCCTGACCCGTCCTCTGAACAGACTGCAGCCGCAGTTTTGTGCTGCTGGAGTCATCCATTCCAGAGCGTGACGACATTATGCTAAGCCGTTTACATTCCCATGAACATCTCAATCCTGCAGGGTTTGTTCTGCACAACGAAATGATTACAATGTATCTACACATATCGAAGCATAAAACACTGCGGATGTCTTTTCATCTCTGTGCAGCCACGACGAACCAGGAGTAACAACAATCGTTTGAAACATCTTCTAATCCTGCATGTGCCCTGCAGCTTTATCGCAACGACACCTTGTGAGGGTGGAACAGCAGAGCAGAAACAGCGGAGAATTCGAGGTAAACGTGGGGATTTCTTCGCAAGAGGTGAAAGAGAAGCTTGACACTATGCCTGTGTCTGCACGGTACAGGAAGTACGTAGGCGGGGTGAGCAGCTATAAACAGGGGGACAGATACAGCCTGGCACAGATCAAAGGTTAAGTAGAAGCACTTCTTAATATGTTATTTTACTATTTCTTACCACAGACCAGTAGCTAGGCAACCACTGGTGAATAAAGGATGTTACCGGCTCCAGCCAAGGAATCAGTTGGCTGTTAAATGGCAAATATATTTTTACTCTTTGTTTTTTTTAAAGAATTACGCAAAAATGAACAATAGAGGCGCTGGTAGGTGAAATGTATTATCTTTGGCTGATTCTTGTCTTATGCTAAGCTAAGCCCTGCACCTGTTGGCTTCATCTTCAAATGCAAAGGTGTTTTTTTTTTTCCACAGAGGGAAGAAAATAATGTCAAGCAATTCCTTTAAGTGTGCAGTCGCAGAAAGTGTGCATTTGTCCTTATTCTACAGCAACACAAGTGCTCCGACATGAAAAAAAAATGGTGTCCACCCTCCCTTACCGCATGAAAATACCCTTAAAGTACCATTTCTGCAAACATAGCAACATTCAGATACAAGCTACCAGTAACATTCAGTTTACAGAATATGCGAGGGAAGCTGCGTTGCTTTCCGGTGCGTACAGGTGTGACGCCAAAAATAATATTAAGTCCTACTTCTTCTAGTGGATTTCTAGAGAAATGATCCAACCACTAAATCTCACATTACAGAAGAGGGAAAAAATTTTGTTTAAATATGCAAGACGGAACCTTTGAAGCTCCAGCCGCAATTTCATCAGTTAATATTTAAAGCAGGGATATTCTTTATATAAGGTGTATTTGCATGATGGGCTGCGGGACTCATGAGGGGGCTGATGGAAATGAAGACATGAACACTGGGATTTTATGTGGAGGAATCTTCATCCACTTGCATCCCATCGATCATTAGTATTCAGAGGCCTGCAATGCCCATAATAGCTTGTCTGACAATAAATAAAGCAACATTTTTCTCCCCCGGGAAGAAAAGTCATCATTATGTTCACTTTTATTAAACCTTCTCTCCTCCTGCATCTTTACTTAGTGTCATCCTTTTCCTCATTACCGTGGTTACTTATGGTCCGACAATAGAATGTATCTGGTGTATTACACGTTTAGATTGCGATTTTGTTTACATGAGCTGCAAATGAGCTGAACGTATGTTGTTTCAGCTGCTGCATGGATTTCTTTCCCAGAACCAGCATGTTTGTAAAGGTATTTCTTACATTGTCTCAGATGTTTCAGCAGCAGACATGGCCCCTGGTTATTTTTATCTAATAATTCAGCAAAACTACAGGCATTTATTCCTAAAAGAAACAGCAGTTTATAAATGGACAGACAGCGGGGTGGAATTAAACTATAACAGCAGCAAAGACAGACAAAAAGAGTGAAATTACAGCGACCGTCTACACATGTAGACAAACAGTCGCACGTTTGTGAGCATCCCAGTTTCATTAATTTGACCATTGACAATTTGCCGTAACACGTTAGCCATAAAGCTGCAAAGGCATCAGGGAGAAAAACTACTGCAGCTCTGCGCTGTCTCTCTGTTAACCCTGAACTTTGCAGCAGCTCTCACAGACTGTTCTGACACATTCTGACAGTGGATTGACCTGCGTGTGAGGACAAACACAAATGCATGGAAAGCTGCAAACTCCACACTCTGTCATGGGGTCACGAATACACACATTTGCACGCAAAAAAACAACTACAAGAGGGGGAAAAAATGCGGCCAAACATCCTGCGCAAACCCCATAAAATTCCCTGTGAGAAAATGTCAATTCCCAAAACAAAATGAACGCCCTGGAGAAATTATGCAAAGCATATTGAAGCATTATATTTCCAGGTCCATTCTCAAGCACTCACACAATCAAACAAATATGTAGACCACGGTGATGCCAAGGCAGAAAGCAATTCTTCCTTTTTCCTGATTAGCTTGTCAGAAGATTGAGTCGTCCACTCCATTCCATTTAAGGCCGCTTTCTATATTTAAGTGCTTCTCGGCACAGACCCGCACTGCACTTTAATTAAGGTTTGGTGTGCATTATACAAATAGAAAATGCTTAAGAGTGCAGGAAAGCTTACATTGATGAGCTTTACCCCCTCCCCTCTTTTTTTTTTTTTTTTGAAAAAAAGCCAGTGTTTCACAGCAACAGATGGTATTTACTCAAATTATAGACAGCAAACGATGGCTACGTTGAGATGCTTTTTTTCAGGGCCCATTGGCAGTCCATTAGAAAGCAGAGTCTGTGTGCACGAATCCACCGAGATACAAGGAGAGTGACACAGATTTAGAGGTGGTGGTGTTATTCATTGGCAGCCAAAATCCAATAGAAGTCTTCTGATCATTAAATGAAAAGTATCTCCAGAAAAGCCCTATAATTGCCTCAGAAAAATGATCCATCGTTTCTTTTTTCCATGATCTCTCAGTGCAAAGAACCGATCCCAGTCAGCTGGTACAGTAGACCACAGCATGCTAATGGCTTTGATTATCAACAATACGTTTCTCAGAAAAGACGTTACCTCAGAGCGAGAAAAAGAGTTCAGTGTGGGAACTTGTCTGCCAGAATGCACCAGTTTTCAAGCCGACCACCTCTGCCTCTCATCTTGTCTCAGATGTGGAGAGAAACAGAATTACTGGGGCACTCAAATGAACATGCGAGGAAATGGGCCAGTGCTCAAAAGTGACACCATTTGTGATTTGCATATGCTGAATGAGGCTAAAATATACATAAGCGGGATGTTAATTCTCGCTCCGGGTCTCAAGTAGAACAGCCCCAGTTTAAATCCCACAAAATCTCTTGTTTTATCAGCAACTCCCTCATTCATCTGCCCTTCAATCTTAAGAAGCACCGTTCAGCTTTTAAAGACAGAAAGCACGGAAACCAAAGCATTTCCTTATAAATACCCATTCTCTTAAATTTCAGTGAATTTAAAGTTTGAAAACGTCTGACTTGGCCCTTGTGGGTTTAGGAATCGGAGTGATCAATGTCCAAAATAAAACAGCAATTGCCAGCCACATAATGAAAATGGATCCCTAATAGCTATTTCTCATCAGTGGAACCTGCAGCACAGCATTCAATTACCTGGAGTGTTTACAAGCCATTTCGGCATCGTATTTTGTGTTTTCAGACACCTAGGGTGAGGTCATTACTTAGCCGAATGAAATTTAGGGGATAATAAGATAGGGGAACACATTTTTTGTTCAAAAGCAAAAGGCAACAATCATGTCTGAATCATACAAAATTGGCAGTTATTAATTGCGCATTGTTCAGGTCACACTCTATGCTTGGAGATGCACATAATAGCTTTCAAACACTGTCAACATGCTGTAATTACAATCTTTCACAGAGAAATACCACTCAATTTAAGAAAAAAGCATTCCTTAGTCCGGCAGCCTTTATTAGCCTAACTTTTAAATATGTAGAGCTGTTGAATGAAAGGAGCTTTAATGGCTGCAGATTTTTTTCCATTTCACTTTTTATTAAAAATTCAGATGAGAGGATGAAGGTGTGGAAAGGTTTGAGGTCCATGCAAAATAGGTACGCATTTGAAACACAAGCTAAATTTGCTCACATTTTCATAGCTGTCATTTCCATATTTCCCCATTTTCATTTTCATTGCACCAGTGTGACCTTAACAATGAGGGACTGGGACAAACTGCTATGTCATTTGTAGCTACAGGGCTCAGTGTGAGGGTGTTCATTAATCCAGAGTGGCTTTGCCATCGTTCCACGTGGGAGTCGCATACATTTCATCTGAAATTCAGTGGTATTCCCCTTTAACACAGAATTTTAAAAAAACTGCAGGGTTGAGTGTGCCCATGGATATACCCATCAATAGTATTCCCATTAAATGTCAAACACATTTCACATTCAACGACATGGTTTAGCATATATTCGATTTTGACAGAAAAGGTTGCGTTCCAAAAGAGACACACGTGAACATTTCATTACTTTCGGCTGTAAAAAACACTGTTGGCATGAACATAAATGGCACATATAAAATCGTAGAAATACCAACCCACATTGTATATGTAATTTAAATACAAAATATGGACATTTTATAGTTTCAGCTGTGGAGATAAACAGTGTAAATCTTTGACCTGCAGTGGAGCGAACATGTTTGCAAAATCACCAAGCACAAGCGGACACATTTGGGGCTTTGCAGATGTTTTCCAGTTGTTGGTATGGCCATACAGTGTGATCTCCACTCAATGAGAGGGATAAAAAGCAACTTTTGCAAAATGGAAACTTTTTATTTTTCAAAAAGCAACAGATTACACAGTTAACTTTCAGCAAATGCAATCCTAACTGAAACTTTACTCACATTCGGGACTTCAAAATGAAAGACTCACATACTTACACACAATCTATCTATAATATACAAAAAAGAATACATAATAAATATTAAAATGGCCACAAGAGAAAAAAGTAAGTCATTGAAAACAATCAGTAGAGAGCAAATGTAGGGAAAGTAGAAACAAGACAGTGTGCCTTAAATGTCTTTTTTTTCCTTTTACATTTTTTACAAATTGTGCAAGATTTCATACTAAGGCTCTGGTCTTGAAGTGACTGTTGTCTGATGCACACAGCACACACATTCTGAGACGCACCTACATGCACTCAGTGACACACACTCCCACACACACACACACACACACACACAGGTGCACACACACTCCCTGTGCTCTGAGCACTCTGTGGGGTGTAGCAAACCATCGCAGAATAAAAATGGGCTGCTGCTCAGTGTATGGCCTGTGATGCTCATGGGAGTGGACCAGCTTTTTAAAAAAATGGACATGCACTTCACGTTGATGTGAAGAAGAAACTAAACTCCCATTGCATCTAAGAAACTGACTTTTTAGGAGTGAGTGAAACAAAAAAGAATAACCCAACAACCAAGAAACTTGACAATATCATAACCATTAAGGCAAGAACACCCGGAGTGGCATCAGCAATACTGTAACAACATGATAGTGTTTAGGTACATGGATATGATGAAACATTTAACTACTTCTTCACTGTCTTTTTTTTTTTAGCACACGGTTGTTCTTAAAAGCAACTTTTTTTTCAAAATCCAAACATCATTTCTTTTTTTCCCCCTTTTTTGTCTTTTTTTTTGTAAAAGGTGATAAGAAAAGAACAATGCCAGACACTAAGGACATATGGATCGTAAAACTACAAGAAATAATATCTAGTTTTAAGTTGCAACTTCAAAACCACACATTGTAAATCCCCATCGTTAAGCCCCCGCCCGGTAAATGAAAAAGATATGACTTACATTAAAACCATTTTATCCTCTTGTGATGGTGTATTCCAACAGTCACCAAGTTTTGCTTTACTTACAGCGATTGTGTAGTCTGTTGCAAATTAAAGCATTCATTGTTTCGTTTGGAAAATAAGAAAAACCACGTTGTCCTTGCAATGCAGTTGGCAACTGTTGACCAAAAAAAGCATCTTTACATCTTCTTTTTAGTGCAACTCTTAAAATGTAAAACATTTCCGGTGATTCCTTGAGAGGTATCATTTCTTTGTTTGTGTTCTTTTTTTCTTTTTCTTTTCATATTTATGTATTTGACACTCACAGAATAACGCATCTTCAAAATATCCAAAGCAAGAGGTTTTTTCATTGTTTTGTCAAAGCTTTTTTCTTTTTTTTTTTCAACTTTTTGCTTCTCTGCATTGGCATGGCCTTCCACAATGTATGTTTACTAAAACATAAACTCAGGAGGGGATCCAGACCTCCTGTGTATTCCAATTCCCTTCAGCCTCCACGTTTGATGCGTTTTACACTCAATCACCCCGGCAGAGCCTCGTGATTGGCAGGCCACCTTCTAAATCTGTAAAGAAGGGTTAGGTGAAGGAGGAACAGGAGGAAAACTGGAGGATGAAGGGAAGAAAGATAGAAAGAGAGAGTTCGCTGTACAGTGGGAACGAGCCCAGATCAAGATCAATCAGGGAAATAGAGACATAGATGAGAAAAAACCCACAGCAAAACCTTCATATAACGCAGTAGGGTTCCCTTGGTAACCTGGATTTTCTGCAGTAGAGGAGTGTGGTGCTGAAGCAGCGCCGAAGCTCCCGGTTGGAGAAGATGCAGATGAAAGGATTGACCCCAGCCTGGGCAAAGCTCATCCACACGGCTGCTGTCAGGTATCCCCCAGGGACCACAGGGCCCCTTGCAAACACCCGCCAGTAGCAGGCAACCAGATAGGGGCCCCAAAGAGCCAGGAAGAAAAATGTCATGATGTAGAACATCCTACTAATCCTCTTCTCCGTTTTGAATTCATCCAATACCAGTAGACGCCTGCGGCCCGCTGCGTTGCTGTTCTGCCGGATGCCTAGCAAAGTAGGTGGGGTGGGGCCTCGACCAAATCCGGCCAGCCAGTTGGCCGCTGCCTGCCCGCTGGCACCTGGTCCGTGGAAGGTCCAGTTCTGGCTGACAGCGGGCACGAACTGGACGGGCTTCATTTTTCGACGGTCGTGGACAAAGAAGATGAGCTTGAGGTAAACCAGCTGTGTGGCCAGGAGAATGAGCGCCAGCAGGAGCATGAAGCCCAGTGAATCATTCGCCCTGAAGGAACGATGCTGGAATGTGCACTGGTCCTCCTCCCGTATGAACGAGTACGTCCCTACATCTAGCACTGGCGGGAACGCCATGGCCACTGACAACGTCCACACCATACAGATGACAGCCAGACAGGTCCAGAAGGTTAGCCTCTTGGTGTAGAAACGGTGGTGCGCTATGGCCAGGTAGCGGGTGACGCTGACGCAGAAGAGCATGAAAGCTGTGTGGAAACAGGAAAGCACACCCAGAAAGGCTATAACTTTGCAGGTCAGCGTGCCGTAGGTCCAGGCAGATCCATTCTTGACCGAGGTGAAGACAAACGGGAAGCAGATGGCTGAGCGCAGGATATCAGAGGCGCACAGGTCCAGCAGGAAATAGTAGGGCGCTCGGTGCAGGCTCTTGTCTTTGACCAGCAGAATGGAGATCAGGAGGTTTCCAACCACACCGACTCCAATGATGAAACCCAGAGAGGTCAGTTTGAGGAACGTGGCGAGAGGAGAGACATTCTGCAAGATGGTGTGGTCCCCTGCATGGCTATAGTTCGCCATAGATGGAGGAGGGATCATAAAGATAGCGGAATAGCTTCAGCCAAGTATCATGATCTAGAGGTGGCAGGGGGAGGCGTTAGATCCATTTGGCGGTGTGCTTTGAAGAGGTTTCCAGGCATATAAGCAACCTCTCCTCTAAGGCATCCTTTGTTCCTTTGTCTCATCACACCTAAAAAAAAAAAAATCCCTGAAAAATATTATCCACCCATCAGCATTCAGTCCCATACAACAGCTGCATTGTTTCAACTGCAGTTACACAATCTAGAATATGATAAGCCATCATTTTCCTCTGCCTCGCATTTATTTATTTAATTATTTCTTTATTTGCTTTTTCATTTTAACATTTGAAGTGGCACAGCACAGAGCCTGGACACTTTTGTCTCAAGACAGACAGTCGACGGAGCTCGACTAGAGTCCAACTAATCATTCATAACAGCACAATTATTTCACATCATGTGGAATTTCCTGAACAAAAGCGCCGTGATAGAGGCGGAAAAAAAAAAAAGAAGCCCAGTCGAGCCTGTATTAAGAAACGACGCATTTCCCCCCCGTCTGTCGGGGGGAGCAGAGCTACCCGGAGACAGGAGCGCAGATTGGAATTTTTATGGACGTTTTAAGGCGCACATCAAGAGAGATGCAGCCCAAAATAAGCTGCTCTTGATCACACCCTGCACCCCGCAGAACGGAGCGAGGCTCCGGGCGCCTCGAATCAACTCGCCCTGTCTTTATGAATTGTGGAAAAACCGGCGGAGGGCGCATATATAATAACGCATCCGTGTTTCGTCTGATTAAAGGTTAACTGGATTACGGCTCTTATGTTAATAAGCAGTGTTCTCATCGCGGCGTGTGTTATGCCAGCCTCAATTTTCCACATCATCTTTTGTGTAACTCACTCCAAAGAGACATGGGTTCCACCACAAACCATATTTCGACAGAATTTTGCTCGTTATTGCGCGGGTGTGATTATAAGGCAGGATGGTTATAAGCAACAATAACTCTGCTGCTCTGTCCAATCTCTCTCTTTTTTTGTTGTTCAGAGAATTGCTTATGGAGCTTATGCTCATGTCCAATTCTTTTTGTGTGTGTACTTACGCGTTTCAATGCGTCCCTCCGACTGTCAGTCGAGTATTTTACGCGCGTTTAAATCCGACTGATTTCAGTGAAAAAAAAAATATGTAAAAAATTAAAACCCACAGCTGGATGAAATAAACGTCCTTGCATCCCAATCAGGTGGATAAAGAATAACGGTGTAGCCGATCCGCACGTCCATTAGACTAGAATAATTCCCAAGTCCCCGCTATGAATTGCCCAGAATCGCAGCCACCACACCAAGACAAGGCCAAAAAAAAAAAAAAAAGACAGAGAGAGAGAGAGAGAGAGAGAGAGAGAGAGAAAGAGAGAGAGAGACGATCACAATCAATCAAAGTCCTACCTGTTGATAGTCCTAATTCTCGTCCCTCCTGGATATTATTTACATTGCACGGGTCGGATTTTTGCCGTTTTAAAAAGCCTGATTTGTTGCCTGCCCCCTTTTTTCCTCCACGGTGAATATCCTACAGTAAACGGAGACCAGTGCGCATGCGCACTGCATCCCTATTTGCGATCCAAGACTCGTCTCGTCTCTTGTTGCAGCAGCAGCAGCAGCAGCTCTGTCTCTCTCACGGTAACATCTGTTCAGCGGGGCCGCTGCTGATCAGTAACGCGTTACAGCAGTACTTAAAAATACTTCTGGTAACATCTGTTTTTTTTTTTTAATAACACATTTAATCACATATTTAACCAACTGTTAAATTATAAGAAAATCTTGTTTAATTCCTTTCCAAATAAGGTCCTAATGGGCTTGTCCTACTCGAGTACAGTAGCCCTCCATCTGTCTTTCACTGTGCTCATACATGTTTCACTCCACAGAAATGTCAAGCATTATGTACAAAGTGAAGAGTGAAACCAGGCAGCCTGGTTCCACCTCAAGGAAGAACGACTTCTCCTGTACTGTATATGCATAATTGACGAGCACTTTGCGCGCTGTTTTCGTTCTGCCTGGGCACCATGATAAATTCATAGGGTGAAATTTCTCAAGCATGTATGAAGAGCTGTGATGTCATGTAATGTCACGAGCAGTGTGAACAAAGATCAGCCACACGTGCGCGCACACTGAAGGCTAAATGCTGCACACATACATATATATATAAGAAAACAGAGAGAGGGAGGCTTTGCATCCACCTGGGCTATTTGAAACATGAATTTATTATGATTATGCATGTAGGGGAAGTGTTACTACTGGAATCTGATACAACTTTTACACAGTAGGGTGCAACGTGAATTGTGCAGATTGTTTTTTATTGTAAAAAATACATGCTACCGAGATGCACAGTGGTCTCCTTTTCACTTACAGCTCCCTAAATATCACAGACACAGAGACCCTTTCTGCTGGTTATAAATGCAGTCAGTCACATGGGTTGACAGTAGATTATTAGCAAAGGTACAGCAGAGACTGGGGGATTAATTTTACTTCAAAAGAAATTAACTACACTGCCCTCCAGACAAAGCTAAATCAAAGGTGATTTTATACATGTACTAATACTCTAATGAACAATCACTCATGTTGGCACAGACCTTGTGAATAGTTTGATGTATCATCATCCCAGAGTAAAATTATGATTTTAATTATCAGTTACACAAGGTAATGGAGTTTAACACTTACTGATTAGTATAGAAATAATAGGTTGATTTAAGGGATAATTCTGGTAAAATAATCAAGTCTAAAGCTGATTTTAGTTGCTTCAGCAGTGGAAAACACGTGTAATCAGGTTCTGAACTAAAGTCGTATTTTGAGGTGTTTGAGCCTCACTTCTACACTTATTTTAGAGGCAAACACTGCAGTTTTTACACACAATAAGGAGATTCTTCAAATTCTGTTTATGAACACACACTTCCGAAACACATTATGTCGCTTAAAGTCAAACCAGTGATTTTTCCAGTGACTCTTGCATGCAGCCCATCGTCTGATTTGACATGCAGCATTTCCCTCCCAAATTACTCAGTTTAGTTTAACTGTTGAAGGTTCAAAATGACAAAATGATTCAAACATTCACAAGAAAGCCGAAATTATAAAAAAAACAACATTGGATGGAGCTGAAACCCCTCCACTCTAAAGTCCAATTTTGGTTTAAAGCGAAGCAGTGAACACAGTGCAGTAGAGCCTATCCACGCCACCCGACTCCATCAGTTTTTCAGTGGGGACTCAGTGTCTGTAATGTGCTGACAGTCAAAGAGGAAAGGCAGAAAAGAGGAAGAACACCATTCAAACTTCAGGAGCAGGAGTGGAGAAGAGCATCGAATCAGCCGATTTATTCTTCACAAAGCAACAGCCACATGTTTCATTAGCACAGACTGCAACAGCTGCTCAGCACTCTCGTCACTTTAACGACACTTGTGACGTCGTGCTTCAAGCAGAGAGACACTGTGCCGGGAATCACAGTGAAACACGGGGAATATTCAACGCGATCCTCCTCAGGAGGCCAGGCTATCACGGCAGCAGTCATTCACTACAGTGTTTTGGTCCTTAAATCTCAGCTTTGCAACCAGCAGCAGCTTCCGTCTCGGCACTTCCTGGATGCTTCCGTCCATCTTGTCCCAAACTGTCCACGTGGTTCCTCTCGAGTCTGACGCATTAATATCAAATAAGGCACGTTTGTCGCCGGTCGCTTGGACACACACACGGAGAGAGGCGTTAATGTGGAGGATGGAAGCGGGACGGGACGGGATCGCGACCCCCCGCGGATCCGTCACAGCTGGCCGTGGCCGTTCCGCCTCCGTGCGTACCAGCCCAGGCAGGCGCAGAAACCCACCACGGTCACGACGGTGCCGAGCAGCAGGGCGAGAGCGTCGCCGGCGTCGTAAGCCTCGGCCGGAGGGATCAGGGTGAGGAAGATCAGGCAGGCGATCGCCGCCACGCCGGGAACTTCAAGTTTGGGAGCCATGTTGCGCTTTTCCGCTCTTGCTGTTGACTTCCAGGCAGCTGGAGCGCCTGCGTCAAAGTCAGGTGACTTCCTGGTGCGATCAGCCAATTAGGGAACAGCTATTTCCCAACAACTTGTGCCGGCTCAATGTGTTTCACTCCTAAAAATATTCACTTTATATTTAACAAGGCATTTGTTCTGTGGCATGAAACAATCTGCACAATTATGGATTTTTACTCTGCTTTTGTTTGATTGGTTTCTCTAAAATTCCCCTTAATGAAGTACTTTTCTACTTAAGAAAACAGCAAAAGTGAAAATGACCAAAAGTGACAAAAATTGGGGATAATTATGGCAATAACGAAAGATAATTCTCGACTATACTAAACAATTTGGCTTGAAACAAAAATGGCACAGCTGGTAAAGTTTGAGCTGATTTTACCCACTTTATGAACTGACACATGGTTAATGCCTAAAAAATTAATGATTTATTAGGGGCCTGGTGGGTTGGAATGCAGAAGGCCACGGGCTCGAATCCCACCCCACCAGGCGTGGTCCGGTCCAACCAGGACAAGCCGAAAGCCGCCGATCTTATAAGTTCATTAGATTTCATAAATCTAAATGAATGGAGTAAAATTACAATATACTCAAGGAGGGAAAAGGTGCTTCTGAATTGTACTCACCGCCTCATAGTTCACGGTTCCGCCGCTGTTAAACGATATTGTACAGTGAGAAAAATGCGTTTGTGCCATCGCTTCTCTTATTAGTGGTGATGAAGCTCACAGGCTGTCACAGGCTTTGGGTCCATACCCCTCAGGCCCAGTTAGCATCAAATGAGTCTGTTTTACATCAGTCAGGCTCATCAGCAGCTGGGTATGTTGTCTCTGAAGACAAGCAGACGGTATGCTGCGGCTGGCTGCATGTCACTTGTTGGTCTCTCAGGTAAGAAGAAAATGTCCGCTGCAGCCCTGGGACAAGTTTGCACATTTTAGAAGCTGTGAACTGCCTTGGGCTTTGTGAACTGGTCAATTTTACTCTCATTATGGAAAAAAGAAGGAATTTTACACCAAAAGTTGATGCTGTTCTCACTACAACCCTCATCTCCTACAACATTGCTTCAGATCTGCCATGTTGTGATGATTAAACATAAGTCATGCAGGGTGGTGGGGGGGTTAGTGGAGGAGTTTATATCTGTATATGTGTGTGTGCTCTCCTGGGGGCACTTTGCCTGTAATTTCATTAGTGTGGACAAGCCAAAGTAAAATATTGACCTTGTAAGCCTGCCATACCTCTGCTGATGCCTGCTTCAAGCCAGAAAATGAACAGTCATACATCTTCCTTTCTCATCATACACTCTCTCTTGTGCCTGCTGTCTGTTTGGCAATTTGTCTCCCATGCACACCAACACACGTGCACACATGATTTTGTGAGCCCCGTCTGGTGTCTGTGACTGCATTAGCTCGAAAAACAGCTTTTTATTCGAAATACAGATTGACATTGTGTCTGGACTGGCAGATACGAGGCAATAGCAGCACCTACCCTGGTAATGGATCAACAGGAGCAACAGATTGTTGGTCTATCAGGCCACGATGATGTCAATAATCTCCTCCACTTATCTGCATCATAATGTGCTACTCAGGACTCGAAGGCTCCGTCTGAGGAGTCTGAGGAGACTAAAAGCGTGTGTCATTCTGTGTGGTTCTTACTTATTTTTGCCAAGGACACTGTGCTAAGGTTATCAAACATGCCCAAATAGTTTGGGATGTACAATGTACTGAAGAGGCCAGTTTCCAGAGTCCTTGGTTTTGTGAGCATCATCTATTCTCGATTCCTGACAGTGAAGACAGAGTTCCACCTTTAGCAAACAGCACAAAACATGTCTCACTGAAGATTAATTATGTTCTGAAATTGGTTTCTCAAAAACCACTGAAAAGCTGACCCTTTAAAGCAATTGCTTTGGTCGTGCTTTTACAGTGCTTCAGTGCACCATCCATAATGAATTGTACTGTGAGGGACATGACAAATGGATTTCCCTGTGTCTTTTGTGGCAGTGTTCAAGATGTTAAAATACTTAAGGGGACCTGAATCAACACCAGAAAAACAAAATAAAGGGAAGCTCTGTTGTGCAGAACACGGTGTTGGACCACACTGAGTCTCACACACTGCTGGGGACGTGGCCTGAGCTGAAATACATCACAAACCTGCAAAAAGACGAATGATGCAGTGTAATTATCTATTCATAGTGGAAGCAGAGAGGGAGTCTGAGGGTGGATGCTTGACAATCACGTATCTAAGTGTTACACTGACAGTTGTATAATGCTTTAAAGGCTAATCAGCTCATCCCTGCATTGTTGCTTTGTTCTTGCAGAGACTCAAAATTTGCTTGAGATAATTTGCCACACTGAATATTTAGCCATCTTTTATGCTAGTGTAACATTATCATCACTTTGCATACAGATGCTAACTTCCTACTTAGGGCATTGAAGTGATGCTTGAGAGCTGCCATTGCATTCAGAAGGCAGTTAGGGAAAAGATTTTTTTTCTTTGTCTATTTGGTTGAATAAGATCACTGTCAAAAAGTCTTAGGTGTTAATTAACAGCACTTCATTGCAGAAAGAAACAGGTGACGGTACCTACGACACACAAAGATGAAATGATGTGGGGGAAAATTTTAAGTTATTTACATTCATGCCAGCCTGTGTAATTGTAATTTATTGAAGCAAGGATTTGATCAGAAACTTTCTTTCAAGTTTTCTCTTTAAGCTGGAAATGAATCGTATAAATAACTGGCATTCTTCTAAAAATTCTCTGTAGCTAGTCGACTAACCATGTTTTAGGTCACATTAAGTTTCGAGATTCAAGATTTTTTTATTTGCCATTTCTGCCGACAGTCTAGGCATATAGCAATTCCTGTGCAGGGCTCTCCTGGAGTCGGGTAACGAATTTGAAGCCAGAAAAAATAACAAATAAAAGGTGAACACAAGAATGCAATAGATAATAATTACGATGGTGGGTTACATTATATGAAAATTAAAGGCTCTAAGAGTCAGGAATAAGGTTACACACGATATCACTGATGTATTCATAAACATCAAATGCAACATTGACATAATATCATATTATTAATAAGTGTACATTAGCATCCAGTTTATGGGAATGGTGGAAATGATGCAGAAAACCAAAACAATAAGCTGAAAGACCCTAAAGCTCTACCTGAAACTGATGTTAAAGGAAGTGAACTGTAGTTCTCTATAGTTTGTTACTGCAAGCAAAATAGTTTTGTGTTTGTTTTCTTGTTAGATGTATTAATTAGTGCAGCTATAAGATATTTCTTCCTAAAATTAAAATGTAACAACCCCTGTAAGACCTTTAAAGACATCTTTGAAATTATGCTGTCAAGTTCCCAGTCGAGCTCTTTATCACTCCAACACATGGCTCATTTACTGTAGCATATTAGTAAAATGCAATCAAAGACGACTCAAAGCGTAATCATATTACTGGAGAGAGAAAGTAAAAGAGAGAGAGAGAGACATTTACCTAATGATTAGTCATAATAGTGGAAGCTCTACAGTATATCTCGTTGTGAATTTCCCCACAGAGTTTCTTACAGAAATGAGCAGAAGCCCAATTGCTCCCTGAAGATTCTAGCAGAGGGCTCTGCTTTAAGTATTAAGCATAGCAGAGAAACGTGACAATTTATTTGGAAAATAACTACTGGCAATAAAAGTGATTCAGTGCGTGATGTGTTAAACTAAGACAATCATAAAAAAATCACCTTGACAGGAAATATCTGCTGTATTTTGCATATTGGAAAAACTTAAACAGACTTGCTTTTTTTATATTTCACCCATATCAGACATTGTCTCACTAGTAGCATATTTCCATTTTTGTTTTGTCTGCAATGGATTTATTGCGTTGCTCATGTGGTTTCATTTCATTGCCATCTGTTTTACTGATGAGCTTCTCCAAAACCAACTAGATGGATGCTTGTGGGATATATGGAAGACGGGACAGTATTGGTTTACTCACAGTGATCAACTTTTCTTCAGCTGCACATTAATGTGTCAAATATGGCCGACAGCTGAGTACATCACAGTAATTCACAGCGCCAGTGGGTTTGTGTGTGCACGTGTATATATGCACGGGAGACTGATAGCTCATCACATTTCCTGCCGTGATATAAATGCCATATCTGCAGGCTGCAGTGATGAATGCAAACGTGCGGTTGGTTCATCATCTCTTGTCCATATGCACGCATACGTGCACAAATAAAGAAATTCACAGGTTATAGGACAGAAGGGCCCACAGTCCTGGCGTACCACTGTTTATTGACATAATGCTTATTGTTGTGCAGATTGTATATTCATTTGGCGTGAGTCGGCTGCCAGGGCTGGAGGTGGGGAAACTGGCGTAAGTTAACTCCTAGTCACTAGAAAAATGCTGTTTCCAATTGGCTTTCAATTATAAAGCTCCAACTTTTCTCCAGAGATATCGACATCGACTGACCGATGCTAACTTGATTAACATTAGCAGGGTGTTGATGTGTAAAATATAATTGCACTACTAAAGGAACCCTAACTACAGGTCCATTTTTATGTGTTTTTGTATATGTAAACTATAACTGCAGTTATCTCAGTTAAGGGAGACATGTATTAACATTGTTTCTAAAAGGAATGATACATATCATATTATAATTGTAGGTATTTTATTATAGTTTTTGGAGTTTTTATGAGATGGCAAAATTGTGACCAATTGTGAGTTCTTTTTTGTATGGTTTTCAATAAAGGAAACACATTATGGTATCTCCTTTCTTTTGCCCATGTAAACTTCATGGCTGTTGATGAGTGCATTATCAAACAGGCTCATGCTCAGTGCCCGTGGCTGTTGACCTTCAACAGCTAAGGGGGGAACATAAGGAAAGAGCAAACTTGCTCTGCATAGTATTTATTTTCTTGGCATGTTGTCTCTGTCAAAAACTGCGCCATATAAATATTAAATTATTGTTATATTGCATTAGTATAATATGGATCTGTTTCAGACAAAAATCACAACAAAGTACTGGAGCTATTATTACGTTTTAGTCATGCTTATAACAGGGCCCCAGAGCCAGGAATGTTGTGAACTAAGTAACTCAACAATTATTGAGATTATTGCCACATCATTTGATAGTGACCGACTAGGTGACTTGAGTCTGAACCTGAAATGAGAAAATGTTTGTTGGATGGACTTCAATAAAATATGGTTCATATATTCATGTCTAACTCAATATGAAATGTAATCAGTCTGGTAATCTGCTTTTTACTGTGTGTTCCACGATTATTAGGTCAACAATTGATTTTATCCAATACATTTTTTGGGATTGCAAATCTGATATATGTATGCGTAACACAACTGGGGGACGACTGGGGTGCAGCAGGTAGGGGCGGACGTCCACCAATCCTTGCATCCAGTGCTGATGCAATGTATATTGTGAAGGAGTAAAATGCTAATAATAGAAATTAACTGGTGCGTGGTGAGCACACAAAGTGCAGGACTGTCACACTACTGACGTTAGATTCCTGTTTGTGGTTTGGTTTAGGCAACAAAATCACTTTGGTTTAGGTTAGAAAAAGATTGTGGTTTTGGTTAAAGTTTATTAAACATATTGCGTATATAACGGTGTTGTCTTTTTCTCTATGAAGCCAAACCATGATCTTGTGCCTTGATTAAAAAAACACGTTTGCAAAACAGATTTGTCAGTGGTACGGGAAAAGTACTGGTGGCACTGGTACAGACCTTAAATTATTTCGTTTGCTGTCATAGGTTGCATCCTTTTCCAAATGCGACGCTACATAGTGTCAGTGAAAGGCCAAAGAAGAGCAGCAATTTATAAGATTATAAGACATTTGCAAAGGCGCACCTTATCCTATCCAAAAACAAGTGCCGCCAATATGTCACATTATTATTCGACCTGTTTTGTATCTTATTCTGTATTTCAGTGGCTCCACCTGTGCCACACCGTGGCCCTGAGCTGGACCTCACTGCTGCCTGTTCTCTCATGCATCATGTCAAATATCCGCTGTAAACAACCTGTTAAGTGACCTATTTATCTAGGGCAATTCTGTTGGCTCACTCACCTCAATTACTTTCTGGACTGCTTCACATTGCTTTACGCCCAAATCAATACTTCTGCAGAACCAGAAAGCGCTTTCATGTACTAAGCCTCTCAGCAGCACCTCTCATGGCACGTTGCATAAGATGAGCGCTCTTGCAGGGAGACAGTGGAGCTACATATGCTGTTCTTAAGGGGCAGGGAGAAGAATTTACGTAGCCTATTTTTGTCTGATTCTTTCTTGTATTTGCTTTGTTGTTTCATTGAGCTGTGTCAGAGACAGTCATTTGTTAGGAATATGAATCTGAATGGCTGCCAGACGGAAAAGAACACAGTCCGCAGCTGCACGTCTTCATTTGTTTGTGATAATATGCACTTTTCTGAGTGCAGCCTCAGGCTGAAGAATGCTTCGGGACGTCAGTTTCATTTACTTATGAAGTTGTACCAGTGCATTTTCTGCAATTGAGCCGTCAGTGGCTGTCAGTCAGGGGAAATTAACGAGTCTGCTGATTGCACTGCTGGTAATTACAGAGTGCAGCTGGAGCAGTGCTGTGTCAAGCCTGGGAGATATTTTAAGCTTACGTCTGTCTTTTCTCCCAACAGCCAGGTCAAGCAAATGCTCTACAGAGGATCAGCAAAGTGCTGTAACCAAAAGAAGTACCTCATGGTTAGAGACACGGTGCCATAACCAGACAGCCATGTCCTGCAGCGGCTGACGTGTCGGTCAGTGACCTTCAGCAAGACACTGAAGCCTTAATAAGCCTTATCAGTTTATTTAACACTTAGAATGATGCATTACCACAATTTAGTCTGTTACCTTGCTAATCCATTTACATTTACATGTACCTGTACATGTGGAATCTCTCCAGCTCGTCAAAGAATATTATGTAAAAACTCGGCTCTGTCGCGAACTGAAGAAAATATTTTCTCACCGGACTCTATAAACCTGTGTCTAGCAAACGACCCTGCCACTTAGCCTCCACTGTGGCCTTTCAAAGGGCTGTCTGCCTGAGAGAGGCGACAAGGGGACAATGGAACTATCCTCAGCCGGTCCATTTATTAGTCCACACACACACACACGGCTTTTACAAAGCCCAGACACACATCCTGCACATCAACAGTCCAAAGGCTTTTTCTCATGTGCATCGCCATATGTCCTCCTCACATGCCATTTATAAGTGTGCTCTCTTCCTAATGATAACCGCGTTGGCTACTACCGTCCCTGATTGTGTGAGTGCTTCTGATTGATCCAGCCATCCCATGTTCCACCCACTCTCCAGGTCTGGGTCATGGTTGCTTAGCAAGGTAGCTCGTATGTCCTTTTCCTGAGCTTTATCCTTCGTTTCTCCCTCGGGTCCATCTCCACCTCGTTCTATGTGGCTGCAGCCTTTCGCTATTTCTGCTAGAGTTTGTCCTTTAAAGTGTTCAAGTCACTACATCATTTAGGCGTCTTCTTCCCTTTATTCTACATTTTTTATTCATGACTGAAGGTGATGGAGTGCACGACAACCACCCCTCCTACACACAACCCCCCCAAAACCGAGAGATTTCATGAATCAGGCTTAATAACAAATTAACCAATCCAGAGCAGGCAAAAGGTACAGCATCAAAATATCTCTTCCCTAATAAAAGGTTGAACTTTTTCTGAGTAAAACACGTAAGAGATGGATGGATAAATCCGTAGGGTGTCATCCTTTGGTCATTCTACTGTGGTGACTCAGCTGTCCACGGATTAGTCACAGCTCTCACAGCACTAGCCTTCAGACACTCTGTGGTCAAGGCTCGGTAAACAAGTTGATAAAGAAACGGTTTGTAAGGAGCCTCAGTGCTTCTTGTCTTTTGCTGGTGCATAAAACCAACTCGGTGGGAGCGCGGATTGTGTTCTCTTGTGAATATGCCTGTAGTTATTTTGGTAGAAAGTGCTAAAATCTGTCAGTGGTTCCAAATGTCAGACGACATAAAATGAGCTAAATTAAATAAATTCCACGTTTCTACTTACTTCAGTTTTATTTAATTGTATTTTGTAGCACAAATGAGTGTTTTTTAAAAGCCAAAGCCAATTCACACGTAACAATTGTCTTGTGGATAGCAAATAAACAGCATTATTAACAAAAAAAATGTTTTTCCATTTTTATTATAATAAAAGAATGTCATCAACTGACTTTTAAAGTGAATACTGGTTAAAATAAGCCTAAAAAGCATCACTAATCACCTCGGAGTTTTCTCTTGTCATACTACAATTAGTTTTGAGTGGAAAATGTTTTTGCACAACAATTGTAATAATATTCATCCATTATACAGATTTTAAACAGTGGTAAAAGCAGCAAAGCGTTTCCCTACCGCAGGATTTTCAAGACTCATTTCACACCAGAGTCACTAACCCCACATTAATGCCTTTCTTAGAAAAACAGCCATTGGCTTACGGTCACTGCTTCATCTTAGCTTGAACCTTTCATCCAGGGGCAAAGTGTTACATAATCCTCCATCCTCTGCTTCACATTGGACAGGCCAGGGTCGCCCAGCTGTCAGCGCCTGCAATTTGTGTAATGTTCATGTGCGTGCTTGCACGCTTGATTGGATATGCAACGCAGCTTGTGTGTCCAATGAGGCTACATAAGGTTCCCTAAGATGGTGTCAGGATCGCAGAGACCCAAGTGATGTCGAGGTTTAAATAACAAATAAAATCCCTGCAACCTAATCATAGCAGCAGGGAAGAGTCTAATTTAAAAACAACATAAAAATGAAGCCACAGTATTCTTTCCCCCATTTTCTTCTGTTAATTAATTTCCTCTGCTTCTGCTGTGCCTTCATTTGTATGGTGTTACCATCTCCGCCTGGAAGAAATATTTACAATACAAAGAAATAATGGTTGTTATCGTGCATGGTCTGTTGGTTTTTTTTTGGTTTTTTTTGTAAGCACTTTTGCTATAGTCTACAAAAACATGATTTTGCACACAAGGATTACTTAGATTGTGCCGGCCCTTGGCATTGATTGGAGATGCTGTTTGGCAACCTCTGAAATACTTCAGGTCAATTTCCATATATACTTCGTGCATGAATAACAAACAATACAAACAAGTGGGGAGAAAGAATAATATAATTGAACAATGTCGAGCAGGAGAGACCAGTCTGTGGACAAATCTACGGCATTAAGTGCCTCTTAAATCAAGGGCAGTAACAAAGTTGCTGTTTGTTCCACTTAGTTTTTTGATTGCGCTGCTGCATTGAAACACGTGTTATCATTTGTTGGCATTGACTGTGAGATTTTTAATACTGTGATTAAAAGTAAAAGTAAACCTTAATAACATCTTCGAGCTTGGGTAAATTATGCAAGCGAACGCAGCCTTATCACAAGAGTCATTATACGGAGTGAATGCCTGCAACCTTTTGATGGCAAGTGTTTGTGTTATGTAAAACCACAAAGCAGGCTTACATTCATCGAGTGGCATTTTCCTTCAAGAGTCATCCATTCTGCACAGAACAATAACGCTGTCAAGCATTTCATCCTTCTCACATGTCTGGGCCTCACTCATGTGCCGGGCAAAATGAACACAGAGAACATTCTTAGCCAACAGCTGTTGACTCTCCATCTGACCTGGGAGACTTGTGGGAACCTCTGGCGCTTGGCCGAGTCAGCGCACACTTATCAACACATTCACAGTTTGAGCAATTTCTTTTTCTATGTGGGGAGAGACATCAGCCTGACTGAACGTTATTGAGACCCAGAGGAATACATGCACTCAGGCGCACACACACACACACACACACACACACACACACACACACACACACACACACACACAGAGAGAGGTAGCTAGTAGAGTAGGACGCAACCTTGAAAAATCTCTGATCCCCGGGGAATTTTCCTGATGGCCTGTTTGCAAGAGCAGAACAACTGCTCATTCACTTCATCTTCTCATCCCTCCTTGTATCCTTGCATCTATCCAGGGAAAAGAAAGAGTGAAACCTTGATTCATGAGCCACGAGTCGCTGGACCAGATGGTTTCCTGGGGAACTTCAGGGGGACACTGGGACATATGCGATATTTGGTAAACAAGAAGTCAAGGAAGAACAAATTGTACCCCTGACATTATTCCTCTATATATAATTATAAATGAAAATAGCTATGCATTCATAATTTTTAAAAACATTATCAAAACAGCTGACATTCATGGTTATGACCAGACCTTCCAATCATAGCTGCTGGTGCTGCTACAAAATTATGATGCACCATTGGTTCTGGAGCTATAGAGTAAGGGATGTGGGCAATGTCCAGCAGGGTTAGGGTTATATATTATTTGTAATAAATATGGGCATGCTTGACTAACTTGACTAGTTATTATAATACAATCAGGCTTTCAGGTTACTGTTTTTTTTTTTTTACGTACTGTTTAACGTTCAATAAGCACTTTGCTTTGATGTTTTCTCCCTGACGTACATTTTTTTCTGCCCTTGTACCTCACTTGTAAGTCCCTTTGGATAACAGCGTCTGACAAATGCCAATAATGTAAATGAAAATGTAAATGCAATGCATTGGCTCTTGCTCATCCTCAAATCCTGTTCTTTACATTAAAGCAAGATTATAGCAAAAACCTAACCACCGCTGAAGTGAGATGTTCTGAAATAAACTTTTGAACCATTCAAGAGTCACGTTGGAACAAGTGAGACACTGAGCAGAATAAGAAGGGCTGAAAAGGCTAAAATGTGCCCTCAGTTGGCAGAAGATCAGCTCTTACTCCTACATTTTCCGTGCGGTAAGCCATGGGTGGGAGAGAATATACGGCTACAGATATAAGAAGTGACCAGTCAAATGCTCTGATTCCTTCTCTCATCATTACATGTCAGACTGTGTTCACTGGAAGCCTTTAAAGCAACGAAGGATCCCATTCTGGATTCACATCTTGCTAGCTTTTACTTTTTTACCTATTTTCCACTCTAAGGTGGATTTAAATCACGCTCCTGCTGATATGTTCACTGTCTTCTCTGCCTCTCTGTAGCTGGCTAGGTTCTGTCCTTGGCTCAACCTGCCCCCAAAACGAGTATACATTTGCATGCATTAGCGCTCTCCCATGGCTTGCCTGCTACCCGCTGTGCCGTCGAGTCTGATTAATGATCCGAGCGTGCCACTTCTCACAGCAGCTGAGCAGACCGCCTGCCTGCATTCACATCAAACATCTAAATGCAGGATGAAATTTAGAATTGCATTTTCTACAACAGAAACAAAAAATAAAATGAAAAAAGGAAACACGCGTATATTCCCATTTGACATGTAGCGTGTGGTCATTACGCAGCGTGCACATTTCATCCCAGTGCACTCTGTTAAAACACTTTCGAATAAGCACTGAACATGCACTCACCTGCACGGAGCACTGTCTCACGCCATCACATATTAAAAATGATTATAAAAGCTTTTAGCAGAGGCCACTGCATTTCATGTGGAAGCATTCAACAGCTCACCTCATCTATTTAAAAATCTCACTTTTATTCCGTCCGTGTACAGTAATTGCACACTAGTTGTAAAGGAGACCCCAGTGAGTGTGTAATGCAGAGGGAAGAGCACGGGCCATATTGTACAGTGGCCAGACGCCTTTAGCTTACATGTAATTTAGTAGAAACACACCGAGAATTAAACCTCTTTGATGTTTGGCATAGAGAGTGGATTCAGCTGGAGAGTGAGGGGGTGGCAACTGTCCAAAAGTGCAATGGACCACTGTGCCCATGACACAGCGTAACTGAGTAGAATGACATTTAAAGGACCTTTTTCACCATATTTACTCCACCATGTAAATTGACAACCTATTTAATGGAGTAATACACAATGTACACAATCATTTTAACTCTGAATCAAAATGACTAGGATGTCAGTCATAAACACCTGTGGGGGCTCATGTGTAATAGGTATAAATAGTACATTTAAAATTCTGTAATAAATCTATGAGTCAAATGCAATGTTACAGCTGTGGGATGCTGACGGTAGGAGAGCACTGTACCCCAGAGTGAACAAAACCAATTCACATATGAATATTCCACACATCTGTCACCTATTATGTGAAATCTGTACGCGTGTAGCTGTGCCGGTGAATCCTGACAACGTGTCCAACTGTTATTCAGAGCAGCCGTGCGCGCCGCTGTGTTTATTAGCCGTTTGACATTTATTCCTATGCAGAGGAGAGAAGGGAATGGAGACAGAGGGAGGGAGATGGGAAGGACTGGCAGTAAGGAAGGTTAGGGGTAGCCGTGGAAACCCTCCATGCGTCGGCTCGTGCATGAGCTGCCATTGGCGGAGCGCTCGCCGCGTTCCTGCTAAGGATTGCATCGTCTGGTGCATGGAAGACACCTCTCACATTCTCTCCCTCCTTTTTTCTCCTCTGTTTTTTCCTTTTTTTTTTTTTTGCCCTGTGAAATCAAGCTGTCTCTCAAAAGCAATGCAGTCGCTGGCTCACTCAAACAGAATACACCCTTGTAATTCATTTGTTTGTGCAAATGTTTGAGTCTCCCGACACGCAGCTGTGTTTGCGGGCCCATACTGAAGGTAAATGAGTGTTCCGTTACTGTCACTACCGATGTGGCTGCATTTCCCGTGTGTGTTTGTGTTTTACACAGAGCGCATCACTCTCCCTCTTTTCGAGTGTCACACATGCCTTGTAAGTCTCAGCTGCACCCTGTGAACGATGGTAAAGGTGCTGTGTGTGTATTTGTATTCACTGTATGTCTGTGAGTCGATGTATTAATTATTGTGAACAACAATGTTTCAGTCACTAGGTTTCTAGGCCAAACCAGCATTTTCGCATCCTCCACTCTTACTTATTTGCATTAGCAATGCAACAAAATGAACTCACAAGTTACTCAGAGTAAAAATGTTTCAAACTTACTTATCTGGTGCTCTTTAGGTGATGACTGTGCTGTAAAATGCTACACAATGTTGTCATGGAAATAGGAATAGGTACACTGCATGAGACTCTAAAATCGATCTGTTGCCATGGTGAAGGGCTTCATTTAACCATGTGCTAATTAGATAGCGTGCCAAAATGTATAGCGCTTTACACACGCTATAAAAAAGCCATTCCTAGTGATCAAGCATCTGCTCCACAATAACTGTCAGAAGGATCCTCTCTGTCTATTCCAGTTCTATGATGTGAACCTGCTAATCTTTCCCCTTGTGTCTTATTTTGCATCAAAGGTACGCGTGATCAAAGGACAATTGGAATGACACATCATACAAGACCTTACACTTTTATTATTATCAAGTCATCAGGAACGGATGAAAAAGCGGGTGTGTGTAGAACAGTGAATGAAAGGGAACCTGAAGTCTTGGTGGTTCTGATGCAAGGCTTCGATATTCATCTTGCTAATTTTCAAATATTGCTGTCTCAAAAGTTACTGTCACCTTGACATTGCTTCACCGTTATTTCATCCTGCCCTCTTCACCTTTCATTTTGGTCCCGCAGGGAAAAGTCCATAGTAAAAAAAAAAGAGGTATTACACACACTCAAAAAAAAAAAACAACCCCAAAACCAGTGTTTGAGTCCTTTGAGTCCATAAGCTTGTGGCATGTTTGCGGTGTCCATCTTTGTGTGTGGAAGACAGAAAGCAACAAAGACAGCAGGAAGAAAGAGCTAAAGTAGATCTGGGCAAGAAGAAAGGCAGGAAAGTGTGCAAATCCAAGCATTTCTCTCCCATCGATTCAATGCAAAGACAGTTGCCATGGCAACACAACAGCCCCACTGTAAGCGGCTTTCACTCTCCGCCCCCTCTCGCTCTGCTCACCGACAAGGTATACAGGCACCCGCCAACACCAGGCAATTATGATATGTTTTCTGGGATGGAGTGTTAACGGGCGGGCTCCACGGCTCGCCATTCATTTACTTTACCCCGTCTGCAGATTTGCATGCAACTTTTCACACGCTGCAGCTTCACTTTCAGCTCAGAAAAAGAAAGTGTGTCTTTTCATCAAGGCGTTTTTTTACCTGACACGACGCCTGATGAGACGAGAGCAAAAGTTCCCAAAAGGTTATGAGGAAGTGGAAGTACGGCTCGAGCTCTGCTGCGTGCTTTTCTTATTTGTGCTGCTGAAGAAGATGGAGTGTGTGTGTGTGTGTGTGTGTGTGTACAGGCAGGAAGGGATGTCAGAGAGAAAGAGAGAGAGAGAGAGAGAGAGAGAGGCAGTTATTCACATAAGCTGACAGCAGCAGGCTGAGGTGCTGTTTCCTCCTGCCTGTCACTCAAACTAAAATCAATTGGTGTAAAAAGCAATGAGGGAAACTGGACTTAGGCAGCCTGCTCACTCTTTTAAACACACACACACACACACACACACACACACACACACACACATGCCATTCTCCTCCAACTCTCTCTCGTCATTCTCTATTTCTTTTACTGTACAGTCACACAGGCGCCTGCTTACAGTATACCACACACACACCCATCCTCTCACATTTCACCACACACATCTTCTCACATTTCACTGGCCTCGTAGCTGGTGAACCATAACAGACCTGTCTCCCCTTACTCTCTTGTTAGCACAGAGCGAGAGGAAAAAAGAAATAACTACTGTACTGAAGACATGGAAAAGGGCTCTATGCTTGCATGTGCATATGACTTCATGGACATAAAGAAAAAGCGTAATAGCTACCCCTCTGGATTTTTTTTTAAATGTATGAGATACTACTTTTAAAATTAATATTATTTCATTTTTTGCAAAATGTTGACGTGTTGAAGGGAATGTATCCGCTTTCCTTTCATATGTGAGGGTGGTACAGTGACCGCCCTGCTTTATGAAACAGGTTTCACGTATTGGACAATGCTTTTGGAAGATATGTCATTATGTTAACAATATCTATAAAGCTATATTAAAGCTACCATCAGCCTAGAAACCTATTACATTTGCCTTTTGCATGTGCTAGACACTGTTTTTTAAAGTCAGAACAATGCAAACTCATTTATTACATTATCAGGTTGTCCACACACACACTTCAGTTTGTGACTTTCTGTAGCACAATTCATGTGCATGATCTGAGAAGAATAAAATCAAAAGTAATAACAGTGAAATGCCAGCATCAGTAAGATGCTTGTGATGCTAATATGAGCATGGTGATGTTTAGCAGGTCACACCCACATTTCAACTCGCACAACTTGCTTTGTAAATGTACGTTAATGCTTTTAAACTTCCCTCTGATTTGCCAATATTAAAATGTTTCTCTGCTATTAGCTAAAAAACTCCTCCAGATGACATCACCTGGAGGTGTTTGTCATCTGTAGGAGCTCTGGAAAATCATGATTACATAACTGACCATAAGTACAAACTCCATAGTTTGAGCAACGAGATAATCTGAAGCAATGTAAAGAGGGAATGTAATTTAATTTCATGGTTTTTAGTGTAATTTATTTGCATGTGATACTGAAACTAGAACCAGAAAAATCAAGTTCAGTATCAGTGAAGGCTGCTTTAAGGGTTACATTTATCCGTGTAAGGACAGGAAAAGCGTTAATGTCTCATTTCGTTGTGTGTCCGTTAAACATGTAGACTGTATGTGCGACTTCTGTGAGCCACGTATAACAACGTGCAGACTAAATTTGATTATGTGTGTTGGGGCAATTTGAAATGTATTAAAGTGCCAGTGACACAAATATATGTTTTGAGAAAACAGGTATGGAAATTAATTCCTAACATCCAACCAACTTGCTGAGTAGGAAATTGTGTGTAGTCTGTCATTATTCAGACACCCTCAGAATTTCATTTTGATTGCTCTTGGATTGCTCCTGGGTAAGATAATTACACATCACTTTGGGAGATGAGCCATTCTTACACGAGCTTAAAAGTGAACAGGATGACAGCGTTTGCAGAACTGGGATTGTCACTGGGCACTGAAGCATTTTAGAAAATATGGTTTGTATCTTGAGTGTCTGTGTGCAATTGCAAACTAAATTATTTTAACAAAACCGAAACACAAACTTTCATAATTTCCAATGAACTGTGATGAACTCCAGCTAAAGTAGTAGCATTAGAAATTGCTTTTTAAACAAAATAAGTTTAAGAAAAGCCACTGAACTATGTGTTGAGGTGGAGTCCCATGTTCGAATGACTTCTTTTGACAGGAAGTGACAAACTAAGAATTAACAGCCATGTCAGTGGTTCACTGGGATGGTGCTTTGGATGCCGACACCATCCTGCTAACACGCTCTCAGGGATGTAACGCTGACCAGGCCTTCCAGGGTTCGGCATGTGAGCAATCAGACATTTGCTCATTAGAACTAAAACTTGAGATCGTCACCAGCATCGACCTTTGATCAGGACACTGCGTTCAAATACCACGTCAACCTCCTATTGGTTGGTGGAGGTGGAACAATGTCTGTGGTTTGAAAGCGTTTTAAGATAGGTGACAAAATGTAGAATATGACAAAAGTAAAAGTAAAAGAGAGTCAAACTCCCCAATGTTTTTTATCCCAATTATAAATTCAACTTATTCTATTGTCCAACACTATGCACACAATGTGCAGTTAACACAGACCAAATCAGACAAAAATATGTTAAATATTGTGTCAGCCTTCTTAGTGCTGACGTGAGCACATTGTACTTTATTTATTATCTTCATAAAACAAATGAGTTGTCATATCAAAAGTACCCACGTGTTTGGTTTTACGTGACACAACAGAGTCTGAAATGATTCCGAATTCGCTCATGTTACCTTTGCTAGTAAATACACAAAGAGACATTTGACAGTTTACCGGCCAAACAACGGCGCCGCATCCTCACTCTCCTTCAAAAACTGGCTTGATGGAGCGTGAGCCACATGGGAAGGAGTTGATGAACCTGCTCCACCATGAAGGTGTGTTCCTTTTCTTCACAGGTGCATCTGGCAGCTCGGAGCATCCACTGCTGACCTGTGCGCACTCAACCCTGACGTCATCCTGGTCCTTCTCCTCCTCCATCACGTTTTCTGCAAACCTGACACGTTTCACCTTCCTCACCGCGTTCTCCACCTCATTCTCTGAGCTGTTTGGTGTTTGGACTCCAGCGTGTTCCACATGGTTGGTGACACCATCTGTCCTATGTCCCTTGGGTGACTCGTTTAAATGAGCCAGTGTTAAATTCCTCACTGTTTTCCAGGCTCTTAGTTTGTCCTCCTGGTCCTGGCCGCTCAGACGTCCTGTGGTCTTACACGCCGTCTCCACCAGTCCGTCTGTTGTGGTATCTCCAGACTTCTGGAGTCCTCTTATCTGCTTGTACTTCTGCTGGAGTTCTTTCAATTCGTCCTGCAAATGCAGAAGTGCCTGTTGCCTCGAAAACACTTCAGTCTGGAGCTGAGCTGTTAAATTCTTCTGTTGTGTCAGCAACAGCTTAAGCTCCACATTTTCTCTTTCTAGAGCCTGGATCCGCTTTGCACCTTCAGCCGAGGGCTGCATGGTGGGATTGTAAGTCCTCACAATTGGAGCCTTTGGAAGCCACACATGTGGGATTGTTCTAATTGCCACATTTATCTGAAGCTCTGATGGTGAATTTCCATCATACCTGAAAAATATTTTTCTTAATTTTCCTATTTCCTTACAGAGATTCTGCTTTTGCTTGGTGGTCTTCAGTTTTCCATCAGCTCTCAACATTTGTTCTTTCTTCACAATGTTTTTCTGAGACTCTAATTCGTTGTGCTGCGTCATTTCTTCTGTTGATTTGTTATTAGTTGGTTCTCCACATTTGAGATTCGGCGTGTTCGAGGTGATGACGTTAAGGAGTTTCAATGAAAACATCTCTGTAACTATGCAACTGCTAACTTTGTTTACATTCTTTGATGATGTCATACATTCCAAAGTTTATTTTTAGGAAAATTTTTCAATTCTGGTCTGCGACTTTCCCTCAAGACCACGTCTTTAAATGCATACCTTTATATTAATATGTTTAAATCTAATTCAGCATATAATAAAAATTGTCCTTTTTTACAGATTCTGTGTCTTTAATGTCTCAACATGACAGTCACACTTCAGCAGGAAGTATTTAACGTTTCATTTCCGAGCAGCCTAAGTGTTTATCACTCTTTCTTTTGTCAACCCCCCCGATTCCTTTTACTGGAGGTAATTACAAGAATTTTCCATCTTCATCATACACACATTTTAGAAGTATTTTAGGAAAGCATAAGTATATTAAATTGAATATTTATTCCTCAAAAGTATAAACTTTGCACATGTGGTGTTGTGAGCTGTAGCAAGTAAAATCCACCACAGTCAAGCAGCCCAGATTTTCCCGCGCATTTTCTCTGATAATTGGTGATTATTAGGAGGAAACATCAATTTGAATAACTTGCACCATAAAATTTTACACCTGCATAAAAAACAACATTTTTGTTTTGCAGAACCTGTTCAGACTCAGTTCTAAGTTTTCCCACTGTATCCTCAGGTGAACAGGCAGATCAACACCACATATGTTTGAGATGATTATGCAGTTTTTGTGAAATATTTTCTAATAACATTATTGTGAGTCTTGGAGCAAATGGTCACAGCTCAGTGTCTTGCACAAGGACAGATGAACGGAAAGGATATGTGAGAGGGACAGTGGAGGTGAAGCAGTTAGGACATGCGAATTGGACTTACATGGTTTCGGCAAGTACAGGGAATATCGGGAGAAGAACGAATGCAGCTGGTGGGGGGAATGTGTCTCTGCTTTGACAGAGCGAGATGCACAACACACAGTGAGATGGAAACAGATGATCCACTGCGAAAATTCCTAAAGAGAGCAGCCGAATTAAGTTGACTCCAGCAACCTGTTGCTGTTTTTGAAGTCCTGAGGGATTAGTCTCCAGGTTTGAATGTGAATTTAAGTCTGGATCTCTCTGAAAACAGTGACATTACTGATGTTACAACCACCTCAACAGACATACTGTAATTAAATACGCGTAGCCAATATACACAACATTGGAAAGACTTTTAACCAGTTTTTCTAGAAGTCCTGTTTGTACTGTAAGCAGGAGTGATACCAGTTTACTTTCCTTGTGGTACCTCAGAAACCTCGGAAACCTCACCTGATGCTTCATTTGTCTTCATTTAATTGGAAACAGTGTTTCAGTCTTTCAAGGTCTTGAGCTGTGTTCCCATTACTATGTGGACCAGTGGATTCTGCCAGTGTCTCTCTTCAACTTAACCGTGCAGTGGATTTTACTGTCCAGCGAGTCACACTAGAACCACAGCCCAGCATCCCGTATCAAACATAAGAACTTGTAATGAGCCTGGTGAGAATGTAATTAGTTTTGTATGTAATCATGAAGATAAAGGACAGAAATGAAGAGTCTGGGGATTATGTGGACCAAATTTCATGGAAATGATTTTATTTGTCAGGACATCACAGGACATATAGTTTAATAGTCAGAACATTTCCCTTTGAATCTGCTAATCACCCAGCTGTCTCAAACCAATGATTATTATACAAGCTGACTGACAAAACAATAATTGCAATAATTTCATTTAATATTTCCAGGTATAAAGGACAAGGACTTGACTGTGCAGTTTGCACTGAGGATGTAACGCTAACCAGGTGATTTAAGGCACATGCATTAAACATCCTGCCACACAAAACATACACACATACCAACAGAATGCAGACTTTCACTGATGATTTACGGTGGCAGAGCAGTAAAAATCGATTGGATTCAGGGTCACCTCACATACAGCAGCAAGGTACACATCTCATCCATCTATCTGTCTTATCTTTGCTTCTTTACATCCTTTCAAATACTTCTTTCCTGTCATCCGTCCGTTCAGCGCCCAACATCTCATATTTTTCACAGTTTCTGTGAATCTGCTTGATTGTTCTCCATTCTTTCATGTCTTTTTTCAAAACCTGCCTGTTCTTCGCCACGTTTCCACATCTCTTCATATATCATGTCTTCATTTTTTATTATTGCGTCCATCTGACACAGTCTTTCGGTCTTAAACCTTCTCTAGCCTTGTTAGCCTTTTCGTTGTGTGTCTGTCTCTCATCCGTTGTCTGTTGTTGACCTCACGCTGACAGCGTGTGTGTTTACAGTAGGTATTATACTGTTGTCTGGCGAGTCAAAAGGATTACTGCCGAGCATATCTGTGGCACAAAATTAAGGTTGCAGTCGAGGAGAGGGGAAGGCGAGGAGAGAGGAGGTGGAGACGCAGACAGGATACAAATGAGAGGAAAGGGCTGACAACAAGAGCATTAAAGAATCAATGCTGACAATAGTTTGAGCGCACAAAATGTTACCAAACTAAGCTTCAAAAAGATAAATGCATCCGAGACTTCAGATTCTTCCTGAAGCAACTAAAATGTCGGAATATTTAATTTCATAGTCAAAGTCACTGTCTACTAAAATGCCGTGTATATATATATATATATATATATATATATATATATATAAAGACAGAGAGAGAGCAGTTAGATGAAATGCATTTAGATTGTTGTTGTTACGTCAATTCCATAATGTGGTTCAGTCCAAAAAAAGAACTGGTTCAAAGAAAATCAAGTAGCAAGAGGAGGAGAAAAACATAAGTTGAAAAGATTTGCCTTTAAAAACATTAAAGGCAAATCAAAACACAAAGACGAACGCTGCTCTGTGTATGACCCTGTCCAAAAAGCAGACAGACAGCGAGAAGAGAGGTAGAAGCCAGTCGTGTGAGCCTGGCTGCCAACAATATGTTCTTTCTCAATATGGTGCCTTCTTTGTGTAATCCTCACTGCCCACAGTTTGTATGTCGTACCCAAGCACGTTGAAGATTCTATACTTTTTTTTCCTTGCTCTGCAGTATTTCACACGCCCACACGCCCAAATGCCTACATATGCAAAAGCATTGTTATGTGCACCGACGTATGTGAAGGTGAGCCTTCACACGTGTGCGCACAGAGGTGCACGGGAACCCACACGAACAACACGCAGGCCCGAATCATGACACAGTCGTTGCACCTCGGCTGCAGACTCGCTGAATGAATCACCCAAAAATCTGTCCCTTCTGTCCTAAACTCTTAGCCTCAAAAACCCAGTCCACTACGGAGAGCGAGCCGCAAAATCAGTTGCTAATGTTGCCTGTTTCATCTGTGATTTGTCATCCAGAGGACAAGAGTGTTACACAACAAAGTTTGGCGATAATCTTCTGGGTCCAAACCGCAATAAACTGTTGCTTTGCTGTGATGTGTTAATACCCTCCACAGCAAGAATACAACGTCATTAACACACATGTGAGTAGCTCTTTGCGTGTGTGTCTTAACCCTTTGGTGGCATCAGGATGACAATGATGATGCAGAGCGGAAGAGAGAGAGAGCGAAAGGGGCTGTATGCTTCTGTCAAATGTTGCTCTGACATTTAGGTCAGGCCACGGCTCTAAATGGCATGCAGACAGATTTACGGAGGGCTTTCACAGAGGCTGACTGCTTGTCTTCACGTTCATGCTCTGCCTGGTCAAGAGTTTTTCTTAACCCTTTGCTACCTTTGCTTTTGCTTTGAAAACTGCACTGGATCCAAAGGTTCTGTTCTTAAGCTCACATACTGGGAAAAGGTTGTGTTGTCATGTACATCTCCCCCAAAATTTAGCCCCCAAAAATGAAAACAAGTTATGTAATCATCGATCCGGTTCAAAGAACATTAAGTGCTAGTAATTAAACATGTTTAAAATTCTTAAAAACAGATGATCCCTGGGTCTTTTTTGTGTTAAAATGCCTTTAAGATAATTTTGCATTATGGTTTGTATGAAGTTGAAGGCAGGCTTGTCAGCTGCAAAAGTCTGTCGGCTCATTATGTTTGAAGGAAATGACTGACAATTATCTCCTAACATTTGTAACATTAACTTCCAGTGTCTTCCTCCCAGTGTTTGACAGTCACTCCACTTAAGGAAAAATGAATGTTTATTGAAAAAAGTCTCTATGTCCAACCTACAGTTTAAAAGACGTAGTGTTTCCAACGAGGACAAAGTAAAATTAGTTTTGAAAATCTGCACCTGGACTGAGATGCTCTGTACGTGTAGAAGCCTAACACTATGTGGGACAGTTCAGCTTGCTGATCAGCAGCGAGTAGCTGGGAACTTGCTTGCTTGCAGAGAACAAAGGACAGCCTGGCATCGGGCTTATTCTACAGGGTTCAGATAAGGCCGCCGAGGGGACATTTTCTTAGGGACGGCACCTCTCCTTGTATCAGTTGGACGAGTTGCAGGACAGAAAAAAGACTCATTGTGATCCACTCTTCACTGCAGAACAAATACACATTTTAACAAGGCCCCTCCCTTTGTGCTTGTGCTATATTTACAGTAAAATTAGGTGATATTATTTAGGCTCGAAACAGTCAGGTCAGAGTCATCCACTGTAAATCAGAACTTAATGGAGGACAGATGACGTACAATGCTGCCTTCTTTGTAACTTTATTTTGAAAAGGCTTGCGTGAATAGGATTTAACATTAGATTATTTACTCTCATCTTGGCTCCTCGGTGAGGATATCAGAACCCACTCACCTATGCACGCACAACTTCTCCCTGCCTCTCCCTTCCATATTTTGCGCAACAAACGTGATTAAATCTAAGGCTTGTATTTAAACAGCATCCCTTACGAGGGCAATATCTGCTCCTCCTCCTCTTCTCCTACTCACCTTCCTCCTCATTCTCTTCTCACACCTCCTCGTTGTGATGAAACAAACCCGGCCGACAGCACTAAAGATGACAAACAACTCTGTCATCTCACAGTAATGCTGCAAATTAAAGCAGGGGAAGTAGGAGCATTGTAATGAGCCACTATAAAAATATACCAGGTTCCGTGCAACGTGCACTCGAAATGTAATAAAGTCTGCGATGAATATGTGTAGTTTAAAATGCTAAAAGAAGACAGAAAAGAAAAGCGATATCCCAAATTTGATGGCCATATTTTGAGAGAAGTTACAAATTGCTCTTTTTTAAAGTACCTGATTTTGCTGGTAAACAAATTTATTACACTCATGAATATACAGTTTGGGCAGTGGAGTGAAACGCATTTTTTTTTTGATTGGTAGGATATCATCATTGTGCCTTCTATCTCCAGTATAACATGTTGAAAAACGACTTGCAGCCTTGTGGCACCACTCTACTACATTAACCTCAGATGGATCCTCTAACAGCCAGTATACTGCAATTAGTGCTGAATGGGAGGTGACTGTGTCCCACGCAGCACAGCTTTCAAATGCCAAGTGGCAACAGCAGAGAGTCGCCTGGCTGTTTCAGTGATGCAAGAGCCAGCGGACATCTGGGAACGTCGAGTCGCTGAGGGTAGGCGCAGTGGGCAAGGCTTGGGTAAGGGGTGGGAGGGAAAGGCTGACGCAGGCTTGATGGGAAAGACGGGGACTGAGATGGCAAGAGGCCGAGGTTTAGGGGAGGTGAAGCTGGCAAGGTTGAAGGTTGAGGGAGGGGAGCGCACGTCGCCAACAGGGAGGCTGCGGAGGTGAAGTGAGGAGATGGATGAATAAGAAGTGGTTCCCCAGACTGTGGACGGTGCAGTCTGTCAGGTCTCTAATCTGTCAGCAGAGTGCCTTTGGTCCCCTCAGGCAGCACAACACAGCCCTGCATCATTTTGCGCTCTCATCCACTCACACACCATGTCCTCATGCAGCCTCTTGTCCCCGGCAGTGCACTTCACTGCACAGTGATTTTTGCCATAAGGATAAAAAATGAATAAATAAATAAAAAAATTGCGTTGTTTGTTACTTTGTGGTGCGAGCACCTATCGTGCCAAATTACACCTTTACAAGTTTAGGATTGTACAGATGGTGTCTAATGTTGGCTTCATGTAGTCACATGATTTGTATATTATTTTAGAATCAACCAAAACCATCAGACATGAGTTTGGATTTCTGAATTTGTATGTTGTAGATCCTTTGAAATGTAGAGCTGCATTGCCATCTGCTGGAAAAATCTAGCATTGCACCCTGGTCTTGCTGAAAAATTGGTATTTTTTAAACCACTGGAAGCTGGGTGAACATTCATATCCATAAAGTGTGGATAGCCTTATTCTTCCCACAAATGCACAAAATATCCACTAAGCTGCCTTCATGTGCCCCTTCTTTGTCATTTTGTAAATTCCCAAAATTCCCCAAATGCACAAAAAGACGTCCAAATAAATCTCTTTCGTCTCCTAAAATCATAATGAGCGCCAGTGAACTATAGGAAGCTTGGGTCAAGCGCTCGAACAGGAATGAGAATGTCACTCACATGATAGAGCAACTCTTATTATAGTTGGCTTCTCTGTCTCTTGGCATGTTAGAGGCACATACCAACATCGAATCCTCGATACACGCTGTAATGCGAGAAAGCCAACGAGGAGAGCATCAGCACTGTACAATGATAGGCGCTCATTTTAGTCAGGACTCGTATCACAAGACTCAGGGTGTGATCCAGGGAGTCAAAGAACTTGTCTTGCTCCGCCACCTTGGGGGGACACTGAGCAACCTGATATCAAACAGGCTAATAGCTCCCCTGCAAAGAATTATTCGTTTGAAAAAGCGGTTCCATTTAACACATTTTTGTCTCGTATCTGGCATCCAACCTTCAGTGAATGAATAACCACAGACATTGAAGAAAATCAGCAGTGCATTTCATCATATCTGCAGTTTTTATTGAGATCACAAATGATTGCGATTGCATGACATTTGGATATTAATGTTTTACCTCCCTCTCGCATTTGGATTTACAGTATAAATATGTAACTCCATCCTTGTTCCTGGAGCAGCAATGATTAATTTAGAACCCTTTCATGTTGGCATGTGAGTTTGTCAATAATATAACAAGTAGCCTTGCACCTCAGTATAACCTCAGCTCATCAACATTCCGTCCGTGTTGCTCGCGTTCTTCTCATCAGTGCTACTTTTTTGTCTGCACACACGGTACAGGAGCTGCGCCAGCGTTGTACTGTGCCTCCTCTCCTTATTGTACCATCCAGTGAAGAGTTGCCTTCTGCTGCGCCAACACTGGCTTGTGGCCAGTTTACTAAAGGTGCCAGCATGGGATTGGAGCCATCTTACTAAAGGTCACCATAGCCCAGATGGGATCAAGTGATCTGTGCTGAACTGCAGTGTCACACAAACCACCGCTTCATCACACACAGTGTCACATGGTGAGACCTCAGGGCTCGCGGTGTTCTAGCAAAAAATACGTACAGTTGTACAGCAGCTAAAGTATCAGCGCCAAAAATGGACGATATTATTAGCTGTTACTGTAAGTGCATTATGTTAAGTATTTTCACAATCGTTTTTATAAACAACCATACAACTCTTGTGAGAATTGTGAGTATATACGCCTGATACATGCACAGTAGAAGAGAAATGTAAGTAATCAGAAATTAAATGCTGTGTGTCTATTCAAGCATTTGTTAACTTTTGTATAAATAATATTTTACTATTTACTATTAATACTATTTTGTATACTCAGCAATTCACAAATACATCACAAAAATATCCTATATACACCAAAGGGTTTAGTGAAAGACATGCTAGTATTCAAACTACTGAAAGTGTTGGCTGGATGTGAATTCACACTGCCACTTTCCACATGTAATATTCCGCTAAATATTGTCAGACTTTCGTGAATCAATTTAACATGTTTAACCAACATCAGTGTCTGAATGATTGTAGAATCACTGTCCAGTTTGTACATGTAAGTTGTTACACATTGTAATTTTTACTAGGCGTTGAAAAAAATAGCAGGTTGAGACCAAACACAGTAAAGTTCAAGAAAGCAAGGCTCAGATTTGAATTGACTTTATTGGGGCAGACACCAGTCTCTTTGTAAATCTGCAGATCAGTGCCAATCAGGTTGTGACATCTCTAAAGAATTAGGCTACCAAGTATATACTTAAACCCAATATGTGGTCAGTTTTGTGTGAGTGGATGAAGATATTCAAGTAACTGGTCTACTGCTGCGCTCGATGCTGCAACAATTTGAACCTACTGTATTTTCTGACCTTGTGACACAGTGCCTTCAGTTAGTCACATGAGAAACGGGAGTGAAATCGACGATTGGCCATGTGATTTCGGCTTAACACCAGCCGTCAGCAGGTGCTAAAATTTAAACGATCAATGACTCCTTAGAGGCTGGGACACGGATGGGTGCGTGGTTCACTTTAAAGACGTGCTGCCAAGGTTCAAAGAGTTTCTTCATTTCATAATCAACACGTAATTCCGCTGATAAAAATATAACATCACAGAGCACCACAGAAGATAATATCTTTACTAAGATATTGACTAAGATAATATCCTTTAAACACCGTCAGAATCAGTGTGACCTCCTACAAGTTTGTGGAAATGGCTAAATTGCCTTTATAGCAATCTTCAAATCCAAGAACAGAGAACTGCTGACTGCTCCTCTGGACTGCGAGCGGTGTCGTCTCAGGGTCAGTGAGTTATCATATGAGTGATACCGAGTATACGGGCAGATAGATCAACTCAGACCAGACCGCTCATTGAGGTATAACGTCTTAAAACACCATTATACCCTTTGTCTCAGCTCCACCTTTTTGAGGCAATGATGGATGCAGCTGCACATAAATAATGTTTAAAAGAGAGAACAAAAGAGAACACATACACAATACTGTAAAAACACATCGAAAACAGTTTGAGTGAGTCATTTAACACATTCAATCTGCACTAGAAATGCAAATACTGGTGTGAATGAACATAAAGTAGCTGAAACTTGGGCAGGTTAATATGGGTCATCACTGGGTACAAACCAGAATACTTCAATGACAGTATTACTCGCTGAAATAAATATACAATTATTAATTAAATAACAATTATATAATTAACAGTATTTCCTAATAACTTTTATAAAGTTATAAGACTGAATCTCCCGATTTATGAAGTCTGTAATTGCCAATGTAAAGTTTAAGGGATCACAAGGAAATTATAGCATCACCAAACCTAACAGTATAATGGAGAATAAAGTGAAAATCAAACAGCTCTGTAGCACTAAATGAAAACGAAACAAAACAAAAATCACACATTAAACTAGGTACAACCGCTAGACATATACAAGGAGTGATGATGTTTCAAGTCAAAAGGTTAGGAATCACTAGTCTAAATTCACTTAGAGTTAGAAAATGATCACCCGAACACAAAAACACACAACTTCAGCCCACACACTGTTGGTGCTGTGTGTAGCATTTTTATTCATTTTTCATTTTGGTGCCCATTTTTGAAGCTTATATTCACCTCCACAGTGGTCTCACCTGTCTGCATAAACTATATAAAAGTATGTAAAAATAGAAAAAGTACTTTAACAATAATGTGTCTGTGTCTAAAAATGCTACACGCGGCACAGCTACACCTCCATTCTGTGCTCTCCGCAGATCCTCCGCCTACCCTATCGTCTCCTTGTTCGCTGTCGTCTGACGCGCCTTCCGTTTATAAAACCACCAGCACAATGAAAGTATGTAGAACCCAAAGAATGCTGGGAAATCACAGAGGAAAACGACGACAGAGAAGAATCCAGCGACTAGAAGGGCACAGATTAGAAGTCTGGTCATGTGACTGAGGATGTATAATACACTCAACCATATAAGACCATCAGACTCTTTTAATTTCTCAGAGGAGGAACCCGGGCGTTTGTGAGGCGGGTGGGCTGACCGATGAAAACTCTCCTTTCGGGTGACCGCACACTCCTCTGTTTGTCTGCCTCCTTCCGGATGGGTGACAGATCTTTCTTTAATTTGAGAGCAGGCTTCTCGATCCTTTGGCGAGCCGAGTGTTTGGACTGATTTAGCGAGCAGCTGCCCGCTCGGAGCAGCTAAAGCCAGGGTGAGATCTTGACAGAGATGAGCGCTTAAATTGAAACCTGACTGTAAGTCAGAGAGAAAGTGGGTTGGGTCCGTGGTGGTGAGTGACTGACTTCCATCTTTCGGGGAGTATTCATCGCTGTCAGTCACTATGGTTTGCTCGGGGCCTTGACGGGGATTCAAACTGGGACCTGTTGGTAATTCTGTCAAGGAAAATACACCGGAATCAAAAGCATCATTGAAGTCTTTCTCAAAACGAACATGGCAATCATGTGTAATATCGGGCCTGTCTGCATGCCTCCCCGATGTTCCATCAACAATATTTGTGTCCATATTACAGTCCCCCTCTCGCCGACTGAGCACCTCTTCAAAAACCCCCCTGACCAAATCTTCTCCAAATCTCTCTACGAGCATCTTCTCCAGGCCCGACTCCATCACGTCAAGTGCTACAGTATTTTCTGCTGTAATAGGATCTTTTGTTCCCTCGGCCAATTTTTCATACTCGACGTGTTGATACCTCTCAACTTCTGCTGACGGCTCTCGCTCCTCCAGTTGAGCCGCTGCGTTCTTCCTCTCTCCCTGAGGGTCGTCCACATTACCCGTCAGCTCCCCACGTGCTTCTATTGTCATTTTTCCAGCGGTCACCCTCTCATCACAGTCTCTCTGTCTCGTATCTTCCTCTATTCTTTCTAATTTCTCCGGCTGGGGATGAGGTTCTGTTGAAGCGTCTTCACGTGCAAAGTTCCCCTTCACCACAAATTCGACCGAGGCCATTTCACTTCCTTCCTCCTCTTTCTGGCCCTTTCTAATGTCCTGTGAATGAGTCCATCTCTGCTCCATCTCCTCCGCTGGCTTTTGGATGCGTTTGTCTGTTGGAGTGGAAACTTTAATCCTGTCACTTGATTCTACTGTGTGTATTGAGTGTGATGATGGGTTGGTTTCCTGTTGCTCCCCAGTTATTTTACTACAATTCAAGCTTTTTCCTTCTTCTCTAGGATTTGAAGCTAATACTTGTTCACCTGTTTCAGATTTTAGCTCAGTTTGTGTGAGGTCCTCCTTCTGTTTCTCAGTGCACAGCTGTTTATTCTGTATTTCTGAAATGAATGAAATGTTTGGCCTCTGACTGACTGGTGATTTCACATTTAAATCTTTGTCCTTGACTAATATCAAAGTATTTTCAGCTTCTGCAATAATTGTTCTCTTTGTCTCTGTTGTACAACAGGAAATTTCCACGTCCGTCTGTCTGAATCGCTCTATGTCTTTGTTTGGAGTTTTTAAATCATCTAAATTGAATTCACTTTCCTCGCATGTTTCTATCGGACCGAATTCGTCCACACGGGGCTGTGTATGTCTTATTTCATCTTCCTGTAATGGATTTTTACTTTTTAAATTCAGTCCAAATTCCTCACATTCCTTCTCATTTGCAAACCTCTGGGACATTTCACCCTCGTCTGTTTTCAGTGGTCTAAATATCTCCCCTTCTGTAGATGCTTTATTTTTGGTAGAATTCACCGTGATCCTTTCCTCCGCTCCTTGTGCAGATGTGGAAAAGACGAATCTCTCCCCGTCCTTTGTCCCTTGTCTGATTGTCTCCCTAAATGCCAACATGTCATCCATTGCATTGTGTGCAGTACCTGTAACCTCCCCTCCTCCGCTGGAAGAAAGACCCTCATCCAGCCTTGCTCTCTGTGAGATCCTATCAACAGTTCTGGCATTCTGAGACTCTGGCATTGCTGTCATGTCTGTTGTCTTCGACTCCCCTGAGCTTGTTACTAAGTCTGCTATGCGCGGTGTGAAGGGCTCATCTCCCCCTATTCCTTCTGCTTCCCCCATTATTCCTTCTCTTTCTCGCTCCCAGCCCGCGTGCTTGTGACACTTAGTTGAACTGTCAACAGAGCCCTCGGACACAGGTGTTGCCCCCTTGAGGCTAAATTCCTGCAGAGTGTCTGTTATGGAGTTTGTCTGTGACCTTTGGGATGCATCTTGTGTCACGGTGTTCTCATCTCTTAGGCTGCTGCCACATGCCTCTGCCGCTTGCTGGTCTTCGGTGTTCAAGGCGACATTAGCCGACGATGTTTCACATGCGTCTGACAGCAGCTGACATGCTGCTGTGGTATGTGCATGTAAGGTGGTGGGTGTATCCGTGCGCTCCTGAAATTCCCGAAACTCTTGACTGCTTGCTGCACATGGGGTTTGGGGCTCCTTATCAATTGAGGGAGACACTGACGCTGCTGTCTGCAGCCATTCTGACTCTGGAACAGCAGAATGGTCTTTACAGCTCGGCCCATTAAGAAATGCCTGCCATACATCACACACTGAGCTTCCTTTATCAGCGGTATCATCTGTACCGTTAAGAAAGGTCTCCCACATATCATTAGCAGGAGGTGACTTGTCTATATTTTCCTCTGACGTCTTTGCCAAGGTCACATTAGCTTGTCCTGTCCAGATGTCATCCACGTCAGCAGTCCCCCACGGCTGTGGTTTATCATCCTTCCAGTCTAGTGTAAGCAGAGGAATCTGATGGTAGGTGAGGACCTGTGAACTTTCGTGGGATTGTTTCTTTTGGCGTTTATAGAGCACGTTGGCAGCGTCGCCCCATGAGGTTTGTGTAGGCTCCGAAACTTTCTGGCCATCAGCTGATTCCGGTGTATAAGCCGTCGGTATTTGTTGTTTCCTCTGGGAGAGCTGGTCATGCACACGTGCTAAGCGTGTTGCCCTGTGCTTCTTTTTTATGCTATCCACCTGTCAAAAGAGCCAAAGATCAAAGGTCAAGGCAAATGTTTATGCTAGAACCACTCGCGCTAGAACCAAAAGCTGCCAGCACAATGCTTTGTGTTTATGTTATCAGCTACTTTAAATCCCGATGAAAAAAATATTTAATACGGAACATGCATGCCAATTTTGTCTACATCACCAATTTTACAGGTAGATTGCATTCATTATTAATAGCGTGCACAAGCAGTTTCAGACATGCTCTCGAGTGTCAGGTTAGGTTTCCATATGCACACTGTGGGGGCTCTCTGAGCACTGGACCTTTGCAGAAAAAAAACACACTTATTTTCTTACTTGTATTAGAGTTGATTATCTACGTGAGCAGTGCTCGTGTGACAGACAGCATCTGACTCGCACTGAATGTGACTTGCTTAGTGGCGAGCAGTGTTTATTTCTGGTTGGCATTTCAGTTTCCCCCAGACTTCAAAAGGAGCATGTGACCGTAGATATTAAATGTACCTTACCAACAGTTTGTGTTCTTCACAGTGTAATAATGGCTGCAGCTCTGCGCTCTCCACGGTCTTTCTGCCACCCTCCTCTGCTTTTGCAAAATAAATATCAAACAGAAGGGTCAAAGTTTGCTTGGGCACTTACCCATACATTTAAATGAGCAAGCGCATACGCACATGTGCATGCAGGCATGAGCACACATGGAAACATTAAGTATGCGCACCTGCAGGCACTGTTGCTGTGTTAGTGCTCTCCTTAGTCTTGTCCTCTGCACTCCCCCTCCTGTGGTTCAAAAGAAGACAGACAAACATCCCAGCGGTATCTCGTTACTTCTACGACATGTTTACTGTTGAGTCAGTGTTCTGAGGGATTCAAATTTATTCGTTTTAGAAGTTTTTTTTATTAGGATAAATGCCGATGTATGAGTCAAACAACATCGTTTGAGTTGTCCGATCTTCCCACTGATCACCCCGTGTCATGTGTTGATGCATGTAACAGTTTTTTTGAATTTGTCTATTTAGTCTGTAGCAGTAGCATAAGTAAAACGTCATGTACTGTTTGTATTTTCTCAAACCTTTTTTCATATTCTTGTGTATTTTCATCTCCTCTTTTAAGTACTTGCACAAAGTGGCTGTTTTGCTTGATTTAGTGCAGCCAGCATGTGCTTGTGCCAGCAGCTTTAAAACATATTTGTCTGCTGTATTATCACATTTACATCACTTTTATGCTAAAGCAAAAATCAGACCCCAGCATGCACTCACACATGATAATGGAAAATTAAGGGGATAATGAAGACTTGTGTCAAAGAGGATAAAGTAGATGTCCGTTTCCCCTTGTCACACAGAGGCGTCATGGAAACCTGGTGAGAAACATGACCTTAAATGGCCAATGTGTGTTCTACAGTCCAAACATCCATTACTGAAAAACAGCTACTGTAAACACACAAAGGCCCAGCCAGCAGGGAAACATAGCTTCCACCTCATGACATGAGCACAGTTGAAACAGAAACTTCCCGTGTCAAATTTTAAAGTTAGTCACGGTTATTTGAGGTCATTTCTTGTTCCTGGTTGATGGCAGTGACTTCAAGGACCTGTAATAGCTTTACACCTACAGAGATGTGCCCTGATGGATCCCAATAACCTCTGTTATATAGTAATTAATGACATCTATTGTTGATATACTGCCACTCCTTTAGCAATGGCATGTTTAAAAAAAGACAGAGCGCTGGCTCTCTCACCTGTTTGCTCTGAGACAGCTCCTCTTGCTCTTGTAGCTCTCCTCTAGCACTTGGGGCCCACACTCTTTCGCTTGTCCTTTCTGGTGGCAGAAGAGGACATAGTTCATTTCCATGTTGTTAGCCCAGAAAGTGCCCACTGATGTTTCATAACGCAAACAGAACTCCAGTCTGGTCCCATCCTTGCCAAAAGGAGGAACCAGTGTATACTTGAAGGAAAACCTGTCTGTTTTCCTGTCACTGGATCCGGGCACATACTCGGCAAGCAGGTCAAAGTAGCTGTTCCAGTGATCCAAGGTGATCCGAGTGTAAACAAACTTAGAATAGCAGAGGTTGACCACCCTGATGATGCCCCGAAGTGTGCTGGTTCCTGGGAGAAGCTCAATGCTCTCCAGCTCAATCATCTGTGCCTGCAGCCTCTGGTCCAGCTCGTCTGGAGTTGATGGGACGGTAAACAGGCAGGACATGTAAAACTCCTCAAAAGGATGGGTTGCCTCCCCCTCTGAAGGCTGGCTGGCCTCTGACCCTGTCACTTCAACATTGTCAAACTCCTTGACAGACACCAGGTTGAGGCCAAATGCATCAGCAAATGACACCTTCCTCCGTACGACCGGCGGTGGCTCCGGCTCCAAGTCCTCATCCGTTTCCTCATCTGTGGTGGAGCCCATTGGAGATGAGGCCTCTGGTGCTCCATCCTCCTGGTCCCCACTGTTTTCCTGCTCTTCCTCCTCCTCCTCCATCGTCACTCCATCCCCTTCCAAGGGTTGAATATACAGAGTCTCCATAATGTGCAATGGACTGAGAGGCAGCTGTCTGCCTGTCCTGCCGTCTGTCTGGCTTGGAGGGTGGCACAGACCAGAGTGCCCCTAGCCTGGCTGCAGTGAAACTGTAGATGGGAGAGCAAGCAGAGGACGTGACTTGACAGATGGAGTTTGGTTACAGCTGAACAGTGTGAGTCAGAGCTGGGCCTATTAATAGGACACACATAACTAGACCTGCAGCGGACAGTTACCCCTCACAACGTGTTTGCTAGTTACAACATAAATAAATGAAAACACAGCTTCTACTAAGCATGTTAATGTCAATCCAGTTAGTGAAAAGTTCCACAGTTAAATATTAATCAGTGTCTACATTTTAGCTACATTAAATATGGAAATATTTATTTATCCAAACTATCAATTATCATTTTACTGTCTCTGTCTTCAAAGCTGGGTTGTGAATTTTGAGTGTGATAAAGTGTCTTCTGGCCTGCATGGTGACACAGTAAGAATAGAGACTTCAATGTGGACAAAACAGTGCAAGTTCAAAATCGTGCATATATATAAGAGGAAACTACCTGATGCTAACAAATCACAGCTTGTGCTGCATTTGGATATTTTGAGTGTGTGTTTTGAAGTTTATGCACCTGTAATTGTTTTTAATTGTGATGCATCATGGTAATATACAGCTGGGCAACTTTTAGAACCTGTGAAGATTAATGGATATTGAAATGGATGTACAACCTGTTTCCCGATTTGAGCATTCTGATTTATTAGTTTTTAACAACATGATGAAAAAATGATGCAGTCATTCCAAATCTCTAAATTCACTTCACTTGCACCCAGCAACTTTGAAGTGTTTGGGTAAATTTGGTTTCCTTTTTTTAAATGCAAAACATGTAGTACACACATCCACACCCTGCAGTTATGATATTATGAAAGAATGTACCACCTTTAAGTTTCAGTTTCAGGGCATTAGCATCCTGTGATGAGTAGATGTGCAACTGGAGGAACAGAGCTCAAGCACTTGTTGGCAGGTGCTTTGTCTGCTGAAGTGCCCCCCAGCAAGCGTCATCCTACCTGCTGCAGGGGAGCTGCTGCTGACCACTGCCCTCTGCATACTGACTGCAAGGAAGCAGAGAATTTAGCCTTTGAGCTCAATAATATATCAAATTAGTGTGTGTTGGCAATACGTTTGAGTATCTACAGATCCTGTCGTATCATTGCCATTTCAGCCAGCCTTCGTTTCTCGGGTTCACTGCCACTTGGAACAGAAGACTGAACATTATTGTGTTCTTCTTAGCAGACTGGACTCTCTGTTTCTCTTTTGCTCTGTGTATGTGTTTGTATGTGCACCAGCGTCTCAGATGGGAAGTTTAATTCAACTAATCCTTAATGTGAAGTGTAACTATATCCCCAAATCTAGTATATCTTGTAAATAGACTTAGCACTAGTTATACAATTCCTCACAGGTAGAAGAGTGGGGCTTTTTTCCTCAAAGGAGCCTCTGTTCTATGTTTTGAAGCCACAGAGGTTTTCTTTGGACTTTTAATTGCATTTCTGGGCTTTAAATACTATCAGATGTTCTCAATTGCAACTTTTGTGAAGGCATTAGTGTTAAAAATAGCTTTATACTAATATTTATAATACATGTATCTGTAACAGGATTATTTCATTTAAAAAGGAATTAGCCGTTATGGATGACAGATTTGTTTTTACTTTATTCTCTTTAAGAAAGGAAAAAAATAAACTCCAAACTAAATTGAGAACATTATACTCACCTATGCATAAATAAAGTTGCTCCTGTTAGTTCTTTTGACCCTTACATTTATTCAGAGAGCAGCTTCTATCTCTGTTGGAAGTCAGTAGGTGGCACTATATGATTAGGATAAAAATACATTGCCCACATTTCAGTCAAATGCATTTGTATTCTAAAATATCACCTTGTTTGTGGTGAGTTTCAAGTGTGCAGATGGTGTTGGAAGCAAATAATTAGATATAAAGTGAAAGGGCGACTAAGAAACTTTCTAAGTGGCATTTACAGTCCTTTGTCTTGACACAGAAAGAGATTATTATCAGTGTTGTCCAGTAGGTGGGAGCAAACTATCGCAATTGCTTGAAACCTGTTTTCCCTTTACGTCCTCATCACTTCCTACAGGCTCGTTTTTCCTGCTTCTATTTGATGACAATTGTAATAGAAATCCCGGATTGCAACACAAACAAATAAGCTACAAAATAACATTAAAAAATCGCATCTTGTTGACATATTAATAGTGTAATTTCTGATGATGACTATTATTTTTTTTTGTGCACAGCAAGGCCAATTGTATTACTTTTTTTTGGGGGGGGTAAGGCAATGGTGCAGGATATCTCGTGTCATTCCCTTAATGTGGCCAAATGGAGCAAGCAATGGTGGAAAAGCAAGTACTGCTGGGGAAAGATAAGTCTACAATATTAATAACAATAACTAATAAAAAAATATGATGAGCATTTTTTACTTTTAGTGACTCTAAAATACTTTATTATGCTTTATTAACACATTTTTAATTCTTAACGATATATGGGGTACTACACACCAGCTGCAATACAAGCGTCTAATCCATCCATAAATCACATCTCTCTCTCTCTCTCTCTCTCCCCCTCTCTCTCTCCCTTACACACACACACACACACACAATGAGAGAGAGAGAGAGACACACATAATATACAACACATAAAATGTAGAATTTTAAAATGTTGACACGAGACAAAATGATACAAGACACACTCCTGGCGTTTCTTACATTTTTAAAAACTTGTGCCCCCCTTCCTCAACCCCAACCCCACCCACCCTTTCTTTTCTTCACTTGATAATAATCTGGTCATTCATATCGTGACCGTGAACGTCTCAGTGGTTTGGGGTGAAAAAGGGTAAAAGAAGAAGAAGAAGAAGAAGAAGAAGGAGGAAAGAGGAGATAGAAGAAAACAACCCATTTTAACTTCTGCTCAGTGTATTACTTGCTTCGGATCTACTATTAAATGAATAAACAGCCTAAATTACCTTGTGAGCGTATAATGGGTAAGAAAAATTACTTCAGTCAAACAGTGAATCAGTTATCATATCTTTTTTTGTGTTTTTTTTATTTTTAGCAGTTCTCTATTATTTGTTCAAATGTCTAAACGTGGGTACATTAAAATAGGTAATTGCGCATTATAATGACATTAATAACAGTGATACACAGCATAACCTACGATATATATACAGTTACGTATACCCAGTTATATTTTCTCTGCAAACCTAGAAAATTAATGGGGTGCATGTTCAGCTAAGACTAAAATGTATAACAAAAAAAATTACTTAACGCACAGTTTACAATCTGACTCCAGTGATACTGGAGCTTTTGTCTCATGGTGATATTTACACACATTTTATATTAATGTCGGCTAATAACTGCTTTCATTCCAACAACAGGGGTTATTTATTTTTCTTCATACATACAATAATTATTAAAATCTTAGAATAGATGAGTAGTTTATTACATAAAGAGGAATAAAGGGAAAAAAATCACAACTTTTTAAAAGAATATATTAAAGCAATAGCGTGCGGTAGGCTATGGCGCAGTGTGTGGTCGCTTTGGAGTAAGTTTTCATGGAAATATTATGGGAACATATTTTCCTTTTCCCTCACACACTCGCCAATGTCTTTGCGACACCGAGACGTCCTGACGACTTCTAGATCCTCAAAGGCGCATTTATCTTTAGGTTGGTTCACCGCACATCATCATCATCATCATCAACAAGAGCAACAAACAACAGCAAACGACAATCTTTTAAATCATTTTTTTACACGTAAAACACGAACGTCCGCTAATAAGCTGCTACGGAGCGTCCGAAAAGCGGAGAGAAACTTTGCAAAAAGACTTTTATTTACAGAAGCAGGTGGCCCAGATGTCACACGGGGTCGCAGTACGCCCAAAAATAACAACACGCACCTCCGCGCACTAGCAAGTGCCTCCCCTAAGGGGGGTTTCTAGTCCCAAACACACGCGCTCGCCGGGATTCATCTTGATGTGTGTTTGAATCGTAACGGAAGAAAAAAAAACGAAAAAAAAACAAGCCGCTTCTTCCTCGCATTGCGCGTCATTCAAACAGGACTCGGTGTACCGCTTTTCTCTCCGTTGCATTAGTAATAACAGCAGCGTTGACGAGAGACAGCAGGAGAGAGAGACACACGGAGAGAGAGAGAGAGAGTGTGTGTGTATACACGCGCGTGTGTGTACGTCTCCGACAGCGGTGCCCGGCGGAGGAATATTTGAGCTTCTTTTTTTTTCTTCTTCTTCTTCTTTTTTTTTATTATTTACTCCGCAGCTTGTTGTTCATTTTTCTCGGCGTTATGGTGAACTTGGACAGTCACGTGTGAAGAGCTCCGGACGACTTCTCTCACCTGGCGTGTGTCCGTGCGGGAGAACAGACCTGCCATTTTTTGGGGTGGTAAGTTTTTCTGAGCCCGAGAGCTTCATTTCTTCTCCCCGCACTCTTTCACTTGTTTCTCCTTGTGTGTTGGCTGCACTTTAGGGGAAAGTGGACTGCCGGCTCCCCCCCGGCCGACAAGTGTGTCTGGCGTCACCTTAGCCATAACTTGTCGTTTTCGCGTTTTTTTTTTTTTTTAAATATTCGAATATGTGTGTGTGAGCAGCTCCTCGCATATTCCACCGAGCGCAGCCTGCGACTCGTCCACGTCCCGGACCTTCACCGTCGCTGCCCCGTGTGACCGCTGCACGCAGCCCGGTGAAAAGCCGAGTGACACGCCGTGTCAACTTTTCACAGCGTAACGATTTTTATTTTAGTGACAAGTGCGGAAAGTAATTTTAAATCATATCGAGAAATGTGCGAAATTATGTTATTGATGATTGCACGCCTTCAACGATATATATTTCAATATCACTTGTCTCTACAATTTATTCGTCACTGCAGTAATTGGCCTAATAAATAGATAAACAGTGAGCTAATTTTTTTGCACTGCAACTTGTTATTGTAATTTCAGACATTAAATGTGTGTGACATGTTTTTCTTTTGTATTTATTGGGCAAGGATTACTGCACTTTTTAAAAATTCCTTCAGTGCTGTAGCCACTTCATTGCTTTAGACATACAGGGCTTGCATATTATAGTTTTGGAAACAGTCCTGGAGTTTTAAAATGTTCATCGAAAAACTAGAAATAGGATGTGGTTAGATTTAAATCAGTGGCTTTAGTTTATAATTATCAACTATCAGTGTTGTCTTTACATGATGAATATCTATGATTTTCAGCAGTCGGCGTCTTACCGTACAGTACTTGCTCCCTCCATTTTTATATTCCATCTTTTTTCTTGGTCCAGAATCAGATGCTGGAAGCGTATCAGTTTGCATGATCATTAACGTAAAATTCTGTCTAATTAAACTCAGCTCTAAAAGCTCCTACAATAAAAGCTTCTGCTCAGTTCCTCTATTTCACACGGTGTCTTGCCACTATTCTCGTGCAATCACTGCAGTCCCAAAATCAATAGATGTATTTTTTTTTTTTTAGTAAAGAAAGGCTAACAAGGTAGTGGGAGCTGCTGAACTCTTTGGGCCTGTCCTCTGATCAGTTTTCACCTCTGGATTAGCTGCATCGACCCTCCCTGTTCAAGCCGCAGGGTGCACAGGTGTTCCCTCCTCAGTTATGCAGGTGTGGGCCAGTTCCCCCTCTCACTCAGCAGCTCTCACTCTTCAAAGGCCAAGCGGCAATAAATGCCCCTTGTGAAATATGTCAGCAACAGTACACAATCGGCCCCTTTGTTGAAGTACCTCTGTAATCATTTCTTAAAGCGTGTTTCAAACAGTTCTTACTCTCTTGTTTACTTGTTGTCGGGGTGGGGTAAGGAAGGTCACTTAATTTTATGAAGCAGGATGCATTTTTTCCTAAGGCATTAGGAGAGATTGAGACGGACTTGCTATTAGTCTCCCTTTAGGACTGGCCGTCGTTGGGAGCAGTGCACTTATTACCCTGACTCTCCCCACTCCGCGTCCATTTTTTGATTGCTGCATTTATCATCGGGTGGTCGTGCTCTACATTATGGTAATAGGAAAATGAATGTCCTCCTCAGGATTAATGTGTATACCCTGTCATAGGTTTCAATCATTTATCAAAATTAAGATTCAGCTTTCAGCTCAATGAATACCGGTTGATGCATGATTTTATCTTAGATATGAAAATTGTTGCTTCCAGTGGAGCTAAAGTAAAAAAAAAAAAAAGAAGCTTTGTGTCTGTAATCTCTGAGTCCTGTGAAAACTTTGCATGCCTTTGCTGTGAATGCAGAATCTGATTAAACTAACACTGCAGACTTTGCAAAATAAGGGCAATTTGGAATAACTAAAGAAAGGGGTTTTATGCACAGGTCACATCGTTTCTGTTTTGAGTCATACCACTTCTTAGGCAATGAAACACTTGCTCACTTTTGGATTAGCTTTTGAATTGCACCATCCCCCAACACCTCTGTAATGAAACAGACTGCTCGCTCAACCCTTGAGGTGTTGCTGCGTTTGGGGGAAAATGGGTAAGAAAATCAGGGGAGTGGTGCACCAGCTTCACTTTTCTAAACATCTCTAAACACCCAGCTAACCTACACAGTGTGTCTCACACACAAGCTAACTCTGCCCTGTACTAAGCTAAAGACAATTAAATGGCAAATGTTCATGGTTTTATTCCAGTTAACTTCACAGAAATGTTTCCATGACAACCTCCATGCAAGTTAAAGCAACCAGAAGTGATCAAGTCCTTTTTTTTTCTTCCTCCCCCTGCCTCCCTCTTTGGTTGCCTTCCCCAAGTAAGAGTGGAATTTGTGTTGACAGTTTTGGCCTTTAATGGCACTTTTGTGCTGCGCAAAAGCATTTGTTTACCGGGATCATATGCTGCAAGCTGTCAGCCTCAGAGAGATTGACTTATTATTATATGCTTAAGAGGCCACCCTTTTGCACTGTAATTATCCACATCACAGTAATGATGTTTTGTATGCCCCAGTTAGAGTCTTGAGACAGCTCAGACTTTTTTAGTTACGCTCTGGGTCACTTCTTAAGCTCGACTCGACACTGTTGTGAGTGAGGAACACTGTGACTGTTTGGCCAGAGAAACCTGTGCAGGGTGAGGTCAGGGGATGAGGATTAGAGAGGAGATTGCAGGGTGCCCACACAAGGCTGAGTTAAGTCCTATCTAAGGAAAGAGTCAGGCAGTCGCTTATGTTTTCACACTGTTTAATCTCAGTGCAGTGTTGAATTTTAGTTTATTTTAATGGGTTTCGTGTTTGTGTGGCCAAGTAAAAAAAAAAAACTGTAGTATATATTTACGTGGACCAAAACAATCAAGTGTCAAAATAGCCTGCAAAGATTGTTTTGCAAATATTATATCTCACGTCATCATACCTCCCTCCAAGGATTGTAAAGCCACAAGCAGCTCAACTCTCAAACCAAAAATGTAGCTTTTGGCTGGTGCATGTAACCTCGCAGTGTGTCAGATTTTGAAATGGAAAGGGTCGTGCATGCAAAGTTATAAAACAACATTTTGGTTTGTGTACATTATAGTTCTTTAAAGCTATGTACAATTATTCATACCTTTTCATACGCTTTAGAGTTCACCTCTTGGCACTACTGTCTTGACCGTGACCTTGTACGTAGTCTCCCACTGAGCTGACACTCAGAGCAGCCATGGGCTTGGCCTGTAACTAGCTGACCTGTCAGTCTATTTATCCAGATGCACCATGTACTCATTTAAATCACAGTACACCACAAACCGTGCATCTTTTTTTTTCCCTTCTTTGCTGAGTTAACAATTGTTTATTTAGTTGCTGGTTACTGTGGTGTGAAGGCATAATGGCTTTTACAGTCAGACAGGCAGTGTCCTGGTGTGAAAAAAATGTGTTGGTTCTGGGGGCATTGCCCTGAGTTAAAGACAGAGGGTCAGTCATGGTAAAAGGCAAGGTCGGGGTTGCTCAGACTGCATTCACCCATCATCCTGTCACTAGTAAACAGTCAAACCTCATGTGAGGCAGCACTGCAGCAAACAATGGTTGTCATCCTTTGTTTTAAGTGCCTTTAATTAAAACACCTCTTGCACATTTTGTAATGACAGCATAATTTGGTTGTTATCAGTGTATGTTGCACATTTGACAAAATAAAATGAGGTAAAATGAAAATAAAGTTAAATTTGGTCTTTTCTAATTCCCCATCAATGCTTAGTTATGGCTGTTAACCTGTTGATGTCCTGCATCCTTAAAAACACAAACAAACAGCTTCTGCATTCACTCTGCCTCACATCTCCAAGGACTTTTCCTCTTTACCCAAAGAGACCGAGAGAAAAATGTTTATTTCAAACATGTTGTGAGAGCAAAAAAACAAGAGGGGGGGATCATGACAGTAACAGTTTTTGACAGGCACATTAGGCTGCAGAAAGAGCATCCAGCTCGGGGCTGAGGGCATATGGTGCTGCCTTCTGCCGGCGTAGCTTCAGACCAAGTTACAACACTCGCGCAGGGTCAAGACTGTCTCAGGTTTGTTCCTTCTGTCTCACTCATCTAAATAAAAACAAGAGGAAAAATGAAAGTGGGGGGTTGGGTGGTGGTGTGGAGTGGAGGTTTAGTGGGCAGGGGTGTTGTGCAGCAGTACGTGTCTTTTAGTAAAGGACAGGAGGAATGTTTCTAGTGAAGCCCTGTGGGTCAAGGCGTAATTTTGTCAAAATGTGGAGGCAAGACAGTTGACATTTTCAAAAATACATCACTTAATTTTTTTGTGCAGTAAAAACAGCCATATGTTTTGTTTTAGGTGTTGTTTGGAATTATACATTTACATAAAACACAATAGCAGTTAATAGTTACAAGCTAATATAGTGTGCTTTTTTTTACCACCTGAACACCAAGCTCATGATCTTGGATGGCAAACCATAATCCTTCTCCAAACAATGGCCATGTTTTTACCGCTTCAGCTCCATTCGTTTTTTTTTCCTCTGTAATGTAGAGAGGATGGACTTGGATAATGTGTAGGATGACGCAGAGCTTTGGTCTGAAGACAGTGGATTGGTGGGAGGGTAATTACAAGCTACTGTGTGGCGCTTTGGATTTTCCCTGGATCACAGCTCTAGGCCTCGGCACCCGGTCTCCAGTGCTACTCTCTGAGAACGAAACAAAATAGCTGCAACATATGGACTCAGCTAAACACTGGTTTATTTTTATGATATTTGATGAATGGTTTTTAATTTGAATTGTCACTTCTGGCAAGCAGCAGGGCAGATGGTGCAGACCTGAGTGCCCATCAGGGCTTAAATAGCTTGAGGCGTCTGTTGGTCATAAACTTTTTTCTGTGTTTCTTTTTCTCCGCTTTTTCTCTCATTAACACGGTTTGGGTCAAGAGGAGTCAAACCTGTTACAACACCTGTTTCTACATATGCAAATCTGATGTTTTGTCATTTCATTAGGCAAGGCAGAAAGACAAGGGTCCCTTGTGGTTGCAAATGCGACTGGCACTGGGCCCAGTTGGCATGCTACACAGCAGAAAGACGCTTGAGGCGCGGTGAGGGGAGGGACGAGAAGTTTTTGTAGCAGAGCGACTCGGCTTTCGGATGCCTTCACATTACAACTCAATTTGGATGGCTTCCTAAAATTCGGATTCAAAGTTGTCTTAGAATTAAAGGAGTTGGTAACTCCCTCTTCTATTGTCTCTCTTTGTGCTTTGTCTCCTTAAGGAGTAGCTTTAAGTAAATGACAAAGGACATGCTCAGTAGCCAAAAACTGGCACACGCGTGTCTGGCACACGCCAACCCACCCATTTTGTCTTCTCCTCTCTCCCCCCTCCCATCCTCATCCCTTCATCATCTGGCGCTCTCCTGCAGAGCTCGCTTCTTAACCACATGTGCCAGTGGCGGGCCTGCTATTGCTCCGGGGCTAATTGTTCACTGGTAAACTGCACGCTTGTTGGTGGGGGTCTCCCCTTCATCCAGACAGAAGGGTGGCGGTGATGATGGTGGTGGTGGTGGTGGGGGTTGGACACAGATCATGATCTCTCCATGCAGTTTATTTTCTCGGTATAAGTCTGAAGATTGTCGGTTGTAATCCGGCCTGTGAGCTGAATGCAACAAATACACCATGAAATTAAAGGTTATTGCGAGAGTGTAATGCAAAAGCTCTGTTTGAGATTACCAAGGCTGTTTCTAGACCTGGGTAGAATGAGAAGGGGAGACAGCACAATATCTTTTTTTTTTCCATTTCCATGCCATTTGACAGTCCAAGAGGCACCCTTTAATCACTGGATTTATTTGGTATTTCAACAGATACTCAACGCTATTAAAAAGCTTTAAGGACATTGCGTTCACACTACCTTTAAAGGTGTTTATTAAAAGTTGACATTACATGTTGATTTTAGTTTTTAAGGTTAACTAACCTGTGGCTGAATCCAGTGTAATCCATTGTAACTTCTGGTCTAGTGCAGTTGTATTCTTTGTGTGCTTGCCTTCCTCAGCCCAGATGTAGAAGTTGGATGGGTGGATAGAAAGACCTAGGCCTAGTCTCTATGCTGAGATAATCCCATCTGATAACTGAGGCCTTCCTCCTCCTCCTCCTCCTTGCTTCGTTCTATTCTCCCCCCCTCTCTCCCTTCCTCCTCCCTTTTCTGCCATGGCTTGGTGGGTCTGATTTGTAGTTCTTCTCCTCTCTCACCACACAGACAGCATTAAAGCCAGGCCCCACAAGCCCCCTCTGATATGGGAGAGTTCATTAGAGATGTGCCTTTGATGGGCAGCCTTTTCATGTGACTACCGGTTTTTCAAATACCTTGATGTAGAAGCTTAAGAAGGCATTGTGCAGTAAGCCCTCCTTTTGATGCGACTTATTTAGATCTGCATAGTAAATCAGGGGGGAGTAAATAACCAGCCAGCAGATGGAAGCAAGGAGATAAGGCACCAGCGAACAATCGCATTTGTATTTTGTTATGATGTTGACAGCAGCTAAAATTCACTAATCTAGAGCCACTGATCTGCATTTCAAAGAAATCTCATTTAGCAGCGGGGAGGATAAAGTTCCTCTCATTGTGTCTATTTTATTGCATTCTTCGCTAATTTATCTGCCCACAGATTTAACGTGCAGGGCTTGGTGGTAGGAGCTACCGTCCATGCGTTGCATAGGGGTCTTAAATACTGTGAAAGCAGTTACGTCTAGACTGTGAGCTGAGGGTAATTACACGTCTGACCATGAATAGAATGAGTTTGAAGACTCATCTTTCTTCGGGCAGGCCTGAATTGCTCAACTAACACTGATAAGAAGCATTTGGTCCCCACAGAAATATTGCTAGTGACTTTCCACAATGCCCCCCTTTTCCAACACCAAGGATGGTATTTACTTTTGAGATAAAGTTATTGTGTACAGTAATCTGACTTGTTAGCATAATGTCCTCTTTCATCGCAGGACCCTCCTTTTTCTGCACTGTGGAGGTATTTGTGGTCCTGGTCTTAAACAGTTTATCTTGACTTAATGCACAAGCGCTTTATGTAAATATCTGCCTATAGCATTATTAGGCCTTCGTGAAGACTTGAATGCATTTGCCATATTTATAAGTTGATAGAATTTACCGCTGGTTTTATATTTGGCATAAAGATATGTGTGGTATTTGCAAATCCCCACGATTTGGAGGTCATACAGACAAATAGTATTCCTAATGCTTTCGCAGTGAATAAAATATGACATCTGCACAGCCCAGAGGTCTCGGGATATTGAAGTGTACTCACCAGCAAATAATTTCAAGTAAATGGGCAATTATTTGAAGTATATGTTTTATATGTAAAGTAAATTTGTTTTCTGACATGCAGGGAGAGTCTTATCAAACATAACATTTTGTCTATTTTATTACTTTTTTGCATAAAACTATTATTTCTCATATGTTAACTGTGTAGAGTTACACTATGTAGATTAGTCATATCATTTTTTTCACTTGCGTTGGTTCTAAAGTAGTTAAATATTTTCATGCCCATATACAGTACATTGGTTGGTTCCCAACCCCCTCATCAAACTCTCCCACTCTATTCTGAGTAAATGTTGCACAGCAATCTCTGCAACAAACTCAAAACAGTGAAAAATTATAGCAGTTGGCATGTTTTGTTTTCAGCTGTGCTCTTTGAGCTGAGGGCTTTTTGTACAGTTCAGAGAGCACATTCCTTAGGATTCAGCAATCGCTGGTTGCCTGTAGGGGTCATTGGAATTCTGGGAGAATAAAAGAGAGAAAAAAAAATTCTCAGAGAGGAACATCCAGGCCATTTTGTGCCCCTCATGCCTCTGGCAGCAGAAATTTGCCTCCGACAAGCTTTTCTAAGAGGAGATTTTTTTTTTTTTGTTCCACTACTGTAAATGTGATGTATGAGCAGTAAAAATGTCCAGAGTGATCTGTAACTGCAGTCATGGCATTGTACACTCTTGCGGTAGTTGTGTGATTAACACAAAAAATTCTCAACACTAATGGTTAGAGAATTTTATTGATGCCATAGCATGTGTACAGATGCAGACAACTATACATGAGTACATGAGAAATCAATCGTGTCAGGTTAACAGTGTGATTTACTTTCCGTTGAGAGCTTGAGACCTTCCAGGCATGCACCTTTTAACTTCAGAGAGAGTGTAGTGTGTGTGTGTGTGTGTGTGTGTGTGTGTGTGTGTGTGTGGGGGGGGGGACTACAGCCTTTAAACTGTACTGTACATTGCCTGTTTGTGCATGCACTCACACACACACACACACACATATGCTCTAATGTTTCACAGCAAAATCCAGGTGCACTTTGTTGTTCCAAGGTTTATTGCTTTCACCTACAAGCTGTACAGAAAATAGTTATGCAAGACTAGCCCACACATGTCCACACTAGCACTGAATGTGCATAGGAAATGTTTTTTAAAAAGCTATAGAATTGGACTAATAGTGAACATACTGTTTTGTCTTATCTCAGATAGGTGACATCGCTGGACTCCTTTCACTCCTGTGACGGAAAACAACAGCAAGTTCTCTCTCTTAGGGTACGTATCTGGACATACTTCCTTCATGTCCGTCTGTCAGAGTGGTCTTAACCTTGAGAAAGATTAGAGTAGCATTAACAGTGTACTTTCAAGGATCAGTGTTAAAACTAACAGTGATCTAAGGGTTCTGCATACCCCCATGATCATTAATTTTAAGGAACAAATCTTGAAATCCAAACTGTGTCTTCAGTTGTGGTGGTACAGAATCGTAACCCCTGCTATGTTTGGGTGATTGCAGTGGCTGGTGGAGGTCAAGAAGTCCTCATTCCCTCTCAAAAGTAGCAAATCTTCATCTTGTCCACCTTGATAGAATTCCCCCTCCACTGGGCACCCTTTCAGTTGTGCCTGTTTGCTTTTCACACCCCAAGGATTTTCAATCTACCTCAGCTTAGAAGTTATGATATGCATTATGTCTGACAAATGTGGGCAAGCTTCAATATCAGGGTTTTTATTTATTTTGTTGATGTCTTGATTGAGATTTGTAGCAGAAAAGAAAGGGGAAAAAGTGAACACTGGTTAGATTAGCTGTAACCTGATGTTAGTGCACCCAGTATACTGGCCATACAGAAACTAGACAAGTTGGAAATAAGCTTTGTTCAAAGTGAAGCACTTATATTTAGTCCAGATCGTCTCACATTTTCTCATTTTTCTTCTTCCTAGGATGAAATATGCACATGCACACTCTGCAACCGTAGAAAAAAGCAGACTATACACACTGTAAAGTCCAAAGTGGTAAGTGAAAGCAGTTTTTGTTATCCTTGCATGCCCGGTGTTGTGTTTTCTCCTAGATTAATGTGTCCACTGCAGTGAGCCACATCAGTCATAACTGTTGGTGGGGTTTGGCTTTAGATTAACAAAGTCCTGGGTGCTGAGGTGACAAATAGCAGACCTATGTACTGTAAAGTAAAACAACAACAGAAATGAACTTGTTGATAGATGGTCTGGAAGGTATTCATCTGATTCAAACAGGAGCAAAAGGAGGCATGTCGCACAAAAGAATTCACTATTTCACATTATATCATGTGTCAACAAAGCAAAATATTTTCTATAGTGGCATTTCAAATCAGGCCAGATCTCTGACATTTTTTGCCAGAATAAAATGGCGTAGATTGTAATGCTATTGGGACATAGGAGTTTCTTTAGTAGTAACTGATGTCAGAGAGCAAGTAGTAGCAAGTAGTTCATATGGAATAATTATTACCAATAACTGTTTTCTTGATCCTGCTCCTTTGTATCAGGGCTAAACTTGGACACCAATAACAGTCCCCTTTTTAAAATGAATAATACAAGATGGTCTTTGTCACCAAGTCAGTCCACAAATGAGTGTGAAGAATCTCAGGTCACGTAATGAGAGTCACCAATTATATTGCCAACACAACTAAAGTAGCCACTCTATTGATTAGATCCCTCATGGATCCAGATCGCAGCATTGCATGGACAAGCACACACCTTCACAATAAAGCAGAGCGCAACTATTCATTATGTTTCTTTGAAATTGTTTTAGTTGACAGTGTTTAATCTAGGTTTGTTTTAAAATACTGTTTTGAATGAAAGGATTTGTCACAAGCATGGTCCATATGCTGTCAGTCAGTTATTTCAAAGCTGAAGTTGCACCTTTGAGCTATAGATATGATTAAAGTGAATGGACAGAAGCGTAGATGCTGAGAGGCTTGGCTGTAGAAGCAGGTCCATTTCTTTCCAGGGCGAAGCAGAGACCAGGTTTCCTTTTCCACCTAAAAGAGATTTAAATATTAGTTCTTAATTTGTCTAGTATTCACTTAAATCTTCAAAGATGAACTCTAACTGCATATCTGCTGGCCTAAAAAACTCTTCTAATCATTGCAAAAAAGTGTAATTGCCCAACACTGCAAGCTGTACTTCTAGTGTAGACATATATAAAAATCTACAGCAATTAGGTATATCTTTGGCTGCTTTAAAGAAGCTGCAGTTTGCACTGAACAGCCCTCTGCTCACATTTCCAGTTTGAAATTGATTTCTTGTCATAGATCAGAGACCTCTTGTCATTCAATTTCCAATCCTCAAATGGTTTCTTTGAGCCTGCTAACTGTCGTCCCTGTGAGTGGGCAAACAGGGAGAGCCTCCACGGGTCTTTACCCTGGGCACTCAGAGCAGTCGAGGGGGGTAGAGGCAGGAATCAAAGGGACTTGGATCATTCCCCATTGGCAGTGTCCATTGTCTAACTGATTTGGGATTGGTGGAGAGGCTGAAAATTGTGGGGTGGGGGTGGATGGAAATCAGGCAAAGCAACCCCTTTTTTCTAATCTTTATCCACCATTAACCCCAGTGCCCCAGTGTGTGGCTGAGATCAGGGCCATTGGTCAATCCCCCATTCACTGCCACCCAGAATATTTTAAAGTTAAGCCCTCTCGCTTAACAAAAGTCTTACTCATCAAAGGTTTACTTTCCCTCTCTTCCTGTCTTGTGCTCTCAGTCCCAAGGATCTGCTGCCATTCTTCATCCACCCTTCTCTCTGTGGTTCACTGTTTTGTCTTCACACTCAGGAAAAAGGGAGGGAGAGAAGTTGGAAGTTTTGGAAGTTCCCCAAGTTTCCATATGTCAGTTTAATGAGGTTTGGTTTGGGGTCTGATAGTGTCATGCTGTGAGCAAATTGGAGCGAGAGTGGATGGACCAATGACGTCCTGCCCTTTGCTGATCTCTCGCATTAAGAGCTGTCCTGTTTTTAAATAGACTCTGGAATGGTGCTTACATTACTTCCACTAAGGAAATATTTTTCACACCTGATATGCGCATGGTGAGAAACCTCCATATGTAACCCATCATACCTCTGAAATAAAACCATAACAAGGCTGAATTTAGTCCAGATCTCCAACTCCAGATGAAAATTTCATTTTCTCTACACTGGGTCTTTTCTTAGCAGATATTTCTTTATGTGTTCATCGTGCACAAGAGTGAAAGAAAAATAATTGAGGATGTGGAGATGCATGGTAGACAGTGAGGAGTAAAGAAAAGTGTTTGCCCAGAGTGCACAGTTGCCATGAGAATGGAGCTCAGAATGAGTATAGCTATCATTCCTTAAGGAGAAGATAAAGAGGCTCAATGAGTCTATTGATCCTCATGGCTGCCTAGGCTATTTCTCTCTCCTTCTTTGTCTTTCCCACACTCAGTCTCGTATCCCTGTGTTTTTGAAATGCCAAATCTCAATGCAATTTCACAGGAGATTACAGTAATTTATATAAAACGGTACATTTGCACTCAGCAGAGGGGGCCTCAACATATGTTTTCTCCCCTCCATTATTTTTGTATACGTACGCCTCATATTAGAGGTTACTGACACTCTGGAAATGACTGATTGCAAATACTGTACGTGTGAGCTTAATTTCTATAAACCAATAGAGATCTAGTGTTTCACATGTTTTTCTTTCCCTGCGACTTAATTGGAGAAGTCTTGGGTGCGGAAGCTGCACTCGATGGCATCTCTCCAAGAGCCTGAGATTATTGTGAAAACCAACCCGGGGCAGGCATGACATCAGAGCGGCCTGACACTAGTTTGAACTCCCGATTTCAGGTGGGAAGAATTATGAGTGGCTTCACTCGCAGGTGATCGTGTCCAATGAATCAGTCGCACACAGTCGCGCATTCTTCTCCCAGGGTCTAAAAGCTTGATTGTCTTGACAGATTGAACTTGTGTGTTATCACCAAACTGTCACGCGGCTTCATTTTTCAGCCTGCACACATAACCCGAAGTTTATGTTAGCCCTTCACAGTCCGGTGTTATATAGGGATACTGTCATTATGACATAAACAAAATCTACACTATTTTCACCTGCTGATGAGTTCTGTTTAGCTTTGGGATGGTGTATTATGTTACACTGTATATCCTGAGTTGTAGAAAAGAAATCAGTACTTTATTCTCAGGTATTGAGACGTTTCCAAAATATAAACATTGTGTTACTGTTGTCCCATACAGTATATTATAAATAGAAATAGTTTTAAGTAATGCATCTTTGGTAAAATTAGACTTTAGAAAGTTTTTTATACGTGTGAATGACATCGTTTGGTCTATTTTGTGTTTAAATTGAATTTAAGATTTTATTTCATGCACATGTGATTGGAGTGACAACGGCAGTGATTTCACGCAGAATACATTTCTTTGCACAGTACATTTTAATTACAAGTCTGGAAGTTTTTCATGAAATATTTTCATGAAAAATGAAATGATGCGTTTTGGACTTCCTAAGATTGCTTTACGTGATAGGGTCTGCTTCCATTTCTTTCACCGTCTCTGTCTCTTTTTTCGAAGTAAGTTGTTTCAAATCAACCTACACGGTCACAGCCACTGAAAAAGCTTTTACTCTAGAGGCAACTAGCCAACTCGTTTGTTCATAATGATCATTTGATCGCGGCTTGAAAAGGGATACAGGCGGCAGCAAAATCCTACAAGAGCTTGGAATCTGGCTTCCTCACCACAAACCGCAAGCCTAGACAGTGCCACTGTTACTACCTGGTTGGAGGCGAAATGGGTAGAAAGCATCCGTGTGTGTAGATAAACACACTCACACAGCATGCTCGATTTGGGTCATAGAGCTGACAGACAGTGGAATGTGAATGTGTGTATGTTGACAAACTCCACTGCACTCTGAACGGGGTTTGTGATTACACCTCATCATGCGTGCTGCTTCGGCCCTGTCCCCAGCCCGCCGATCCTTCTCCCTCTCTCTCTCTCTCTGTCTCGGACTCTGTCTCTCTGCCTTGCTCTACCCTTTCACTCCCTCTCTCTCCCCATTTCTCCCTCTCCCGCTCTCACCGCAGTGCCTCTTGGGCAATCATGTGGTCACACTACCTGACTCCTTGCTGCTCAAGAGTGCAGTTGACAAAAACAGCCCGAGGCCCACCATGTGGAAAAGATTCAGTCTGCACACAGCACACATTCTACCCCCCACCATACAACTCCTCACTTTCTCCCTCTAAGTAACTGAAGCACTGGGGTGTTTCCTTCTTTTGCTCACCTGTGAAGGGAAATTGCATGGCTTTTCTTCTGTCCAGTTGTGTGTGTGTGGCAGTGGGTATTTTTGTGTTTGCAACTTCATGGCCACAGTGCGCGGACGGCGCTTTAAACAGCCGTGTGTGCACAAGTGCATATGGGTGTAGGTGTGTGCTTTTGCCAGCCCCTCTCCCTCCCACTCTTTGAGAGGCGCAGGCAGTTTCCCTGTCAGTTGAGTTGCTCTCCTCATGTCATGTAACATAAAGCTGGCGGTCAGTGAGAGCTCTCAGCTGTCAGTCAGCCTGGTGGTCCTGGCCTGTCGAGCTGCTCACCTGTGTTTATTGGACAAGACCTGCTCCATACTACCCAGGGAGAACACCTTGTCTCCCTACCTTTTCTTTTCCTCCTTCTCTCTCCAATGCTTTCTCTTTCACTTTGTCTTTGTCTGTTTCTATCATTCCCTTTGTCTATCTTTCTCACTTTATCCCTGCCTCTCAACACAATATCGCTTTTTATTTAGCTTTTCTCTTAAATCTCCTAAATCCACCGCTACCTTTCCTCACAGTTCTGCTCCCCGCTGTCTTCCACAGTTTATTTTTTCTGGCTTTCTTCCCTGCCTCTCTTTTTCTGCTTTCCTTTTGTTTCCCTTCTCCCTCCTCTCCCACTGTCCGTTTTTATTTTGTATTATTTTGGAACCTCTTTGTCAGTCTTTCGGTTTACAGCGGCGCCGTCTCTTTGGCGGCGGTGTTCATCTCTTCTCTGCACCTGGGTGAGCACACGCACGAGCACGCACGCACGTACCGCCGCTAGACGATTGATTGAAACTAGTGTCTCAAAGTTGCTAATGTTCACTGAAGCATTATATTGTAGATAAAGTAAATAAACTAGGTTACCAAGGGAGAAATCTCTGGAATAGACTGTGGTGATCTGGCAGATGACGCACGCACACATGCCCGTAGCCTTGCGCGGAGGCTTTTTCTCTTTCACATAAATAGACACACGTACATCAAGTGATTGGCTGAAAAAGTGTCAGTGATGTTGAGGTGTGAACAGAGCACAGGGTGGGGTGATATTTTTTATGGCTGAGGAATTTCTTAAGTTTAATGTTTTTTGAATAGCTCTCTAGAAAAGCCTAGACCCCGCAGTCAAGTACGGTACATATGTTGATAATGCAGAGGACATTAATATTTTTCCTTGTTGGATTTTTGGGAAGCCACGTTACACTCTTCATCATTTAAACTTCTTTTATTCACACTCTCTTTACTCTGAACTGTAATTTTAATTTCCTTTTCAAAGGTCTTTCAGACTCTTCCGTTTAATTCATGTTTTTGCAGGAAAACCTTATTAGCCAGGCTAGTTAGCATATTGGTTAAAATGCGAGGGCTGGCTCTTTGTGGCTGCAGAGTTTTAAACCAGTGTCCATTGAATGATCCCTCAGTTTAGATTGCTAGTGAGGCAGTGAAGCCACACAGCGAAAGGACCGCACATTTATATTTCTACCTGGTATTATGTAAAACTGCCTTGTATTCAGTGTGCTTCAATTCTGTGCCGTAAAGTGGTATAGGTGACATGGTAATACATTTGCATTGTGCTCAGTGATAAATACTCTACCGGGTCCTACTCACTCCGCTGCTTCCAAATGTGTCCGAACAGAGACTGTATTGTCAAATGCATGAGGGTCATTCAAAACTCAGTCTCCCTCCCTTCGGCCTTTTGTCAAACATTTCTGCATGGGTGATAGTTTTCTCATTTATTTAGTGAATAGTCGGCGGGTGCAGAAGAAAGAGACTTTTACATTATGGAAATGATGGAATGGGTTATAATCTCCCACATATTCATCATGGCAGACATTGGACCCTTGTGATACTGTCCTCCATTTAGCTATTGTTCCTGTTCTCTTTCTGCACACTGTTCCCCTCTATGGGCAAAGCAGGCTTTAATCCTGTCTCTTTTCGGAATGACAGTGTTTACTAGCGATCATTCAACAAGGAGCCAGGAGCATGACACACATCCCTGTGTCAGAAAATGCCGTGTGAATGCCAGCCCCCAAAAGATAGGTATTGTTAGAGGACAGGGTAGTTTGACAAAGTGATCGGACGTTTGTATGTTTCAGAACCTCTAAACCTTGAAGAACTTTTTGATCTCTCTCATTCATACTCACTGCATGCATTACATTACAAAAAAAAAAGCCTTGTAGAGGCCGATAGAGTTTGCCTGTCTGCACAGCACACTGACATGGCAATGCAGGGTAATTATTGTCTGTAAGTAGGGATTAGGGTTGTGTATGTTGACAGTAAAGTGGCTCTCAAAAGCGTGTGTTTAACACACCTTTGTGTGGATCAGACACATTCTTGCAAATAGGGAAGGCATCTGTAGGTAAACCCTCCCCCCGTCCCCCCTTACACATCACCCTTGTCGTGTATTTACTGTTCATTATTCAATATGGACTTCCTTTTCTCACTTATCTCTTATAGTGAAAGGATGCACAAGCAAGCTAATGAGATTTCTAAATATAATTTCTTTAAAAACCCAGCTGTTTGTCTTGCTCTATCTTCTACCGTTTCCTTGGCCCCCTTAAAATTGTTTTCCCTTCAAAGTCTTGACAGCATTAGGGATTAGTGTCATAGCTGCTAACAGTCATTAGTGTGTTTTCACCATTGTGTCATGCACTGTTTTTAACCACCACCACCACCACCACCCCCAGCCATACCTCCTGTGTGTCTCCTGCTTTCGTGCCAAGTGAGAAATGAAAAACAATCATTACGACCTCCAGCGACCCCTCCTGAAGCACAGTAAGTTAAATGGTTTGTAAGACGTTTAATTACCAAATGGTATAATCGTTATTCATCTCATCATTAGATGTATGATATTAAGTGAATTGTCTCCCCTGGGTCCCTGTGTTTCACAGATCAATAGATTTAGATGGAGCTTGAAGGGGGTGGGGGGCTGGGTTGGCAGTTGAAACGCTTCTGAGGCCCCTGTTATAAACACATGCATGGTTTCTGTGATGCAGAGTGGTGACATTCACTCATTTATTTATGCAATTAGCTTTTATATAGGTTTAATTATGTTAATTTCCATGTCTGCAGCCAGGAATAGCTATATGTCGTTTTTTTTTTAGAATGGATTTACAGCTCCTGGGTTTATTTTGATGGTGAAAGGACATGAAACAATGGACAAGGTTATGGCATCGCAGACGTCCCATTGGCAGAGTGCTTGCGTTTGCACTTTGGGGCACTTTGTTGGTATCAAACATTGTTTGAAGGCATTGTGGAGACTGCTAATGCAGCGCGTACACCTCTGAGGCCCAGTTGCCTGCAGCTTGATATCGTCTATATTCCCAGTGTGAATATGGCTAAGTGGTGATCAGGGAGTTGCTGCACCACACGCTGCTATTCACTACAGCAGGCACTACTAGCCTGAGTTAATTGTCCATTATCTACTATTATCTAAGCGCTCCCTCTCTCGCTCTTTTATTCTCTCTCACTTATGATTCTAGCCGTCACCACCAGTTTCACTCACTCACTCTGTACCCAGTGCTTTTTTTCTGCCCACTATAGCAACCTTATACCAGTGTTGTAGCCAAGTCCTGGCAACCGAGTTCAAATAGTAATAATGATTCCCTTTGTTCTTGAGGTACCCTGAACAGGATTCTGAACATGAAGTTGGCAAAGAGCCCTGTACGTTTCTTGTCTTGTGATCTAACTACTTGAGTGGGGAGTATCCCAACTATCCTCATCCAGAGTCAGGATGATGGCAAGATTATTTAGTAGAAAATAGAACCAATATATTTGAATTATTCTTTTTAAAAAGTATATTTCTTAATAGTGATCTCTCTCTGACAAAAGGCAAAAATCTCACTCGATACGATGGATAAATAACAGGAACTGTCTCAATTGCAGATTACCGAAGAAGGCCCTCTTCTCCCACTGCCTTCATTTTGATAAGGTGATAGATCTATCTGATGAGGTGTTTGAGGAATCCTCAGAAATTTCACTTGATGGCACTGTTTTCCTTTTTGCTCCAGCTGAAGCAACAGGGCATGTTTTATGTATGCTGGGCACAATTTGAAAAGCCTGGCTGTGCCACAGATATGTGTGTCTTCCTTTTTTCCCCAAACAATAAAATCAGGCATACGCTATTTAAAAATAATAATAATTATCTGTCAGATAAAAGGGTTGAAAGGCAAATGCACTTGGGTTAGTTACTGTATAGTAGATCATAATTTTTTTAATCTTTTGGAGTATTTTATTTCTATTACTCATTGGTTTGAGGGTCTGTGCGGTATTTCAAATCTTGCCTTCTTGGAAAAATTATGATTTATGTTGTAATGTAAATTTTAACACGCACAAAAAAACAAACATCAATGACTTTTGTAACTATTCAGCTTTTTAAACAGATTAAAATGCATTCATCTTGTGTTGCTTTGATGTGTCGCTTTAATAATTGCATCAACAAGATGATCCGTATTATAAGGCCTGGGGTGTTTCTTGAGTCCACACCTTCCTCTCACTTGATGTACCACACACACACACACACACACACACATATATAACACAGACAGGCTCACATTTGTGTCATTTGCGCATTTTGAAAGACTTTAATTTTTTGAGTTTAGAAATAAGAAGTATTAAAGCATAAAATTCAGCTGAAAGGGACAAACGGCTGCCCTTTGTCCATTACTCTCCCTGCTGTCTAACAGGGAGGGGGATTAAATTGAGTTTAAATAGGGGTTGGATGGATGGATTGGGGTGTAGGGTAGTGGGGGTCAAGATCATATTAAGTGCTTGCAAAGCAAATGGTTCAGCATTGGGAAGTGTTGGTGTGGTAGCCCAGCCTCATGATCAGCCTATATAGACGCAATACATCACAGTGAAAAATAACGAGAGCTTGTATTTCAGTATTGTGCGCATCATAAATAAAGGTGTGCCATGTATAATTGAGGCTTGTGCATGGGGAACTCGGCTGGAGATGAGAAATGGAAATCTGTGTACTGGTAAATAGATAATCACACAAAAGTAATTGAGGTTTTCAAACCTCAATCTAGTCTGCCAGCATGAGCTCGTTTGCATGTTAATCACGTCAGTGATTTCCCTTCATCACAGGGAAGTCCGTGCACACTTCCATAACCAGCTTTTAATTGCATTTAAAATGTCACAGAGGTGGAACACATGTAATTTAGCCAGAACTGTGTCCAAATTAATGGATACTACTGAGACGCTCCATTGGACAGGGTTGGAAATGAGAGAGGCTGTCCATTGTTTGGGTCGTTATTAGAGATGCCTCACTCTTCGAGTCTCTCCATGATAACATCTGTGCAGCACCTTTTGAAGTGTATATGAAGACTTCAAAATGAATATCAAGACTTCAAAATGAAATGTGACGGGCATTTTGTGAACGACTTAACACTACAATAGATGCCAACTTCTTCCAAAATAAGGCAAATGGATGGACATTAAAAAGGTGGAAAAAGAAACTTCAAAGGCAGAGACCCCAAAGTCACAGTGTTTGGTTTTAAATGGAGAAAGAAAGGGGGGAAATAGTTTATTTTCTTTCATCACCAGGTGTTCTTTGGCGCATAAATTACCAAGATGATGTTTCCATAACACAGCTTAGGGCACTCTGGAGAGGGGAAACCCGCAAAACAGACCTATTTAATTTTTCATAGAGGTGGACCATCAGGAGCAATAAGCCAATATTCCTCTTCCTGTTTCCAGATGCCTTCTACACCACTGTATCTTACCAAAACCCAAGCCCCTCTTACTTTTTTCTTTTTTCCAAAAAGTAAAAAGTTCTGCCGAGACCTACATGAAAGGAAGGAACTGTTGAAATGTTAATTTTACCATCTGCTGTCGAGGCCTGCTACCTTTTGTGTGTGTGTTTTCTTTTTTCCCTGCCTTCTTTAATTCCCAGTAGTTCTGTTCTGTTTCATGAATGTGCTGCTATTTTGGCTGTTTGAAGTCATGGGGTCTCTCCGAGCATGGCTTTGACTGGCTGGAAAATACAATGCCACATGGTGGATGGTGGAGACCATCCCATTAGTTTCCTGTTTAGAGCCTGGTCCCTCCTGGTAACCCTGTTTTTTTTTTTTTTTGTTGTTTTTTTTTTTCATACCAGTCCCAAGGTTCTAGTTACGCTCCCCTGCCCAGTACAGTCCTATGTAGTCTGTCAGTCTCTTGCTGACTTTCCCTTGCTCTCTCTCCTTCCTGAGTCTGCATGTCTTTGGGGACATATTTAGTCTGCTTATTTTAATGCTGAAGATTTTAATCACTTGTTTACAAGACCCCTAGTACCTTTGTCTAATATTTTTTTTTCCAAGCGCATTCTATTGCTGCTTTTCCCGTAAGCTCAGTAAACTGCAGCAAATCCAGCATTGAAATTCTCGACAATGGTGTTTCTCCACATTTTTTTACATCCTGTCTTCTCATCACAAAAGCTGACACTTTTAAAAGCAAAAGTATATTGCCAAGTTTGCTGTGAAGATTTTGCCAAATGGATAGATTCCATTGTGAGATTTGATATTTGGCAATTAGGGTGAGACATCCTGTGTGCAGAGTTGCTTAGCATTTTCCTTGGCTGGGACCAGATTGTTTAGTCTGCTCTCATTGTGAGCTGTTTCTGAGCTGCAGTTGACGGTTGTTTGCAGAGTGCTGGGGGAAAATGTGAGAGGGGCCAGTGCCTTTCTCTATTTATTTATTTTCCCTGTCCTTGGAACTGGAATCTGATTTGTGTTCATGTTTCTCTATTCTCTCTGAGCGGTTTTTAAGTGTGGCTGCTGAAATCTAGACTCTGTATGACCTCACTGCGCGGCCTGTGTTTCATTAATGACCAGCCCTGTGGTTTGAGTAGAGGAATATTTTTCATATGACACCGCCTTGCATTAGCGTGGAGCGGCAGCTGCACAACCACAAAACCATCCAATTTTGTGGCTTTGAAAGGTGTGAAAAGTTCAGCTCCCTATAGCAAGCCTTGCATTTATAATTATACTTAGTGTATGCAAGTGTGTATGTATATGTGTCAATGAGCGGAACTACTGGAGACTGGTAAAAGAAACAAAAAAGTCACCTGCTAATGAAACATTTGTCTTTCATTCTCTTGGCAACTTGTAAAGTAAATAGCGAAGATATATTTCAGACTCAGACGTTTACACACTTACAGATTTGAAATGCTTTGCCTAAGAGAAGCCGTCTAATATAACAAGCAGCAATTTAAAGTGTAGGTAACATTTTGACAGCTTGATTCATTTGTAATAAATATTTTATTTCAATAAGTTTTTTTTTCACTGTTTGGACCCTTAGAGTCCCTAATAAAACTAAGCCTTTGTAGGTTCTTTTTTTTTTTAAATGCCACATCTGGCATAAGAGGTATCTCTTCGCAGATTGATTGATTTCCCAGGCTTTGCTGGAAGTGGCTCACGCAAGCCGTGCAGCAGTTGAATAAGAAGCATGCAACAATTCGCAGACACATGTAGCAAGCCTCTGAACCCCTCCCCTGAAAAAAAAAAAACCTAGACACTAGACTACTGTACCTCGGTTTGGTACCTTGCAGGATATTGAATATCCAAAAGGAAACCTCAGATTTGTCCCGTCCCAAAACAAAGAGCCCTTGTCCTGCTGCCCACCTCTTCCCCTTTCCTTCTCACTTTAAAACCATACTGGTACTGTCATCATAATGCAACAAATACAACTGAACACACATGGTAGTATGTGTACATTTCCAGATAATTCTTAGGCAGTCATTATGTTACTCTCCCACAGTCCTGGCAGCATTAAGTATAGTGTTGTCAGCTCGAAGCCAAGCGGTGGAACAGGGAGATTGAGGTTAGTCACCATGGCTCAGGGAGAGTGAACAAAGGAGAAGATTACCTAATAGTCCTGCTATGTATTTGGAGTGGAGCCTGCTGTTTGTTTGGGGAGGTTCAGGGCTGGATGTGCAGGGAGATGTCTCACAGGCAGCTGATGGGTACTTTTAAGCTGTCAGAAACATCTCCTTTGCCATTCGTCTTCCTGAGTAGACAGCAACAAGCTTCGACGAGGGCAAAAGGCAATGTAGAGAGAAAGTTAATGATGTTTCCCAAGTTTGTAAAGCGATGAAAACGACGCCACAAAGTATAATTGGGTGCATTTTTTTTTAAATGAAGAGTCGCCCTTTATGATAGCTTGACAAGTGTTTTACACCAATGATGCACGCTCCACGCACTATTTCTGGGGTCTAGCGTTATGAGAGCTTTAATGAGCCTGATCTTTTATTGTATATGTTTGTAAACAGCAGTCGTGCAGGTTGTCACTGAGAATAAAGTTCTGCGTTATGTTCACGCCTGAAATACATTTCTAGTCACAGCACAAACATCATCAACCTGGTGTAAACCATTTAATTACATGCCAAGGCTGCATAAAACAAACTGAAACAGGCATACTTATGTGCATTGGCAAGTAATTTATTTAATTTGTTGTATAATTTTCTTAGATTAACCTCATTAAGAGAACACATTAAAACATAGTGTTGGAAAGGTACACAGATTTCTTGATAAAAGGTTGTGGTCCAGGCAACACACTCTGAATAACTCACCAGAAGAGTCAATTTTATGAACAATACACGTTTCTTATTGAAATTTCTTAAAGCCATTTTTGGACCCAAAGCACTTTATTGATAACTTTTTAAAATGGTGTCACTGAATTTCTTTTTTTTTTAAATTCCGTAAATTGCCTTTCCTTTCTCCTGTGATTTTGAACAAACAGTTACAACCCTTGATTCTCTGAAATCCCTGCCAGCCGTTTCTGTTTTGATAAATTGTACATCTAGTCCTATTTTCAAAGTCATCAGCGATTGCTTTTTTGCCACTCAGAGCACTGAACATGGACAGCTTTTAAAGGTAGTGAGTAGGTCTGATAAGTGGCTCAATCCTTGTACTAAAGCATTTTACTGAAGGTTTAATAGCTACTGTATAATCAATTATAATGTATTCTCTCCAACTGCAAATTTCCTCTAATATAGCCCTTCTGCTGTAGCAAAAAAAAAAGTCCATCTGAATATTATTGTGACCAGCTTTTTAACATTACAAATCAATTGCATGATTTTAAGTAGTTGGATTCATACTTTTGTTGTAAATTTTCCCCAATGCCAAATGGAATGGCGCTTGTATAACTCGAATAACTAACCAATTTCAGAGTAGTGACATTTTTCATTCCGAAGATGATTCACTGTTTGTGGTACATCATGGTCACTTCCAAGTCAACTGTATGTGTTAGTATAAAATAAAACCGTTCATCCAAACATTTCAGCCTAGTTTGAAGTCATTGAAAAGCAATAGCCTTATGAATTATCTTGCTGTTCCAATTTAATGGAGCATACCTTTGAATGACAGCATGCACCAGCACATCATCAAAGTGAAACTTCCAAAGTTCCGCTTAACTTGTTGCTGAAATAGTTTCTCGTTTTCAATAAAATTGCAATGCGCAAAGTCTCAAGAAGTGTATCAGGGAATCTTCCCTGAAGGAAAAATTGCCACTTGCATACTTGTCTTTGACCAAAGTGAAGCCCTCACCCACTCCAGGGGAACATGTGCTGTTTAGGAAGATATAAAGGAGTAATTTTATTACTCGGTACATCTCCCCTCAGAAGCCATTTCATTTCTCCTTTCAGCCACCATAGAAGCCTTTATTTGATCTCATATTCCAGAGTATGACTACCTCAAACCGGTCGGACTCCGTTTATTTTCATTTGCAAAACACATTTAATGTTGGAGAGGTGGCAGAGGATGGAAGTGGAGAGCGGGGAGTTCTGGGGTGGAAGGGACTGAGGAAAGTTTCTCTGTCGCGTTAAAGGATAATTCCAGTTTATTTCAACCTGATGTATGTCCCACAAATGTGGCTTTTGTGGCTCAGTGGGTCGTGCCGACTCTCTACTCACCGCCTTTTATGTAGAGATTCTGGAAACAAGGACTTTATAGCAACAACTTTTAATACATCTGGGGCAATTTGCTTGCTGACCTAATAACTCCATATCCTAATCTATACTTACGGTTGTTTACACATGCGAGACAGACTTTCACTACTGCTAAATCGAAAGCTAAATGCAACGGCTGCCCACTCGTTGATCTACATTGTTTCACACACATCCCCATGTCCCAGAGTTATCCCTGACGTTTGCCCCATCCGCCACTTCTAGCTTTCTTGCTCTTCCAAACACTTTCTTTCACGGACCCGTTAAGTTTGCATCCATGGAGAGAAATTGATACAGCTGGATACTCTTTGCTCAGCACTTTGAACTGCAGATCATTGGGAAAGTGTGCCATTTATTAGGGAGCCCACTTAGGCAGCCCAGATGTAGCTGGCCATTTGAGAGGCAGAGGTCCTCATAAACTCTGAGCCTTTAGATCAGGCACAACACCAGACCGTAGAGACAAAATTAACCCCACTCCACCCACCTACACCTTCCCTAAACTCCACATCTTTGACTATTTACTAAATCCTGAACCAGTGCAGCTGTCTGGAGGAACCCAAAGCTTGTCCCACATTTCCTGGAAATCTTTCTCTCCCTTTTATTTATCAGCGTCTCTGTCTGTCTCTCTGCCTGTGCCTGCAGCACCTACTGTATATCCTATCCCGGCCTGTGTCTGGTGACAGCACAATGAAAACATTTTCATGAAAAGTGTTGTTTCAGTGCTCCGGAAGTCCCACTCACCTAAATAGTTCCCTCTCTATGTCTTGTCTGTCTTTCTCTTTTTTTTTTTTTTTTTGTGGGGGATGGAGGGGTATCATAGACTCCACTGGGCTCAGTTCCACACAATGAATTACCTCCAGATGTAATTCCTATCCCCCGCCCTTTGCCCTCAAATTAGTGGCTAGTAAAAATTAGTTTTGAATTAGCCGCGGTGTGGAGAATAGAGGAGTTTGAAATTTCCATATAATGAGTTTATTATTCTTTTTGGGAGTGTCGTTTTCCTGAATTAATTTGATCAATCCTTTTTTAAAATTTTTTTTTAGGTGTAATTGGTGTCTCGTTGAATGGGGTTTTAGTCATGAATGGACAGCCACTGTGTCAGCACCAAGTCAGAAGGCCTGAACGAGAGTCCTGTGTGTCCACTGTCTGCACAGTCCAGCACGGAGATTCCAAATCTCAATGCCTCAATAGCTCCTGGAGCTGATTCCCAAACTGTCCCTATTTTCTAATTCACGGTCAGTGTGTAATTTTTGCGGTCATCGTGCGTGAAAGTATTTTTCGTTGCCACTTGCAAATGCGTTGACATGTTTCTTTGGCCCATAGATGGTGGTTGTTGCATAGCATATACAGGTGTTGTGCTCTTTTTAGTGTCAGTGGAGCTTGTCCTGGTGTCATTCAACTGTGTAGCCATGGTTCTGGGAATGATAATCTCTTTGGCAGAGCTGAAACTCTGGGATGCTCACACATTACAGATCAATGTCATAAATGGGTTTCAGATTCATTCTTAGCAGGAAATCTGAATGCATGAAACAGCTATTATATCTCACTTTTTTCTCTTTTTTTTGCTGTTCCTTCATCTTGATGACATCTCAGTGGCCAGGAACATTTACAGAAACAACAACTCAGTAGCATGTTTTTTTCTCTAAGAAGGAATCTAATTTAAACTACAGCCTCCTTTACTATATGATAATATCTAATACTGCGAAAAAAGGACGTTGGCTGCCATGCTCGACTCTTTCATCTAATTCCAATCTGCAGTATAACAGGTAAACTGCTGTGAGTCGCACTTGCTTGTTTAAATTTACCCGGCTGTACTGAGCCTTTGATTTCAGCAACTCATTTAATTCAAATACGCTTTTGAAGAAAAGCTTCTTTTTTTTTCTTTTTTTTTTTACCGGGAGGTGGGTCGGAGGCAGCTGTGGTGGTGGGAAAATAAGAGGAGGCACAGAAGGGCCAATTTAACCTGGAGTGTCTATCACTAGTCTACCAGCTCCTTCGTTTCAAGAGGGCCGGTCAGCTTGAACTGTCTGACTTCTGTCATTTCGATCTCTTTTTATTTTTCTGCTGTAATGTATACTTTAATTCCCGCCCGCCTGCTGTCTGTGTGTAGCGGCGGCATCGGCAGAAGCAGCTGGAGGGGAGGCGCAGGTATCATTAAGCCTCTGAGAGGCACCAGCGGAACGCTGCTGAGTGCTATACGTGGCTCCTTGTAGAGCGTGTTGATATATCTGGGCCCAGTGAACGTACAGCGTGGTTTATTTTCAATAGGAACCCTAGCACCCCCCCAGCTGCTTACTCGGGCTGTTGATATTGAGTCAAGCAAACACTCTCTTAGGGATGTCCTGTTGGGCACTCAGCCAAAGTCGCAAATGGAAGTCACATGTGGAGACTCCCAGGGAAAGGCACTGAGGCCTCAACTCGAACCAATCTCCATCAATTTTTTTCCTTTGCATAAGTTTTATTAAAAGCAGTACTTACCATACACAGCAGTTAATTTGTAACATTAACAAGACTTATATTTAAATCTTATTTATTCATTTGGGAATTGAATATTTCCTAAAATCAGAAAAAATTTCCAAACAAACAATACAAAATCAACATATTTATTATGTGATTGCAGAGCATATGCAAATATATTTGGGACACTGTCATTATCAGCCACTTAATAGGCATTTCATTAGGGATTTTCTGAATGCACGGTACAAGGCAAGTTGCCATGGATACCCTGGTGCTTAAGTAGAGTATATTAAAATGGTGCTGCCTTCCAACCACTTATATAATCACCGGTCCGTAATGGTCTCTGCTCTCTGGCCATAAGCAACATATCGTGTGATCAACATTGCCCAGGACTAAAAAGAGCCCGACCCCCTCATTATGCCTTATTTGGTTTTTTTTATGTATTTATTTGTAGGCAGGACTAAGTGGCTCATGAATTGTGCTTGTGGAACATTTATGTGACAACTAATGAATGGCGCTGATGTGTGTGCTCTATTTCATATGTGTAGTGTTTTGCTCTTTGGGAACATTGGTTATGAGTGTGTGGGAGTTGTTAGGGGCAGTTGAGCATATTTTAGCAGATGGTGAAATCACTTCATTTTGTCTGACTGGCTCTTAAATGTGAGAATGGACGGGGGAAGTCAAATAGATAACCTCCCTAGCAAAGTGAACATCATTGATGCACTTGGGCTCTAATAAATAAAACCCTTGCAGTCACAGTAGAATGTAACACAGCCTTTTCCTCCTTCCCCTTTCTCTTTGTCCCTTTTGCTGATTCCACTTCTGTATATTTAAAAGGTTGTGCATTATTTTTTTAACCATATTTTCTATCATTTGTCTTTTCAGAATTTTACTGAATTCCAATCGTTAAATTTGTAATTTTTGGGGGCTAATGGCTTTTGAGGGGTTATTAATAAGCCATGATTGACATGACTGAAGATGAGGCTGTCCCTGACTGACAGACCTTATTTCAGTGTGTATACGTTGTGGTGGTTTTGTGGTGCTGAAGTGTTGGTGACAGAAATGTGGAGGGAAACCACAGTTTTACTTTCTCAAATGTCCCACAGGTAATACACTTTGTGGCTTTAAAAAAAAAAAATTAATAGTTATTAATGGTGTTTGTGTGTGTGTGCGAGTGTGTGTGTGTAAACTGTGGAAACGGTGACAGGGCCTGGAGACTGGAAGCAACATCCGTTGCCATTGTTGTCACGGCATCGCACTGCATCTCAGATCCACTGCTCCCCCCACCGCTGCTGCTCCTGCCAGGGTTGTAACCAGCTGCTGCCACCATTACCCCTCCCCACTGTACCCACTACACATGTCTATCTCTCTCCCCCTCCTCTTCTTTCCCTTTCTCCTCTCACTGTTCCACTGCCACCACATCAAGACGCTGGTGGGCCTGTTTGTCTGCGTTGACCTTGGCAGCAGAAAGCTCTGGAAGAAGAGACATAGGGAATAAATACCTGAAAGGAGGAGGCACACAATTGTCACAGATGTGTAGAAATAGGCATAGCATTCCCCCTAGTGAGGCGAATGTTTCTAAGGCCAGGGCCCTCTTGTTTGTCTTTTCCAGTGAGGCACTCTGAGTAGTTTATTAAAGGGGCTGAAGGAGCTTTCTAGCCTGAAGCCCTTAGCGCTGAAAGAGAAATGGGAGAAATTACTGGCATAATGTGGATGCTTAGAGCAATTAACAGCAGTTGTTTAATGTTAGCCCCCTTTGCCTCTCGCTGTTGCTGTCTTTTTTTTCCCTCCTGCTTGCTTTTGCACTCTTGTCATCTCGCTCTCGCTCTTTCTCTCGCTCGCCTCCACTCCCACGGTCTCTCTCGCTCTGCCACAATTGTTTAGTGTTTACCCTCTCTGCCTCAGAGCTCAGACAGTTGACACTAATGAAAATGCTACATCTTTTGGTCTGTGTTGGTCTCTTAATAATGATATCATACGGCTGAAATATGCTCCAGTGGAGCCAGGGAGATAATGTGTTATGCCGAGCTTGTTAAATCATGCCAGTGCACTGCTCAGAGCTGTGAGTTCAAGTGGTCTTTACCCCACGTTAGGGGCAACATCCTTTTCTAAATAAATCTATCAAAGTTCTTGCTCTCCCCCACAACCCCATGCTGTGGTTGTCTATATGTCTGTTGAAGTACGTGTCTGTTGAGGTATTGTGAGCTGTGAATTTAATTTTGCTTCTCTGCCAGGTTGAGGCGTATGCTTGTGTTTGATTCTACGTTATCCATATGACACAAACATATGTAAATAAAAAAAAGTCCAATTTTGTATCAAATCTCTCCGGCCCATGTGGCACAGCGCGCTGGTGGCAGATGGACTGGCTTTCTGCATCTGCTGTGTGCAGACTGGGGGCTTTGTACTCTTCTCTCCTGGGGAAGACCGAGCCTTTCTTCTTGCCAGTAGATTCCTGTCTGTTGGAGCGACTAAGAAAAACATCTGTGGCATGCAAGGGAGAGAGAGAGAGAGAGAGAGAGAGGAAAGGAAAAGACTGAGGAGGGAATTAAAAAAATGACTAAAGGGTTGGCAAACACCATTAGCCCTAAATGTTCCCTCTCATTGCCTGATTGCCTGATTGTGCATTGTTTACGATAGAGGGAACATGTCGATACATCACCTCCAGCCCAACTGAGCCTAGCGTATTTCAGCTTCCGTCGGCTTCTTTAGCAGGCTGTGGGGACCGTGGTTTTTGTGGTTCCAGTTATAGATACTGAACTAAATCATTTGGAGAGACTTGTTCAGATATGTGAATCATCGTGTAAGACATCTGCACAGACACATTTGCCTTTTATCATGTGGTAAACCAAGCTGTGAAGAAGAAGAAGCCGAGCAAAGCTGTGAAATATTTGTCAGCTTTTGTGTTTGACACTTTAATTTTCTTTTATTTGAACATCTTTAATGTGTTGAAGTTTTTAGTTTGGCCAGGTCTCTTTATTATGCTTACAAAAATGTATGTAGCTTGTCGACGGTGATGATAAAACAGTGGCAAAAGTATCCTCTTAGTATTTTGTCTAAGAAAAAGTGAGACAGTTTCGACATGTGGTGGTCTCCCCAGAACCTTTGTGGTCTCCCTCCCCTCTCTGATTCCTCTACAAAGCGCCTGTTCTGAACCCCCCCATCCAGGCACACGCACATGCACACACACACTTACGCCCCCACCCCCACACACACCATTCCTTTGCCAACTCTCGCCACCCACCGCCCCCTCCCTCCGCTCCCCACGACCAGCCCCCCTACCCCACCGATCAAGCCACTGGTTTTTGTGTACTATTGGTCCTCAGGCGTCAAAACAATCCAGCGGGGCTGCCTGACTTGTTTTAATTAGGCAGCACTGAAACGGCAACTGTCTCTCAGACGTGACCAGGCAGAGGTGCTCTCCCCTCGCACTACTGTAAATACCGCTGTAAATACTTCTCTGGTGATGTCTTTGACAGTAAGCGTCAGCTAGTTTCTCTACTTTTTTTTTCCCCTTTCTACATTTTTTCCACTTTTGATGCTCCGTTTTCTACTAGTGGCATTTCCCCCCTCTTTTCATTTTTGATACACACTAATGCTTCCGAGCTTCTGAGAATACTTCTTCAAATGCTTCTTACCGTGGAGAGTGGATTTCTCTCTCATTGTTTAAAAGGTAGGTCATTTTCTCCTTTGCCGTCATGAACTATTTATGACTTTGTTTGGATGTGTACTTGTGGTGTTGTAGCAGTGCTTTGTGATAGCGGGTTACTCGGTAATGCATGGTTGTGATATGGCTAATTGTTTTTAAGAGCCCTATACACTCTCCAGAGCCCGGTGTGGAGGCTACTGGCTGCCGCTCAGCCCTTCACTAATCCCATTCAGACTCTTTACATCCGCACATACACACACACTCTCTCTTTGACATGCACACAATCAGAGCTGAAAAGAAAAGCAGTGAACTGCATTAGGATAAAGCCAGGCACACATACCTTAGCGGCGAATGCATCTCTCATAGCGCCATCCTCCAGCCCTCCTTCTGTCTCTGTTCCCCTCTCATCTCAGCAACGCCGGCTACACCAGAGCGAATAGAGAGGCAGTCCGGCAGGTTGTGTGTGAGACTGTGTATGTGTATGTGGGTGTGCGGTGGAACAAGAAAGAGAGGAATAGAGAGAGAGAGAGCATTCAGAGAAGCAGATGTGCGATTAGAGCGAGAGCAGCGCGAAGTACCTCGTAAGCATGCAGCCGAGGTGCAACGGGAGAGCCGGTGAGCATCCTGCGAGGAGTCACAGCACTCCCCGTGTGAAGATCCCCTCACACACTCTCACAAACACACACTCTCTGGTTCGCACACAGGACCCACCCACACACACACACACACACACACACAGAGTACCTATACACATCAGTGCGCTCACACTTTTGCACCCAAATGAACCGATTAAAACATTTTTCTCCATGCTTATCTTTAAAAAGTAAAGCATTTAAATAAATAGAGCCAGATTTGAAGGTCATTCTCTAAATTAAAAGATAGCTAACTAATAATTGCTGTGCCTCTCATTCCCAGTGAAATGGGGAGTGAATTGTGAAGTAGTGTTTTTCAGTAATTGTGATATATTTCATCAGGCAAAGAAATGATGGTCTAATTATTGCCAGTGCGGAGAGAGAAAGAAGCCACTCTCTCTGTCATAAATTTCCATTTTGTACAGCCCCCCCTTTTCATTCACACTCATGCACACACACAGATACACTCACACACCCACACTCCCTCCGCTGTCACCTCTCCCACTCCTTGCCTTCTCTCCCCCAACTCAAGCCTCTCCTATCGGGCCTGCATGTCCGACCTGCACAGGGGGCCCCAGTCGGTAATTGCCCCGGTGACAACTGGAAATGATAGAATAATTGTCAGGAGAGGCGTCTGGGCTTTCGTTTTTTTAGAATGGGGCGAGGGTGATTTAAGTATGCATGAATGGCACGGTGTTGGTGAGGTGGCGAGAGTGAGGGAGAGAAGAGGAGTGAGGGAGCGGTGGGGGGAACCGGGGCGGGGGCTGGGTGGGTGGTGTAGGGGGAATTGGCTTGTTTATGATGCCATCCCCCATAAACACGGCTGAAGTGATGACACAGATAGTGTTGCCTCTCCACGCAGTGACACCAGTCGACTTGCGGCCGTTACTGCGAGACACCCTCGGCGGGGGCAGAGCCAAGCACTTGGTTCTCTGGTCAAGCTCTCTGGCACTCCTCACCTTCAGGTAAAAAAAAAAGTCAGGGGGACTGTGTCATCCATCCATCCATCCATCTATCCATCCATCCATCCTCCCATCCATCAGTCCTCTGTCATCCGTAGTCGACTCCAGGCTTTTGGCTGTGTTTAATGGTTGTGTTTTATTGCCGGGCTGTGTCTCCTGCCTTCCCCGCTGGTCGTCCCACTGTGTAACAGTGCAGCCTTGGTCTGCGGGCTCTGTTAATCTGCTGCTTAATTAGTGCTGATGAATGGCTTGGTGTGTGTGCCTGTATGTGTGTGTGCATGCGTGCAAGTGACTGTGTGCGTGCACTGATGTGGTTTGGTGTGTGTGTGTGTGTGTGTGTGCGTGTGTGTGTGTGAGCTCACTTCTGTATTCTCTTCTGTATTTCTGCTCTGCTCTTCTAATAGTTGGCCGGAGTCTTTTGGTGCGTGTGTGTTTTTTGGGATTTTTTTTTTTGTTGTTTGTTTGTTTTTTGCTTTGTTAGTTTTTCTTTTTTAGATATTGCTACTTGGTTGCTAAGCTAATCATTGATCATTAAAATCAAGATGACAGAGATTTGAAATTCACCACTGTGGTTCAGCAGAATAAAAGGACACAACCACCTTTTTTAAGCTGAGAACAATAAAATATTAATCATGTGCAGACATATGTTTTCAGAGGACAAAGCTTTTACTTGAAGTTTGACTTATTTGTTTTTCTCCAATTTTTCAGTTTAGAAAAAAAGCACCCCAAACTCTTTGGAGCAGATGTTTAGTTTGAAGAGGAGAGAGGTCACAAGAGTGATAATCGGTGAAGCACTAATTATCTTTATCAAAGGCGAGTGGGATAATTTGTTTACTTAAATATTGATGAGGGTGAGCAAGGCATGGTATTGGACTATTGTGGGCATATTATTAACATTTCATAGGCTTTGTGCAGGAATGCGAAAGGGACTCCTCTTCATAATTTAATACCCTAATGCATAATGAGCTATGTGATTAGTTCATATGGAGAATTGGCCAAACTCCATTTTGAAGACAGATAATTTACATTGTTCTCCAGAGTCTGGCATATAATAGGTTCTTAAGAGCAATAAAATTAAATGCTACACATTTTATATTTCAGCTTACAAATCCCCCTGGCAATATTCAGTTTTGTGCCTTCTTTTTCTGTTTTTTTCCCCACATCTGTTTAATTTTTTTTAGAAAAAAACAAACAAAAAAAGCCAAAAATGAATTTTAAAAATGTTTCACTTAAGCACATGTTTACCTACATGTTTTATTTAGAAGGCACACTGGCCAATTAACACCGTTCATTAGCAGAGCCGCGTTATTTGTTTTGAAAGTTTAACCAATCACTTTGTTATGCTAATTGTGATGTAATTTAATTTGAGTTCCCGTAATGATGATGCCGCTATTATCCACATAAATGATGCAGTTAAGCAGCACGGTCTCATTTGCATGTGCTTGAAGGGAGAGAGGCTGAAAGGAGTCGGCTCCCGTATCATTCTGCTTTAATTTTCCACCTCTGTTCACTCCTGCCCTGTGGGTCTTCCTGGCCTGTCGCTGGCTATTGATGATCAGCACTTTTATCAGAATTTTTTTTAATGACAAGGAACCTTTATTTGTCTGCTAACAGATTCATAGAACAGCAGTGTCGGAAAATTAAATAATGGAAATATGACACTATTAAAAAATGCAAATGATTATTTTTATTGAACAGTTGATTTGTGTGCCCTCAGCACACACACCTACACACAAATGCACGCCACTTCTCATTTTCATTGCTTCTGTTTTAGACGGTTGGTGGGGGGGAGGAAAGTGGCTTCTTGAATTTAACATTTCCATATCAAAGTGGTGCTTTGTTGGCAAGGGCTTAATTTTTAATCTGTTGATTCCATCATAATCTTTGGTTTGGACATTATTCAGATGTGGATTGAAAAGTCGTATGTGCTTTTAAAATGGAGAGATGCAGCCAAGCAGTCAGGCAGTACACACTGTCAACCCAGTCTCTGTATATTTTTGTAAAATCAATTTCTTAATCCTGAGAGGAGCAGGAGTGATCCTTTCTTCTGAGCAGTTTTCAAGTCCCCAACCGGGCACTGAGAAAGTGTGACTAAGCCGATGTTAAAGACTGCCCATTATCTATTTTGTCCTGGGTTAGACTTTGGTAATTTTCCTGTGGAAAGATTATTTTTCTCCTGACCGGTCCCCCCCGTTATGCTCCTAATTGGTTACATAAATCTTGTCTGGTATGAATGAGGAATGTTGCGGTGTTGTCAACTGCAATCTTCACCCTTATTTACCAATTCATTAAGATCTATCGATGCAGGACTGCTGAGGGGGAATGACAACATAAATCAGAGCTGGAGACATAATGGCCCTAATCAACCAGAAATAACTGGAAATGTCACAATGAGCTATGTCTCTGTAGCTGTGCTGGCCGCGACCGGCTCCCTGCGCCTGTCCGCTGGATCTGCCGCGCTGTGGAGAGGACCGGAGAGTCAGGCCAAAAACTGTCATTAGTTCCTTTGATTTTTCTCTTCTCCCCTCAACAAGAACATGAGAGCAGCGTAAAGAATAAATCCATTTTCGTCTTTTTGTTTTCCAAGTCTTACTCCGTGTCAAAGCAGCTCGGTCGTTATCAGATACAGAATAAAAGGTCTTTTCTAAGTGGAATACTTCCACGTATGAGGTCTATAAATACCGTTAGGTAGCAAGTACCCTGCATTTACTGGCGCACCTCCTCTACACTTGGTAAAGATGATTGGATGAGACAATGAGGCCTCCCCTCTTTATAGGTCAATTAGCTCTGATTAGGTGGGCCGAGTTAATTAATGGAATTGGCAAATATGCAAATGAGAGCTGACTGATCAGCTTTCGTCACTGTCTTGCTCACCCAGAGCGGCGGGGCTATCTCCTTTTTCAGCAGAATGAGGTGCCTGGTGACTAACGCATAAATGTTATGGGACGACCCTAAACGCCGGAGAAAACTAGTTTCTCTCCTCCTCTTTTTCTGCTTCTGTGATGGGTGTGCTGCTCTTCAGTAACATATTTAAGAATTTATTGCCGCAGACCAGTTTTTTTGGGAGGGTGTAAAGGAATTTGGATGAACTAAAATTTGTCATATTTTAAGTTAAAATATTGCCCACCTTTTTCTGATTAACTGAGTGTTGATTTTGTCGGTCGACCACCGTTTTATTTTTTTTATTCTTTATTTTTTTATTTGTAATTGGATAGCCAGTGTACGATGTATTAAGTCATCGTTACATTTCAGAACAGGGTGTATTCATATAAAAAATGAATTAGTATTAACATAGTATCATCCACACTATTCATGAGTGCCTCTTGCATTTGATTCTAAGGAGACATTGTGCAGACCGTACAATTGAACATGCACTTTACACTCGTTTCCCTTTCTGTACTCCACAAACACTGACTCTGACACACACTCGCACTCCATTCAGGGACACTTACACACTGTAGCAAATAGTCTGTCTTTTATCTTATTCTGTCTCATCTCCTTATTGTAAATAGAAGAGAATTAAGTTCTGAACATTCTTGACTGAATGTCTCCTATCACAGAACTACAATTTATTGTCAGCTCAAATGAAGAATTGAAATATGACTGAGGTTTTGTCAGTGTAGGGCTCATTGGACAGGAGATAACCACATTTGATTCTGTTGCTTTGAATAATGTTAATCCCGAAAAAAAAGCAAAGTCCATTATTCATATTCATCTCTTTTCATTTGGCCCCACTCCTGATTTTGTAAATATGATTTCTTCAGCCCCTTCTTTCCAAAGCAATCTCCATTCACTGGTGAAGCACTTTTGAAATTCGTCTATCAGAGAGCAGAAACCATTACCATACACAGGTTTATAAGAAGTAGTCATTAATGCTCTTTTATGGTGGTCCTTTAGTGCCAAGAAGGAAGCTTTTAATTCTATGGCACGGCAGCCTGGCTTGCCTTACTTAATCCGACAGACTGGGTTTTGTCGAACGCAGATTTCCAAGTGGTCCTTTTTCCATCTCCAACTCCAAACTCACCGCTTGAGGCTGAAGGCTGTAATAAACCGCTTGTGGTGTCCATGTGCTGTGGCAACCAGATGCTACCAGAAAAAAAACAAACGTATGATCATAACCAAAGAGGAGTGCAGGGATACATTTATAGTAAGCTTTGCATAAAGCTTCTGATGAAGTTTTCGGCGAAGCAATATTATGGTCTTAGTTTAAATGTATCACTTTAAAATGCAGTGATTATAAGCACATTTTTTTAGTCAGCAAATGTGTGGCATTTTGATTTATTAAGCAATCTGAAGTATTGAATATGTGAGCCCTTGCCCTTGCCCAGTTACTTCTTTATTTTGTATGCATAGTAACTTATGGCAATGATGAATTAATTTCACTCAAGCACAGAATCTGTGATTATTTTAAATTGTAACCATATCTCGACTTGATCAGGGAGCTGTGAGAAGTCAGCAGACTGTGAAATGTAATTTCTATTATTTTTTATTTTATTTTTTATTTTATTTTGATCTCACAAACCAAAAGAACTCCAGTCAGCCACCTGAAATGTGAACTGATAATGAATGTCTGGGATCACAGATTTACTGGACACTTTTTTTCACCCCCTTTTCCTTATTTTATGTCCTAATGAAAATATTTTTTGCAACTCGTGCATAGAAAATGAAACAATGGATCAGTGTTCTAGATAGAAATACAGCGGAGAACATCTTTTTCACTGAAAATGGATAGCCCAGAGACTCTGAACGACACCAGTGTCAAACCTCTTGTGTGTTAACAACGAATTGTGTGTGTGTGTGTGTGTGTTTGTTAAGTTCCCCTAGACAGTGTTGGAGCACACCAGACAGCTGTGTATTCTCACTAGATGGATGGCCAGTGTCATAGTGTGTGTTTACTGCACATGATAGAGCGGGAGACAGGCCAGGTAATGAGGCTACATTAAGGGCTTTTAGAGCTCGCAAACAAAGATGGAGGGCTGCTTCTTTCCCCTTTAATGATAGGTGTGTGTGTGTGCGCGCGCGTGTGTGTAGGAGAGAGAGAGAGAAGGAGTGTGTGAGCCAGTTTAAGGCTCAATTCTCCTCACACCTTTGTTGTGGCACTTCTCAGAAGAAAGAGGAGAAATTCACCCAATCTCTGGGGCCAAATGCGTCGTCAGGACCCTTTTCTCAGATTTCTGTACCCTGATGGTAGAGAAAGATTTGCATAGTGCAAGATTCAAGTGTAAATATTTGTTCAAGCTGAAGAGGAATAGCAAGCAAGGGTATGGTTGCACAAGGAATGAGACAAAAGCTGGAGTTGGTCTGAAGCTTTGCAAATAAAGTCTCTGTCTGTGCCTATCTTCGCTTCATCAGGAGATGCCTTTCTTTCTATTGAGCGTCCGACTTAATAGAAATGTTGGAGCCATCAGCGATCGTTGACGACAGTAAATTCACACAGTGCCGAGTTATCTCTGTCTTTCACTATCTTTCCACCACCCCACAACCTAAACACTTAGTATCACTATCATCTTCCTTCCCAAAGCTATACATCTGCAGAATTACCAGTGTATTACCAGAGCAATAACAGCCTTCCTCTCTGTTTCCGATCACGATAATAAGTAGTTTAGGTTCTCCCTCCTTGGAAGATTATGGCTTGAGGAAATAGCATCAAATAGCGGGTGTGTTGAAATGCAGGACACCGGCAATTTATAGGATGTCAAACACACGTGCAGGTAATCCAGCAGCCTCACTTGTGTGGCAGTAAAGCCGCCTGCAACGCCGCGCATCAGAGCAAGGGCCCCAGTCGATATTGTCGCTGAGGGTAGCGTGGCTTCTTCCGACCCAGTTGGTTTAGGACAGGCTGAGCCGGGGCCAGGGCTGGTTCCCCCTCAGGGAGAGGTTAAAGGACATGGGGAATCTGTGGTAGCACACGCATGTGGGAAAGTAGAAACACACTCACATACAGTCACACCCTCAGGTGCTGAATATCGTCACTATCTATGTGTCTTGAGTTTTGTGTGTGTGTGTGTGTGTGTGTGTGTGTGTGTGTGTGTGTGTGTGTGTTGATGACAGCCCCATCAGCCCCGCAGTCGGATCTGCAGCTCAGTAGCCTGCTCATCATTGCAACCTGGCTGTGTTTCTAATTGACATTCTAATTGGCAGATTCGAATGCCGCCTTTAGATGGCTAATTAATTTATCTCACCGCTGTCATTAAGGTTAAAGCACCATCTGATCTCTGCGAATATACTTTGCATATATCTGCATTATCATTACGTTGCAGTTAGACATATTGCAGAGATTTTATTTGGGTATTTTGGAGGGGAGATTATAGCCCCGAGAGTAATCTGCGATTTGGCTTTTTATTTGTATATATTTGATCCAAATTATGCAGTTGCTGCACCTCTCTTTTTACTTCAGATATTATGCTCCAATTCCTTTTTTTGTAATTTTCTCCGTATTTATATAGTGTTAATGTTTATTACATCGGTAATCACAATGAAACACATTCAAACCACATTTCATTGGTTTGTTAATATGTAAGTAGCAATTCCTATTGGACTTTCCAAGTAGTTTGCATTGCATTCAAATGTTATTAAAAATCCCTATTTCCTTGTCTCGTATATCTTCAAGTTTTCTGACCATTCATCGCCGGTTCAAGAAAGAAAGCAGAAAAAAGAGAGATCCTGGCTCCATTAGAATGTTCATAAAATCGTAGTAAAGGCAATCAGACAGTCTTTCTCTGAATATTTTAAACATTGGGCATGTAAAATTTATGCCTAATTTGAATACTTATTAGCCGGCTGATCTCGGCTGCAGCCTTGAGTTTCTTATGCTGAGATTCATCACCGGATTGGATGTCACATTGTGCCAGTCTTCGCCCCACCACCACCTTCCTCCCTCCCACATACTCTCCTTTTCTTTCTCTTTCACTCTCTTATTCTTTTCCTCTCTCTCTCGGTCACCCCCACCCTCTGTGCTGCTCTCCCCCTTTCTCTCTCTGTCTTATTTCGGTGTCTCTCTTCATCAGTAGAGCACGGTGCAGTGTTAAACAGGGGCCTGTTTGTTCACAAGCACGCCTTGTCCTGGCGTCTTCCCTATTTACTTGTGTCCCGGGCAGCTGTCGCCCTGCTCTGTGTAACAGCTCAGCCCTGTTTGTTCTCCCTGCCTGGATCCTGTTTATCCTGGCTGTGGACATCCTTTAAGGCCTGTCCTGTATCTGCCCCTCGTCAAAAGCACACACACAAACGCAGTGAGGATGTGCACATACTTCTATTAAAACAGTATTTACCGGCCAAAGAATACACACAGTACCCATGCGGCGGGGAACAAACGCACACACAATCGCAATCATCATTCATTCTACTTTTGTTGCATATGTCTGATGGGGAAAAAAATAAAATTATTGTATTGTAAAATTTAAAAGGAGCGCAACTGCTGTTAAAATAGGAATTAAATTAATGGCTTTCCAGCTAATCAAACGCTTCTATAGGACAGTGATAGTTACACAATTTTTTTTACCTTCTAAAATATTAATTGTCCTAAATGTTACCTAAGTTTAATTTTAAATATTAAAATAATCATCTTCCACATGTATACAGCACGCATCCTATAATTCTGGAATGAATTTTGAGTTGCCGTTTGCTGGGTTTTAATGTCCTTTATTTATTGTAAGAGTGTCGACTGATGTTGGTGGGGCTCCTCTCTGCCCCAGTGAAGGTACAGAGCATTAAATGCAAGGGAAAATGATAAAACATTTATTACTGGAGAGAGAGAGGAGGTAATATGCATAATTTATGCTGTTTTTAGCACAATCATTAGTGATATTCGGGATACTTTTTTTTCTCTTTATTCCCTTCGTTTTCCTCTCTCACTGGTTTTCCATATCGTGTAATTGCTGAAAGAATTAATTCATTATCTTATATGTTTTCACTGTTGTTTAAATTTTGACTTTTGAATTCCAAATTTCCCACCACCAACTTTGATTGCAGCTCAACATCTGGTTTTAAGTTTGAAAGCAGATGATTTTTCTTTCTTTAATGGCACAAAAATAATGAATACATGAGATTTGATTAAAGAAAAAGCAGGGGAAAAAAAGAGAATCAAACCAATAAATGACATATGAGGGTCGTGCATCTAAAGAAGCCTGCAAGGCAGATTTTATTTAGCCACAGCAAAGATGACAAACCCATTACAGTGTTCATCACCAGCCCTGCACCATGTGATTTGGTGCCTCCTCCTCCTCCTCCTCCTCTTCCTCTCCACCACCAAATTTTAATTTTGTATGATTAGCTTTGCGTCATTAGGCAACTTCATTCAGATGCGACACACAAAAAAATCTGACAGCTTCAAGACGGCAAATATTTTAGGAGTGGCCCCGATTTGTTTTTTTTTTTGTCTGTGATGTCTTTCTTGTGTAATGGAGATATTAAGAATTAAGCATATACTTATTTGTGAATCACATATTTTTATACAGCGAATTATTTTATTATTTATATATTTATATTTTTGACAACATTAATAAAACTTTATTTCGTCAGACAGCTTTGATTTATGCCCAGATTTTATGGCATAAAACCACTGCTACATTTAGGATCCATCTATTGCAAATAGCGCCAGGACGTGCATCTCTTTGTATTGCTTCATTTACACAATGAATGCATAATTGCTCCTCCTGCATCCCCCCTTCTCGATCCCCCTCCCTCTTCTTTAAATGCTTTAATTTGCAGAGGGAGACTGAGGGCTTGATAATGGAAGCGTTAAAAAAAATAGGAGGGAAAAAAGGGGGGAATTGTAACAAGAAGAGCCCTAACCGGTGCCTCTTAATCACTTCTAGGTTTTAAATCATGATGATGCAGGAGTCGGCCACAGAGACAATAAGCAACAGTTCAATGAGTCAAAATGGAATGAGCACCCTAAGCAGCAGCCAATTAGAGGCTGGCAGTAGAGATGGGAGATCAAGCGCTGGTGACACGAGCAGCGAAGTAAGCACAGTCGAGCTGCTGCATCTGCAACAACAGCAGGTAAGTTGTGTTTCTCCCCCGTCTCGTCTCTCTGCCGCTCTCTCTCTCTCTCACTCTGTTATCCCCTCGCTCTCCCACTCTGCTCTGCTCTCTTCTCAGGCAGCGCTGGGGTCTACATAGGCAGGAGGCACATTAAAATATTATGCAGTGTTTTGTGTTCTATTTTGTGCTTTTTTTTAGTATGTAGAAAAAAACATTGTTTGTATAATCGCCTGTTTATGTTGTTGGTAAATTTTCTCGTTAGTTTGTTGAGCTGTCGGGCACATTTTCCCTGAAGCTGTGGCTGATGTAGAGAGATGAAAATGTTTTGTAGTGACTGTTTTAGTTGGTTATAGATTTTGTGGGGTTTTTTGTTTTTTTTTTTGGTTTGTTTGTTTTTTGTTGCATTGACATTTCAATTTGTATCTATACAGAGTATGTGGGAAGCCATGTGAGGCCATGGCAGAGTGTGTGTGTGTGTGTGTGCGCACACGTAAGAGTGCATGAGAAACAGAGAAAGGGAAAGAGCGTGTGTGTTCGAGCATCGTACGGACCAGTTTGTGTAGTGTGTGTGTGTGTCTGTAATAGCATTGCTGTATCCACCAGAGGGCCTCCTAACTCGGTACTAGTTGGAGGCTCACACACACATAGAGGCACCACAGACCCACCAGCGGCAGAGAAACCTTTGACTGGGATACTTTGGAAGTCCAATTTGCAAACATTATCTCATCCCTAGAAAATAGTTTGATTTAATATTTTTAAATTATTGCTCACTGACTGACATAATATTGATTGTGTTATTTTTTTAGTCTTGTTTTGGTTGGAGACACCACTAACTATTCCCTCTAGGAATGTCTGATCCTTTTTTCCAATGTCTTCTCTAAATTTCCCTTCTTCGAATGTTTTATTTACTCACTCTATACGTCTCAGTCACAGCAAGCTGAGGGTAAATAGGCTGCAAGGGGGTGGGGTGGACAGGGATCAGGAGTTGTGAAAGTCAAGTCACCAGCAGAGTGAAGGAGTCAAGTGTCTCTCGTGTCTTTTCACGGTGAATGATGGCTTTGACAGTTCGCCAAAAGAGCAGTGGGAGATGAGGTCGGAGGGCCGTGCTTTGGGGTGGATGAGGGACAACACCGTGGGTTTGTAATGATGCGTTCTGTCCTTTTGGCTAGATGGGAATAATCATGCAAGTGTGGATTTTTGTGTTTTGTGTCTGTGTGTGTGTGTTTGGAGGCAGCTGAAGCCCTGTAGTCACTTTGGTCAGGCCAGTACAATAGATGCGATGTGGGGGCGTTCAGTGTAGCAAAATTAAACATGTCCTGCAGCCCCCTCCCGCCCCCGTTCCCAACCCCTACCCCCACCATCACCTCATCCATCCCCCATACCCTGACCGTAACCCAGCACACATCCTCCATCCAAGGCACAACATCAGTGGTCCTGCTGGTGGCATCAGCATCACAGCTCTGTGGCCTCACATTTATCACTACTCTTCACACACAGACCCCTGATTGAGGTCGACTTTCTCTCTCTCCGTCATCGCTCTTTCACATTTCAAGGTGTGCAGCAGGTTTGTAGAGTACCGCCTTTTATCTGTGTTGATACTCTCTGCAGATAGAGGGCAAAATTGAAAGGGAACAGGATTAGAAGGTACTATGAAACTGCACAAGAAAGCCTTCACATCACGTGTGTCTTGAAGAGTTGTAGGGTTGTTAAAAATCCTTGTTTTTAGTGCGGCAGTAGTGTTTTTATTTTAGTTATTTTGTATATCTCAATTAATTAATTTAAGTGTGACACAAAATAAATACATGTACTTTAAAAAAAAAAGATGTGGAAATAAATTTACAAGTAGAAAAATGTGTGTGAGTGAGTGTGTGTGTAAATGCAAACGAAGTCATCTGAAAACAAAGAATCAGTCCTGTCTTTTAATAAAAGGGTTACAGCTTTTAAAAGGCAAAGTAAGCATAAAATGTCTAGCTAAGTCGCTGGACATGGATGTGTTGCTGAGGGGCTGGAGAGTTGTGTGTGTGACAGTGTGTGTCTTGTAAAGAGGCCAGTCCAAGCCTTCTCCCAACCCTGAGACAGACACATTGAAATGAGCAGTCCACCTAACAGGTCTCTGGAGGCTTTTTAAAACAGAGGTCATCTGCTGTTAACTTCACACACACTTCCTGTGGTGCGCCCACACTGCATCTCTTTGGTGGAGAGAATGCAGACCAAGAAACAAAACCAAGGCCTTTTTTTTCTAACATACATCTGTTCGTACAGAGCAGTGCTGTTTTGGAGTCGCTAGCGTGTTGGTCGAAAGAAAGTCACTGTTAGATCGGCGGGTGTTTGGGAGTGAGTGGCAGCTTGCATGTGTTCATATGAAGGATGGATATTGTGCAGTCATATATGCATGCATCTATCCATGCACTTTTTTGCACCTGTGTGCAGCTAAAAAATTCCAGTCCACGTCTGCTCACGGTCCATTTTGAAGGAAGGCTGTTGGGTGTAATTTTCCACCCATATTTGGAATGACATTGAGTGGTCCGGTGGGTATAGCAGCTCCAGTCTCTCATCACGCTGCTGGGGGGATGATTAATAATAAGCACTGATGAATTCTCCACTATCCCTGTGGGTCCTGCCATTACCTAGCAGCTCCAAAATACCACCTGCAGCTATAATTAGAAAAGCAGCATCTTAAGGTCTCGTTGCCATAGATTGAGCCAAAGGCTGATAGGACACAGATCAAGACACACACAGGAGCCATTTTTCCATATTCAAATATTGATAGTGGAGCTTTTTTATCTGGCAAAACAAATAATGCTTGTTTTCAATAGGTCTTGTGTATAACCTCTACTAATTATTGTTATTTATGGAGGTCAGTGTGTACAGGTCGTAAGCCACACACTCTGTTATCCATGTATCTGAATAATAACCATGGTGTCACAATTAAATTCCCAGCCCTTAATTTCTGTCAGGGCTTCATCACCCCATTCCCAAGGTTGTCTAAATAGACCTAATTTGATTTGAGATCACAGATTAGATACCCACTATATCTGATTGCAATTTGCCAGCTGCAGATATGTATCAGAGCAAATGATGAATGTTGCTCAACACTAATTACTAGGCTAAAGTGATCACTATAAAAGCTGCCTTGTTAAAATAAGAGCAGAATAAAATGTGCTGAGCTCATACTACTAATCAGTTTATCATTGGCTATAGTTATTCGTGTGTTTTAATATTACATGTTGCTATGTATTGTATCTACATGGGAGTCATGTATTGATCTTTGGATCTATACCATAATGTCCCATAATGAGCCTGGTAGTTGATTACAGTGGTCTGTAGACTAAACCTGCCAGGGTTATCAGTGGGATTGATGATCCAATGCTCAGGGATGCTGCCCCTTCTAAATGTGCTCACCACTGTAGAAAGTGTATTGATAATCAGAGCAACATGGAGGCCGTGGTTTATGTATTGCTGTCAAGTCATGTCATATTATTGTATAACTGTAGGGACAAGCATACTGCTCATTTAGATGAATCAATCATTAGTTTAAACAAAATCGTAAAATGCTTGCTATTGCTACAAAATTCCAAAATGTCTGTTGCTTCACAAGCATGTTCTTCTGGCTGCTTTTTTGACGCGAGGCGTCTTTAATTATTTATTAGGACAAATATTTATTTACTTTTGTACAAAAATCCAGTTTACATGAGGTGGAGGCAGAGATTTACATGTTGGTAAACTGGTAGGGTAGGAGTTATTGTGTTTTCCTGAGGCACATGATGCAGCAAAATGCAAAATATCCAACCCCATTTAAATGACTGCGGCATTTTAACATAAATTACAATAAGTGCGCCAAGGTGCCATCTTACTTCTAGGCTACCCCTACCGCTACATGAGAGCTAGGCAGTGGTCCAACTTGAGAGTGACAGCAATTAACCTGCCTTCCTAGCTGTTTAGCTGGAGGAAATAGAAGGGATGGGAAATCTGACAGCAAGTGATGGGTAATATTTAGGATTTAGGGGCAAATGAAATTCCACCTAAAATGAAAGTCATTAGGGAGAAAGTTACCCCACAGAAACAGGAAAAAAAAAAAAAAAAAGCGACGACAGCGCGTGCGTGTGCATTGTTTGTGTGTGCTCGTTTGACAGGTGTGAGCTCACCTCACTCTTATGACAACCCAAGTTTGGTGTTTAGTGTAGGTAAATATTCTCTGAAACACTGACACACACTGCTAACCTACCATTTCCTCCCACAAACAAGCCTCAAGCGTCTTTCTCAGTCTGCCCTTCACCTGCCTCTTTTCTTTCTTCCATGGCACATTTGAGAAGACACGCACGCACACCACACACACACACACACACTCACCTAAGATGTAAATCTAGGCTTTGCCCTTGAGTATAATTTAAAGGCCTAATCACCCAGACTGTCCCTTTGGATGGAAAAGGGAAGGAGGGAGGGAGGTGTCTCTCATTTGCACCCTTACACAAAGAAGCTCATTAGGTTTATCTTTCAAGCCTGAGATTGCCCCACTCAACTGTGTAAATAAGACACTGGTCCTAGCCTGATGCATCAATCACCTCTCAGGACAGGAGAAAGACCTCCGCTGAAATATGAACGATTTCATAAAGGAGCCTTTTGTTAACCATCATCATCTGTGTGACGATAAGGTTTTGTGAAAGGCTGGAGAAGCATTAGGAGAGAAGTGTGTACTGTATGTCTTTGTAAAATTATTTCCCCTTTCAGTGAAAAGACAGCACGTCCATGGCAATCCCTGCATCTGACTTATTTACAATAAGAGCCATCCTTCTTTTTATTTCAAGCCTGACTATTGGCAGACACTCCCTAAAGAATAGTACATACGGGCCTGTGACATATAGGCCTGTAGTTTTCCCCTTTGCGATGACACTAAAGATATAGGGTGTGAATGACAGCATGGCTACTGTTTGCTCACCCTTCCCCAGACAAAACACAGTATTATTCTATTATCTATCTAGACGCCACCTCTTCCTCTGTGTCCCCTTCCCCCCCTCCTTTTTCCCTGTCTCATTCTTCTTCAGCTCCTTGAAACCTGGGCTGTCCATCTATGTTTAAGACACATTACATGTGGCCTCCTGGAATTTACAGTGGCGCTCTCCCAGTAACTCCATTTCGCACAGGAGTCCCCTGAGAGCATGGCGAAATGTCAAGCTGCAAGGGTTGAAAGAGAGACGAGGAGAAAGGGATGGCAAGAAAGAGAGAGAGAGAGAGCGAGAGGCAGGCGCAGCGATGGAAGAATTGAGAGGAGAGGACGAGAGCGAAATCTGCTGGAAATAAACACTTGCGGGTATTTTTATGCTCAAGCAGTTGAAAACTGCGGTGAAGCAAAGGAGTGCACAGGTTGAGGTCAGCACAGGTAGAGAAAACGCGTGTGTGTCTGTGTGTGCTATTTGTTTGCACAGGGTATCACATCCACGTCACAAAGGTCACTTGCTTTGACAAGATTTTATTATTTTTTTTTTAATCAAAGATATAAAGTAAAACTGAACACACATATAACTGAATATTTTCATACATTTCAATGACTGTTGAAGGCCCTGTTTTGTTTGACCTGGTACATTTTTTTCTGTCTTTTTTTTTTCTTTTTCTTTTTTTTTTTTGACTGTGTAGCGCATTAGCCCAGTGATAAATGAACTGGCCCAGGGTTAACCACCTCAGTTTAAATAAGAGACAGCCATTCAGGAGCACACACTGTGGCCAATAGTCCTGCAGTCTCTAGCCAACCTAGTGCAGGCCGGGATCAATGGCCACTTCACAACTCATTTCCTTTTACGCCTCCCTAACTACCCTGCTCCAGCTCTGGGAAATAAATGGCACTGGATCTATAAGTCCACTCACACAATCACAAACACATATACAAGCAGCCATACACACTCACAGAGACACACACTCACACATGCTCTGAGGGGACTGAGCAATTGCTCCGGCTCAATACCATTCACAATAATTTATTTACAAACTGCCTTGGTGGTGAATGGCGTATCATCGTTCGCAGCCTCACAATCGAAAACAGGCATTCTGTCATTGTTTGTTGCCACTCCTCTGTCATTGGCTTAAACAGAGTACCAGTCGTTAATATGACTGGCTGGAGTGTAACTGTCACACACAGCCTGAATACATAAATGTAAATGGCTCTGTTTTGCTCTAATGTGGAGTAAAGAGTAGGACGGAGAAAGCTGATGCATGCACAGTAACGCATTGCTGCCTGCCTCTCCTGTTGGTTCCCTTCCCCCTCAAAAAAAAAAAAAAAAAGCCAAGTGGCTTACAGTCATTTGATAGGCCACGACACCACTATCCATTTAACAGAGCTTAAAAATCCTACATATGCATATGCCGGGGTGTCTTAAGCTGACAACCAAAAGACAGGATTTGCTAGAAGGCAGCTTTGGAGTGTTGTGAATTTAACAAGCATGTCTAGTATTACAGTTCCTCTCCGCTTTAGCCATGAATAGTAACAAATCAGACTCTGAAACGCATGCCTGATGGTTTGTTGTGTATACCCCCCTCCCCTTCTCTAACTAATATTAAAATGACTTCAAATATGGTTAAGAAGATGGTGAAGTAGTGTGTCACTGGTGCTCCTTCTTTTCCTAATGTGTACCCGAAATCTTGGCTAACAAATTCAAGGTACCATCACAGTTTCTTCTTCTTCTTTTTTTTTGTTGCACTTGTTAACACTCTCTGCTGCTCCGATTACCTTCATCCCTGACCCATTTTTGAATATATAAATGGATCTATCCTTCTCCCAAGTTGTTTGTAGTTGTGACGCTATCAGGCTGCAAGGGGAGATGCTCTTTACGCATTGCCTCCAAACACTGTATACATATGTAAGAGAGCCAGCCAGGCTCTCAGCCCTCTCCTCTTCACAGCTTTTCATACAAATGCAGTAAATAAGCTCAGCCCGCGGGGAATTGAAGGCTCCAAACAGACGAACTGACTGACATGTCACTTAGTGCTGGCTTTGGCTCTCTTCACCGCAGGCTTTAGAGCTGATTCTGCTGGGTTTTGGAGAGTACCAGTGAAGGTCAGGACCTCCCCTTTGCTGTATCATTTACAACTTTTTTAAATTGTTGGACATATACTTGCTATCTTTTTTAATGTGGGCAAATAGAGCGGAAGGTTTGACGTATTAAGTTTGCAGATGTGGCCGATGGAATAAAACGCAGTCGCAGTCAAGTCCTTTGGGCGAGTAAACTGAAGATTAGTTTCAGATGGCAGATAGGGAGAATAAGATGTACTCTAGTTCGAGGTTAATGATGGAAGTCACACTATGAATCCATTGCAGCAGAGATAGACAGGGCCACCTCTCTCCTGCCTATGTTCCCACTCAAACAACCTGCCATTTCTCATCAGGACCTAACCACTGCTTATTTACCCACACTGGGGGACTTAACTCGTGCGAATTGATCAGTGATAGCACTGGAAAGCTGCTTGTTCCACCCTGATAAAAGTAACGCCCATGAGCATATGCAGAACATGCTTTGTGGTCTAGGCGAAGCACTTCAAGCTTGACTAGACACTAAGCTGATATTGGTTTCACGCTTGGTGCAAAATCTTCCAATGGAAACCCAGAGATTTGATTGTTTCTGCATATGCATTTATCAGAAGTTTACATGATAAATATACATTAGGCGGCTGGCTTGGCCATGCGTGGTATTGGTTCAGCGATACTGTTCTTCTTGCATTCCTTTTCACCTGTTTGGACTTCATCATCCAATTCAGCGTGAAACCTGATAATCACAATTTGCACAAAACTTCATATGGGTTTGTTGGGGGTTTGTTTCTTCGTTAGCCTCTCCTAGAAATTTTGTTCCAGCGAGGAAATGCTTTTTTTTTAAAGTTTTAAATAAAAGAGGAAAGAAGCCTTCTCATAATAACTGGAAACTGCATGTGTTTTTTTGTCTTTTTGCTTTTTCCATTATCTTCATGTGAGCTATCAGTGTGCCAACAAGCTCTCTACCATGACATAATTCTCAGGCTCAGAAGTTGAAGTCCCTACAATATGTGTAACGTAACCCCCATCCCCCCTGGCTTAGTCCCTGCTTAATTTTGTAATGCCTTCACCACAGTCCTAAATGATATGTCATTTATCTTTCATACATATTTCAACCAGAGGTTTTATTTTTTTAATAACCACTGTAATTGTTCTGTCCTTGTATGGGTGCTATGAAGGGAGTGATCATGCTTTTGGCACATTTATCAAAGCCTAAAAAAATGCAGAAAGGAGGCCCTTTTCATACATATGCGGACTAAGTGTGCGACAGAGTGATAAATTTTCTTGTTAGGAGAAATTACATCCACTAACTTGAGCTACTTCAGCATGAAATTGAAAAAGAAGCATTTCTTGTGAATTTCCATTCTTGATTCAATGAAAGATGCAGATTAGCCCTTTGGAAAAGAGCGCTGAACAAGAATGAAACTAAAGAAGTATGACTCTGCTCACGCTTGCTTGTTCTCAGAAGCGTGATATAGGATGCTGCTGGAAAAGGCTTTGTTTATGGAAGTAAAGCTCAGTCAGCCTGGTGGCAGATTAAAGAAAAAAAAGTTTAACATCTCTCTCTCACTCTGTGTGGGTGTGTTTGTATTCACACACAAACCTTATGCAATTTTACACTCTTATCAACGGGACTCTGCCAAGCTTCTTTGCCTACAAAACCATACCCCACACACACTCTGCATCTGTTATAGCTGTGATCGCTTTTCACACACTCACGTACAGCGATACACACAAACACATTTTTGCCATACCCAGCTCAGTATTGCAGCCTGTTCTGGTTAGGCTGGTGGAACGCTGATTGATAGATGTGGGGTGTCAGAGTTGAAGGCAGATAACTATATCTTCTAGAGCTCATTTAAAGGTCAGACACACATTGCTGTAATTGGAATATTCACAAGACAACCATCAAGGTACCATTGCCGGTGAAAGGACGATAGAAGAATAGGGGGGAGAGAGAGAGAGGGAGAGAGAAAACGAGGGTAGGAAGGTGTTACATAAGCAAAGAGGATGAGAAAATGCAGGGAGAGTGAATATGATCCATGGCCCCTCCACTGGCAAATGTCTCGGCTTTTTGTCGAGTTCACCACCGGGGTCAATGGCAAAACAAAGGAAACGTAAACCTATATGTAATTAACTGTGTAACTACGATTGCAAGCATCTAGAAGTTTTCTCCTCTCAACGATGTGAGAAGTAAATATTAATCACACTCTTTGTAATATCTAATATAACATAACCCAAACACACTCACAGAAATTGTCTGTAAATAAACACACAGGATCTTTTCTGTTCCAGCTAAGGTCAGGGTGCTCTCTCATCGACTCCGCAGCAGGGTAACACTTATACTCAGCACTTAACCTCTGCAGGGCGAGACAGAAAGACACTCTCGCTATTGACCTGCAACAGCAGAGCTCCCAAGACAGGGTCCAATACACATGCGCTAAACAGGTGTACAGTTGCTTTTGTCGCTGCACACGCACAGCCGAACAGTGCGGATTGTAAGGGACATCAGCCCCTTATGTTGCTCATTTTGTTTGACAAAAAAGTGGATGACGGTGTGTCTGAATACTGTAGTACTGTACTGTATGATCTTCCTAACTAATGTTTTTTTGATCCTGCCCAGGCTTTGCACAGTATGTAGTGTATATGTGTTCATGTTCAGTGTGTTTTTATCAGTGGTTTAATCGAAGCAAATGCAGTTTACAAACCCAAGATGGAGCAGCTAAAACGAGTTAGGGTTTATCCAACCGCTTATTTACCAGTCTTTGTGTGTGTGTGTGTGTGTGTGTGTGTGTGTGTGTGTGTGTGTGTGTGTGTGTGTGTGTGTGTGTGTGTGTGTGTGTCTTAAGTAGAGCGCATGTATCCACACATTTCTGTCAGGGCCATTCATCTTTTTAGCACCCGCTGTTGGTATTGGCATTCTACATTAAACCATCTCTTCCGCGGCGGCTGCTTGCGCTCTGGTGCCACAGTCAGCCAGTCGCCTCTGGCCATGTTTTTGCTGCGGGAGCCTCTTAATAAGGCCTTGTCAACAAAGACAGACACAAGATCCATGAAAAGCAACTTCATTCTGTGTCTGATCCTCTGACAAGAATGATGAGGAAATTCCTAGTTTGTGCTGAAATGTAGCTGACCGAATAGCTACAGTCGGCATATAGTTATTTTTTATATAGTGTCACACTGTCAATTTGAGAGATAATTGGTGTACTGCTTACAAGCAGCTAGGTGGAAGCAGTTGAGCTCTTCCCATCCCACAGTTTTCAGTTTTTCCACTAGGCTCAGTCACTTTTCCAAATGAACTGCAGCTGGGCCTAAATGCAAGATTTCATATCAGGTATTCCTCCAGCTGTGTGACCTCTACTCTCCTGAAACTGTGAAAAGGAGAGGGATCATAATCACCTGAAGAGGAAATCAAGCGCTTAGAGGAGAGAGCAAGTGTGTGTAATAGAGGGGGAATGTGTGTATTTATGTGTTTCTGTGCGGCTAAAGATTTGTGTGTCTGCACTCACACCAGCGTTGCTGTTGCAAAGACAACGGTTGACCTCACACACACAAATGCACACGGTGTCCACCTACTTCACCTACACAAATACTTCTCTGGTCTTTCTGTCTGTCTCTATTTTTCTTCCTCTTTGTGGATGTTCTCAGTTGCCAGAGTCTAAAGCACTTCCCTAAAAGCAGCCAGAGATAAAGACTGTGGCTGAATGGGCCTGCTGTCACCTTATCTGTACGTAATACAGCACAGGTCAAAGTAAAGACTTCGCTAAAGCCACCAGCAAGACAGAGAGTGAGGAAGTCGCTGCATTGTAGGGGTAAATTGAATTTCATAAGTGATGAAGCGTGGAAGAGATGCACACAGAGCCAAAGCAGGTATGAGATATTTTTAGGCACATCTTAGGTTGCTTTATGTTGGAAATAAATATGGGCAGTTCTCCCAACATTCAAACCTGATTTAAAAATGCATAAAAAGGCAGTTATATTTCAAATTTCATTTCAGTTTGGGAGGTTCTGTGTTAAAGTGACTGAAAACAATTGCCCTCCTTTGCTAGAACAGATACATTATTGTATTTGCACAGAATATCCATGGTGATAACAGCGGGAGGTGGGATGTTAGCGAGTGTAAGCAGTTGCGGTGAGCGACATCAGGCCGCGCTCTCTGTTATTGCTGGCGCAGGCTCCCAGCCACTCAGCAGACACATACATATTGGAGCATACGCACTCTTCAACTCCCTCTCTCAGACATAAACACACACACACTTAATCTGTGATGGACAAAACAGACGTGTGTTTTGTCTTTGTTAGTGGAAAAATAAGTGCGAGGTTACACAATGGAGCTAGACCCCCCACCCCCAGCCCACCACCAGGCCCCTCCTAGCACCACCACTCTCTCCTACACAAGCTTTCTTCCTGGGGAAGGAGTGAGCAAATTCATCTCATCAATCCTCCCGGGAGGGTGTAGCTATGCAGCTCTGTTTACTGTGGCAGAAAGTTAATATAAATTTTCATCAGTGGGGGAAGTTTACACATATGATTCTATTTGTCCTTCATTATTAGCACCTGAGTCTGCGGCTGGGTAGGCATAATTGTCTACAGACACAGGCCAAATAGATGCAAGGGAAAGGCAAATAAGCACACCCCAAAATAATTTGATGCTTGTGTGTTACAATCCTCCACCCTAGGAATTCTTAATCTTGAGAATCAATAAACAAGGGGTGAGAGACGTGGGAGAGAGGGGGAAGCAAGACAGAAAGATGTGAGGAAGAAATGAATAATGTGATATGAGCGTGTGGGGCGAGGGAGGGAGGGGGAAGCAGAAAGAAGTTGAGTTGAATTCAAAGTGCAGCAAAGAGGTGGATAGGAGTTGAAGAGAGCAAGCGATCAATATGCAAGCTTCTCTACCTGAGGCCGACACAACAAATGAGCAGAAAGACTGTTTGCTTCCGTTTTCAGATTAAACACTTTATATGTAGAGACGAGGGACGCTGAAGTAGCTGAAAATACTGAGATGGAGATAGCGGAGTGGGACACAGAAGCCCATTGTTCTGCTGGATAGCTTTACCTCCGTCTTGAGGCCCAAGCAGATTCTCCATGGACCTCTCCCTCCTTTTCTCCCTCTCCCTCCCTTGTTCACTGCACACTGTTGATTTATTGAGTCATACATTAAAATGCTCATTACTCCTACATACTTTCCAAATTCTTTCTCGTTCTCCCCAGTTTCTTTCTTTTTAGTTTCCCGTACAAGCACCCTCTGAGAAATCACCCACAGGATTCTGTTTGGGCTTTGTAAGACTGCCTTTTGGTCCAGGTGAATCAAGGCGCGCATTGTGCTTTGCGGAGCTGATGGGAGAACTGAAACTGTAGCGTTTCGTCGCCAGTTTTGACCTTTATGAAAAGACAAGAGTCAGTGTCCAAGTTATTTAAAGTGATTGAACCAGTAGCAGCCACAGAAGCCCCCCACACACCAAACAACCACTGCGTTCATTTACTAGCGAGTACTTAACAATGTCAGTCATCGCTTGCCGTTCTTTTCTCCACACCGCCTTTTCCTTGTTCATCAGAAATACGTGAATTTAGCTCTAATATAGACGCACACTGTACTCTCAGCTGTGGTTTTTCTCTGTTTTTCTGTTTCAGGACAGCTTCTGAAATCTCAGCACAATCCAGCTGCATTGTTTCTGTTCTAGCGTGAAGTCTGTTTAGGGCCTCTGCTGGTCCGGCAGTGTTCCCTGGTCTCACTGTGCTTGTTTTCACAAACTCGGGCCCCACTTTTGTATTCAGACATTGTGTGGGACATCTTATCCTTCTCTCCCTCTCTTCTCATTTGTCTATCCTCTCCAGCCAGCCCCTCCAAATCCGTATCCATCCATCCATCTGCTCTGAATCCACTTATATAAAAAGATAGGGTGTAAATATTTTGGTGTGGTGTGTCAGCGCATATCTCCCCCGCCAGCGGGCCGGCAGCCTCAGTCCAATCAGCCATGTTTGTTTGTTCAGCTTAAACTGTTTGTGCCTTGTTTTCTGTGGCATGCGACTCCCTCCAGCTTGATAAATTGTCACACTTTTTTCTTTTTTTTTCACCCCCCCCCCCACCTTGTGTGTCTGCGTTTCCTGGAAGTGAGGATAGATAAGCCTGATGCGGTGCTATGTGCGTGCATGTGTGCATGTGCTTATGCGCGCACCAGTCTGTGTGTGGGAGTTGTCAAAGCTGTCAGCACGACTAGAGTTGTTCTGGCCGACAGCCTAGTGCTGAACAGCAGCCCGTTAACAAACACGCACATGCATACACACAAAACATCTGTGACGCACACCACAGAAAGACTCTGATGATGCAACCCACTTCTTATTGATCAGCAATTGTCACGCTGTGTTTACAACTACTTTCTGGAGCACAGAATTAACCGATAGTGAACCCGCGTGAAGACGTACCTGTTGAGGGCAGCTTATTTCACACCTGTGTCATCACTCCAATATCTGATATAGGCCCTAATAACAACAACTCCCAACGTGACCTGAGCCATGAAGTGATCTGCGCTGTCCAAACACAATGTCACAGCCTCTCAGATGTATCCAATTCCAATGTCATGGCCGCATATCGTGCAGTCTCCAAGAGGATTTGAAAGAGTGACATTGCTGGTGAAAGGCTTTTTTTTTTGCTCACGTCCCCCACCAGCACATGCAATAAGCAATCTGGAGATTGTAATGGTTTTGCTTGGTATTGCAGGGCCTGCTAATATCTTTCATGCTTGTTTAAGATCTTTGCATGCTCCTAACAAAGGTGCATTGTGATAGGTGTTCTCTGTAGAGCCTAAACACTGGGACTGAGGGAGGAGAGGATAAGGAGGGAGGGATGAATGGATAGCTGGTATGTTTTTTTTCCTTTTCCCTCTCTGTCAGTCTCTTCTCACTCTCTCCTTTTCTGCCTCTCCAGTGATCTCTGCATGCCTATTAATGTAGCAGAGGAATGCCTGTGTAAACATTCTTGTTTCTCAGTCCGTTTCGCATAATAGGTGCCTGTATCGCCTTTCTCCTGACTTCACTATCTGAAACCAATTACACCAGATCCATTTGGGCTGAATCTTATTTTCATAAGGATCCCCGTGTCGCGGTCTTGGTCGCTCTGTGTGTTATTTTCCCTCCTCTTGATTTTTTCCTCTTTTCCAACCTCAGTGATGGATATCAACATCAAATATGCCTCTGAGTGCCTTGTTATTTATATAGCAGGGCCTGGCTCTTCTCTCTCTCCCTCTCTGTCTGGCTTGCTCTCTCATTCTGAAGAATGTGTCACATTGTGCTGTTTATACAATGTGTGCATTAATAGACTGGGGATGTCATTTTTTCATGCATAGCAACCCAGGTTAAATAGATGGTGTGTCTGCACTCGTCTGTGTTTTTGTCCGCTGCAGCAGCTCTTCAGCAAACTTTTGATGACTTTCCTTGGCATTTGGTGCTTTTTGTGCTTTGAGATGGGCTTCAGCTTGCCATCTATGTGGAGTGGGAAGTGGGTGGCTCAAATTGGTGCTTTTTACTGTAATGGGTGAATACTCGGAGCCAGTGAAAGTAAGGGGACGGGACTTTTTTTTTTCTCTCTCTCTCTCCCTTGCCGTCCACGCCATCACAGACTCTCAGAAAAGTGGCTAACCCCACTTCCACGCAAGAGGTGACAGACAGTTTCAGGCATGACAAACCACTCTGAAAAAGTTTGGCCGGTGTTGATAAGGTCTGTGTTATGTTTGGAGAAGTACTCTTTATGCAGTCTGAGCAGACTTCTTTTCTAATAAGCCTGGTGTAGTTGATCTGTCTGTTCACCCCTCTGCGTCACCTCTCAGAGCTGCACCTCCCTCGATATTTACCTGGCATGGATATTGGAAGTGCAGTGAAAAACATCTCTTTCTTCTTACTCTTGACCGTGTGTAATATATTGAGTGGCTCTCTTGACTTTGGGTATAACACAGCGAGTCATTATTGATTCACACATGGATACACATTTCTTCCTGACATCTACCTTGGGCTGCTCTCATCAAGCAGCCTTCCTGCTAACTACTGTGTGCAGGACTCAATAAGCCTTATAATTACTTTGATTCACCAATCATGGTGAGATTAATTAGGTCTAGTGTTTTAATTAGCGAAGTGCTTGGCTGCATTCAAGGAATTTGTTTTGTCTTTTGCGTTCAGCAGAAGGAAGCCGAAGTCAAGCAATGTTTGATTTCTCATTAATTTGGAAAAGTCCACAAACAACAAAGCTCCTACTGTGTGCCTACAGACTGCAGGTGCCGATGTGTACCGTGCGCTACAAGCAACTTTTGTATGTGCAGCATGCATGTCGTGAAGAAAGGCCAAGGCTTTGCTTACAGATGTCACAGTACACACACACACACACACACACACACACATACTTAAGCTGATGGCGACTTGGTTCCTCTTACCAAGGAGACGGATCAATGCAGTTAGGACCCAGTGCTGGTGTAATGTGTTTGTTTACTTCAGTTCAGAAAGCCTGGCTCCTCTTGAGTAGACAGACAGACAGACCCTCCCCACACACACACACACCTCCCCCACCCCCCCAAAGCACCACCACCACCACCTCTCCAAGCTCTCCCCAGCTCTGTCTTTTCATAATTGATCAGGGGGTGGCTACATTCCCTGAGGGGTTAAGATGTGGTAACTTTTTTTTCCTCTTCTCTCTCATTTTTAGTGCCTCCCTCTCTCACCCTCTCTCTCCTGTCTTCTCCTCTTGTTTGCTCAGGCTCTCAATGTACTAGTTCAAACATTGTTCCCACCAGCTGGCAGAGCTGCGCCATATGCACGCCCTGTCAAGGCAGCTGTTGTCATGGATACTGGCAAGTGCCAGAAAATAAAATGAGCACCCATGATTTCTGAAGAAGTGTCACTCTCCATCTGAGTTTTATTTATTTTTTTTTCTTATTTCTTGCTTCTCCACCTACTCGTCCTGTTCTTTTTTCATCAAAAACAGAAACACTTGTGAAGTTGTTGTTGGTGTATGTGTGTGTGTAAGTGTGTTTTTTCCACTCCTCTCCCACTTGATGCTCGTGGGCCTAAAGAATACAAGCAATGCGGCTGTGTGGAGCAGCGGCAGTAGTAGCAGCTGTGCACAATGTTCTTGTCTGCCAGACTCTTTCATCCATCTGCTCTTGAAGAATGGGAGTGAAGCTGCTAGGCCAGCTGCCACCGTACCTGTGAAGCTGGAGCTCGCTCGTCGCACGCCTTCAGTACACACAACCCAGCAGAGGGTGGGGGGATCTGTAATCCCATCAAACCCTAGAGAAATAAATTACGCCACATCCCAGCCTCTCCGATTCTTATCATCTCAATGTCTGGCAAACACATCAAAGGGTGTTGATGACAAATTTTACAATTTACAAATATGATTTTTCTAATTCATACTATGTGTAAACAGCTGTGAAGTAATTTCATCAGTACTGCCTGTCTTTCTCTATCTACCCATCTTTCTGTCTATCCATCACACAGCCTCTGCTCATAAGCACCCTTAATGCATAGTGTAAAACCTGGGCGGCTAGTTAATTCACTCTAAATGTAATCTGATGTTGATTTTGTCAACTTTAATTACAGCTCCCAGGGACACTTCACATGGTGCTGCCTCTACTTCAAATTGATATTATGAATATGCAAATGTGGTAGTAATTTGCAGAGAGAAGTGGGTATTTCAGTTGAGCACACACTAGACAGGTCAATTCTACTGACGCTTTGACTTTTTTTTTTTCAGCCCACCGCCCTCTCCATCCTCTCTTTCGGGGTGCTCCAGACAAACTATATTTATCCTTGATCGCAGCTCTGTGAATTGTTACTAAAGCATATCTCCAATGTAGTGTTATCCATGTCAGAATGTGCTGTGGAAAATACCAGGTAATGTTTGACAGGATTTTCAGTCAAAGATGACGGTTTCATCCCTGTAAATGTGAATTATCTCTGCTGTCAGCTTTAGGAAATCTAACAGTTTATTTTCAGTGTCTCTTTTCCTCCCGCCCCTCTTCCTTCATATTTCTTTCTCATTTTTTTTCACACTGGCTTTTGTCTTGTGTTCTTTTCTTTCCAGGCCCTACAAGCAGCGAGGCAATTACTCTTGCAGCAGCCAGGCAGTGGCCTGAAATCTCCAAAGAGCCAGGACAAGCAGCGTCCACTGCAGGTAAAGCAGCTCCCCGTCTAATCTCTTAAGTCCATCCATAATACATGCTCCTCTGAAAAGAAGATTTCCTCTGTTCCACAAGTGTGTTTGGTTTGCCAACGCAATCCTCAGACCTGTCATTGGAATCCTAAAGCTGGACAAGCCAGTCCCCAGGAAGCTAAGAGGCACATAGATACAAAAAAAAAGAAAACGGAAAACAGACAGATCTAGAGGAGAAAAGTTTCATCCACAGGCCATTTGTCCATTTTAAGCTTTTAATGTTTTAAAAGCATTTGGCACAAATTCTTTATAAAGCGCAATATTAATTAATGCTACTACAGTCATGAACGGTTATATGGTAAGGTGATAAATTGGAGGACATCTTTGATATGTATACCTTTCTACCCTAGATCCACAGTGTTGTTGACATGGAACATCCAGAGGTTAGCTATTATTTGAAAGACATGTCAGCCTGACTAGTGTGTTACACAGACAGCTAATTTTACCTGCCTGTCATCTCCACTCTTCTACGCTAATTTACCTTATTGATTCATAGAGCTGTCTATTTCCGCTCTCTGTGATTTGGAAAAGGTCACACTTGTACACATATGCATGCACACTGACACACACGCACACACACGCACACACACACAGGCAGATGCACACTGACACCAAGCTCACACACATATACAGGACACATTAGCACATCGCCCGCAATCGTCTTTCCTCGCAGTGTTAAGATTTTTCTCACACTCTTGTTCAAGTCAACAAGACAGTTAGTTGGTTTATGTGCTTCACATGATGCAAGGCCTCTTGACATCTGCTCCCATGTTTTTTATTAGTAGTTTTTTTTTTATTATTTATTTTTAGCCATTTGAAATTGAAGTGTGGACATGTGTGTCCTCCACTGTGCTAATAAGTACTATCAAGGATCAATGCTTTACCTCATTAGGAGCTCTGTGCATTTTATTAATGACAGGAAATTGGCGTTAACCTCACCCGTTGATATTTTCACAGAGTAACAATGGCAACACCTTCAATTGGAGTCACACCCCTGTGTACCTAATTACATACTGGTGAAGAGATAATGTTGGCAAAGAGTCAGTCATGCTCCCGCACTGAAATGATTCAACCAAATCTATCAAGGGCATTTATTCAGTGCATTTTTTTGTTATTGTGAGGGGTAAAAAAAAAAAAAAAAAAAAAACTTAATTTAACATGATGTAGCTTATCACTGGGGACCAATGCACCTCCTCAGTTTGTCCATATGCCAAAGTGAAAAGATTCAAACAAATGGGATCCTGATCTACAAATGCCTGCATAGCCACCAAGTACAATACATACATGGCAGGAAGAACAATATTGAACGAGAGCAGTGTGGGTGCATGATAACGTCAGCCCTTGTCCAAGCCCCTGCTTCTAATAATACCAGCAGATGGTAAATATTTACATTTGCTTACACCATTCTTTCCTCAGGTTGGCGATATGAATCGGAGGGCCTGCCGATCAGACTGTCCTCAGCTCCCAACTAATCCATCTGTTGATCCAGCCTTTATTAACATCCTCACCTCTTTGTTCCAAAAAGTCTCCATACGGAGCATCGCAGGAAGGCACTGCTGACTCTCCCGGCGATACGCGCCAGCACAGACGGGGCTCAGTGCATTCTGGTTTATGATCATTTTTACAGTTGCACTGTGCTGCTGTGTGCCCTTGAATCCGCTCATTTCATATGACATTTTAGCTGTAATACTCTATTGTGCAAATATCACTATAAAGCACGAGAAACTCTTACTTGATTAAAAAGCCTTGTTTTGCTATTCCTATTGTTCTATTTCCTCCCTCTTGTCAGTACCATATTTTTTTTCTTTTATTCTTGTCTTGAGGGTGTTTACCCAATAAAGCTGCATTATTTACCTGGATTATGATGCCACAAAGGTCGCTATAGTGCAATATTTTATTAGCTTCATGGCTTGATAAGAGTCAATTGCAATCAGGCTGCATGTTTTCCACCAGAGGAATCACGCAAATTGATCCTCTTGTATGATTAGTGCAGTAGAAAGTGGGAAAAGGATTAATATTAGCATGACATCCTGCTTATGGCACAGATACTGATAAATCCTCTGCCAGTCTTTTTTGTGTTGTTCACCCATCTTTGGTATTTAAGAGAGAGGAAATGATCCATAGATCATGGCATGTAAATTATTTAGTACACAAGCATCTAAGTGCCTCAGCTTGCAGTTTTAATTACGCGTATTAGCAGCTAAAGGCTCTCGCCTGACTAATTCTATCCGCTCACTCTTTGCTGCTTCTCAGGAGTTGATGATGCGGAGGCAGGCAGCTCTGGCATTCTCTCACACACACACACACACACACACACACATAAGAAAACAGTCCCACAAACACACATACAAACACACACACAAGCTGCTTCTCCACATTTGCGTAATGTGACAGGTCTATTATTACACAGTAAGCCCACGGGAGCACTCAATAAACACCTATTTCTCCCTGTAAATCCCCCTGCCTCCACCATGCTGCTTACACGGCTCTCCCAAGGCACACAACACCCTCTCGTCTCTGCGCAATTCTCTTCTGTTCCTTCTTCCCCTCACTGTCCTCTCCTCTGTGGAGACCCCCCCCACACACCACCACCACCACCACCAAAAGGCATTTATACACTGACATTTGGAATACAAATAAAGAAACGTGGACAAGGAGAGGCGGAGAGGATTATAGTGGCCCATGAATCTGACAGTTGTTTCACTTGCACACACGTACATAATGCATCTACACACATGCCGCACTCATACACAAACATAAGCACACTGACGCTTAACTTAAAGTTCTTGCTTGGCTAGAAATGACTTTGTGGAAGTCTTGTTAGTTAGTGGCAGAATTGGTCTAGGACAGAGGCGAACTTAGAGCCGCTTACCATCTGGAGAGCTGCAGGAACAGTATCGGACATTCCAGAAAATAAACTATAGCGGGTGACCCAAATGCACCTTCAGCACATCTCCTTCAAACTTGCCATCCTGAGGCTCTCATTATTACACAGCCACTAACTTTATATGTCAGCTGGGACCTAGAAACACCTAGAATGACCTGCTAGCCCTGTCTCATGTGGGCTTGACAGTGTAAATGTACTCCTTGCCCCTTTCTGCCTGTAGTTAACATCCAATTTTTACCCATGCAAAACCTGAAAGCTTACCCCGAGCAACTGCGGCTCTGCCCCTTAACACTAACACTGTCAAGCCGCGAATACTATTTTACAGGACTAATAACCTCAGTCCCATCTGTGCAGTGCTCCGCTCTAAGTATGAATGAAAATATTTAAGGTTTTATGGCTGCTTTATGGATGGGAAGTGAAGTTGATTTAGCCCTGTTTTCTGCAAGTTCCACAGTTTCCTGCACAGACGAGTCACACTGACTGTGTGAGCAGTGGGCCATCCTAGGAAGTGTCACACTTTTAAAGGTCAGGTCCACATGTCTCACCACTGACCCAATATCATCTCGATAGCAGCACTCATCTGCTTATTTGCTTTCATCCGGAACACACACACAGATGCAGGGAAAAGGGCTGCGACGCTAGGCTCGAGTATAGGTTAGCTGACTCCAGCATGCGTGGCTAAAGGATGGTATTTCACATTTACATTTATGAATATATCTTTCCCCTGCATCCCCTCTGGTTGGATCTGAAAATAGAGAAAAATTATCACTGCAAAGGGGAAAAAAGGAGGGAGAAAATACTATGTTATTCATGAGCAAAACTTATGTTGACTCTGACAGAGTAGAAGAAGAACGTCAGCACATTTTAAGTCAAACACCCTTGGTTACTGCTTTTGTAACCAGAAAACAAGATTTTTTTTTTCACTCCCCATCTCCCTACCCACCTCTTCTTTTTTCCTGCATTTACAACACCTACAGGACAAGATTGCTAAATTGCGAGGACAGAGCAGGTTCATCATTGTGATGCAAAAGAAGCTGAAATGCAACCCCAAGGCAAGGTAGCGGAGTTTGGGGGATCAAGAGAAAGTGAGAGGGAGGGAGGGATTTAAAAAAAGTAGCTCAGACCTTTGATGTAGCAGCAACAAATTTACCTTGTGACAGAAGATACATGGGTGCAATAAACGAGTTATACCAGCCCTTACACATGCAATCAGATGATTCTGGCCAGGGTGTTAATTGGATCCTAACCGGCAGATCTGATACGCCTGGGCCCCAGTGTTGAGGGGGAAAGCCTTTCCAAGTGATGAACTATAATTCACTGAGCAGCTTGAAGCACTTGTAATTTACTGTGTGTCACTGATGAAGAGGTTGATCCAGTGGAGGCCATATTACCTGCAACATCAGAGGGACGTGTCACCCCCAACACTCTCACATGTGCACTCCTCTCTCACTTTCTTTCTATTTCTGCACTCTGCTCTCGCCACTTTTTTTTTTTTAAACTCTCTCTCCGTCGCTCCCATTTGCTCTTGAAATATGTACACCTGCAGGAGGCACACGCCGAGAGTGAATTGTGCCAGTGTAATGATAAAGGTGCGACAATTTGTACTGATAATGAGACAAACAATGTGCACATGGTGTGTCACACAGCTACTCTGCTGTAAACTACTTTCAAGAGGCTTAATCGATGACTATCTGCATGTAGAGATAAATCAATATGGAAATTGTGGTAAGCCTATTCCAGTCTCCTCAGGCTTTTTATTAGAGGCTTTTACATGATGGGTCTTTACGTTATGATAAATTGAGCTTCCCGTGCACTGCTGCCAAACTGCTATGGAAATTGATTTAGGAAAATATTTAGTAATCTACTTAGCTTTTAGTCCAGACTGTCTTGACTATTGATTTCTCTAAGATGAAAATATGACACGTTTGAGTGAGTGAAGCTCACGTCCATGCAGAGGTGCACAGTAAATATACATGCGCACACTTGAAGTTCAGAGGGTGAGGCACTCACCAGGCCAGCTTTCCTGTAGCTTTGGTGGTCCTCAAGCGGAGACTCCCAGCTATCAATAATCGTGTGGCCACATTTGGCAGTAATTGGCTACCAAATGAGCAGTGTCAGCTAAAAGGGAGTTTAGAGGTTAAGTCCACAAGCAACAAGGGGGGTCTGAGTTTGGGCCCTACACCCCCTGGGATGCAGAGGAGATGGAGATGAAACAGGGGCTCATGGACGGGTGGAGGAGTGGAGAGGTTTCTCACTTTTTTCTCCTTTTCGTTCTGTGTGTCGAATGAAGCTAGTGGCTTAATTAGCAGTGACTCTGTCTGCCAAGGATCCGTAGTAATTACCCGCTAGGACCCTTCCATTTCTCATTGCATTTATCTTAGCTGTGTCTGAAGCACTGCTCAGTCCCCTGTCCACTACTGCAGGAACAACCGCAGCCTCATGTTCGCTGACTCCACAATGTTTATGACCAACATGTTACCCCCCCACCCCCACCCCACACCCCCCCCTTCACCCCACTTATTATTGCTAAGTGAATTGTATGGAAGGAAATCAAATAAAAGGAATTCCTCTCTGCTGGAGTTTAATTGTTTAAGTTTGAACCCTGATACACCACTTATCTCCAGCTTTAGGTAATTTGAGTTCACTAATAAAAACCCATTGCTCTAAAGATAAAGCGCCATAGTGTGGAGTGGGTGTAATTGCTGGAAGTGCATTTGTCTTTTGGTCCGCATAGTTAGAGGCAGACAGCTGCGTTAGCCAGCCAGCGAGCAGCATACATCAGTGATGTGGTGTTTTGCATTTAATGCCAGAATGCCCAGTTAAATCAAACATAACGAAAAGGACTTGGGGTGCCAGCGTTGGAAGGGATGCCTAAACTCTCCGGAGAAGATCTTGACCTTTAGTGAGGCACTGGCGAGGCTGGTTACAGGCTGTGGGTGTCACAGGAGTGGTGTAATGATGTGCTTGTTCTGGTGAGGCCCCCACCAGTGTTTTCACATCAGGAGCCAATTTAAAGGTCCTTTGTTTTTGCTCTCCAACTTTGAGGGCAAACCACATGGTTTCAAAGTTCATGTCAGTACAGCTCATCATTAAGACAAGGGACATAAACAAATATGAGTTCAAATGGTGGGCATGGTTCAAAACAAACATCTTTCTTACAGATGTATGTTAAGCAGGGCTAACATTCAATTTTAATTGTTCAGAAGTCACTTTCAAGCTACTCTTTTTCCATACAATTTTGCACTATTAAAAACGGGAGAGGCACACTTTCTGTTATTAGAGTCCCCAGTGGCCACATCAGCTAAAGCTAATTTCATATGATTTAATAAATCCCATTAATATTTTTTGTGCACGACTACGGGAAATATATCCTTTTGGATTACAGAGAAACAGAGGCACAGTCCAATTGGATATCATGGCTTCTCTTCTACGATAGAGAGTCTATTCACGGTGTGTGGATGTTTACGCCACTGCCATCGTCTAGTAAATGCTCATTAATTTTATCCCTTCGTGGCAAAATCATTTCTAGGAGAGGCAATTCAGCCTCCTGTTCCTTTCAATTCACTGCTCACGTCAATCAAGCCCTCGTGCAGTATCCTGCAGAATGGAGGTGTTATATTCCTGCAATTATCATGTCATATACTCGAAAATGTAAATGAACGTGTGTGTAAAATTAAATTTATGGGTTGTCAGTGAAGAATAAGAACCAGGAGAGCAATTACTTATCTGCTTTCATCTTGGAGCCTCTGATACGTCAAGCAGAAAAGCATGCAGTTAAATGCTGGAATTAGCATTGTGCTGCACTTCACAATGGACGTGGGCCAGTGCCTTTTCTCCCCTTTCTTTCTTCCTCTTGTCTTTTTCCTCCCTTTCCATCTTTTTGTTTGGAGCAGTGGTGAAATGAAGATGATTATCACTTATTACGTCTCTAAAAAGCTAATAAAAGTGTAAAAGGAACTTCGAAATTTCATAACCTGCTTGTTTGCTGTATTTATTTTTTTTCTGCTCTTCTTTGGTCAAGTCTTGATTAGTTTTGTCGATTGCTGCTGAAACCCTGCATTATTCATTTACATTATTCAAGTATCTCACTGTGGATACCTATTTTCACCACTTACAAAGGAAAAACAGTTTGAACTACAATGTCGAATTAATTTTTAATTCCACTTCATACATGCATGTGCATACATTTGGGTTAAATCTTGCATGTCTAAGACTGCATCCCTTTTGTGAAGCAAGACGTCTTTGAGCCAGCATCCAATTAATAGTCTTAATGAGTGCATCTCTCGTGTTGTTTCTCAGCTGCACTCGTCGTATTGTCATGGCATCCAACACAAAACCAGGAGTGACTGTGGGGGTAATTACTTACCAAGCAAATGTACCTTTAAGGGTTAATAACATTGAAGGTGTAAGCACAGAATTTGCATAATTACACACGAACGGTTTAATTTGCAACTTTTGATGGCTTTTGTTCAGCACCTTGCTTATTGTGAATGCATTTTCTTTTTGTGCGTTTGCATTGAGCGGTCTGGAGAAGAAAAGACATGTACCACAACATCCTCCTCCTCCTTCTCCTCCTCCACCTCTTCCACCTTAGATGGAGTCCCTTCTCTCTAAGACCCTAATGAACAATGGAGGCAGGATTTGTTTGAATATGAATATGAATGTGCAGCAGGGCTGGCTGGAAGTTGACCTTCAGCTGTGATTTTCAGTTCATCAGGATTAGTCAAGGCGGGCGATCAGGAGCCACTAATGCATAATGACTTCTAAAATGAAAAATGTGTAGTGACCATGCAAATGTCTCGGCTAATCAAAGAGGGGGGAAAACCTGGGGTGGGGGGTGGGCACTGAGGAGAGGAGAGCTAAACAAGGACGTGTCAAGGCCTGACAGAGAGAGGGAGAGAGAAGGAGGGACGTAGGAGAGACATACATGGAAAGTAATCAAGGCAGCTTGATTAGCTGGCGATGAGGACAGGGATGTCTTATTGGCCCCTTGACACACCATATAGGCTAGCTACTGTCACGGCAGCTGTACGCCAAACACTGTCGCAATTAACATCACCGAAGGTCTTACTATTACTGTTGATTTATTAATTGCTTTATAGTAACGTTAGGCTTGTCTGTCTAGAACCTTTGTTGACGAGATGCAACATCCAGTCCTAAAAAGTTACGCGTGCATTGTTGTGCTAAAAACATCAGACCGTTTCGTGTCCAAGCTGATTACGCTACATTTAAAGGTCATGTGGGAAAGGAAAAGGTGATTTAAGTCACTTCAATCAGTGTAGTTAAGTGTGCATGTGCGTATGTCTTTGTCACTCCAGGATAATCAACTAATGAACAGTTTTGTAGTCGCGCTAGATAGAAACACGTCCGCTCGTGTTGATTTTGTTTTTTCATGACTAAAAAGTAAACAACATTCCAAAGTGTTATCTTATCTATAGGAAAGTTGCTAAATTTTTAAGCAGCCATGAGGAGCTGGAACGGTGTAACATGCCTCACACTCCCTTGTTAGTATACGAGCACACCATCAAAGACCAAACATAAGCTTTTGTTATTCATCTGCTGCCTTAGAAGAATTTTGCAGAAATGCAGGTTGTGTCTTTGCTTTGTTTTGGCATTGCAGTTTGACAGCTTGTATTTTTAATGATTATCATCTAAAAATGATGTGTCAGCAAAGACCAAGAAACACTATTTGAGAGCGTAAAACTTAAAAAATGTGTTCACTGCAGAAGGCATCTAGTAAAGCAAAAGTCCCTGTTATATATTTCCCTCTCTACCAGCATAAGAAATTGCTGGGGGTAACCCCCCAGCCCCCCGGCCACAGCCCACCGCATCACGCTGATTGTGCCTGCCATGTGTCCACTTCATCAGTGTAGTTTTAATCAACTTTAGAGTTTTGCATTTTCACACTGTTTTAGAATAGCACCACTGATAGGCATGCTAAAGTGGGGGAGTTCAAGGGTCCTGCTAATTAAGGTCTATGTCTATTTAAATCCCTTACTATTCCCAGTGGACTGGAAGCAGAAAAATAAGATGAGCAACACAAAGGCACAGCACCCATCTGTCCTTCAGCATCTCCTCTAGGCTGCCAAGCGTCACGGCCATTGGAGGCCTGCTCTGCCTACCTCTCAGTCACCAATTACCACACTCCCAGTAGATCCGTGCCATTCGGCCTGATGCACATCTCCGATGCTCTATTTTTCCCTAGTTTATCCTTTTTCACAGAAAGTCTCATCCTCTTCACTCATATGCTCGTGTTGTTTGTCTCGCTCTCTCCTTTTAGTTCCTCGCCAGTATTTCTGCTTAATCGACCCTCTCCCTCTGTCATCCTCCCTGTCCAGGTTCCAGTGTCAGTGGCCATGATGAGTCCCCAGGTGATAACGCCGCAACAGATGCAGCAGATCCTCCAGCAGCAGGTGCTTTCCCCCCAGCAGCTCCAGGCCTTGCTCCAGCAGCAGCAGGCTGTCATGCTGCAGCAGGTACACACTCTCTCTCTCACTTAAATGCAAACACACCTAGACAAATATTTAGAAAGAAACACTGTGGCACATGCAGGTGCACACAGACCTTGATGCAAGACGTGCCCCATCACCAATTTGCAGGTATGCTGTTGATAACACTACTATTGGACATGACTAGCTGCAACTTTTTGTCTCCTAAACTAAACCTTAAAACTCCCTTATTTGGCATCATTTTCTGGTATTTGTGCACCAATCACAGTAACGTACCCAAATACTCCCGTTCCAGTGTATCCACAAACAGCAGTCACTCATGCCAGCTCACCACAGCCCGGCGTCCTTGACACGCTTACTGAAAATTGACGCACTTGTTCGTGTCACCTCTAATTAACTGTCTCCGGTGTGTTGCTGGTTCAATTCCCCGACAAGCATCCATCAGGGACTGAGAGAGTAGGGCACACGGGCTGAGCACTGGAAGCTGAATGATAGGTGATGATGATGTAATATTTTGAATCAGCTTGAGAAAGCACACGCTCGGCACAGCTCGTGTCAGAGTTGAAATGCATTTCTCATTCCCAGATTTGATTAAGGCAAAGAGAATTGTTTAATTAAGATTGTCAGTCATTCTGATGATTCCTCTTCATTAAGAGCGCTCACACTGTAGATTTGATTTCAGTACAAGAGTACAGTTTGTCTTTGCACTGCTTTTTGCCTTTCAAAGAAGTAATAACACTTTAAACGTGGCACTTTTATGTGTGTTTGTACAATAGTGTAAGCTTTGTTGCCGATTGATGTTCATTAAGTGACTGTAACAAGAGTTGCAAAACCTTTAATTGTTCCTAGCTCTCATTTGTTTTAATATCAGTGCCTGTTAAATCTTTGGAATTCAGTAGGTGTGTGCTCATTTGCAAATAACTGCACCATGTATTCCAGTGGGCTGCATCATGGGCTTTTCCTTTAAGCTGAATAGCCATGTTACGTTTACCTGAAATAAAACTGAAATCATCTTTTAAATAGCAGCCTGTTTGTCAAAGGAAACATTTCTATATAGTGAACCTGATCCTGGGAGGTTTTGTTCTGTTTATTTGGAAGGAAGTCAGAGCACTCTGGCAGCCAAAGCATAGTTAATATGATGAATTGTTGCCCCCTACGGAGCTCTAGGACTATTAAAAGTCCATATGGAGAAAACAGTAAAAGACAGCAAGGATACAAAAGCCTTAGAAGCTATCATTTGTGCCACAATTTTTACATAACCAGCATGTGAATCGCAGCTGTAGTTGAACTTGGTAAGATTAAGAGAACATAACTGGTTAATTCTAAGGGGCTGTTGTACTTGGAGGGTTTTTGCATATAAATCAATTAGAATTAGTTACACAACCCCCCCAAAAATAATTTAGAACACTGAAAAGAAACTGACGTCACAGTGTCTAAATATTATGAGGTTGTTTAGGGTGATGTCAAGGACAATTTGTGAACTTATGTGTGCCTGGATAAATATGTATTTACTCATTCCTCTCTTCTTCCCCTGTCTGTGTGTGTTGTGCGTTTGTGCAAATGTGTGTGGGTGTACAGCAACACCTGCAGGAGTTTTATAAAAAACAACAGGAACAGCTTCATCTGCAGCTTCTCCAGCAGCAACACCCTGGCAAACAGGCTAAAGAGGTAGGAGCACAACATACACATATTTACATACACAAAAAAAAATGGCTTTAAAGAATATAGAGTGGAAAGATGCACTCACAGTTTGTACAATTACAAAAGTAGCACTGTACAACTCCAAAGTTTATACGTCTCTTCAAGAACTCTCTTACACTTTTTCTAATGAAATAAACTAAATTACCGTAAATTCTGGACTATAGAGCGCACCTAAATTTAGGCCGCACCCGCTAAAATTAAAAAAATATATATATTTTGTCACATATAAACCGCATCGGACTATAAGCCGCCAATATCCAGGCTGAGAAATAATATCTGTTGTATGCGCTCCTACTCATTGTTCACAGTAGGCATGAGGATGTTCTGTGCGCTGTTTTACCGGCATTACGGTAAAGAGTGCGTTTACGTGTATGTGTGGCTGGTATAACACATGTCGAATGTACAGAGCCGACAAAAACGTCCTTGTTATAAATAAACGGCTTGTTCCATAGCCAAAGGAGAAGACGTCTCTTATTCTTCACGAATTACGCAGGAGTTGCTGCGCTCAACAAAAGATTTTGTACCATAAGTCTTTATTCATACACAGCAGTACTATTAAAGTCGCTTCATTCTCCCGTGCACTGAAACCACAAATCGCTATTCATCTTCCTCCTGAGCATTGAAACCACTGTCACACTCGATTTCCTTCACGGATAGCCAGATCGATGGCTTCAAATTAAAAGCTGCATCATAGGAATTTCTTCGCGTGTTTTCCATTATGAGGGGGTGAGGGTGTAAAAATATTACCGTATTTTGCTGTTGTGCGTCTTGGGTTGCATGCGCTAAGAATAAAAACTGGCGCTTTTTTGTTTGCACTGACTTCCATCTACAGCCCATCTGAGGGCTGCAGAAAAAATCATAGAAAAGCCGCATCTCTGTAAAAGCCGCATGGTTCAAAACGCCGGAAAAAAGTAGCGGCTTATGGTCCGAAAAATACGGTAACTGGATCAGTTTAACCCATTAACACCAACATACACTGCTACCTTCATGCAGTAGGGAGACCCAGAAACTAAGCTTATTGTTACTCTTTCACAAACACTCGCTCATCTACTGAAAGACGACCATAGACAAAGGGTCCTGGCTCAAACTCGTTAATGAACCTTTCCTGTGGGCGTGCAAACACATGCACCACTGCTAAAGTTACAGCCTGTAACACTCATAAATCACGGTGACAGGCAGCCGCTCGACAGACGTGGCTCCGATTCATTCTCTTTGGCTATCAAAGAATTGGAGATGAGCATGACAACCTTAGCCACATTTGCGTAACCCAGCCACTACCAGACAACACTGCATGTGTGGAAGCAGTTAAATTGATCGGGAAAAAGGGGGTATCACATAAACACACACACACACACGCTTCTTTTTTCTGTCGGTCTGTGTTACACCTCTCAGTGACTCCTCAAGCAGCCCATTATGCTGCCCCTACAGGAAGCTGCAACTGACCTCCCGGCGGCTTTGTTTCTGTTTGGATCTGTGAATAGAGTTTTTCAGGGCCACGCCATCAAATATGGAATAGAAATTGCTCCCTTATTTCTCTTGAGGCAGGGTGGGGGCGTATAGGGGGAGCAAACCGCCTCCCTCCACCACTCTATTATGCAGCCTGTTTTCCAGTGAGCGCATCACAAGTTTTACCCCCATCCCACCCCACCCATTTCCCTCCACCTCTACGCCTTTCCAGGTCTGCCGTGATATAAACCTACAGAAACATATGAGCATGACATGCTATTTGCTCATACACATGTATATGCTGACGAGTAACACAAACATAAAAAGCATTAAAATGACAAAGATATGCAGATATACTGTAGCTAATTATTACCTGAGTTTTCTGTGTGTGTGTGTGTGTCTGTATGTAATTTAGAAAAGACACTTGTGATATGGCAGCTCGAGCCAAAGCTTTTGTCTTCGCCTAACATTCACTCCCTCCCCGACTTGTTTTTCCACGGTGACTGAGTTTGATGTTTTCGGTTGTTGTTGTTTTTGTTGTTGTTTTGCACAGGGCTTACGCAATTGCCTGTCTGGCCCAGTGATAAACAACTCTATGAGGCAGCGAGGAGAGCGGAAAGGGGGTGGAAGGATGGGGATGTGTTGTGTGTGTGTGTGTGTGTGTGTGTTTGCATTTCTGTGCGCGCATACACGCGCACGTGATGCTGTAAATTTCTCATTCTGCCAGCTCCCTCTGGCCACATAAGCTGTAACAGACCATCAGTGAAGGCGAGACAATTAACTATCAAGGGTGGTGGAGGGGGGTGTGGGATGGGGGATTATACCAGAGGCTTAGTATCATACACAATCGCAAGGCACATACATTGACAAGCTTGAGAGCTGGTCTATCAGGACTGTGTGTGTGTGTGTGTGTGTGTGTGTGTAAAAAGGCAACAATACTGTGGTACAGCCCAAACACAGTAGTGTAGACTAAGTGAGCACAGGCAGAAAAAGGAGAGTGTGCAGAGAGGCAGAAGAAGAGGCAGAGAGGTGTAGTTAAGGTCACAGCAGAGGCGAGTGAGTGCAGACTCTCCACACGCACACACACACTCACTCACACACAACACAAACACTGCTCCGTCTTGTCTCCTCTCTCCCTCTCTCTTAGTTCTTAATTTGTCTGTAATTTTTCCCTCCCTCCTCTCCTTCTCCGGTCTTCCTCTTTCTCTTCTCCTCGCCGTCCTCTTCTCTATAGCAACAGCAGCAACAGCAGCAGCAGCAGCAGCAGCAGCAGCTGGCCGCCCAGCAGCTCGTCTTCCAGCAGCAGCTCCTGCAGATGCAGCAGCTCCAGCAGCAGCAGCACCTGCTGAACATGCAGCGGCAGGGCCTGCTCTCGCTGCCCGGGCCCGCTCCCGGCCAAGCCGCCCTGCCCGGACAGACCCTGCCCCCGCCAGGTAAGAGGAGGAGGGAATGGGAGCAAGAGGTAGAAGGGGAAAGTGTGGCATGTGTTCGTGCTGATGCTGAGCATGTGACTTACAACAGTAGTAGTCACATGCTTCCTGTGTTTTATCTGCAGGTGTGTTTCTCGCTGCCTGCGTGTCTTTTATTGCCCCTTCCATCTTGTCTTTCACTCCTCTTCTGTCTTTCCATCTTGCCTGTCTTTTGTATTTCTCATTGGTATGCACATGTCTCCTCTGTGTTATCTTCAAGTATGTCTGTCTGTCTGCTTCCACTTCATTGGTATGCTCTTCTGCCATCCACTTTGTCCCTAACTGTCCACACGATCATTTTGTTTAGTCTTCTATTTTTCCTCTCTCTTTCCTGTCTGCTTATGGTTTTTTTTTTCTCCCTCTGTTTCTCTCTCAGCTCTGCATTGTCTATGTTTGTTGTTTTTCCATCTCTGTTTCTAGCCCCCCTCTCCCCAGCCCCCTCCTTCCCTCCCCAGTTGTTGTTGTTGTTGTTGTTGTTGTTTACTGCCTTCACCGAGAGCCAGGAGAGGAGACAGAGAATAAATAAAAGGACACATATAAAAGAGAGAGAGAGGAGGAGAGTAGGCTCCATTTTCTCCTCCTGAGCCAAATAAACACCTATGTTTGTTGTTTACCTCCAAAATGGCGAACAACAACAGGCATGGAGATGTTAGCGGGAAATCAAAGGAACGAGTATTGCATAATTAGTTGCCAAGCTGAAAACAAGCATCAGACAAAGCTTGTTTTGTGCACATTCACAATCAATGTTTTTTAGTTCTTGCTCTTTGAAAACACACAAATATTTGAGGGTGATAACTACATGAGCCTGTAATAAGATAATTTAACTATCTAACCTGAATTGATCACTGCAGAATGAGTTCAGATTCGGGCAGTGGCGTGACACACATATTCAGTCACTGAGGGGAAGGCCTGGAGTCATGCCGATTTCACACAATTCCTGAAGCTGTTGAATAGGTTGTGCAGAGTTTGTAATTCAGCTTTGGCCTCACATTGAATGGTGAGGCTTGCATCTAGTTGAGCAGCTTTATTAGTACGATATACTGTTTACATTAAGTTTATTCCCTTTGTTTGTGTCAGCCTTTTCTCGTCCTACTTATCAGACGTCAGTTTCTCCGCTCACTCTTCTTTCTTTTCTCAGCTGGCCTGAGCCCCGCAGAACTGCAGCAGTTGTGGAAGGATGTGACCGGTGGTGGCGGTCACGGCATGGAGGACAACGGCATCAAACACAGCAGCAGTGGCACCGGCACGGGTGCAGGTGGCGGCGGTTTAGACCTTACCACCAACAACTGTTCTTCAACTACCTCCTCCTCCAATCCCGCCAAAGCATCGCCGCCCATTTCTCACCATTCCATCACCAACGGACAGTCCCCCACCCTCAACCACAGAAGAGAGAGGGAAAGGGAACGGGAAAGGGAGCGAGAGAGGTAAAACTAATCAAATGCCCACCACCCTGATACAGCAGTGTGGGGAAAAGCAAGGAAGATGAAAAGTTTACTGAGGCACGTGTGCTACGCATCACACAAGCCTGTTGTTTTAGCAATGCACTTGCGTTTAAAGTATTTGTCCTTGTTTAAAATAACGGAATTGCTACTACAGGGAAACATGATGTTTTGTTTATTTGTTTAATAGTTTATTAGTGTCTTGATAATATTCAAAAAATAAGAGTCTTGTTCTCCCAAGAGACTACGCGTGCCACTGAACGCACTTAGCTTACACACAGATATCAAAAGCAGGGAGAGGAAGCCATGCAGGCAGGCACACTTACAACAAGCCTCTCTGGCAGGCAAGACAAGGTAACCTCCTTGTACATTAAGTATTTAGTGCTTTCTCTCTTTTTTTCTCTTTTGAAAATTACCTTCCTTGCTTGCTTGTCATGTAAACAGAATATGTGATGCCTTGAGTGGCGTTTCCAGGATGTTTATCCTTGTGATGGCGTCTTTTATAAATGCACCCAGCACCAAAACACTGACTGTTCACATATCTGCCTATCTGGCCCATGCATTATTCAAAGGCTTTTCTTGGGCGATATTATAATAAGGACTTAGGGTAGCTGCATGTGTGTGTGTGTGTGTGTGTGTGTGTGTGTGTGTGCGCGCGTGGATGCTTGCTAGAGACTCACACTGGAGGTGGAAGTGCTGTGTAATTGGTTTAAAGTAGATGCTATCTCTCCAGTACTACTAAAAGGAGGCTTGAAAAAGATATCTTTAGAAGGTAGACAGAAAGAAAGAGAGTGGTGGGGAGAGGGGGGAAAAAAAAGACTTTTTATGTGTCTGTGTCCCGAGGGGTGTGTGGTGTCTCATAATGATCGAACAAGGAGTATTGTCAGGAGCACTGCTTACTAACATGCCATGGATCGATGTAGGGAAAGCCCCTCTGTAAAACACTGGCTGAGCTGTGCCGGCACTATTCATGGGCCACACACACGGGCACGCACGCACATAGTCATCGACCACACACAAATCGGCACAGGCATAACCTATAGGCAGGCAAACGTGCAAATACGCAACGCGGTCTCATTCACATTTTCACGCACAGACAGATCCACACACCAGTGCCAAGCCTAAAGGTTAAACTGTCATCTTTAATAGGATGTGCTGTCTAGGCAGGGTCGTAACTTATTTGGGTGCCATTTGAAAAACGCCACAGAACCCCTACTCCCCTTGTCCTCAAAGAACATAAGTTACACACGGTATTAATCTCCTGATGAAAATTATATGGCTGTCTGGATTTTTAATGTTTACTTGAAAGCCTTCAGCCTTCCTCCCTGTAATAGCTTTACAAGATGGGATGGTGGCTATGGTGAAGACAAAGCTACAGCTCACTCGACTGTAAATTTCCATAGAGGATGTTAACTAAACTTTGATTCCTTTACTGTTTGTTTTGAGTGTTAATGCAGTTGCATATAGTGACCATATATGTTGATTGGAGATGTATAGGTTGATATGATAGCACAATGAATTAGTCATCTGAGTTATGCTGTCCCCATCTTAATAACTAATGTCATCATATTCATATGGTTTTCGTCTATTTCATCTCTCCTATCTAGTCTTTGTGATTAAGCCATTTGCTGACCTTTGACCTCTTTTCTTTTCCCCGTTTTCTTCTTTGCAAATTCTGTGTCCTCTTCTTAATTTCCTCCATCTCCATCCTCCTTTTTGTCTTCCTCTTTGCTTTCTCATTTATTTCTGTGTTTTTCTCCTTTTTTGGTTATCCAGTTCACTACATGAAGAAAGTGGAGGAACCCACCCTCTGTATGGTCATGGTGTGTGCAAATGGCCCGGCTGTGAGAACATCTGCGAGGACTTCGGACAGTTTTTGAAGTAAGAGCATGCATTGTCCCCACACAGATGTTACAATGTAGTTGGTGTCTGCTCCCCTCTCCTGTTAATACCGTGTGTGTATGTGTGCAAGGAGCTGATATCTGTATCACTGTAAAACCCACACAAGTTATACCCTACGCCACAGCACCTTCTCTCAGTGGGTACAGAGGACCAACAAAGAAGACATCATTGCCTTTCAAAGAGCACATTTTGACCTTCCAGACAGCCAGTTGACAGGGTTCAGCTCTAGCAGTGCAGGATTCAAACCAACTCTGATCCATAACAAATCTCCTTCCTGGCATGGAGGGGCCTGATAGGTTTGTGAAAAGCGTCAAAAGCTAATGGCAACTCGCACGGCCGCACACTTACCTCCACAACAAAGGCCCCCATTCACTGTTGTCATGGTGCAGGCACCAGAGCGAATGAACTCTTCATGCTCCATCAACAATTTAGTTAATTAGCTCATTTGTAATTGGCCGGCTTTGTTGCCAGGATGTTAGTTGGGGGACATCAAAGGAAGAAGGTGTTTGCAGCACTGCCGATTACAGGTTATCACATTGCCACTCACTGAGTCTCTCTCACTCTCTCCTTCTCTCTCTCTCCTTCTCTCTTTCATTACCACTCTTTCCCTGCCTCCCTGCTCTCACACAGAGAAGAAAAGAAAGGGAAAGCTTTAATTTGAATATTCTAATTAGATTTGTAATTAACTGTGAAATAACGATCTGGTGAGTGTTTTTCATGGGCAGTAAATGTCCACGTGAATTCACATAAACTCTTGAAATCAGGACATTGTTCCAGCATATTTTCTAAATTATGCATTTTTCTACAGTAGTCACTGTAATAAGTCGCAGAAAGCAAAAAAATGTTTTACAGAAAACTAGTCCACCCACGGGGATCTGCTGTTGGATGTAGGTCAGACGTTTTCTAAGTCCACAGCAGTTTATAAATTAAAACTCCAGGTGTGTCTGTGAAATGAAACAAGTGTCACAAACATGGTGTTTACCAGTGTCTCAAAGTCACGGCCACACAGTACATTAGGCTGCATTTTCACACTCTGTCAAGGCACACAATACACTCAAAGGAACCACAGTTGACAGCAAAGGATTTAATTGAATCAGAGGTGAATATATATTACAAGTGTGTTTGTTTAATTCCCGTGGAAAATGCGCCTCATACAGTACGTGTCAATGTCAATATCAGTTTTCTAGAGGAGGGTACAGCAAATCCAGGCATCATGTAGTATAATGTTAGGACTTATTCTTATTAATACAGAGTTTTCTATGTACAGTCCACTGTCCAAGCTGGACTGCATGTGCATTAAGCCAGATAGAAGAGCTTGCCTTGCAGCTTGGGAACAGATGTGTGTGTGTGAGAAGGCAACCTTGTATCGGATTAGCAGGTTTTCTCATATCTTGTCCTATCACCTCAGTACACTTACTTAAAGAAGACATCAGTCTATCCCTCTGCACTGTACGCTCGGTTCACACGCAAACGCACGTAAGTCTGTGTGTGCTCTAAGGATACTGTTTCTAGGTGGCTTAGCTGGTTATTTAGGTGAGAAGCAGAAATACACCGTATAGAGCGATGTGCCGGTGAATCCTGTAAGCTGGTAAGCCAGTGCAAAAGGATGCATGGTTGTAAAGACAAACTGACACAGTGACAAAGACAAGAGAATAAGAAAACAGCCAGATTTCAAACTTGAAAGGGAGAGCACAGGTTGGCAGACGGTTTTGTAAGAACGTTTGCTAGAACACTGGCTGCTACAAAACAGAACAGTGTCTCGGTTCAGACCCCCCCCCACCCACCCCCTTCCACACACACATCCCTGCAAGTCAGAGGCTGGCTCTATACTGTAGCCCTGCCAGCACATAAAAAACAGACACCAACAAAGAAGGCAGGCTCGTCATCAGAACAAAGATGGCTGCTCGGTGGCGTGCCTTGGAGCAGTGATTGTCGGTGTCACAGGGAGTCCTTTTATGTTTCTAGAGATGCCAGTCGACTACACGCGCGCGCCGACGCATGCGTGCGCACACACGAAGACACAGTTTAAACGGGGTTACATAAAGCAGGTGTCAGATTTGGATGACAGTTTAGATGTTGGTAGTTGGGTGTGGGTTAGGTGTGTGGGGAGGGCGGGATGGGGTGCTCAAGTCAAGCTGGCATCTTGTAGCTCGCTATAGGAGCTCAGCTCAGCGGCGGTGACACGTTTAGTCATCTATTGTTTTGTTGCATGAAGAAACTTGTCAAGATCAGCATTTAATATCTCTTCAGTGTGCTTTTAAGCGTTCTCAACTGGAAAAGGTAGCCCCAAGGTGGCTGGCACCCTGAATTAGCTCTCTGAAGTTCAAAATGAAATAATATCACTGGGAATGTTTCCTGAGTGGTGGGTGTTGGAGTGTGTGTGTGTGTGTGTGTGTGTATTTGTGTTAGTTACACATGAAACAGAGGGAAAAACATTAACTCTATTAGTGCATCTGCTGGAGCTATTTTTGTGGGGAGCCTAACAGAAAAAAACACAAAGTGCAGTTGACGCTTGAACATTTAGCTACTTCACATCCTTTGCATATCTTTGTGAAGCCACATTTGTCTCTACAAAAGCTCCTTTTTCCTACCCGCAGTCGTTGTACAGACCACTGCACCGCACCTATTGATGTTTCTTCACCACCTGTCTTATCGCTGTTACGTTGGCCTTTTACCTCATATACCTTCTTTTAAATCAATGTCCTCCCACCTCAGTAAGATACAGTCAATCTATAAGTAAACAGACGCTTGCTCCCACACACACACAGACACACACACACACACACACACACAGTTAACTTTCCACTGTGTCACCACTCGGCTCTCCTTATTACTGGCAGGAAAGCAGGCACCATGTTAAAATGGCAAGCTCAGCCGCTAACCTGAACGTTGGTGTCTCTAACCCACTGCTAATTAAACCCCCTAAGGCAGCAGCCAAGTGTCTTTGTCTCTATATACTGTACACACATAGACGCGCATACACACACTGTGGAGGCAGGCAGGAAGTCAGGCCCCTGGCCCCTGGATAGCTGAGTTCCCCTCTACCCCTCTGCATGTCTGACGCTCTTTGACAAGACCTTTAAAACGGAGGATATTACTTATGCACCAACACCATGGGGAGAATGTGTGTACGTGTGTGTGTGTGTGTGTGTGTGTGTGTGTGCTTGTTTATGTCTGCTAGTAAGTATAGTACATGTGTAACCTCGTATGGCTGTGCATATGCTTTTTATGGTTCTTATATGTGTGTGTGTGTGTGTGTACAGTATTTATTAACTTGACTAGACTGGTGTCATACGTAGACCGTTAGGGGACCTTTGTAGCCCCTGATAATACGCGCAGACAATTAGTAGAAGCATATCATCCATATATGTTGACTTGAGTAGATTTATTATTGGGCCCTTAGTGGATGTTGATGGCCTATACATATTCATATACACAGCTGTGGGGAAAAACCTTTGAGACGTTTTGTTCTCTTCTTTTTAAGAAGAGAAAAACTGCAGAATTCAATGAGAAGAAATTTATCTGGCCAACGAAAAACAACATCTGTGCCTCACTCTCCCTGGCTCTCAATCTCCATTTGTCAGTCTCTTTGTGTCTTTGTTTGCTGTTATTTGCTTTGATTTCTTTACCTTTGCTACATTTCTCAATCTCCATCTCTAGCCTTTCTTCTCTGTTCTCACGTGGCCTTCATCACATGGGTAATTCCCTCTTCAGGGCAGAAATCAATGTTCCCTTAAAATGAGGCATGAACTGTAAACACAAACAGTACCCAGCCAGGCCTGACAGGGAAACACGTACTGTATCCTCCTCCTCTAAGTTTAAACGTGGATGCTACAGTCAAGTTGTCTGTGTTTCCTTGTAGTCTTTTGCATTTTCACCTTTAGACAGTTTAGGTTTGGTTATAATTAAAGGCAGCTAAAAGAAAGCAAACATCGGATCTAGAGTGCTATGGCAATTTTGTCACATGGGTGAAAAAAATCCACATAGGATTATAGTGAAGAGTAAAGGGTTTGCAGGGAAATGGAATAGTAAAGGGACTTGGGGTGATTAGAGACAACATTTCTAGTTTAATGAAAAGAGAAATGCGTAGTTTGTTTGAATAAACAGGGTCTTCTTTCATTATTGTCTTCTGTCTGCCCATCTGTCTCTGCCATCCTCCTCCTCCTTTCTTTGTGTAGCATTATTAATGCACAGTAGGACATGCTGCCATTTGAATATTTTATAAATGCATGTAGTAATCTGCCTGTAATCACCTTGCTAACTGGCCAGTGGTAGAGTGTGTGTGTGTGTGTGTGTGTGTGTGTGTGTGTGTGTGTGTGTGTGTGTGTGTGTGTGTGTGTGTGTTGCAATAACTGGCTTGGGGACTGTCAAGAGGCCTTTACACACCAATGCATGCACATTGACAAAACGTAAGAAAAACAAGCTGCTTGTCAATAAGAGGAAAACTTAATAATAGATTTCTCTCCTCTTTTTTTTTGTAATGAGATATCTTCAGGGACAGCGAGCAGCCTGCTTTGTGCTTTTGAAGCAGCTGTAATTCATGACACACGCCATACATCAAGTGCATAAGATAGCATTATGGGCAGTGAAATGAAAAGGGTATTTGCAACATTAGTTCCCTCATCCTGCGAAGGACGTGATTAAATGATTAATGAAATGCCCCTTTTTGCATGCGCATTCTGAAACAGCAATTAGGCACAGGGCTGGAGAAATCCACCAGTTTGTCCCTCCCCTCTCTGCCGCTGTCCCCCATCCATCCCATTCCCCCTCCCTCCTTTTTTTTTAATGCTACCTCATTCTTGATTTATAATGAAATATTTCTGAGCATTAGACCTGAAATGGTTACAGAAGTATAAGTAGGGATGAGATGGAATGGTTTTAAATGTGCGCAGAGTAATTGAAAGGTACAGAGCTATTGTGATTACAAATGTTCTATTCAGGATTTGATTGGCAGGCTAAGAGAAGCCGGCCCAGTGAGTTGTCTTGTTTTGCACTTTGCAGATAAACAAGTTTGAAAGAGAATGGAGTAATATGCGGGGCAGTGTGTGTACCTCTGTGTGTTTGTATATCGGTGCGTATGCGCTTATTGTGTGTCGATCAGTGTGCAAGTTCATGATAATGTAAGTGAGTGTGTGTGTTCTTAGATAAAGTGAAAGCCAGAGAGAGAGGGAGAGATTTCGTACTCCCTCTAATGCACTGGAGGCTGCGCTGTAAATGATCATTGAAGGGTCTGCAAGCTAACCTATAATTACTGGAGATAAAGTGGCAGCTCTGGCATTTCATAAGCATGCCTCCTCAAAGCTTGCTTTGTGAGTTTGTCACCAATGATCATTTAGATAGAGGCTCATTACCCAGCATCACAACACTTTAGAAACCCTGTTCGCCCCATATTTGTGTACTGTGTTTTTGTGTGTGCGTATGTGTGCTTTACCAGGAATAAAGGTCTATCTTAATGGTGAGGCTCTTTTGTGTCCTACAGACGAAATCCAATCAAGACAAAAACCCTCATTGACTGTTATGGCTGTCTCGCTACCTTTTTCTTCTAATGAGGCGAACACACCAGATACATTTAATATGTCTGCTGCTGGATAATGCACCTTTAGTTGAAGAGCTGCCTTTGTGTGTCAGATGTTGCTGGTGTTAAATTGTGTGTATTGTTTTTGGTAAACGGAGGAGACAAAGCCGTTCTGCTGGGCTAGCATCTTTTATTCTCTGCAGAAAGCAGCGCTCAGGGTGGCACTAACGTTAGCCACCTAAACCGGCGCAGACCTATTGTCATGTTAAATGTGGCACCACACACCGTCATGTTACTTCTAATTACCTCATTTCAGAGTGTAACAATGGTTCCTAACAGGATCCTATAGATAATTGTACCGGTATAGAAATATTATCATTAAAGCAAACATTGGTGAACTTGATATCGTGATTGTGATCCTCCACATTTTAGTGAAAATGGAGAGAATTTACGTTTTTGTATAACATCCCTCTCTCTATGTCTCCACCTCCAGGCATCTAAACAATGATCATGCCCTCGATGATCGGAGCACAGCCCAGTGTAGAGTCCAGATGCAAGTTGTACAGCAGCTGGAAATACAAGTAAGTTTTCTTTCAGGCGATAAAGAGCTGGAACAGCGCTGTGTGTATTGTTTAAAGTTTTACCATTGTCACATTTTACTGGAGCGAACTCTTTTCTCATTTGGGTCGCCAATCATCCAGTCAAAACTTTATTTTTTGAAAGTTGTGTAAGCGAGAGAAAGGCCATACGGTGGTCTGCTTAATACTTCCAGACAAGCAGGACCTACTGAATTCAACAAAGCCACTAAACAAAGGAATCCTCGGGCCTTACAACGAAAGCCATTATGGCTGTTTTAATTGAATTAAGCGTGTGCTTTATTTTCTCTGCTTTCTTTTTTTTTTCTCTTCTTTTTCCTTCCAATTAATAGCGTGCGCATCTCTCCCAGTCTGCTGTGTTAATTAACTGCACTTTGCACCTGAAGAAAGCTCAAAAGGAGGGAACTATTTTCAGTAGGTGGAGCGTGACCTTATTAAGGAGTCACGCTGGCTAGATAATGAGAGTGCTGATTGAGCGACATTATTACTCAGCACTGCCTACAACTGCTCCTCTTCCTTTGGAAACAAATAGATATGTACGTTTTAAGCTAGGATCAAACAAAAGTGCCGGCTAGAATTATTATTATGAGAATTACGCCAGGTGAAACCAGTTCTCCTCAATTTGTGAAGGAACTATTATCAGAATGGGAGAAATACTCCTTAAAATATTTTGAATATGATGGCAAAAGTGAGTGCTACCATCCGTCTGTAACTTGTCTTCTCGGCCTCTCTCTTTCCTTAAAAGCAAACCTAAAAGCCAAACGGAAATCAAACATGTCCTGCTGTACGGCTACGTTGTGGTCTGATAAACAGTTTGTATTTAATTGTTAGGCATCTGGGGGATTTGAAAAAAGTTACTTCTGCCAGCATCTAAAAAACACATAAAATTAAAAGGATGCAAGTTACAGATTTATTTTTATCTCATTTTCTATGTCTTAATTGCAACTCAAGCTAGTGAAACTTGCTCTTCACAGTGTGACCAATTACAGTGGTGCACTTGTGTTGTCTGTTCTGTCTCTTCTCTTGTCTCCCTCTTTCATTTTTTACTCCCACCATGCCTCTGTTCCTCTTTTTTCAATGAAAGCCGTCACTAGTAATGAGGCCCAGCTCTGTGCATGTGTATACGCTCACCTACTTGCTTATCTCTGCGTGTTTGTTCCGTGCGTGTGTGTGTGTGTGTGTGTATTAAGGGCACTAGGGTGGGGTGGGGTTGAGGCTTCACACGGTCCACTCCTTGTCACTCCCTGTGAATTAGATTGATGATAGGCGATGGCTGGGGCCACTAACTGGACCGTGGAGGAGGGGCTGCCTGCCACCCTGTTTGGAAGACCCCTTCACCTTTCAGCAGCTGCTGGCTGCGCAGCATCCCCTTAACAGTGTCCACAGGACTTTGAGCAGACGCTCAGGACCACCTAATTTATGGCCCAACTAGCTTGTTACTGTCAGAGACTGGCTGACCTAAATTCTGCTATTGACAAAAAGATGAAATGCTATTTGTTTTGCCTGACCTGTCTGCACCCTCTACCCTTTTCTCCTCCTTCCTCTCATGTTCTTCTCACAGAGCTACAGAACTGTTTCTCACTTGGTTCATATCAAACCTTTCTATTTTGTGTTTTTTTCCCTTTGATTTTTTTCACTCTACCACCCCAATCTTATGTCTCAAACTCCTCATTCTCAGCCCTTTGTGTGTTCCTGTCCTCTCGTCTCGTCTCCTCTCATCTCTACTCCTCTAATCTGCTCTAATGTACTCTCTTCTTTTTCACTCTTAACAGCTTTCTAAAGAACGTGAGCGTCTTCAGGCGATGATGACCCACTTGCACATGCGGCCCTCGGAACCCAAGTCATCTCCCAAACCAGTGAGTGCATATTGGTCTGGCCACAGTAAACAGGCTTGGCTCTGCAAACACACACACACACACACACACAGAAAATGAACAGTTTAAGCGCCACAGTTGTGTGAGTGAGTGACAGAAGATGAAAGGGAGAAGGGGATTTGTAATATGGAGTTACATCTGCTTCAGGTATTGTGAGGGGACAATAGTTTGGAAGTGTATTAGATGGCAGAGCGGTGGAGTCCTTGGCTAAAACGCAGGGTCATTTCTTTGTGATAGATATAATAGCCAAAACAACCTGTTGGCTGCTGATGACTGTTTGGCTCAGTGGCTGCAGCAGCACTTAAAAGTGAAATGAAAGTGTAGAAGATATGTCATTTTAACAACAAACACCTGAAAATTACATCTGAGTATTGGAGATAGTGTGATGTTGACATAAATACCTACAGTGCGGCTGAAATTGCTTAGAGAAAAAAAAATGAAATTGCAAAAGGGGTCACTGAAGAAGGTAAATGATGCCATTCCACGTTTTTTTTTTCTTTTGCTTTCCATTTTTAGATTAAATCATTATAAATAGCATTTTCAAAACTAGTATTTGAATTTAATACCAAGATGGTAGATTTTTGCAAACATTATTTTCTTCCAATTGTAGACATTTTGAAATATTTGAGAGCAAAACATTGTTAGCGTGTTTCTGCTGCTTGGTAAGTGCCTACTTTCAACAGAATAATTTTCCTCATCACCTCTCATCATAGAATGTAGATAATCACAAGATAGCATAATTATCCCTTAATTCCATCAGGAATCAAACTCCCTTTTTATTATTCAATCATTTCTCTCTCTCTTCTCTCTCTCCCTGTAGCTCTTTTTTAATCTTCAAAACTCCAGCAGCTTGGTTCCATCCTGTCCAATAAAGAATTTGCAGCCTATAATCCATGCCAGAATATGAATGAATGATGCTAATGAAGTATTGCATTACATAAAGCACACATGAAAGAGCAGCTAATTGCATTTGATGGTGGGGGCAATTCAGACAGAATTCTTAAATGAACAGTTAAGTCCTCAGTTTTAAGGCTCCCCGGGTTTTTCATGGGAGGTAAGATGAAAATTTGGTGTAGGGAATCACATGCTGCTTTGTGTGTGTGTGTGTGTGTGTGTGTATCCTCTGTCCAAAAGTGTAAAAGCGAGACATAACAAAAGAGAGATGGTGGCTTTCGAATGGCAGCATGGATTTAAACTCCGTAGGATCACGGGTGGTGGATAGAAACCGCCCAGCCATTTGATAAATACGAATAGTCTGTGTTAGCCTATCAAGACGGAAAATAAGTTCTATTTTTTCATTAGTGAAGCCCACGAACAACCAATATCAGGCGAATCCAAGACACCGGTGCACTGTCTGCAATATGACCCCATTTATTCTCTGAATCGCACTTCATTAAATGTTACCTTTTGGGCATGCCATGGATGGATGAGAATCAAAGTTAGCACGGCTGCAAGTTCTGAATAATAAGATCTCTCTCTCTTTCTCTCTCTGTCTCTCTCTCGTTCTCTCTCTCTCCCTCCCCAACCTTGAGTGTGTATTCAGATGAGCGAGAGGTGACAAAGTGCTCATTCTGCTCTCACTTCCCCATCTGTAATCAATTCTATTTTGCAAAAATGGGATTGCATGCCCGCAGATGTGTCATGCTTGTTGCAGAGTCTTGTAGGTGAAGAGGCAGCAGAAAGGACAGGATATTATGTTTTAACATTATAAATACACAAGCCCGCATACACACATAGGCATTTATTTAGAGATTAGTTCGCACACTTTTCCAGCATTTTCTGCCTCGCCCTCGATAAATTACATGGAGATTTGCACACTACATACATTCATGACTGCGCAAGTGTTAGAGAAACTACTTGTCGAAAGCCTTTCCTTTGGTGTTTCTCCTAAATAAGAACAAAAAGCATTAACAGAGGACCACATTGAACAATTATATTCACTAGTTCATGTTTAGAAAATTGCTGCTAAAGACAGTGCAGACTACATGGCCTTATTGTTTATGTCATTTTTGTTTATTAGCTGTGTGTTACCCGTTGAGCTGCATGTACTCAGTTATATCTGATGATGCAGTACTTTCACTAAAAAACACACGCACACACACCCCATCAAGGTGTGTGGAGCCTTGTAAATACAACCCACATATCCAAGCCTAAAGCGTAGCAGGTCATTACTGCTAAGTGGGCATACAGTTATGTTCTAAAAACCCCTACATCCAACGATGTCTCCCAAACTTGACATGTTGTCGTATTTATCAACACGTAGCAGAAAACGCCACTGATACGTTCTCCTTAACCTCGCTCCGGCATCTCTAACTGCTTTCGGCCTCCCGCTCCCTTTCTTCTTTCAAGTCAGTTTTAATTCAAACTCTTGCAAAAGATGCAATCCGCTTGTAGACTCACAATTAAGGCAGTTTGGTTTGAATACATAACGATGTCATTACCATTCCAGCTAAATTAGTGCAGAGACTAAAAGGTCAGTTAGGAATTTTCCAGTCAGTTAGAGCCTCTCACATGAGATTTGGGACGCAAACATAAAAGTGGTGCAAAAGCTGGACAATTAGTGAGCACAGTTGGCATTCATGCTAGAGGTAACTAGCACTCGGAGGTCCCTAATGTTGAAGGAGTAGAGGAGATGAAGACAGATTAAGTGTGAGTGTGTCTAGAGTCGTCGTAACTGTCCATTTCCTGAACTTGAAGTGTCTATTCGAATTTACTCTGAGTAAGAACATGAGCCCATACTTTTTATATCCCTTCATGCAGTGCAAGTCCCACTGGATTAGGTGAAATAAATCTTATTAGTGTAATATTTCCTGGAGTAAAGAATGACCTCAGTTTTTGTTGCTCTTAACTATGTAAAACTGTCCATCCACCAAACCATTTAGACTACATTCCCGAACTCTGACGAGGCTTTCAATGCCAAGAAAACAATACTGGCTTAACATTTATAGTTGAATTAGTTTGTATTATCTACTGTGACATTTGATATACAGTAGCTGACTGTCGTAACCAGGTGGCCACTCTCTTAAACCTATTTCACACAAGAGAAAAGAATTTTTGCTTTTGGTACGGGTGAGTAAAAATGATCATTCTCTTGGATAAAACCTGGCCACGACAAAGGCTATATATGGATCGGAAACTGTTCAGCGTTGGTATGAAATGGGGCCATGGGTTGCTATAGTAACTGCAGGGTTACTTTAGTGTTAAGATTTTGTTACATTAGCTTACAGCCACTCTGTTGCATTACATGTTTGAGCAGATTTCTTAGCCTTTAATTCCTCCAAATCACAAAATCTAGGAATAGCCGAAAATGTCGACCAAATCATAGAAAGCAATTCTACAAATTACATCAGATCATCTGTATCCCCACGGTGAATGAGGTCATAGATGTGGACCCGAGATCTCTTGTGGACGGCAACATTTCGCTGTGATCAGGATTAGTCTTGATTGGTCAGTCGGTTTGGTTGATCTGATAAAATGGTTACACATTCTCACTCCACTATCTATTAATTGGTTCCACTTAAAATAATAGACATTTTGTCTTCAATGGGGTGAAGTTGCTGCCAGTATCTCTAATAACAGGGTCACTACGATAACCACACAGTTACTGTGGTAACGTTCACTCCATCGTTCCAGAGTGGGACACATTGTCATGAGTTCTGGTTTTGGACGAGGGTCAAAAAATCCACATCAACCAATTTGCACCAACAGCAAACAAAATTTTACCCGCTCATCGCTTGAGTGTGAAAGGATTATGGGTGGTTGTAGAGGAGGAGATGGAAAGGGAGGGAGGGAGTGATAAATAAAGAGATAAAGAGAGATGGGGCCAGGATAACACAGAGGCTGATCATTGGATAATCTTGAACAGCGTGCTCTAATTAGAATTCTTATGATACAATTTAGTGGTTGTAATTAGTGGAGATGGGCTGGCTCCTCTCCACGAGCCTTGTTAGTGGAAACACAGCTGTGTTAGAGAGGAGGAGAGCAGACACTCAGCTCTGTCAGAGGAACCACAAAATAATGCTCCTCTCCCTCCTTCTCTCCCACCCCTCTCCCCGCTGCTTGTGTCTGTCTCTTTTCCGCCCTCCCGTCTCCCTCCAACCCCAGCTCAACCTGGTGTCCAGCGTCACCATGTCCAAGAACTTGCCCTCAGCATCGCCCCCCAACTTACCTCAGACACCAACCACGCCCACAGCACCTATCACACCCATGGCCGCCATGCCCCAGGTGCCATCAGTACTGGGAGGAGCAAATGTCCCCAGCATGGGAGCCATGCGCAGACGCCACTCGGACAAGTACTCCATGCCTCTGTCGTCAGGTAGGACCAACTACTCAGCACAGCACCCTACACACACACACACACACTGAGACTTTATGATTTTTTGGTTTACATCCTAAGTTGCTTATATTAAGTATGAATTGAGCCCATCTTGACACACACACACACACACACACACACACTACTGTATTGAATGTACGTTTAGCTCACACTTTGACTTAGATTTAGATAAAAGTTGTTTCTTAATTTAACCAGAATTTTTATTTGAATCTAATGTTAAAATTGCAAATTACGTGTGATACCTCAAACTTGAGCAATGCAGTATTTATAGCACTCAACCAGTGATGGTGTTCTAATTTTTATTTTTATTTATTTATTCCTTTTTTGATGCACACACACTCTGGCACACATATTGTAAACAGTACCCACAGAGGCATGTTGGTGTTATGTGAGATGTCTGGTGGGTTTATAAAAGCAAGCCTGTGTTTAATCACTCTATATGTAAATAGACAAGAACTTCCTCTGTGTATAAATATTACATGAATGTTAATTAAGTTCAAATAATGGTGAAAAATACAATATTTATTACATTAGGACATTCCATGTATTAAGCCTGGAATTTTAAACGCTCTGTCTTTGATGTTTGTATTTACTCTGTCTGTGTTTAGTATGAAGATGTATAAATTATTCAACTTCACCCTAACTCTCAGTTTATGGATGTATTAGTGTTTAAGATCTCTCGTGAGAGAGATTAATTAAAAATGCATTTTGTTAGACATGAAAAATGCTGATTTGATATGTCCCCTTTAACCCCCCCCCCCACCACCCTCTTTTTCTCCCCCCTCTCCCCTTTCTCTCTCCCCTCTATTAATTTGATGAAACCTAAAGTAAATTCAATACCTAAAGAATTAAAAATTTACCAATTTTTCAGGTGGTGACATAGTATTTATTTTTCCAGAGATTGCCCCAAACTACGAGTTTTATAAGAACGCAGATGTCAGACCGCCATTTACTTATGCAACCCTCATAAGACAGGTGAGTGGGAAATAAATTAACTTTGCCTGATTAGATTAAAATTAATTGCTGCAAGAATCATGGCAGCTCTCCCTCCCCTCTCTCAATCTGCGTGTGTGTGTGTGTGTGCGTGTATGCAAGTCAGTTGCACGGCCTCGTTAGTAAACCATTATTTGATGTCATCTCATTTCAGGCTATCATGGACTCTGCCGACATGCAGTTAACGCTTAATGAAATCTACAGCTGGTTCACGCGCACGTTCGCCTACTTCAGACGCAACGCCGCAACTTGGAAGGTAACGTCACACAACCCTCCACCTCCACCTTGCTGTGCCCTTTCACTCCTCTTACAGTAAAGACCCCTCCTTCCTCTCAGTGAAGTCAAAAACAAAACCTTAAGAAAGCATATATTTACTCAGCGCCGACTGATTAGTTCTCCTCTCCCCTTCTTGCTCACCTTTCTCTTGAATAGGGCCCATTCTGTCTCTTATTTGTTTTTTCCGCCATTCCGCCTTTTCTGTTTGGAAATGACAGCTCAAAGAATTATTCTGCCTCAGATATCGTTTTCTAATTTGGTGCAATTAATAGCAGAGGCTTGCCGTGGAGAGGAGAAGGGCTCTGACGCACTAATTATACAGCAGCCACTCCATCATCAGCACCTTTTGTTAAGAGAGACACCCCTCCTCCTACTCCCGAAACCACCTTCTCTCGCATATCATTGGTTAATTAGGACGAAAGATGGCTGTTTGCCTGTTAACCAGCTTTCAGCCATGTAAGGGGAGGTAGGCCAAAGATGCATGCACACAGGAGCTTGCGTGCAGCCAGTCAGAAGCGCGTAAACTGTGTCTAAGAGAGGGGTTAACGGTATGTTCACATAGAACTAAAGCAGGGAAGAAAGTGAGAATTGGCCTGTCACGGCAGGAGCGCTCTTTATTTACCCACACAAAAGGCCCCATTTGTATATCTGTCCTTACAACTTTATTGTCCTGTCTGCCTCCACAAAGATGGTGAAAAATGTCTTTCCCGCAGCACACAGCAGAAGTGTGTCTGCCTGCTGATAAAGAACGCCCGCCTGAGCGTCTTCAGTGTTTTATCCCGTGGCACCTGCGCGTCATTCGTTAGCCGCCCTTAGCCTTTGTGGTCGTACAGAGGACTGGAGGGAACGACTCCAACCATCCGCTCATCAGCATGCAAGACATGGTGCGGCACTAGATTTAGCAAAGTGAATTAATTTGGATTTGGGATGCAAATGAGCACATGGGTGTGTGATCACCAATTCAGGAGGGCATGCAAAAAAGATCGGTGCCCTTTTCCAGTTTGTTAGATACAGTACGCGACATGTTTTGTTGTGTAATAGTGTTATGACATGATATGTTATCAGAACAGGTTTGGTAGCAGATGTTGCCTTTGGTCACAAAACAACCGCACACATGCACATACAGTTTCTTTCTTGGGTCTCGTCAGAACATTCTTCGGTCTCTGTGATACAGTGACAATGACATTATAAATATCGCAATAACCAAGGTGATCTTTTTACGTCTACGGCACCACAATTCCCTTTGTAAGCATTAGTGGGATGACCAGCGACGAGCTTGTCATTTGATTAACACTGAGAATTTGTTTTTTTAAGAAGAAAAGAAAGAAATGAAAGGTAGTTTAATATCTCAGCTTGGTCTCATCATCTCAAAAGAGGGATCTACGCCCCCCACCCCACCCCACTTTCTCTCTCTCTCTCTCTCTCTTTCTCTTTCTCTCACCCAGAAGCTTATTAGGTCTAACTATATAGCATGCATAATAAAACTGCTCATTTGCTCATTAATATTAAAATTATCATATTCAGAGCCATGGGCATTAAGATCAATCAAATCCTGGGATTTTCAGGTCAGATGCGAGATCTGCTTATGAGTTTTTTTTTTCTGAATCCCTTTTTCTTGCAGAAAGAGCAGTACACACCAAGCTAAGGGAGATGATAAATATGAGCGGCAGGGATATTAAAGCCAAGGTTATTATTTGTAGAGTCTGATGCATGTTTTAATTATGGTCATATGGTCATGTTGATATAAGAGGGCTTTTTCTTTCCATGGGTTTTCTTATTTAGTAATTAATGAAAACACATTGCTGATTTATTGTGTAAAAGATAAATCCTGTTGTAATTTAAATACAGCTTTGATAGTAAAATTAAAAGATAATTGTGTCATGTAAGTACATATTCAAACTTGACACCACCTAGAATATTTGAACATATAGATGTCACATAGAGTTCAGCTTAATCCTTCTCACTTGTGCACACACACACACACACACACACACACACACACGCTGATACCAGGGCCTCCTGATGACTGTCTTTTTTTTCTTGCAATACTGTCATCTTTAAAACGATGTGTCCATTAAGAGCAATGCTTTTCTGGAGCAGAAAGGGTTACTGACATCACCATTATCAAGGCCGGCATTACCACTTCTGTCACCACCATAAGCCATTCGCTATGCTGATTACCTCCTTTTAGCCTACTTACTCTGATTGATATGTACTGTGTGCAGGACTTGTAAGAGCATTCGTTCTCACTCAATTTTTACTAATTAAATCAATGGTGCGTGAATGTTAAGAATTTCTTGAAAATGCCAGAAAGAAATCAATTTCCAAGCCTCCTTTTTTTTTTTTTTCTTGATGGATAATGAATGAAGATGATTCGTTTTACCTCATTCCTCTGACCTGTGTGTGTCACGTCTCTCTGCAGAACGCTGTTCGCCACAACCTCAGTCTGCACAAGTGCTTTGTGCGTGTGGAGAATGTGAAGGGGGCGGTGTGGACGGTGGACGAGGTGGAGTACCAGAAACGCAGGTCACAGAAGATCACAGGGTAAGAGATCTGTCACTTCTCTTCACGTCTGGGTCTGAAGGCCACTGTCATCTAACCGATGATCAGAATCAGAAGGCCTAAATTTTGTCCTTTTACCCGAGTCTGTCTTTGTCCAAACGGTTTTTACACTTTTACATGTTTCCTGTACTTTAGCTATTTCAAGTTTACGTTACCGTAACAATATAAATTAATTCATTTGTTCTGTGTTTTGTTTCCGTTGATACAGAAGCCCATCACTTGTCAAGAACTTGCCCTCCAGTCTTGGCTATGGAACCGCACTAAACGCCAGCTTACAGGTATGAACCAAAAGCCTCAAAGAATCTCACTTTCCCCGTCTGCCCGCTGCCGTCTTGACTGACCAGTTGAGAAGCCGTGCTACGGTAGTTTCTGTGTTCATATTAGTAATCACAGCCATAAGAGCACGCAAGTTTTTTTTCCTCTAACTCCAGTTCCTGCTGCTTATGTCTTCCTGCATCTCTCCTCGCATCACACCTTCGCTCTCTCCCTCTCTTTTTCCTGCACACCGTCAGACTCAGAAGGCCACCCTGTGGTCGATTCAGGAAGCAACTCTCGCCCTCTTTCTTTTCGTTCTCTATCCCTTCTTTTTCAGCTGTGGCAGCCACCCTAGATTGATAGAGGCATGTGCAAATGCAAGGGCATGTGCATTAATATTTATCTAAGCTGTCATAAATGATTTGGCTTCATAGTGTACGCCTGGCGAGGTGCTCATGGCAAAAACTTTAAAAATTTAATCACTGTATATAACTTTAATGCGCAGCAGGCGAAAGTGTCAGGAGTTTTTATTATTTTGAGGTAAAGTTTTTGGGGGACTTTTTTAATAGCCACGCCACACAAGGGCATGTGAATGGCAGCTGGGGGGAGGCAGTTGTCAGCAAAGTGTCACTGGGGGAAAAATAGCCTGCAACAGAATGGAGAACGTGGGACTGAGATAATGTGTTTTAGTATTTACATTGTTAAGTGTTTGAGTATCATTCTCTCACCTGCCTCTTTTTCCAGCCCTCCTCCCTACACACTCTTCACCTTGTCACAATCTTCACTATTCATCCGTCATCTCCTTTTTCTGCAGGCTGCCCTGGCAGAGACCTCCTTGCCTTTGCTGGGGACCCCTGGCCTCATGAACAGTTCCACAGGCCCAATGGGAGGCACCTGCCACGGCCTCCTGGGTGGAGACCCATCTGGACTGACGGGCGGAAGTCCACCCGGACTCCTGGGTGGCAGCCCCCTAGGCACGCTGAGTGGCAGCCCCACCGCTCTGTTGCAGTCAGCCCACGAGGATCTCAACGGCTCGCTCGACCACCTGGACACTAACGGACACAGCAGCCCCGGCTACTCTCCACCAGTACACATGTAAGCAACACAGTAACACTGCCTTGATGACAATAATGCTGACCTGATCTGCTCTGTCTGGGTGTAGCAGTGAGTGGCTCTTTAATACTTACAAAGGTTAAACTCAGGGAGCACACAGTGAATCACGCATCGCACATTTTTATGTATAGCAAGTATTATCTGAATATGCAAGCACACGTTATATCCCCCCACCTCCACTCTTCCAGTGAATTCACTCGCTGTCCTTATGCCCTTTGTTAGTTTAATTGCCTGATATTTAACCCACAGTACAAGTATTTTCTTCGGTTTGCCGTGACCTGGGGGCAGAGTTCAGTATTCAGCATCTATTCTATTATAAGCACACTTGACTCTTCCTGTCCAATTTCCAATGGCACCTGTTCGCTGTACCTGACGTTTTGGATAACTGTTAGTTCTAGCTCTATATATAGGCTCTATTACACATCCGTCTTTAATTACACCACTGTCTGCATTATAGGGGTTTAGCCGCTATATTTTATGCAAGACTGTTCCTATTAATATTTAGTAAGTGTGGCATTAATTACTTTAAAAATCTCTCCCTTCCCCATTTCTGTTTTAATGGAGCTGTGAGAGAAAGCGGCTGTTTTAAAAAATTGATCTCATGTGAGTTTCAAGAATGTCTGAAACAACCTGAGCCAGTGATGGAGGCCCGCAGGTCTGCATGAGCCGTCATTGGGGTGAAGGCAGCACGCAGAGAGACGCCCACTCGCACAACACAAACACGTGGAAACCGCGTTTTAATGAGACTTATCCGTTGTCCATCAAAGCTCGTGTTGCAAATTCCGCGGACGTTAGCTCACCGTTTTACGATAATGGATAAATGATGTACTTCAGAGTGTTCGGTTAGCCATACCAGACGTCTGTTCCTTAATCTATTTGGACCAGTTTACCCCTCTCTGAAATGGGGTGTTAAGTCGAACAAATCTGCCCAGCTCCAGACAGAATCCCGGTGTTACCACTCCCTCAGGTCATTTAACTTTTAATACAGGGACAGCGTTGACTTTCTTGGTTTTGCTTGCTTTCTCTTCTGTCGGGCCAGACTGTCCAGACACTAACATCAGTGGCTTTAGAGCAAGAGATGCATCCATCCGTCCATCCGTCCATCCGCGTCTCTCTCCTCCCTCCATCCCTCCCTGCCTTTACACTGCGACGACAACCTCAAAATGGAAGAAATGTGTTTTTCATGACTGGCTTTTCCAGGATGTGCCTAAATAATGGAGTGGCTCGTAGCACTAAACTAAATAGTACATCACATTGAAGGCCTTCCTCTGGAGAGGACTCCTCGGCACAACCAAGTCAATCCAACAACCAGGCAAACCTCTCCTTCCCCTCAATGTCTAAAGGTTAATGCTCTCTACTTAACCGCAAACCAAAGCGTGTGTGTGTGTGTGTGTGTGTGTGTGTGTGTGCGCGCACATGCATTACACTCATGTACACCCTGAGGGTTGTGATTAAAGGAAGTAGTACTGTAGACCAGGATAGAGCGCAACTCTGTACAATTACAGTTTCTCACTCCAGCAGATTAATAATCTCCCAAAATGACCAGAGTACAACATTTATTCTGGAGGCCGACTTCATCATGTACACACATAAAAACAAATGAAATCCATTTAATGCCACTGTATTTGATCAGCAGCGTTTCGCGCTGTCACATCTGGTTGTTGGGTGACCGCCCCTCTTTAGAGTCAATAAATCAGAGTAAGATGGTATGAATGCTTTTGATCCACCTCACCCCTGCCTTCACCTCTCCCTCTGGTTCCCACCCTTCTCGTACTCCCCCCTTTCTCAGCACACCACCTTTCCTGTCCCCCAATCTGCCATTAGGTCCATGGACTAATGACCTTATTTGCATCCTTAACATACCTCTGCATGATTGCTACTGCTGCTAATCTGCAATTGATGTGAGAGCAGGCATCTCCAGAGCGCACACACATACACAGAGCAGCACATATTTATTACACTGCAAAGTCCAGCGTTTACTCCTGAGTGACTCAATAATGGCAGCTAGCCATTAAGTACTAAATGGCTCATCCACATATTTTAATAAAGTGTCAGGAAGCGCAGGCTTGTGAATGTGGTCCTGCATATTTTTCTTCAAAGCCACACAAAGAGCTAATGAGCTGCATGCTAAACAGAGAACATAAGAACACGATGGAGACTTTTGGATAGTGATGCGGCTTACTTTCAGGTGTGTTAAATGGTTGGTGAAATGCATTCATATATAATCATTGTTAAGTACTGGTGACTGAAAAATGATCAGGATCTTATAGAAAACCTAAACTAGACAGTTTTTTAAAACGGAAAATGAGGCCTTCGTTCCTGATGCACACAGTAATTCTCCTTTCTCCTTTTACATTTAATAGTTTAATTATGGATAATATGAGTAAATAAGCTGCTGTACCAACAGACTAAAACTCAGATATTTTCAACTTACATTGACAAAAGGAAAAAATCTGTAAATCCTGAAAACAAATTTTGGCATTTGAGCTTTATATATGATAAACTGTGATAGTGTATGGTCATTTTTTGATTGACTATATTGGTTTTATTAGTTAAAATGAAGACTTTAAATGAAAACATCTCGGCAGACTCTGCTTGAGGAAGCAGAGCTAGCATTTTTCTGTTTCTCGAACATCTGTCTAACGTGTTTTTCTTTTTCCTCCCACTACCTTCATAAATTTGCGCGGCAGAAACAGAAATATTCATCGTCCTATTTGCATCCTGCTAAGATCAGCCTCCTCTCTACATCTCACCATATCAGAATATTAATTTACAGTATTTGGCTTTGAATATTAAAGTCATCTGTACCTTTTAAAATTCTTTTCAAATTCAAAGCCCCCCTCTCCTCTTCCACTGATGAAGGCGGCCCAGGAGAGAGGCTATGAGACATGTCCTAACGTACTACCACTTGATAAGTCTCCCGCTCTCCCCCATTCTCCTCTTTAAAGGCTGGGGGGGGGTTTCTGATGCATCCGATGTGTCAGAAATAATTAGGTTTTGTCAGATTTATCATCATGGCACAAACCCCTTTCCCTGACTAGGGCCCCAGATCATGTTATACCCTGTTTGTGTGTGACAGCATTATTATTCTTGTTAGTCGCCCAACACTTTTTCTTTTTTTTTTTTGGCGCCCACTTCACTGTTGTTCTGAAAGGAGAAGCGTCCTGATCCCAGCGCCGCTGCTGCTTCCTGCCCGGCTCTTATTGACAGTGGCTAAAGATATTCATCCATTTAGAGTTAAAAACATGTATCATGGTGTCCAAGCGAACTGCCGGGGCTGAAGTTGATTAATGGCAGAACCTAGCTGCTGGTTTTTCCTCTTGAGGAGCGACATGCACAGCCGCTGCATATTAACGAGTGGCTGCGCTTTCTATTAACTAGATAAAAAAGCCTCTCCTCTGCCTTTGCTCCAGGGGGCTCAGGGATGAGGAATTCTCCATTATTTATCATGTGGCCTGTTTTTTTCCCCCCTTTTTCCTTTTTCATGTATTTCAACCTGGTGTCATCAGTAAACTTTTAAATGCCAAACATGTCTGGAACATCACAGCTTATCGGCCTTACAGGGGCCATGTTTTTCATGTAATTTTCATGCGCTTACTTACAGTAGACGTGAGGCATCATGTTGAATTAGTGTCTTGCAAACAACATGGTTGTTGCATTCACTAGATAATGTCTGCAGTGGCTGTTATACGCCTGTTTTTTGATATCACAAAATATTTATTTAGCAAAACACCACATTGTGTATTTCACGTGCAAAGGGAATTATTAACCAGAAAGCCTCCTCGTGTTTGTTCATTCTATAGTTGTAATAATTTGCATTACTACATTTTACTCTCAGGTGTCTCTTAAAATTTTTGCACGTGGCATATTTAAGTGTGAGTAACGGGTCACCACTGTTGTTAGGAAACGACTAAAATCCTAAAATGCTTTGCCAATATGATTGTGTCACAGGCCAATTCACGTGAAGGAGGAGCCTCTCAACATGGATGACGACGACTGTCCGATGTCACTGGTGACAACAGCCAATCACAGTCCAGAGCTGGATGACGACCGGGAGCTGGAGGAAGGGAACTTATCAGAAGACCTGGAGTAACATGAAGACAGTTTTTTTTTTTTTGTCTACGTATCCCTTCACCCAGCCGCACTGTTTCTCTTACACAGACCTCCTGCAAGACTCGAAACCACTCCACAGTCCAAGCAGCCACAGCTGACTCTCTTTGTCACTCACACCACTGGGACTATTTATTGAGCATGCATCCGGATGGTGACTGGTCCAAAGGAACTCTTTGTTGCAGCCCTTTGGGATCCCCAAACACGACAGGCATGAGATGTCTGATGATGAAAAAATTAAACTCTTGGAGACCTATTTCATAGAGATGGCTTGGCCACATACAGTACAAGGTCAATGGACTTACGGATGAGGAAAAACATGAAACAAATGAGCAAGTCATGTTCTGTTGAAAGCTAGGGGCCTCATATACTGCCAAAAAGGAAGACGTTTTATGTTTGTGAATAATCCAACCCACAGTAGTTGTTAATGTCTAGGGACAATTGCTGGTTCAATTCAAGTTGTTGCTCTGTTATCATTTGCACAGGAGTAGTCTCAGAAATTTGTGTCACTGCCTGTATGTTGCTATTATTATTATGAAAACCAGTATATTATTTTGTGCTTTTTGTTTTTACCATTGTTAATTTCCAAATATGAGTTTAGACACCACCAACTGTAAATGCCATTCCCTGAATCACACCAGTGTCAGAACTGCGGTACCAAGACTGTTGTTGCAGCTGTCCAAAAAAAGGAAAAAAAAAAGTTGGCCTCCAGTCAAATAACTGTTTGTGATTAAAAGTATTAAAAAAAAAAGTAAAGTAAGTTGGAGAAAAATAGTTTGTGTAAAGCACCATTTACAAAACAAATGCATTTCTGCATAATTTCCTTCTTGCTGTTCTCCTTACCTCCTCGTTCTAAAGCTTTGTCTACCTGAAAGCAGTCACAGGCAACAGCTAGAAACCAAAGCCAACACTAGCAATGGCCAATAGCTTATAGACAGAAGCCGCCAAACTCTCCTTGGTCCGCCTTCTGTGACTTTAATCGAGTACAAAGAGAAGCTTTTGTTCCGCAAACTACCTTTGAATAACCTCTGGGATTGTTTCGTTTAGCCCTATACAAAGATGATCACGAGAAAGAGAGAGGGGAAATAAATGCCGATTTTGATGTGTAATTTGATAACTCAGAGCATCCACTTCGGAGATTTTCTGCCAGACGTATTGTAGATAAAAGGCGTTGTGATATTTAAAGTGCAAGGCATTTCGTGCTGGTGATTCGACTGGTAGAGAGCAGCTAACTGTAAAAGTGGATCATGACCAAAACAAAACATTTGTGTATTCAATGGTGCAGAAAGTGCAGAATCATTGTGTTTCTGTGAAGTCTTTCTTTTTTCTTTTTTTTTTTTTTGTTAAGCATTACACGTTAAAATCCATAATTATTTTGTTTTTATTTTCTAACCTGGTGAATATGTGATGTTCTAAGTGGGACTGTCAAAATAATGTCACGTCTTATTTCTGTGGCGGTTTTGTTCCAAGCCGTGCCGAAACCGAAACTGAAAACATCGCTAACCAAACATGAAAAATATCTAGTGAAGCCAAATAAGTCATAATTTCAAGTTGACATGAAATGATGTGGCTTGGTTACCATGTAAGCAAATAATAATAGCCATTGCAGAAGAGGGTATCAAAGGTGAAAGGTGACCTTTTCTAGGTGATATTTGCTTTAAGTCATCGGATACTCACATGTGGTGTTTTTACTGAGAGACGAACGAGAAGCTTTTATTGTGGAGACTCTGTCCCATCATTTCCCCTCGTAGCCAATGTCATCTAGAAAAGTGTTGTTGCTTTAATGGTCATTTCTGTTTTCAGTAAACCAAAGTTACACAAAATTCTGCCTCCTCTTGTATGGGATAAAGAAATGCTAAAACAACCACACACCTGTGAGAGACTAGCATACATACACATGCAGACACACACACGCGCGCGCGCTGACCAAGCGTTTGGTCTGACAAGGTTCTTGTTTCGGTTGAGTCTCAGAGCATTTTCTCAGCTGCAGGAAATGTACGCTGTCAAGGAACCGACGAGCGGCTTTGTGTCATTGCTGTAACGAGTTTTGACCAAAATGGAAACACATTGTGCATATGCTGTTTTTCAAATGTTGTGCCAAACAGAAACGTTGTCTAAGAGCTTAACATGCAGTACTGTACACACACACACACACTCTGCGACACACACACACACACATGCCAGTTCCACGTCGAGAGGGTTCTGGGCCCAGGAACAAAGCTTATCCCTTCAATACTTAGCTGGAGTCAGCAAAACGACTTGAAGACAACGTTCTTAATAATCTTATCACACCAAATAAGAAGGACGCTGCGTCATTCACAAAAAAAAAGGGTTCTCCCACTTACCCAAAAAGGCTTTCTAAAAGCTTCTACCTCTGCACAACAAATTCAGAACAATTATGACAGATTGCACGAGTTACTAGAATGCCACAAGAGTTGTTAGACTTTACTACGCTTGTCTCAAAGGACGTGGCTCAAACCAACGTTTACATTCCCTGCGTCAAGATATGGAAGATTTGCATTGTAATAGGTTGTCCTCAAACATTTGTAGAATGATAATGTATAGATTAACTGTAAGGGAATATTGTGTTTTTAAAAATGCATGTCTAAAAATCATTTGGTGGACTGGAAACAAGAACTAATAAAAAGAATATAATAAAAATCACCGGGACGATGGCCTAAATGTACGTACGATGCATAGGAGTGCATTACCTCAGATGTACTGTTTTGGGAGGGATAAAACCTGTCAGCCACAGAATGCATATTACCTGTAGATTTGCATGGGTTTTGTATAAATTAAGTAAAAAAAAATGTCTAAAATAGTTGCTTGCACATAATACCAGAAAGACCTCCAGAATTGCGATCTGCTCCTCCACTAGATTTTAGGATTGTCTGGATTTTCTGGGTTAATTTTGTCTGTATTTTGATAACTGTGCATACTTATGTAAAAAAAATGTTGGTGGACCCATAAATTTACCAGACTTTTTTCTAAGAGGAAAAAAAATCTCAGTGTTTCTTTTCTGACTTACCTGAATTTTTACTGTTTCTCTCTCATTGCTCGCTAAGAATAGCAAACCTGCTTTTTTCTGCATCTGCTTTGCGTAGCTGTAAGGCTTAACCTAATGTGTGTATTTATTGCTTGTACCTCTGTGCATACTTTATGAAGCATTATGTCTGGCAGTTGAGTCATGTATCCTTTCTACTGCTATCCTTCTCTAATAATTGGGAATATGATCCCCCTATGTATACAGTAAATTGGGACTGTAGCAAACATATGTTTATGTAATTGGTGAAAACGTTTTTTTTTGGTTTGTTTCATTTCCTTTCGAACGAGATTCAGCTCCTTTTTTTGATACTTTTCATTACTGTGTACTGTGTCCATACGTTAAAGGTTCTCTGACATTAGAAGGTCATGGTTGAGAATTGTAACAGACGTTATTATTTTCTGTATTCATGGCATTTCACTGCTGAATAAAATAAAGGACCAAAACTTGGAATTTGAAAAGCAACTGTCTACCTCCAGCATCAGAGAGCAAATTTCTTCCCCCCCTCCCCCCCTCCACTGTTACACATATATCTTTTATTCTACAAAGGCACAGCCATGAAAATCTAGCTGGCATTACACTTTTAACGTTTCAGGAGCTGCTACTTCAGAGATGTGAAGGAAGGGCTCGGAAAAAACAATTAAAGTTTAATGTATATGTTACAAGTCTTTGTTCCAGCTTCCAGCACCTAGAGCGTTGTTTAGAGGAGCGGGACACGGCACTGGATTGCCCACCCCTCTGGACCTATAATGGGTTTAGCCTTTGTATGATTCAATCCGGCTGCTTTCATGTACCACAAGCATGTCCCAGCATTCGCCAAGTGCCGCTGTGCTCCTTGAAAGGCTTTTGTAAGAGGCGACTTAGCCGGGGCTTCGTTTGCTGGACGACAGGCTGCACAAACCACATTTTTCAGTCTGTTGTCATGCACACGTAAAAAAAAAACAAAAAAAAAAACAACATGTACACTGTGTATCTGCCTTCATCCTGCCGTCAGGACTCGGGCGTCAGGCATCAAAAACAAGGATGTGAAATTTCATCAGACGTCTTCCATTTTCCATCCATCTTCAAGACGGCAGTTCCCCCTTGACACTTCAAAAGAAAAAAAAACAAGCTTTTTAGCCTTCCCGCTGATGGATGTTGACTGGTAAAACGCTATGACATGCCGTGTGGCTAAATCAACTCCAGCAGGCCTACCACACCTTGTCGGTCATGGAGCAGCCGCACACTGACACCCTCATTGAGATTCGAACTGAATCTACCATGACCAATAGGTTGCCCATTAGCTCGTCTGTACTCCGAGAGCCTTCGACACGTTCCACAGGGTGCTTAGGGACACCGTGGGACCCTTTGGATCATGTCCGTAACGCTGATGCGTGTTCTTTTCCCTTTACCATACGACGTCCCGCGAGAGGTCACAAAACAACAGCATTTTTCATAGAGACGCTTTTTTTTTTTGTCTCCCCCCCCCCAATGACAGTCCCAGGCATCAGCCCTGGCAGGCCCCTGTTATCTCCTCAGCAATGTCGTTCCAGAGCATTAGCTAGCTCGCAAGGCACTCGTCTTCCGTGCTATTTATGCACTTGGAAGTGTTTGTGAATTCAAGTGTGGGATCGCATACGGAGCGCAACAAGGGCCGCTGTGTACTACACAACATCAGAGGGAGCTCCGACATTAAAGTGTGAGAGCGCTTGCTATAGACCCTTCTTTCAAAGGCCATGAAATAATAATGGCTTGTGGTTAGAGAGGTATCCATGAGTCACACTGGCTGCTTTTCATAAAGTGGAGTTATTTACAGTGCGATGAATAAAAGAAAGGGTAGTTGGTGGTGCAAGTCTTTTCCACATGAATGGTGGAGGGGAAGGAAGTCCCTCTAATATACAGTGGCAGCGCAGTGCACTACATGAGAGGCTGGGAAAGGGACAATGGCCTGAAAGAGGTCAGTGCCGGAGACTGACAAAGTTCAAATAAACCGGTAAGTTTCTATTTCTGTATTTATGGAACAGCTCAGCTGCTTTTGCCTTCGGACAGGTGAGCCGTTTCCCCCCATTCAGCGTTCTGGCGTAGCGCTCGGGAAGCAAGTGTGTGAACCTCCCATCGTGCCCTCCTGAATTAGTCAGTTCGACTCGGCATCACTCATTTCATCTTCAGCACTGACCAATTAGTTCAATTTATGAACCGTTCCTTTGTGGGATTGGGTGGTAAATATCTCTAGTCTCCCAGTTTATTGATTAAAAGTCTCTCTCTCTCGCTCGCTCTCTCTCTACTTCTTCTGACCTGATGATGCGTGGCGGCTCCCTAGAAGACCCTCGCCCCCAGGCTGCAAAATTGCCTGCTAAATAGTCTGAGGCAATGGCAACGCTAATTGAGATCATCATTATTATAATTGCGAGCCCTGAAAAGCGTGTCTTAAATAATTTGCATTGCTCTCAAGTTGATATTGGACGCAGTGGAAAAATAACTGCATAGCTTGGAGGCATGACGCTCAGTTCTGGAGTGGGCAAGGGGACACGTGCTCATTCCCTGTCCCACCTAACTCCACTAACCATCGAGCCAGCGCTGAGCTGGTTGCTGTGTTCTCTGCGTAAATGATCATGGCAAAGATCACGTGTTTGTATCATCAGCAGTGGTCAAGGCTTTTTTTTTTTATGATTTTACACTAAGTAAGTCATGTTTCTGCCCATGATGATGTAAAAACCTCACAGTCAGGACATTTTTAGTCAAAAATGAAAAAAAAAACCTCCCATGAGATTCGACTCCTTTAATGCTTGTACCGCTGTTGTTTTTTTTTTCCAGTGGTCACAGTGTTTTAAAGTAAACTCCAAAACTCACCTGCCCCACCGCCGCGCACGAGTTTCCACTCTGCTGAAGGAGCTGCTGAGATCGACAAAAAAGAAACTGTCTGACCTCGATACATAAAACTTCACTCATCATTACATCAGAGGGAGCTGACGTAAAGGTACTTTTCACTTTGTGCAGATGTGATGTGCAGGTACCGGCGTAATGTATGCAAGCGAAATGCCTATTTCTCCAACTGAAACAAGGGATTAACCCAACAAAATGGTGAGAAACTGCTGATATTCATGAATTCTTGCCTGTGGCATTATCTACTGCACACACACACACACACACACACACACATCCTATCAGCTTCTCTCTCCCTGCGTTTCTCTTACACACACGCTCACCCACAAAAGCACGGAGAGACTTGACAACAGCCCTAATGAACATGATATGGCAACATGATACAGCTCATTATTTGTTTGCTTTGTGGCATTACCACCACCAACAACAACAACGCTTCTAGGCTGCTGCCAAATCTTCTTCCTGTGAAAACGAGCACATTAAACAAGAATGAAAGGGTAGAATCAGATTAAGTAAATCCTCTTAGAAACAACACACCCCTCAAACACACTCTTCGCTTTTATCGCCTGCGTTCCCCCTTTTCTCCCCACGTTATATCTCTCTCGCTCGTATTACTCATACGTTCGTCGCGATAAATCAAGCTGTTTGAGGTGGATCAAGTGCAGGTGGTTGGAGAGGTGATGTTGAGAAGAAAAAAAAAAAGAATCCCAACTATCATATTTAATCCATGGTAATCACATCTGGCCTTAATCACCAATTCATAATGGAATTTATAATGGAATGATTTCAATTACCTACCACCACCGGCACCATCGAGTTCTGCAATTAAATTAGAACAATGCAATTGTATGTCTTTGTCAAATCTCCATATGTTTGTGGTTTTGAAGTCCGGTTCCCGTTTTGTTTGTGGAACTTCTGAAGGATAAGTTTGGACTAAGCATTGCAGAAAAGAAAGACAGTTTATTATAAAAACCACAAAAAAAGATAAGGAAAACCTTGAGCCGATCATGTGGGGGTTGGGGGTGGTAAAGGGAAAAAAAAAAAAAGAAATATCTAGCATTAGTGAGGAATGGTGGGTTAAATCACTTACTGAAGATTTTTAATGACATTTCAGTGTTCCTGGTATAATTACTCTTCATCCGAGATGGGCCGTAATGCTGTTGGACAGTCGCGGTTCAGGCTCGCTAGCTCGCTTCATTAGCGTGTCATTCCTATTTCACATCAGAGGCTTTAATTGTAATGCTGAATATGCACAGCTCTCCACAGAAGCCTAATCAAAGTGGATCCACTTGTATTATTAATATCAGAAATCAGCCCGCTTGCTATTTTTTTATAAATAAAAGAATACAGACACATAAATCAGCTGTCATTTATTAGCATGGCCCTGGCATATCCGCCAGACATGCAAGAAGAGCAACCCCACCCCATCTCCGTGCCTCCCTGCATCACTCATCAAGATTTAAAAAGAATAAAAAGACAGAGAAGAGAGGAGAGGAAAGAACTGCATTAAATATACATACTAATTCTGCCTGGAAGTAATCAGATTACAAAGCAGGTGAGACTGGGTGCAAAAAAAATTTGGACTACTGGCAATAACGAGGGGACGGAGAGTTTCGCTGTGAGAAAAGACGGAAGGATGGATGGATGGATGGATGGATGGACAGAGACAAAGACGAGATGACGGATTAAGGATTTGCACTGAGAAGCAAAAGGCGAGTGTCTTTGAGGACGGCTGGATGAAGAGCGAGAGGAGCGAGTGTGGCTGTGTGCAGGTTGTGCTGACCAACCAGAAAAAGCAGCTGTGTTTTGATTCCTGTGGCAGCGAGAGTCAAAGTGCTTCGAAGTGCTAATCCACATCTGTGCAGAGCTTTGGTGCTGATGCAGACTTGTCCCGTCCCGGGAAATAAACACTGGGGCTTTGGACAAATTAATGCACACTTTCAAAAATGTCATTTATTTATTGTATTTTAAACAAATTTGTTTGTTTTGATGTACGAGTAACTGTAGGTACTTTAGTCCAGTGGTTTCCAGACTCTCCAAAGGGTCATGTGAACAAACTGAGGGCGTCATCATATTGAGTAGGAAACTGTATCATCATTTCCTGGAAAGTGTTTCAAAATCTTGCTTCAGTCGACTTTTAATCGCTTGCAGAAAAGCTCCGTAGCTGTTGTGTCATTCTCCGAGCTCTATATGTGGGACTGTGTCACACACATTTTAGAAACGTGAGACAAAACATCATCAACAAGTTGCTCGTTTTTTTGCAGCCTCACCATTAAAAAAACAACGAACAAAAAACAAACCTGCGTTGGAACACGTGCTGTCTAATTTGTTTGAAATAATCCGTTTTGGTGAATATTTAAAATGCTTTTGTTTGTCAGCTTAACCCAGCGGCAGACAGCAAAAGTATGTGCCACAAGCCAACACTGTCACACTTAATGCTGGGAAACATGAAACGTTATGACAGCTTCAGGTGGATGAGACAGATTATCAATTATTAATTAGACATTAATGGGGAGACAGACATTAATTAGACATTAATGTGGAGACTCCTCATACTGAGTCTACCCTCACCTTCTCCCAGTCACATACTTCCTCTCTATTTCTAACTATAGCTTGGCCCTCTGTGTGTGTGTGTGTGTGTGTGTGTGCGTGTGTGTGTGTGTGTGTGTGTGTGTGCGCCCACACCCCTCCCAACCACTGCGTGTTCTCTCTCCTCTGTGTATATAGAGGCAGATGTGAGCTACACTGCTATTTAGACTTAACATTTTTAATTTTGTTTCAGCAAGGTGCATTTTGGGATGATTCCATTTTCGCTCCGTGTCTTGTAAAACTAAATCAAACACCACGCGGATATTTCAAACATTTAAAGCTGGCAAAGTCTCGCTGGTTACACACTGCGACGCTGGTTGTTGTTCTGTTCTCGAAGTAATGTGTTTTCTGGTGCAAACAGGACACTGCCGAACATCGGAGCAGTGTCAACATGTAATTCGGTGCTGCTTTGAGAGGTGGGTTGTGTAAACTGCACATTCGTGGGCTGACGAAAAGCCTTTACAAACAGAGAAAGACAGAAAGGGAAGAACGGTACTGTACTGTAAGCAGAAACTAAATTACTTCCCGGTGTACTGTACAATCCTGGGAGAAGGCGGGTGGGGGGTGACAGTGGCAGTGGGGGGCAGTGTTCATGTACAGGTCAGCTCCATTACCTGGGTCCAGCATGTCTCGCTCACATCCTCGACATACATATATAACCCCAGCGTGATGATATTCTCTCCCAATCTCGCTATTTTCCATTCCAAACCTCTTTGATCTGTGATTTGCATTTTAGCGCCCACGGGGTGAAAATTATTTGGATGAGATTTCTCTCTCTCTCTCTCTGTCGTTGGCTTCTTTTCTGCATCTTCTCGCTCACCCATTCACCGTACCTGGGGCTTGTAAACTCATCCTCCCCCTCCGCCTCCCTCGCTCCCTCCCTCGCTCCCTGACTCCCTCTTTCCCCGGCTCCCTCCGTCCCTCCTTCCCCACCTCGGCGCTGCTCAGGATCTCTGTTCAATATCAACTGTGCCCCAGAACGAAACAAACAAATTAGCTGAGAGGAGGAGCACGTTTCAGTCCTGGCTCCTCACCTGGGTGGGATCCTTGGGGTGAGTGGGAGCAGCCTCGAACCCACATCCCCAACAGTTTGAGTGAGGCTGTGGAGACAGGTGGGATGAGGTTCTGCAGACATACACACAGACAAAGTAAATTTATTAATGTACCCTGAGATTTTTTTGTTTCATTTTTGTGCTAACTTTAAGTTACCACTTACAGTAACTTACTGTAATGTAGTTTAGGGTAGTTTAATACTGTAATTATGCAATCTGCTCAAATATAATAAATGATGCTACTTTTTTACCAAGCCATTCACCCATTCAACCATTCACACATGCACTGACGACTGCAGCATCTATGCTAAACTGGTCTGGCCACCAAACAACTTCAGGTTCAGTGTCAAACCGCCGAGCCTGTGATGTGTGGATGGCCTGAACCTTTTCTCCTTTAACATACACAAAACGGAAATAAATTGCATATGATGTCCCAGACAGACATGCACATTACAGTAACCAGCTGTAAGTATGATTTATGATTATTCGTTTGGCATGTTGTGGTGTTTAAATGTAAGATAACAGTGTGCTTTCTGTAAGGACACAATTTCAGTTACTTATGACCTGATTTCCATTCAATGTTACAACATTTCAGAGTAGCAAATGTTACTTTTTACTTCATAAAAGATAATGTATTTGAAAGCTACACTTATTAACAATATTAAAAGCCTTTGGGAGGCTATTGAAAGATGTTCTCATTTGATTTTCTAAAAGATGAAACAACCTTGAATCTTATTTCCATATATTAAATGTGAAGCTTTTTTGTGCATAATTGTTAGCACAGATTAAGTAAATAGCATGTAAAGTATTAATTACTCACTTTTTCATGTGCTGTACGTAGATTTTACATTCTAACAGACAAGCTTGTGCCTTGTGTTAAGCCAAGACAACCAGCTGACTTACAACAACTGAAGATCTGGTCATAAAGAACATGAAGGCACTAAAATACCCTCTAGTGCCGTTTTGTTGATCGATAACTTTTATTAAACTAACAGACGTGTAGACGTGTACAGAAGCCTAAACACTGAGCCTCAATAGTGACACACGTGATTTTTTTTGGCAGACTAGTTTTATTCCTGTCAAAACCTCTGCATCGCTATAACTTCCTGTAACCTGCAGCAGAATTGCCCCGTGTTTGTGGACACGCAGGATTATCGCCGCCCCCCCCTACAACCAGACATCCGTCACAGCACATCTGCTTCCAGCCTGCTGCCCATTTGATGTTTTTAAACAATTTATATTTGTTATCATATCAAAGAGGAGGCGTGCGGCTCTCAAACGCGTGAGGCGCACACTCTCCGCCGAAGGTCCCTCTCAGCCAGCCACGCCGCATCCCTTATTCCATTTTATCTTTCTTGGCTTTTGACTAATGTCAGTAACAGCTACCGGTAATAAAATGCTTGTTAGAGTTTGTGCCGTTGCCTCGGAGCGCCAGCTTTGATACATTGTCAGGCCATTTGCCAGTGTTTCCTGATTACCTCGCCAGCGACTGCATGTTTATTGATTGGGAGTTAATAAAGCGAGGGCCTCCGCTTATTTCGCCCTGGCTTCCTTTTGCAAAAAGGTGAAGCTTCCTTTGATGTGGAAGTGATAGATTGTCAGGCAACACAAACGCGTGTGTTGTAATGTCAGCTTTGCTCCCAGCGGCCTTTATGCGCGGCGTGTGTGGCGCGGTGTGCCCGCGTGCTGTGGTTTTTCGCTTTGACTCTCATTGTCAATGTTGGGAATAAATTAAAGGCGCAAGGAAAAGGGAAACAAATGGCGCCATTTACTTGCGCTACCTGCACGGTCTAGGTGACTTCATTTTGCCGTCTGTAATGCTGACATCTGATTCTACGACGCATCTTTGCATCCGCCTGCCTTTATGTGTTAGTGCTTTCATGTCTTTGCTGCATGTGTAGGATTGTCCCCGTGAGCCTGTCATCTCTGGATCTGTTTATCTGCTGCCTTCTGTGTCCCCACCCTCACGCTTCCTCTACTTTCTCTCCCCATGACAGTCGCATAAGGCCGTTCCCTCCCTGCCTTTTGTCTACAGGCTCTCACGCTTCTTCCGTTGCTGTTTATCCTGCTCCTTGTCCAGGTGGATGATTTTCTGTCTTTGTCCCCCCCCCGCCCCCCGCCCCCCGCCCGTCCCGTGCAAACTCCACTGAGGCAGCAGTCGTGCCAAATCAAAATAACCTCTTTTAAAATTCAGTCAACATTACCCCTACAAACAGCAAACGGCCTGCTTGTTGGCTATTCATGTATTCCGGTGGACGTCGTATCGCGGCGGAGGTGCATTCGAAGCACGATTGAGCCCAACGTGGCAATTCCACCAACACTTGATGTATTCATTCATAGTCACTAGTAAACTCTGTTTGTTTGCAGATAACCAGCATGTTTACCAGGGGCTGGATGGACAGGAGAGCTGACAGACACATGCAGATCAGTGTCTTATCGGACGAGTGCTGGCCCTGCACCTGCTTGGCCATGTAACTGTGCAAGGTCCCCAGTGGAACGCGAGCCCCTGGAAGACGACAAGGATCTTTTCTCTCGTTCCGTCTGCCTCGCTTGTATTTCTGAATGCAGTGCTGCAACAAACACACATGTGCTTGGCCTAACATCGCCCGCCCCCCTCCTTCATTGCTCCCCCTTCCTTTCCCTCCCTCCGTTCTCCCAGTATTTACATGCTTGTTTGGTGTCACATTCTTGGGGTCAAACCAAAGTGCTGTAGCCTCAGGCTGGCTCCCAGGCTTGTGTATCATTGTGTTTACTGATCACTTTCACTGCCTATCACAGCCCAGCCCTTTTCCCGACGTACTCATTTTTTTTTCCTTTTTATTCGTTATGATAAAATACCCAGCAGTGCTCGTGCAGCCAGCTTGATCTGTAATAATATGTAAATAGAGAGTACGAGGGGTTTCGTTGGCTGCTGTCTTCTTCCTCTGCCTCTTACACTTCCTGGAGTTTCTCCCCCTCCACGAGTCTCTCCCCCGCTCCCTCAGATTCCACCGCTCTCTTCCTTGGAACCGTCCCAAAATCTCATCATGTCAAAATGTATTATGAACATCAAAACATTTCTGTTTACAACATCGCAGCCGTGTCAATTAAATCTGATAAATTATTCAAACATTTATCTTCCCCCACCATGCCTGGGGAATTTTTAATCAAGTTTCCTATTTGCTTTAATTTAGCACTGTCAAGTGTGCATTTGTGTAAAATCCCTAGTATCATTAAAGATTTATCAATTGGAAATCTGTTTGGGTTGATTTTACTGTTAATTGGCTAGGAAGCATGCTGTGGCTTTACACTCGTCTGCAACAAGTGCCTCCGAGTTGGGCTGGAGCTACTGAGAAACCGACGTCAGCATTGCACCGGCTCCATTTACAGTCCAAGCTACAGCTGCTGCAGTGAAATGGAATTTATGCACATTACATTTTATGAATGCCTGGTTTTACTTGGAGTGGGGATACAGTTCAAATTATCAGCAAAATGAACACATTAAAGTTTATAATTATTTTTTAGTGTCCCATAAAGACTGAAATTTAGCATTTTTGCCCGTCTGGTTCCTCAGTAATTTCACCCTTGTGCATCTTGCTAATCCTTCTATTATTTCTCCACCTGCCGCTCCTCACCTGCCCACTAGTTGCTCCAGGTTTCCGTGTTCTACTCAATCACCAGACAGTTTAGGACCAGTTTTCTGGCCTTTTCGAGAAGCTCAGTGTATAATGTGAAATGTCACTTATGTACTTGTTATACAATGTAGTATTAACACTAGTATAAAATCAGATGTAAAAAATACGGATAATTTATATTTATATAGCCACTAAGTTGTAAATTATATACACATAAAAATGCTTTTACTTTGTCATTTTAAGCTAGAGTTACACCAACTTCAACCAGGAAAGCGAAATCAGCCATAGCAGCAAAATCAAAGTAACATTTAAGAATACATCAGCTGGTATAATAGCATGGTAAGCCAGGCCAGATGGCAACCACATGTCTGTCTGAGGCCTCTGCGAGGTTAGGCTGAGGTCAAAGAGCAGATCTGTAATCCTCACGCATCCCCACTCCCAGTCTCTCTACTTTATCGCTCAATTGCTTTCACGTCTATTTCTTTTCTTTTTTTTATGTCATTTGCACATTTTTCTACCTTTTTCTCTCTTTGCAAAAAAAGTTACATTTCTCTTAGCAACAGATTGAACGGCAACACTGCGAGCGTTTCACGTTCTATTGTCCTCTTTACGTTTGAGCTTCGGTGCAGTTTTTTCCCACTGTTTTGGGGCATGTTTGAAGCATTTTTGAAGCCATATCAGAGATGGCATGTTTTCTGCATATTTTCAAACACTTTCCTTTTGTAATGCAAATGGATGTGACTCTGTCAATAAGTAGAAAGGCAGGCGCACGCTGAACGGATAGCCTGAAACTTAGGTGCTGCAGAGTTTTGACTGCTGTGAAGGATTGTAATGTTAACTGATTGTGATGGGGGGTTGTTTTAGGGCTTCACTGACTCAACTCAACCACACTCACACATGATTTACAAATAGGCACGCGCACACACACACGCACACACACACACATCTTGTGGCTTCTCACGTTTGTGCCTCGCTGCTCCCCGTCAGAACTCAACCCCCCGACATACACACACGCCTGCTTCCAGGCCTCCCCACAGCCCAAAGAACCTGCAGCACATCTGTCTAAACTGCATCTCCTCCTCCTCCTGCCTCCTACTACTCCTGCTCCCGCTCTGCTCCTCTAACCGTGGCCAGGTGTTTGCCCAGAGCCACACAGCTCTTCATCTCCAGGCCGCCAGACCGACGCTGATGTAATTGCTCTCTCTGCTGATCCATGAAAACAGAGAGAAAGGCGAGGGAGAAAGGGGGGAAAAGTAGAGGAAGACGGGGCGAGACAGTCTGTGTTGTAAATTCAGAACGAGGGCTGGGATTATGTGACAGGGAAGTGTGGGTGGCAAGGAAGGACGTGAGTGTGACTATTTTATAGAGGGTGGAGTGTGAGGCTGTCTGCGTGTGTTTATGAGAAGGTCAGGGATAACTTGGGTGAAATGTGCGTACAAGTTGTAACAGTTCCTCTTTGCGTGTGTGTGTGTGTGTGCGTGTTTCCAGGTGTGTATGGAGCTGTTTGCACACATGACCCCTCCCAGGAGAGACAAAGCGTCTCCAAAGTGGGGCTGTGGTGTGGCTTCAGTGGTCGTGTTGTGAGGGCAATATCAATTAATGTATTCATGATATTTATATATTTAAATATATTTATAAGGGGTTAAACCCACGGGGGGAGGTGGCTTTCCAATTTTCTAATGACATGCAAATGGGGTGTAATGTTTTGTTCTGTGTACAGCTCTGTTTTAGAGAGTTGGCCTAAAAAAATGGGAGACATCACATCAGTGAAGTTTGACCATTTCAATTTCAAACACTTACATGTTTTATTTACATTTTAGATATTTAATGTCACGCTCTCATCCATTTAAACTTTAAATTTTGTAAGAGCTCTAATCAGCTGCATTACATGCAGTAATCAAGAATTACAAGGCTGTCCTGGCAATATATTTAACAAATTATGTGTCTTTGGAATGATCATGTATCATTGAAAAGCTCCAAGGCTCAATATGATTCACTTCATCCAAATGATATGAATACTAAAATTAAACGACAACACTATATTTAAATTCTTGCCTATCGCTAAGTATTACACACAGGTGTGTTAATAATACAGCTGCTGTAGCGCATCACTTAAATTGTCCAAATTTCTGCTCGGCAAAAGAACTAATTAATCAAGTGTATCCTATTTGTTCCAGCGTGAAACAAACAACAACATTAATTTAATAGTCAGAGACTGTGACACTTAGCAGAGATCCCCTGGAGTTTTGAATGAAGTGTAAGATTAATGTTTCCCCCCATGTGGATAACCTACGGCACGATGATGAGACGATACTGTATCAAATTAGGGAATCAGAGGGAAAAAGTCTCCCGCTGCTGAAAGTCTAATTATTGCAAACACAATAAACAGGTTGATTGTTTTTAATGTCTGCTATTGTAGGTTGCCCCCACTATTCCTGGAGCTTGAAAGCATGTGTTTTCTTTTTATCACAAGAATACATTTACAATCTTTTTGTGTGGTTGTTTTAATATTTCCAAAGTTTCTTGACCCTTTACGTTTATTTAAGTTTACTTAGAGTGAGTATATGATCTCATAAATGCTTATTAATGGGGTCAAATTTAAATATATTCTGAGCATTTTAAAGAAATTATGCTAAGTAAGTTAGAAGTTAAATAAATGATCAGCATCGCACGCATGACACCACACATTAAGCTGCGACTAGCAACGACAGGTTTTCAACTTCCTTCCAATGGCGTTAGTTTAGAGTCTTTTACACTTCCTTCTGACTTACCTACTTACCGACTTATGTCATCTGCCTCCTCCAGATGACATCACTCAATGGAGTTGAGTTGAAGCAGGTTGACCGTGATTATAAACTCCATAGTATAACGAGATGACATAATCTGATCCAAGGTTCCTCCAAGTGATGTCATCTGGAGGCATTGTTCAGCTAGAAGTAGAGAGATATTTTAATACAGGAAAGGCCGAGGGACATTTAATGAAAATTACAGATGTTCTGTCCAACAAATATTTTCTCCAGTTTCTCCCAAAGTTTTACACTTTACTCTAAAATCAAATGTGGTTAGGAGTCGGTGGAATGGAGGACATCCTCACATATGTATATACCAAAGTGGACAAAAAAGTTTATACTTGGAATTTTTTACTTCCAAGAAAAATTACTGCAATGAATGGATTTAATAAACGCACTGACCATCTCAGTGCTGATGTCAGATTGTGGAAAAGCATGTGACTTGAACATCACCCTGTAGCTGCCAAATGTGTTTTATAGCTCTTACTTTTAACGTACTGTAATATTTGAGGAGCTTTTATGCATTTTAGCTTTTGAGTCGTGCTGAAAGAAAACACTGATTAATACATGCTGCTCACTCTCCACAGATGGTTGATTTCTTTTACACCAGCAAGAAGATAAATAAAATAATAATTTAAAAAAATCTTCACGGAAGCAGCGTAAGAAAATATTTATCTTGCAACAAATTGATTCTTGACATTAATTCATGTCTTCCCTCCTGAAGTGTGCTCATGATTTAAGCCTGCCCCCATTGTATGACCAACTTTAATTAATTAATGTCATTACTATCAATGTGGTCCAGCTGATTGGTTGGTTCATCATTTACTGTACTCTCTCCTGAAATCTCGTCCTCTCCAGCAAAGCTGACATTTGGAGAATTCTTGATTAACATAATTAGACAACTTTGATGGGAGATTTACAAAATCCCCCTTTTTTTCCTCGCCCTGACTTGTTTCCATGCACGTCTCGCAATCTTCATGTTAATACTGTGAGTCCGTGGATTAGATGTGACATTTATAAGGACACTTTTACCCAAAAGTTATTTAGAAAATATCTTTAACACACAAAGGTTAAACGCATCATAGTGTTTATTGAATATACTTCATCACTGGCACACATTCTGACCCTTTTTCACGTTTGTTTATATAAAAACAAAAGCTGAAAAGAAAGAAAGAGGAGAAAAAAGAGACATAGATAGACTCTGGCGTGATCTTATTTCTCTATGAAGGAGACCACGAAGAGCTCCAGCGGTTTATTGATTTTCAGAACAGCTCTGCTCTCATTGTTATCCCAGGGTGCTGAGCACTGTTCATTGGACACACACAGCACCTCGGGCTGTGATCCCTGCCTGAAAAACCCCAGCCCTCACAACAGGCCCCTTCCCGTAGCACATAACCCAGCACTCCATTCATGCCCATTCATGCCTCCAACTCAATAGCCTCCACTGAGGAGGTAGCAGCGTATGGGGATTCAGGGCAGCGAGGCTCAATTCTCACATCTTCACACACATCTGATGTCCATTGTCTGAGCGCAGTGGCACATAGGGAATATAGCGATTTTTCCAGATGGGAGAATTAGTATGAGATTCCACTGCGTCACGTCGAGCGGGGGTGTGTTGTGCTTTGGTGGAGGTGAAAGGTTCAGATCAGCCGGACAAATCCATTTGTTTCAGTTTTCCAGACTCTCGCCACAGCTGCTGAGGAGGTTACGTTAGTTTGGTTAAGCAGTTACTCTGACGTTTAGCATGTGTACCCAGCATGCATCAGGGGCACGCTAACAGGAAAAACAAGCAAAGTCACATTGCACGTTCACTTTTCCTTTTGCTTGTCATGCATGAGTCAAGAAAGGAAAAATAACAAATCACAGCGATTTCTTCACTGTCCACTAAAGCCGACTATTCAAGCAAGGCCATCTGAGCGCCATTGTGCAGTGATGTCATGGCTGCTGCTCACCTTTAACTAGGGTTTGTCTTTAATTATTGTCAGGGAGGAACAAGCAGCCCAGCTCATCAACTGGATAAATATTTGACCGCTGTTCCATAAATTGGCATTGGGGGTTTATTTTAACGATGCATTCTGTCCAAGCCAGACATCATGCACCGAGTGATGCGCAGTGAATTGGCTCTCTGCAGGTAACCGCAGCTCATCTCGGCATGAGGTAAATTAAAACTCACATTTCTGTCCAGGAAATGAGAGATTTCATACACTTCCTGAATTTGTCTTATTTAATTATAACCTATGTCAAAGCCTAATCTAGGAAGCTTAGGCAGGGCAACCAATTAATCAAGGAATAGGTATGTTTGTGGACTGTGGAAGAGCATGCAGAGAAGTGTGTGTGCGAAAGAGACAAAGAGAGTTATTGCACGAATATGGGAGAATATTTGTTCTTTGTTTGCGCATCGTTTGTGTGTTTGGCTGCATGCACGCACTTATGGGTAAAGTTTCATTTTCCTCAACCCGGGGGGGACGGGTCGCTAAAAGGACTCAGGGGTACCTGCTGGCACCATGTGCGAACGCTCCAAGCACGACACACAGGCTACGTGGCATCACACCTTAACAAAGCAGAATCCCACTGTGATTTTAGCCAGTGCTGCTTTAGCTTGGCTTATGCTTTATGCCAAGCGCAAATCTGTGGAGGATCATAGAAATCCAAACAGTCTAAGATTTTTGATTAACATTTCATGCTGGACAACAAAGGCAGCGGAAGGACAAAGACAACAGATGACTTTAAGGAGTAAAACTTTATCAAATAATTTACTCTTTACATTTTGGTTTCGAGTACACACAGAAATTACACAAAGCTGCTAATCCTAACTCATAATTTCACTGATGTTGAGGGTGTGCCTGCAAGTTCAGATCACATAAGCAGCTGCAAACCACCTCTGTCATGAAGCTATCATTTAACAATGCATAAGTTGTCATAATACAATCCACGCCTCTGTAAGCCTGAGTGACATCTCTGTAATGTAAAGCAGCATATTGTGACCCACTCCCATCGTGTAAACCGTCACCATGGAGATGTGTTTGTTTCATGCATTATGGTGCTATAAAAAAATGAAGAGGAGGCTAATAAGCAGCTATGGCGCTGGCACGCATGTGAGGGTGTGTGTGAGGATTTATGTGCTTCGTGTCAAGCGGTCTCTAAGTTTTAATCCAGATTCCACCTTTCTTCGGTTTCCATGTAGCATCAAAACATCAGCATATGGGCAGAGCCAGAATGATGGATCAAACACAGTTGCTGTCTCTCTGCTTTTGGATGATTGTCAATAAAGTTAAACTAATCGCAGATGGACGTCAACTTTGATCTCAGAGTTTCCCAGGAGCAAGTTTTGAATGCGGTGAAAAGCTGTGGCACAGGCATCTTCTTAACATATAGATTTCGCGCTGTCTGGCCCAAGTTACTTTGAAAAGCTGCTGAGTGAGCTCTCGTTTTTAACATCAGTATTAATCGTCAATCACCTGCTGTTCTCTTTATTTATTCGAGGGATACATATTTATGAAGCCTGGTGCTCTTGTGTGAACATGTGCAACTGGTTATGTGTGCTCCTCTCACTCCAAACTTGGAGTCCAGATGTCCAGCTCTACAAAAGTCAGCTATTATTCCACTGCCAGCAGTCTTGTCGCTTAAGAATTAAGGTGTTTGTTTGCAATGAAAAAATAATCAGTTGCAGTAACAGGCCTTGTTCTGATTACAGAGGGATGTTTCTTTAATGAGCTCACAAATTCATGCCCTATTCATCTCTAATCCCCATCCAGACATAATGGTTCAGACTGACAAACATAAAGTGGGCTTTCTTTGACAGCTGGACCAATAAAAGCTTGAATGTTTTGATCAGACAGCCTCAAACAATCCTTTACGTGGAAAAAAAAGAACTTACCATAATGCCATTAATCATGCGAGGATGTCAAGGTTCAGCTGGTGTCACGGTCAGCTTGAAAAAAATGTGCCTTTTAACTTCTACTCATTCTGCATGGACTTGTGTGTGAAATCTTTGAAGATTTGATCAGGTACAGGTGCTGGTGCTTGCTGTTCAAAGCGACACCTCAACTTTTTCGCCTAGCCATTAAAGTGGACACAAAGGCCAACGCGGGCCAACTTCTGCATGTCTATTAGAATCGCGGTCGGCTGAGGAATAAGCTCATTAGGGAAAATTACAGATGTTCTGTCCTACAGATATTTCCTCCAGTTCGGCCCAGTTTCTCCCAAAGTTTTACACTTTACTCTATAAAATCAAATGTGGTTAGGAAGAGGTTCAGTGGCGGGCACCCTCACAGCTAATGATACGGGTGTACCAGCCATGACATCATGCAGCCATGCAATTATTATTCACTTTTTTGCAAGTTAGATAAGAAGCTCAAAACGATTTAACTTTATTTAAAATAAATAAATATAATATTATATTACCTTAAAAATCAGAAAAAGCTCTGTACAAAAGTACTACTACGCTCAACAATGCTCTTCACTTTTTAGTCATTATCAATTTACAATTTTAGCAATCTCAGCAGTTTGTAATTCCAGCAGAAATTGCTGGATCTCTCTGATTGGTTAGAAGGGTGAGCCTTACTACAAAACTCCTGAGCCAATATCTCAGTGCTGCAAGTGCTGTTCACTGAGTCTGGGTTTTGGGGGGAGTCAGGACCACGTTCACCATATTTCACCAAGTTCTGAAATATATTTCTTATTTAAAAAAAGTAGTTTACTATTGCACCCCAGCTATAAATTCTATTCATTTACAAAATGTGACTGACACAAGCAGTGAAGACTGAAACTTCTTGGCCCACTGCAGTGTGGGAGAAAGAAGCCACGGAGGCTGTGAGGATGTGCATGTGTTTGTGCGTGTACCAGGGAACACCAGACCCTGAGATGCGTGTTTGTTTAGAGCCAGATTCCCTCCTTCCCAAGCAAAGCAGGATTAGGCTTGTCGGCAGCGTGCGCTTCTGTTCGCCACTACACACTCCAGCAATCAGGCAGGCTGCCAAACAAACAGATGAAGTCAACAGAGAGACGTTTCCTTGTGTCTTCTGAGACAGATGCAACAGATGCAACACTGACACCGACGCTTGACACAGTGTGACACAGTGTGACAGCCTACTGTGTCTACACAGTCGGCTCCACTTTGACTTTTTTTCAACGGAGGGGGGGGGCGAGTCGGGGGTGACACTGCGCACATGATCACACACAAGATAATGTTTGTCAGCAGCAACAGCAGTGTCACCATGAAAGAGAGACAAAGACAGACAACGGGGGTTGATTTCACGGTGCAGTCATGTAGCGTGTACAGTCCTCTAAAGATTTCCATATGTGGGGGGAACCTCGCAGTCAGTCTTTTGAGGTGCAGGCTTTGAATTGCTCTCTGCGCGATTCAATCTTTGGGGTGAACTGTGCTCATTACACACTGCAAGGTCAAAATCTCATTACTTAAATGCAATTTTATCCGTGATTTTTCCTTACAGGCCTCATCTCTCAAAAAGTAGCTCCGCATTGCCACCCAGAAAGTCAGAGTGCGAGCATTGCATGCTGGTTAACAGAGTTCTTGGCTTTGAGCAGTTGGAGTGAATGGAGTGAGGGAGTATCTGTATCTAGGTAATTACAGTCTGAGGGGGCACAGAGGTCCACTGTGATTACACATCAGCCCTGTAATAGATTCAACACTTATAGACGGAGGGAGCTGCATTCCTTACTTTCCCACCGCAAAGGCAGCGGACGGCTGGGCGAGAGCAGGCAAGGTGGGGCGGGGTAGGTAGGTATATCTGCAAGATGGATTACGTGGGGTTTGCCGAGTTCAACATTGACACAGATTCATCGTAAATCATTATGCCGGGGACCCAGAGTGATTTCTGCATTAGGAGCAGAAAATGGAGTTCATCCAGTCAATGAGGGAGGGCATATTTCACATCAATCACCTCCACACTCTCATGTTACCGAGGCTTAAATCTCACTTATAGTGTTACCAATAAGGTTCAGTGGCTATGATGGCAATCAGCAAGACGCCGCACTAACAATATCCTACTGACTACACAGAGGACACAGCATGGGTCTCAGATGCCATTTATTCAAAGTGAATTATATATGAATTGAAATAGAAAAAAGTAACAGATGATGTTGGCACTAAAGAGCTTGTTGAGATTGTAATTCTGCGGCATATTTATAGTTTTCACAAACTTTTAACTCATGTTGGCTAACTTTCCAGCTGACTTACACAGGAAGTTTGCTCATTTTCTTTCTTTGTAGGAGGGAAACTTGACCAGGTGCTGGGTTCAGATACTGGGAAGCAGCTTTGCACCAAATGCGTTTTCTTTATAAAGCACGTTGCATGAGCTATGTGTGTATAAATGTGCAAAAAAAAAAACCAAAAACATTATCAAATAAAGAATATTTTTAAATTAAGGCTAGAAACTTGATGATCATTTCTTAGTCTGACAGATGTTAAGACAATACATGGTGCAGACACAACTTACTGTTGCCTTTAGTACTAAATACATAGCAGAATTGTCACCTTTCTCACAATTTCAACCTACAAACTGAGAAAGAAACCTTGTAAAAGTAGATTTTATGGCAGAGTCACTGTATTGGATTTCCATAAACTGCACGGGTGCTTATAATGTTATTCCTGATGAACCGGTATATAAGTCACACTAATAAAACTCATAAACATAATGAAGTAACAAGCTTTGTTGTTTAAACGTCAAAAAGAACACACACATTAGAATTAGCCTGTAGAAGCACGACATAGAAATATAAATTACACTTCTGACTCATTTCTAAATTGATGACGCATTTGACGCATTTTTAACTTTAGTCTGTCACTTGGTGAAAACTTTCCTATATTTCATTAGGTATAAAATTCTGGAAACTAATATTTAAAATTGGAGAGAAATGAAAACATCCCGACGCAACCCGGAAGCTTGTGACCATCCTTTGGCACGTGATAGCAATCAACCATCTCCATGGCAACTAAAGCAATTAAACAGCTGCAGGGAAAAAGCAACAGCGGAAACAATTAAATTTTCGCTGGCGAAAAAAGCCGAATTTAAACGAATAAAGCTTCACGTTAAACGCATTAAATACGTCAATATATATTTAGCGACGTTTTTTTTACATTTTGCGACATTAAATGATAAATAAATAGCAAATAAAAGCTGCGTCATGTTTTACATTTTTGTCTTTGCAAACTTGAATTCGTTAAGTCTTTGCCTTTAAACTTTGCCACCGAGGGAAACAATAAACCGAGCGAAGAGAAGCTGCTTCTCTGCAGGAATCCGGATATGATGAAAAACTTTCAGACCAACTTTCCTCAGAAAAGCGCCGCCACTGAGCGTCGGGGGCTGTCGCGAGACTTATTTGTTTTGTTCTATTTCTTTCTTTTTTTTTAATGCGTCAACAACGTCTGGACGGACGGACGGACGGACGGACGAAAGACACGAATTTGCTTCAGCACTTTTGGACGCGGGTTAACTTTTTCCCTCTCACTTCCTCCTTTTTTTTCTCCCTCCTTACGACAGAAAAAAAAAAAGTTGGAGGAAGGAAGGATGAGAACAAGTCCGAGTTGAAGCGAAACAGTTGTCATGTTTGAAAGGTAAGTTAGTCCGTTTTAGCCGGAGTCGTCGTTCGTTTTTTGGACAGTAAACAGAAAGTGTGTGTGAACAAACGAGCTGCACATGGAGCCTGTTCGCGGGCTCATGTGAAACGAAAGAGAGACACAGAAAAGGGAAATTTCCAGCAAACTTTCCCCGCGGCTCGACGTCACTTTCTCGGTGCGCGAACGAGCAAAACGAGCGTTTTCGCTTGGTGACTAATTGACTCGCACGGCGGTGATTTGTGTCTCCGCTTTTGTGTCGTTTTCCGCAGCGCTGACGGCTGAGCAAAGGGAGGAACCTCTTCTGCTGCGTGTGTCCCAAGAAGACGCCTGTCTCATGTCCAAGGAGACCGACCTTCCTCCGGATGGGCCGACAGGGCCGACGAAGGGCCCTCAGCGAGAGACAAGTCCCCTGTTGTCAGCCTCACCAGGTAGGGGCTCCCATCAGCAGCATGGACAGTCAAGGTTCACTGGTGGGGACACACAGGATGTCCCACTGTGGACACATGTCCTCTGCATTGCTTCACATACAACAACACACGTTACCATTATTAGCACCTGGTGGGTTTAATATAAAAATGTGATCATTCATAAAAATGTCATGAACTGCTGATGTGTCATTAAGGGTTAGTAATGTGGTTAAAATCAGCTCCACCTTCACCAGCAGTGAGTTTTTTGCATTACTGCACATGTTTTACCATAATTACATGCATAGTTTTCTTATTTTTGTCCTTCACAGTAACATGTAGATACAGACAAAGTGGTGCTTGTAGTGGAGAATTTCTGCAGACCATTGGGTTTGTGCACTTGTGCCACCTCTGCACACAACGTGTCACGTTTTGCTGTGTAGCTGCAGACGTCCTCAGGGTGTCCATGCAGACTCTTGTCCTCCATAACGTTCCTAAGACCACCTGGATTAATGTTGTGGTTGTCGTACAAGTTGTACAAGTTCACTCCTGTGAGTTTTTCTTCCTGTCTGTGCTTCTAGTTTACCATCAATGACCACAAGCTTTAAATATAGTGTTTCATGAAGTCATGTTGCTTGTGCTTACTGTCAGTCACAAGAGAAACAGTGTTAAAAGCAAATATAGGAAAATGAGCCAATGAATGTATTAATAGATTACTGGTGCATATCAGCATTTATCAGTCTGCTTGGGACAATATCTTAAATTATATTCATGTGACTTTTAGTATACATCAGTATCTGCACCCCAGTGTTAAGCCTTGATAATGTTTTTGCTTTTTTCCTCTATAAAGTCTGAAGAAACGCCCTGGTGACTATTAACAGTAACCACAGCCAATTATAGTTTTTAATTAACTTTCTAGTTGCCCCTAAGATTATCACATGTAAAATAAGCTTACCCCCACACCCCCTTTTCATTTTTCTTCAAACAAGCAATGAACCGTTAACCATCCTATTTATACCAAGCATCATTATGGTACTGTCAAAAAATAGTAAAGTAGGACAAAGTAAGCAATCACTGGTACTGCTGGATTGCAGAATGGATTTTTGCTGGACCTTTAAAGGCGCTTGCAGCTAAGACTGGATTTTCCTTCTCCGGGGACTGTGGATGTACTGAGAATAGACCAATTTATTTCTAACTGTAATCACTAAATACTGCGATGCATCACACAGTACTGCTGCAAACGCAAGTGCTGCTACCATACATCAGCTCCAAGGTGAGATATGTGTCACATCTATCTAGAGCTGCTGGGCTGCACTCATCCGTTTCAGTTTCGTATCCATCACTACTTACAAACAAAGCGTTTCAGCATTGGAACAAATGCATCAAGCTTCGGTAAATGTTGTTACGTTTTGCTGAATCATTCTTCGCTGTTTTTATTGTTTTGTCATGGGGATCACAGCAAAAGATACAATATGTTACTGAGAAATTTGCAGGCTACGAGGAAAAGTGTGGGTTTTGCGCAGACATCTGGCATCGCCACAGTGAATAAACTTATTGTGGAGGGTTTACATAGTGAACAAAGCAGTAGTGTGTCTATGAGTATTGAGCTCAATAAGCCAGAAGACGCAGCTTAGAGAGATGAGTGAAACTGTCTCCCGTGCTCTTGCGCAGCTATCAGGCCTACAGTTTTTGCCCACATACTTTTTTTTTTTCAAATTTAGATGAATGCAGCCTTTATGGCAGTAAAGAGAAGCTTGGCAGGTAGAGCATACCCGGGAGCAGAAGGAGAGAAAATAAGATCCAGAGCTCTGGCAAGGCCTTCACCTGAACCGCCCCACTATGTTGTGCAACCATTTGCCAGCTGCCTGTGTTTTTTCTGGCAAAAACAGCCACACTGGCCTCTACACCTCTGGCTTGTGCAGCTGTCCCTGATATTTTGTCCATTGTGGCTGACCCTGCAGTAACGGTTTACATTTCCTTATGGAGAAACGGCTGTAATACATGTTAATTCAGAACAGTTGAGCTTGTAATAGGATAACATTACATTAAACAACTGAAGCGCTCTCTTTCTTGTGCAGCACAATAAACTGCTGCTTCCTTTAGTCATGTTTTACAGTAAATGCTTGTGACCCTAGATCCTTGTGACAGTGGATCATCGGGAAGAACTCCATCTCCCAGGGAGCCAGATACTGATGGACAAAGTCACGTGACGGAGGAGAAGCCTAATTATTGCGTGCCTGTAAGAAGTAAGTTTTCACAACCTGGGAAAGCGTAATTTTTATTAATAAGAATGAGCTGTTTAATTGAAGAGAATGAAAATGATTATCATAATTTGCTTGCATAATCACTGTACCATTATGGTTGAGGTAAACTGCAGCAGGTGTTTCGAAATGTTTTATTTAACATTAAAATTATTATAACACCCTAATTGTTCCTGAACAAGCTCCCAACTGTCAGATTGTACATGCAGATGGTTAGTCAAATAAAATATTAGCTTTAGTGTTTTCCATTAGTGTAAAAGAATTAGAAAAGATTGCATTGAGGTGGCAGGTGAGACGTAATGCTCCCCCATTCTGCCATAATGACCAAGACTTGACTGATGTCTGTGGACTGATGTCTCAGTCACCCAGGTCATTGAAGGCTGTCTCTCTAAAAGTATTAGAACAGCAAAGCCAATTCATTTGTTTTTGCTGTACACTAAATACATTTTGGTTTAAGATGTGAAGATGGATATGTGAAAAATGTTCAGAATTTCAGCTTGTTCAAGGGAATCTTCACCTAGAAATGTTACAACATAGCATATTTAGATGATGAGTTATATTATCAATAAAGATTAGTGACCCTGTTGCAGAAGCAACCATGCAAGCATGAACTGTTCTTAAAACTTTTACAAACTTTTGTGGCCCATCTCTCTACTGTTCAGCGAATTCGAACCATCCTTTGTGGTTCTTAATACTAGTGACTAGTTTGTATCTTGTTATCCTGCCTCTAAAATTCTTCTCATGACATGTTATTCATATAATGGATTGTGATACTTTGTACAGCGAAAATAGGTTTATTGGTCTTGCTGTTCCAATGTTTTTGGAGGGGACTGTAGATCTCCCAAAGGTCAATTGTTTGGTGGCGAGTGAACTTGCTCAATTGAATTTTATGTATGTGATTATGATTTTATGTATGTGAACAAGTATAGTTCCAACTTTACCCATTTCCCCATTTGTGCTGTTTCTTCCAACCTTCAGCCATGTGTTTTGGAACTAGGGAAATCCTGTTTGTGGTTCTGGCACTGTCTTAGTGCACTTAGTACAAAATACTTACCTATTGGGGCAAAACCGTGCCAGCTGCCTGAGGGATTTTTGTTGAACAGCGTTAAGTGTTATTCAGCTTTTAGTTACACAGTCAAATCATTGCAGCGACATATTGTTTCTACCAACAACCTATTATACCAGTTACATACACTAATCAGCCATGAACTTAAAACTCATGGTCTTAATAAAGTTAATGTTTTACTAAAGTAAAAGTACTAAGCAGCTTATAACATTGTACAAGTACAAAACTACTACACTGAGTTTTACTGGTATTTCAATAGTACTGATTATGATAATCATGGCAAAACAGTAAAGAATTTTAAAATTAGTGGTCAAAGATCTGTGTTGGTAAAGGTTGTCTATATTTTAGATTTTGAAATGGTTTTCATTAATAACTGCATTAATAATTAGTTTTTATAAGTTGGGAAACTGTGTGATCTCAAGTAAAGTCTGTTATTCACAATTAGCAAGTGGTCAATGGAAACCTTCTGATTGTGGGTTCTAGTGTTGATATATATGGTCTAGTCACAGCCATGAGAGCGTGCAGTTATCCCGGATGGTTAAATACAGCTTCTCTAATCCAGTTCTCCAGTGGTTTTGAAGAACATACACAAGTGCATAACCTGATCCAGGATTAGAACATCCAGCATAGAACATCTAGTTGATCTTGGGTCTGGTAAGCCACGCAGGAAGAACAGGGCCCACCTTATGCTATGAAAAGATCCAGTTTTGGTCAGTAAGTGACTTGATACTGAACAATGAATAGAGGTCACAAAAGAAATGGACTAAAAACAAGCGCGTGTTTTATTATTCCTAAGAAAAGTGAGATGTGTCAGCAAAGGCTAACAGCTGCCGATTGCTTCCATCCATGCAAGTGCCGAGCTATAATAAGGATTGTGACACAACAGTTCTTTTGTTTCTATGTTGTTAACGTTTCCAGGGTGCCTTTTCTGCCTTTTTTGGCATTAAGCTTAATGACTTGCCAGTGGCTTGTTTGCTGATATAGTGAGGAAAAAGTGATTCGGTTGAAAAAAGAAGGTTTTCTGTCAAGGGGTCTTTCTGGCTTGGCAGAAACTTGTGGAGGGACGCGTGTTTCTCTTTCATCTCCGCAGATAAGTCCCTGTGACAACAATTTAGCGTTGTAATTGATCCCCTCCAATATCCACACATGAACTCTCTGTCTCACACATACACACAGACATAGACATAGAGGGAATTTTAGAGTATGGAAGACATTAAATATTAAGTAGTTATGTCAAATAAAGACAAAACTCCACATTTGTTCTTTGAGTATCTTTGTAATGGCTTTATGTACCAGTGTCTGTTTGTGGTTAAATCAAAGTTGAAAATTCGTACATTTAGTGTGGGTAACCTATTTGTGTCATAGACTCTAGCAGTGTGGTTTGTGTATTGAGGTGACCAATCAGATTGCTCACTGGCAGGAGTAATTGAGAGGCCTCTTCACTGCAGAAACAGGAAATCAATAAGAAATCATCTGCCTGCCTTCATTCCGACCCTTGCTGTTTGCCTCCCTCCAATTTAAAGCTTGCGTACAGTATGTGGAAGGTGACTTTTCACAACAAGAGGAGGCCTAATGGAAGGTTGTAATAACAGCACAGATCCTTTTTCAGCAACGATACCATTGTTTTGACAAGTTGTCTTTTTTTTATCCAGTGGGTCCTCTTAAAGCAGGAAAGTAAACATGGCAGTGGTTCTTTATTAATTTAAAATTGTTTTTCATGGAGCACAGCATACATTTGCATGGGAAACTGTGGTCAAGAGTAACTTAATCTTGCCACACAACTGCAAAAATTCATCGTCTGACGTGTGACCTGAAAAGCTGAAGTGTCTCGAACCATTTGAGAAACAGTGTGTGTAAAAAAGCTGAAGGGTGATTGTTCCTGGGATTGCCAACCGTTCAGGATTGTTGGACATAAAAATACAACATACTGCTGGTCGTGTAAGGCTGTTGCCAGTGAACAGGTCCTCTGTGGTGTCCCAATCCTGGGGGAAACGGGAGAATCTTGTGGGGGAGACAAGCATTCCTCAGGAGACATTTCTTGGTTTTCAGGCAGTTGATATCTCTGGCAAACAGGGCCTTACTGTCCAGCACCTGCCTTGAAATAAATTGCTACCACCCAGAACCACTTTTAGGAGTTTAATCGTCACATTATTCACAGGATTGTCAAATGCTTTTTAAATGACTGCTGTGGTTGATAAAGATGACCTTACTAGCTCCTGACGAACAGGTATGTTCTTTATCTCGGCGAAATTCTTTAGTGAGAAACGAAGGTCAAATAACATGACTCTCTTTATTTTAAGGGAAGACATTAGTCTGGCCTTTGTGTAAATCTCTGATTGGGTTCTTTAGTGGCACACCTTCAAGGTTATTACCTGTGTGCAGAATTGACCTTTCGGAAGTGAATTTGTGACCCCTAATAGATGCAGTAAAAGGGAATGTTTAATGGTGGCGTTTCAAATACTTTCTCCCGTCTTGCAAGAAAAGATTCCTTGACAGCGCAACAATTAAGATTTACATACAAACTATAAAGTCTTATGATAGTAGAGAGTTTGTGGAGTTGGACTAACATAAAACAAAGGGCAAGTGCCTCTTCATCATCAGCGCTGTGTGTTGTATCAGTACTCTCAGATTGGCACACATCACCTCGTACATGTATAAGTTTCAAAGTTACTTAGGTACTTTAAGACTTTATAACCAGGAATGTTTTTTTTAGCTCTAGAAGCTGTGTGGCAATACTTGTTATGAAAGATTCATATCTTTAATGTAATCCTCAGAGCCCTGTCTCTGCAGAAATAATGTGTCTAAAGCATAGACCTATTATAAACTGAACCGTAATTTTCAAGTGATTACTTAGCAGTGGGTCATGGAATCAAAAACTGTATAAATAGGGTGAAATGCTAGTGTAGGGGTTGATTAAAATGGTCATTGTAATTCTACCTCTGTTGTAATTATTTTCTCATTGTCTTGGTGCAGATAGATTTCATATGGAAAATTTCAAGTGTGTTAATTAGCATATTTTACCCAAAGTGCCCAAGCCTATTCACTGTTTCTTTTTTTTTCTTTTTTTTTTGGAAGATATTCAAAATGCCACATCATTATATATGCATACATCAATTCGTGGAATGAAGTCTTTAAAGTGCTTATGGTAGATACGAGGCAAAATATATGAATTTGGAGACTATTGTGTAAAAATACTCAAACAGTCTTCTGCAACTTTCTTTATTGTTAGTTCAGCCTAATCTAATCTATTCTTTATCTAGATCTAAAGCATTTAAAGTAGTGATGAAAAGCTATTTTATACTCAGCAGTTCTTGAGTAGCTTCTTTAATTTCCACCCTATGTTCCCTTTACCTGTTTGATACAGGTAATGTATGTGAACCAGTCCTGTTTACCAATGCCACAGATGATGCTTTCTGTGTCTTTCACAGGCCACTCACAGAGGGGAGAGAAGAGAGAAAGAAAAATCAGCCAGTTCAAATGAGAGCAGTGCAAGGGGGATTACTTGGCTTCTAGCAGGGTTTTGGCTCCAACATTAAGGTTAAAACCCTTTTCTATTACAGATAGCTCTGCCGATGTTGCCCCCGACAGCCCCGACCCCCTTGAGCTTCCATCTCCTTGCCCCCTTCGTGTTTGCAGGTTCAGTGCCTCTCTGCTAGGTCACTACGTCAGGCCCCCTGATCAGTAGAGGGTGACCAGGGACCCGGGGATGGCGCCTGTCCAGACACACAGGCTACCACAGTAGACACAGGCCCGGGCTAGTGGGATACACTCTGCCCCTCCTCCCTCAGCCTAGCACTAAAATCGATACAGGCGTCTCTGTGTTTAAGAACCCACTCAGAGGCAGACGAGCACCTCCGTCCCAAAGGCTGATCTCTCAGCTTAAGGTCTTGATTGGCATCCGAAGATGTGAGGCACTGACCCACAGCTGTCCCATTAGTAGAGGGTTAATACTGAGATTGATACTGAGCAAATAAAGGAACTAAGTATAGGGCTGTTTTGATAGACTCCTATCCCACCTCTGACCCAGAGACAGACCTCAGCTGTATTTAGGTTTTTAGGGAGTGGCAGAACTATTGCCAGATCCTCAATTGCGGCTCCACAAGTCAGGACGTCAGTGGATATGTTACACATGCACACCATTTATTTACTGTGTGTGGTTGTCTGCTTTTTCGGATGTGTATGCTTTTGTGCATGTATGCGTGTTTGCCCGCCCGCCCGCCGTTGAATTTCAAACAAGCAAGTTTCCTGTGGAACTTCTGCTTCAGCGAGAAGATTTTGAAGCTTGTGGAATATTTGAGTCATGGATGTAACTGAAACTGAAAATACCCTTATTCTCCCCCACCCCGCCGCCTTCCCCTGCCTTTCGCTCCTGCTCTGTTGCTTAGTTTTTGTTTTGAGTCGTCAGCGAGGAGAGGGTGGAGCACGTTTTTGGAGTATGGAGCCTGGCAGCTCCCTCAGGCCTGCTCTGAGTCATGTCATAATTGATCTTTCTAGAAATTGTGGTACTGTAGCTAGCCGTGTAAAGCCTAAATTTGTGCAAGATGTGCAGCTTTTTAAAGACACTGCATTCGCATTCTGCTGTTTTTGTACTACGCTATCCCCTTTTTAAAACCGATGAGAGAATGAAAGGCGTTTGACAAAGCGTAATACAGAAACAGCCTTGTGCAAATTCATCCCAGAAAGAAGGAGAGGAAGAGAATAAAGGCACCGTTTAGTATCGCGCAGCGGCCAGGTTGTGAGGCTATGAGCACTCCTTCATGTCTTGTGTTCTGCTACATTAGTAGCACTCAAATTAGCACCATGCTAAATTCCACACAACAGTGGAGAGACCAGAGACTTTTGTGGCTGGAGCTTGGGGATAGGGGGTTGGCTGAGTGTGAATGACTTCCCCTCAACATGATTCATATAAGAGAAAATGGCATCTCATTGGGAGTTTTAATGATTTAGATAGCAGTCAGACATATTAATCTGGGAAAATGTACCGTTTTGAAATCAAAGGATAATTGATGACACCCCCCACCCCTTTCCTAGTGTGCGCGCACACACACTGTAGCACACACACACACACACACACACACACACACACCTTAACCAGTCTCATGCACCAAGTATGCTAAGAGGTTCACGTTGTCAAATCAAGCTCTTGTCTTTCAAGTTGCCATTGCTACTGTAAAATGTAATTAAGCAGAACAAGGTCCGAGGGGGTTATTTTTTTTTTTTTCAACTCAATCAGCAGCGAAATTTGAAATTAGTAAATCCCTGACGCCCTGCTTCTTTCTTTGTTGGGTGGAGGGTGCAGCGGTGGCCACGGCAGTGTTGAGGCAGGGATTGGAAATAATATTAAGTGCTGTCTTCAAGTGTCACTTCCCCTACAGCAGGTTGGAGGAGCCAAATTTGAATGACTGTCACAGAGAATTAAAACAGGGTGGAAAATAAGTGTGTCACCACTGAAAACGAGCTGAGCAATATCGACTGACTGTCGTGGAATGGGATGGAAAAACAGACAAAAATGTGATGTTTCCTGCTTAAATGAGACGCTACACAATATGATCAGCCTTGACAGGTGAAGACAGCTAATAGAGTTCTGTTGCAGGCTACCATAACACACCCACACACACATACAGAGCTTGTCACTTTTGCTGATGAGGATCCAATATCAGAGTAGGTAATTTAGCTATCCTCAGCGGTCATCATCATCATCCGTGCAGCCATCATCATCATTTTATCTTGGATAAATACAAAACATTATGGGCGTGTGTGTTAACTGACAGGGCCAGGATTGCTGTGCAGTGTCCAGCGTCAATTTTTTTTCACATCTGTTGGAACAAGTGACATTTCTGTTAGTTACTGTCAGGTTGCCATCAACCCTGTGTAAACGCTCCAGACAAGGCCACTGACATTGCATGGCACCCACATGTTTACACAACTGGAGTCTAATTTTCTAATCATATGCTAGTTCTCGGTTTCCGTTTTACTTTGCCAATTTGCTCTTATATTGATACTAATCACAGATTTTTTATTTATTTTTTGTTATGAGTGATGATCCTTAAGTTACTTGTCCGTTCCTTCTAAGGCGTCCTTCTAGACAATAAAGAAAGTCCTTGTCCTGGAGTTTGGAAGGTCAAACACTAAACGAGGCTTTGGTACGCCCAAGGAAAATTTCAATCAGAGCCCTTTGTAATAACATTCACTGTACTATTTTCCTCTCTCTCTATGTCCCTCTCTCATTCTGTGCAGTATAATTCCCCTGGTTTTGCCTCTATAAATATGGACAGGGAAGATGTATAATTTCTAATGAGAAAATATATCCCTTTGGATTGAAAGGCAGGGGCTGTTTCACACACTGCTGTTTGTTAGGAGGAGAGATGATACCTCAGGCTGTTTAGGCAGAGAGAGGAGGGGGTGGTGGCGGTAAGAGGAGTCTGGCTAGGTCATTGCACATTTACAAATTAGCATTTCAATCATGCAGGTACATGGCCAGTCGAGCAGAAAATATACATATTTTTCTAGTACGGGGCACAAAAAGATAAACAAAACACTGCTGTGTTAGTAAATTAGCATTTCAGAGCTAACTGTTGCTATGTATTCGGCCCATTTCTGTTTGAGACTAATAACTAAAAATAAAGGTGCCTTTTCCGCTCTTGTATTCCATTCAGTGTGAACTCATAAACCTGTAGCATTGTGTAATAATGGCTATTAGGGGAAGAATACAAGGTCTGGATTGTGGTGTTTATTTGGATGACATGATTTGACATTTGAATAACTGTATGCGCTCTATGATAGGCATTCTAATAAGTCTAGGCAAACACCTTTCGTGGTCTTCTCTCTCTTTCCATCTGTCTCAGGGGCATTAATATTAAAAAGTACTGAGCTTTAGAACACAGAGCATGTGTGGTTGTTGAGTGTGCTCCCTGCCTTACCTGCGACTCTGAGTGAAGCAGTGTGCAAATGAGAATCTCCATACTGCCCTGTTTGACCTCCATGTTATATTTTCATGTTCTTGACTATTTTAAAATTCTTGTTTATACAGATCTGTTTCAGTTGACATGCACGCATGCATTTTTCTTCTAGACCTCTGTGTGTCTGTGTGTGTTTGTGTGTGTGTGTGTGTGTGTGAGAGGGAGAGAGAGGGAGATCCAGATCCAGTAGACTTGTGACACATATATTCCTCTTCTGTCTTTTGGGTGCAATTTCCAGCTCCCTCCTGTAGGACCTATTTTCTGTGACAAAAACGAGGTGTTTATATACTCAGTTTTACATACAGAGCGATCCCCCGCACAGCTCTGGCGCAGTTCCAGCCCTCTCTAGGCACTACGGTGCTTGGTCCCTGTGTGGCGCAGCCACTGAAGACTCAGTGACAAATGGCAATTATATTTGTGTGTTCTTCATGAATCCATCAAACACTGGCCTTTTAAAAATGCTCCCCAGATATTTGAGGCTGTCAGCTACTAGTAGCTGGGACCAAATTGGGATGCTGCTTAGACAGTCAAGAACCACTCACCCCCTAGTTTCCCCTGTGATGTGTGTGACAGCGTGTGTAGGGGAATACCATGTTTTATTCAACTACAAATGTACACTCTCAACAGTTGTTGATGTGCTAGAAATAGGGTGGTTACAACTCCAGTTTGAAGTGTGTGTGTGTGTGTGTGTGTGTATGTGTATGTGTCCAGTTATTCCTCCCAAACATGGTGTTTTAATGCAACCTGCCAGCCTGTGTGCATTCAGTTATCTCAGGACATTTACCCATCTCTACATGCTTATGGCAACCACACAACTCGTATGTTTTATTTTATATATTTTTTTAGAGTTGCTGGGAATTGTTCATTTTAAATTTTTATGCTGGTTGTGTTTACTGCTCTGTTATAGGAACAGTGCCGCAGCTGTGTGTTATTGTTGCTCTATTAGGATTTATTAAGGGTTCAAATGCACTTTTGCATAAATGACTTAAATCCTACATAAAAAAAAAATTATGTTATCTTGAAATTACAAGTCTGTCCAAAATAAAATATCAGAGAAGTAGTATGTACAATTTCAAAATGTCTGTATAATATAGTTAAAATTATTGTTTAGTTAATTTAGACGACAAATGCACAATGCACACCATTTGAATGTGGACTTGAGGAATGCAGGCTTTTTCCTGAAACTGTTTTGTACAGGATGTAGGTTGACATGACACACTAAAAAACCAAATGCTCTTATAACATATGCTATACAGAATTTTCAGGGAAATAAAATACAGTGTGTAGTCAACACTGTATTTTCTTTCCCTGAAGGGTCATTGAAACTTACTCTGGCTTACAAGCGTAGCACATTTCAAACAGGGCTTCCTGTCTTTTTTTGTTCGCCGTTATGTCTTCATTTATCTCATGGTGACTGTACAAGTCTGTCATTGCCATCTTTGACACTATCGTCATTATCATGATCAATGATTATGAATATTACCCCATTTTGTCCATTCATCTTAGTCACCGTGTTCATCAGGATAAAAATAAAGACTGCAACTATAAGTAGAGTATCGAAGAACCTGCCACTGAAGTGCACTACTCGCCAGACTTGAACCACTGTCTTGGGCTCTGCAATGTGTCCGAAACTTGAGTCGCCGCTTATGTATTCAGGGTTTTATGTGGTGGTTTCTTAATAACTATTTATACTTTAGTAAATTGAAAGCTTGACTTCCTCAAATGGAAAGGTAATTATGCCTCCCAGTCTACTTTTGCCTATGCATGAACATGTGTTTGTGCGTGTGAGTCTATGTGGGTATTTTGCTTAACCTAAATGTAAAGTAAGACACAAGATACTGTGAGTAATTGATTTGTTAAGGGACAGTCGTCATCAAGTCAGGAGTTTGCTGTGTTACATTGCTTTCATAATCAAGAAACTGGTGATTTACTGCATTATTCTTGGTTGTTAGCCGTGAGTGTGCTATGTTTTCGGATGTGTAGGGTGTTTGCAGATGCGTTTGAACCAGTGGCATGTTTGACTGTGCTGCATGATAAAATTTCCATGAAATGCTGTATTGAACATCACAGTCCAGTGCGATTCTTTTAATTTATTACTAGTTAGTGACTGAATAAACTCACGAATAATAAAAAAGATGCATCCGGCCATTTTCTTTGTAAAATTGCCTTCGTCCCAGTATAGTCAACTGTGGTGATGTGGATGACATTATGGTTTGTGTGTGTGTATGTGTTTCTTAAAAAATTATGAAAATCAAAATAAATGCAAGGTGCATATTATTAAAAAGGGATGAATAACATAGCTGTGGCTGTCAGGGGTAAAACTGAAGAACAACAACAGATGTAGCACGCTCTGAGTTTCCTTGTTAGTAAGCTTCAGTCTCTCCCCACATTGTCAGGCTGGTAGGCATTTGATGGAGTTGGAACTCCATCAACCTGGCCCTAAATCACTGCATAATGAATTCTGTCATGTGCTACCCCGTTAACTAATTCAAATTGCAAGAAATCCTGATCCCTAAAGTCGCTATTTGTTTATCAAAGCAGCATCGAGAACCCTGAATGAGGAGAAGGCAAAACCCAGTGTGTGTATTTAATTGCTTTGTTTTACATCCACATTCACGTCCGGCCTCTCCCAGGGTGATGTGTTGTTAAAAAGCGTGAGGCCTGATTCCCACACTCTCTCTCTCTTGTTAACTGTAATTGCACTTGTTGGTGAGCTGGCAGAAAGAAAATAAAGATGGAAAGAAACTGCTAGCATCATATTAGGCTACGTTTTCCAGCTTGGAAAATGTGTTAATTTTAGCAAAACAGCTGCAAAACACTTACAGTAAACAAGATGTTTACTTCGGTTTGCATGATGCAGCTGGTAAGGAAGGCAGAATTCTAAGTTTAATTGTGAAGACACCATATATTCAGTGTATATAAAGAAAGTACAGAATTGAAGTATGGTTCATACAGACAAACTTAAAAAGAGATGAATAATTCACAAAATCTCAAGTTAACCATGCACTGGCGGCGCGTGCACACGCACAGTGGCTCTGATGTGGAGGGAAGGTAATGTAGGAGTAACTCCCAGTAGAGCTGAATGTGCAGGTGTTCCCCTCAGTGAAATGCCACCTCCTTTGCTCACTCACATTCTTCGCCTCGCTTCTTATCAGACGGGTCGCTGTCTCCTGACTTTCTACAGCTGTCACATATACACTTAGAAAGACTAGTTGAGGCCATCTCTGAGCTTTCAGAGGGAAGGAGATCATTACTGTTGCAGACAGCAGCTATTTTGTATATGCACAATATCACAGGTTCTCTTTTTCTTTCTACTGCATTAATCTCTCCTTCTCTCACTTGGGTTCTGCTCTCACAAAGGTCTGTGTGCCTACAGCAGTGGCTTTTGTGAACCTGTCACATATAAGGTTCCTGTATCTCTCACCTCCTCTCTGTCATTGTGGGTTGAAATGTTTGCCATGTGATCGATATTATCGTGTTAGGAAATGGTGGCAAGATTTGCTGAGAATAATTTATCTGTGAGCGGTATTACAGATACGGCAGAGAGTGCAGACAAAGTTCTCTTTCCATTAAATTGTTACGTGATTATCATGTGTTAAACCCCATAAAAGGTATAAGGATTCCACGACGCTTTGTTTTTTAATAGTAGTTCCATTGAGTGCTTTTGAATTTGGTGTTTGGTGCTGTTTTGTCCTCTACATTTGTATAAAAAAATTACAAAGTTGTACATGTATTATTAATATATATTAAAACTTTACAGTCTTCCGTTAATTTTTAGTATTCTGTTTCTGTTATGTTTTATGCTAAGAGTTTGCAGATGTTGTACATAAATTAATGCAAGAGACCTGATGACTAAACGCTCGCTAATAACTGATTTAAGAAATTGTTCTCTACAGGGGTAAAACTTATAACTACTTATTTCTTTCCTCATATTTTCCCCAGCTCAACCTCAGTCTGAGTTACAGCCAGTGTCCGCGGAGCCTACCAAGGACGATACTGTCAAGGACCAAGCTGGCTTTCACAGCGCTGGCACGCCCGTGCTGAGAAATGGCAACGGAATCCACCCTGGCATCGCCGGGGCTGGAGCCACGTGCACATGTTCCTGCGGTGCCAACATCAGCAGAGGCACCGTGGGTGGGTCAGTCTCTGGCACTAAAGCAGACGTAACGACAGAGCAGCCCAGAAAGCAGTCATCCACACCTGTGGCACAAAGGATGCAGCGCAAATTGAGGTCCAGCTTGTCAGTCAACAGTGACAGCAGCAGACGTAGCAAAGGCAGTTCCACTGGGTCTCAGAAACCTCCTTTACCAGAAGGTAAGTATCCACACACACAAGGTCTTCACAGCAAAATAAAGACACACATTTACACAGACACATGCACGTACACACACACAGTTTTTGATTTTTATACTAACTTTTCTAACACTGCCTCGTTTGCTTGAATTCTTCTCTCTCTGCATCCCACATAACAGCTTTAACTACTCATTATGACAATCAGCTATTATGTATTTCACCATGTTATAAAAGACATAAATTGCTAGTTATAAATATAGTTTAAGTAAATAAACAATAGAAATACCCCTAGCAATTCTTGGCTTTGTAAAACAAACTGCACTGTGCTGCTGTGTTATGTAGTAAAATATGTACATCTTGTCTGACTCGATTGGCACTTGATCAAGTCTTCTATAATCTGCAGTTGCACAATGAAAGGAGAATGAAACCATCACTATCAGAATGATTTCTTTGTTGAAGGGACTATTCTTGGAAGGCGTATTATAACTTAGGAGATATTGATAATAAATTCTTACCTTTTCTCACCTTTTAATGATGGGAGTGCATGACCTCTCATATTTATCACTCCCGTCAGGCAAATGACATCTTATCCCGCTCCTGTGGCTTTTATTTTCTTTAACAACAAGTCAGAGAGGCCGTTTGCCATGCGGGGAAGCCGTCACTTTGTCAGGTGCAAGGCCGAGGTGAGTCCAGTAATGAAGGCAGTTGGTTGGTCCTTTTCCATTGGGGAGATAGGTGTGACCGTCTAACGAGGCCCGAGAGCACGGGGTGCCTATTAAAAGTCGTGACCAGCCTTCTTCGGGCCCTTCATGGCCCCTCACACCTCTCTTGGCCCTTTCTGGCTCCCCCTGCATCCCGTCAGCACCATCCAGGCCCTCATTAACAGGGCATCGTCGCATCCCTCCTCCAGCTACTGTACCCTATATCCCTCCTCCAACTACTGTACTTTGTAGTTGTGCATGTGTTTGTGAACATGCACGTGTTCTCTTTACTTTTGCATGCACAATACAGTATTTGGCTAGTGATGTTTCTTTACTTCTTTATTTCAAACCAGCCTGTTTTTTTTTTTTTTTAATGGGGCTTTAACTCCAAGGTATGGATTCAAAATAAGATGTCCTCTTTGGTTTTAGTCAGTCCTTCAAAATGGTCAATTTAAAATGAGAGTTTAAAGTAAAATGAAAAGTAGCCAGTCAGATCTTGTATTTGAGGTTTCTTCACTTATAATGCACATCAGATTCAGATAAATGCAAAAAGAACCCCCAAAAAAACAAACCGACACGCACACAGACACCCGACAACACCTTGCGCGGAAAGGTGGGATGAACCCACCAGAGATATGCTAGACACATGTTTTAACATCTTAATTGGTAAAGAACAGAAGAGAAAAGGTGAAAAAATAAAACGGCATCTCAACAAGTTTGTCTCATTATGGCTTTTGTGTTACTTACTTACAGACGGTAGAGCTCTCAGAATCAATATGTTCGCTCTATTTATTTCCCGCTGGAAAACAGCCACGCTGTTGTGTTTGAATGTTTACATGGATTAACATAATCTGTTTGCCTGTGAAATTAACCTTCTAAACAGCCCCTGAACACAGGAAATAAAAGGCGTAAGCTAGCAGGAGCTAGCTCTGGGGATTCTGCGGCTCTCTGTGTTTTTTGGCACATGCCTTTGGCGCCGGAGCCGATGCGCGATAACGCGGCAGCTTCTGCAGAATCCTTTACCACACTGCTTTTGTTCATTTGGGTGGGTTGGCTCAACCCTTGTCGCCCTTGTTTGTGTTTTTGTTAATTGTGCGTAATCAGCCTCATTTACAGATTTAGGGTCAAGGCTGCGAGCGCTGTCCTGCCTAAGCCTTTAAACCTACTAGATGTGTTTGTTGAGAGTATAAGCTCCTTTCCCTCAACAGAACTGCTTTAAAGTGCATGTGGTCTACTTCCACTATCCAGCCCACATCCTCTGCCCTCTACCCAAGTGTGCCTTCTGTGCATTCCCATGGCCACCAAGGCTTTGTCTGATCAATCTCTCTCTCTTCATCTTTGTCTGTCTAGCTATCTTGCCCTCTCTCTCCCTCTTTGTGAGTTTGAATGTTTTGCACAGCTTGCCGCTCTGAGGCCCATCCAGCTTGTTTTGTGTCATGCCGCTCCCTTCTTTTTGATGTTAGCTTTCCAGATGTCTCAAACGATTTCCTTAGAGGCGCCGGACGTGGTTTTTGGGCCTGCAAACTCTGGGCTTCATTGCCGCTCGCTGACATTAAACAGGAGCAGCGTCACTGTGTGCTGCCCTGTCTGTCTGTTGGTTGGTTTCACTCTGTGTCTCTGTCTGCCTTTCTGTCTGTCTCTCTCTGTTTTCATGGAGACGTGCCTTGCGTCCAGCTCTCTGGTGTACAGTATACAACCTCCCACCCCCCTTTTCCCTTGCTGGCTTCTCTAAGATTCAGACTAATCGCTGGTGTTGAATTATACATCCAAGTGAATAGCTAGAGAAAGCTAGCCGTTGCTTAATGCCTATGTTGTGTGTTTATATCGTATTCACAGTCTACTGTTACTTTCTGAGCGCGCTGGCAGGGTTATACCCTCTGGGTCCTTTAAAGTTTATTAGCTTGAACTTTGAGGTTTTGTTCTTGCAGCTGTGGCCATTTTGGCACTTGGATGGCAGTTGACTGCAGTGGGATGCCAGTATAGAATGTGGTGTGAGTTATGTGTTATGTTAGCACGAAACAGCTGCCTAACAGCAGTTTACTGCTAGTACATCACAAGATGGTCAATAGTGAAGGATTCATTCGTATGCATCTCCCATCACTGCTAGTGTTATGCTCTCAGATAAGGATAATAAGGTGCATTCAAACTTCAGGCACCCTCATAGACGCACACACACACACACTCTTGCTCGTTTCATGTTCCCTTCTCTATCTTGTTTGTATCACAGTCAGCTAGTGCTTCTGGTCAACTCTGCAGCCCTGAGCGCCGCAAAAATCGGAAAAAAAATCCCCTCTACTTTGATTAATCAAACATGAGCATCCAGCGGTCCTCAGCTTGCTTTCCCATGCCGTCCTCCACACTCTCCTCTGTTCGCGTTCCCTCTAACCCAATCAGTAACAGCCCCTTCTGACAGCTTGAGATGGACTGATGAAAGTTATGCAAATGTGCTCTGTTTGGAATGCTATTTTTCTGCATCCATTCACATCATGTCTTTTTAACACTCCAAAGCAGTGGCGTTGAGCTGGCCTTGGTTCAAAATGAGACTGCTGCAAGGAGTATATGCCAAATGCACTTACCATATGATACTGAAGATCATTCAGTGAGTTGGTTTTGACTACAGACATTTTATTGCAGAACAGGCTGATTAATTACCCCCTGAATTGTGTGCAGGCATTTCTAGTGTCATTAATGGTGGACAATGCTTTGATTTATTTATTTACTTTTGGTCATTTTAGTTTTTTAAAGCAGAAAAGTGAGTTTGAATAAATTACATTACCTTATATAATGCTTCTAAAATAAAACATGATTTAAAACATGGGGATAGAACTCTTGCTATTAATAATGGACTATATCAGTGGAAGAAGTCAAACCTTACATTTACCCTGTTTTACTCACTATTCAAAGTAGCATAGTACAGTAGCATTTTAATGAAATGTATAACTGATTCAGCCGTGCAGAAACAAATGTGTGATGGTTAATGGGCACATTGGTAATTTAAAGGGGAGCTCTTTATTGCTGTGAAACAACAAGCTAAAACTTGCCACCAGCAACATAAAGAGAGTCTATAAGGAGGTTAAATGTTAATCAGAGGTGTGAGCGTTGGCAGCATTAATCCGTGTATTTGCCGGGGAGAGACTCTTGGACTTTGCTAATCATCTTTGTGTGATCAACCTAGCAGTTTGCATGATAATGCCACAATTATTTAGCAGTCCGTTAATCAAAACTGCAGGAGAGGAATTTATTTCTTTGAATTTTCTTATTTTCCTTGGCCCCCCCCTGCCTAGTTACTTCTCAACCTTTTGCCACTTACCTACTCTGTTTCACCTGTCAGTCTGCTGAGCATGGAAGTATTGATTCACTTTTGTTTGTACGTTGACTAATTTTGATAAAATTTGAAATGTATTTACACTATTTTTTCACATATACGTTTACTTGATTTGTTTGCTTCATGTTTGTTTTTCTGCTTTTAAATTGATTTTATTCACCCGTTTATTTCACTTTGCAACTTGTCACCCGGGCTGGTTTAACGCGGATCCAGACTGCTGCGTCCACTGCATCTTGGCCTGCCTGTTCTGTGAGTTCCTGACACTTTGCAACATGGTGGTGGCACAGGCCTCATGTGGCGCATGCACCTCAGAGGCTTGCTGCTGCTGCTGCTGCACCGAAGACCTGGGAGATGACTGCAACTGCCCCTGTGACATGGACTGTGGCATCATGGATGCCTGCTGCGAGTCCTCAGACTGCCTGGAAATTTGTATGGAGTGCTGCGGTATCTGCTTCCCCACATAAGGGGGCATGTATTGGTGGGGAACAGGGAATCTCTGCAAAGGGAAAACTGCACCCTGGAATAAAATGTAGGAGGAAACTGCTGCTGCTGTCACTTTTTATTCAGCAACAGGCAGACAGGATGGCTGTGCGTGCGTGTGTGTTTGTGGACATCTTTTTTTTCATGTGTGATAACTGTCACGTGCGTATGAGGTGGTAGTGTGTGCTGGAGTAAAGCATGCTTCAAAAGTTACATTTTGACACTGGGCTTCTCAATCCAAACTAGCTCCGCAGGGCCTAGAAGTAAGTCCAGATATACAGTATGATCATTTCAAATCTTCAATGTATGGTAAGATGTTACTGTCAAATGTTTCTTTTTTTCTGAAAAAGTATTCTCATAGATTTTACAGATTAAATTGTTAATTCAGGAATGCTGTTTAATTATCTTATTTAGCCTCTTTACTCGTTTTTGTGAACACGTGTACACTAAACAAAATATCGTTTTTTTCTGTTTTCATATCGAAACTTTTTTTTGATGCTCAGATTTATGAAACTGAAGTTGCAGTCTTATTGCTGTACAACACTGTAAAATGATTTATGTGACAGGTCATATATTCTTAGCTGCATACTGTATTTTTGCAACACTTTCATTACATCTACTGTAGCACTGTAGAACAGTTGAAACTGGTGAAATATCAAAGGTGAATCAGGTCATCATTGTCTCCTTTCTGACACTAAAGGTATAAAATAATGTAGAGACAAAACGTTTTTACTGTTCTATTTCAGTATTTTTTTTATTCAATTGGACTGTTATTCTAGAACAAAAATCTCACTGGAAGGTCTATGAAAACATTTGCATTCCAAAGATTTCATCTCATACCTCCTGATTTGACAGTAGTTGAAGCCTTGTCTTAACTGGAAATACATTGCAGTTTATCGTATTTTTAATACAAAATGCTCTGATCAGCCCAATGTACAGTTTTCTGCAACATTAACATAAACAGTGTGTGCTGTTTTTCTATAGTCATCGATGATTAAAATTTGTTAGTTGCATATGGTCCAAGCCTTTTCTGTGATGCCTGTATGTATTTATACTAAGTATGACTCATTGAACTGCACTCTGTTCACGAGGAGCGTGATAAGGAATTATTATAAATGGTGACCCTGGTTGCCAAATAAGCAGCTTTAGAGTATCAAGCCCAGTGACTCACAATACAAAAAAGGAATCATGAACTGTCACGTTGAAATGGTAAACTAATGCAGGGTAAAGGCAGTTTTTTTTCTTCCTTTTTTTTTTTCCCCCCTTCCATTCCATAATTCTGTGTATCTCGAGATGAGGGTTGCGGTGAGTCAACCAGCGGAGTCATTTTCTTGTCGTGGAGATCCGCTTTGATGTTGTTTAAGTGATGATGCTTAATGCTGGCCCTCATTAGCACTGCTTGCTAAATGGTAACAAAAAAATGTCCCTAACGCCAAAAAAGATAATGCGCTGTCATGTACAGCTCATCTTAATGGTGCACTGCTCTTGTGTATGAGGCAGTTGGATGGGTGCCTCTGCAGCAGATAATGTGCTGAAAGTAAACCTCATTTTCATGTTTATGAACTGAAGACTCACGTTTCTCTTAGGCTGGAGTGTCAAGAAAACACTATATAATGTGAAGAATCTGTCTAAATGAAAACTTATATACATGTAGCTACAGTAGTTGTCCTCTTTTGCCAAAGTGTTCATTTTTTCATTTAGTTTTTTTTCATCTTGATGCATGTTCTCTTAACTTGGAAATCATTTTTTTTCATTTTGTATGTTATCTTCATTCCCAAAGAGAACATTAAAAACCATAAGGAAAAGTAGAATGATTATTGTTTTGTTCAAGTGTTTGACACAGTACTGTATGTTGCGTACTTTTTCTTTATTATGTCCCGCTTGCTACACCAGCAAACTGTGCTCAGTCCACCCTGGTAGTGCCCAGTGGCAGTATGTGAATAACAGGCCTGTTTGAATTAGCAGTGTTGTGTATGTTATTGGACATACATGATAAAATTTACGTTAGGGACTGTGGACGATTTTGTAGAACATAGTGTTAAAAATTCTACAAAAGACCCCTTTGTTACTTGAAAACCTCTCTTGAACTTATTCTCGCATGCCAGCTCAGTCAACTAAGTGAAGATTTTTCATTATTGATATAAAGTAAAGCTCCATCAGATTATTAATTAGACAACTGACAATCATCAGCAACTATTTGGTAACTGTTTATTTGATTCGGTGGGGCTGTGGCTTTTTATTGGGTTCAGCTTCTCAAATTTGAAGTTGTGTTCCTGTTCTTTGTCATATAATAAGTTTCTCTTTGTACTGTTCTGAAAAATGGCTTATTTGTAACAGACATTTTTAGTTTGTTCTGTCAGTTCACAAACCAGCCGGTAACTTGTTTAAAAATAAACTCAGCAGATTTGTTGATAATAGAAATTGTTAGCTGAAATCTTGATATTTCATGTAATTAAAAGTCGGTTTGGTGCAGTTCAAACTTTTGCCATTGCCATTTCTTTCCAATTGTATTGTTAAATAATTGTTATGCTGCTATTCAAATTATTTTGTTCCATCTCCCTGTAATAAGATTGTCTCTAGTCCTCTTTGATATTTCTAAATCTGCATTGTTATTGCAGGAGCTTGTTGCAAACATTTAATCTTTCATGGTAGATGTGTTGCATTTTCTTGACTTTACTCTTTGGCAGAAGGGAGGACAAACCTAGGTTTGAGCGTCATGTTAGACACAAGTGTCACCATTGTCCCTTTATGATTTTTTTTGTTGCTCTTGTCCTTCCTTTATTAGAGCGTGTGATCATCTAGCAGTAGCATTAGCACTAACATGGAAACATGGCCAACAACACTCAATGAGGTCATCAGGGAGCAGGGACCGCCTGCTGGCTTGAACAGCAGTCTGACCTTCAGCTGACATCACCCCCCGTTAACCCCTCAATTAACCTCCACGTCGGCCCTCCTGTTGGAGGAGCAGAGAGGAAGAGTCTCCCCCCCTTCCATTCTGTCTTTATTTCCTTTTATCATTTTCTGCCTGGATACACCCTGGCCCCAGGAAATTACCATCTTATTTCACTAATGCGTTAGGGAAAATATCACTGTCCAGAAAGTCTGTAATCACATAGGAGTTGTACTTTTTCCTTCTATTTTTCACTTTATTCCATGTTCACAGAGGAGGCGGAGGGTTGAAAATATTAAAAAACTCCAGGTAGCGTGTGTAATGACCTTTTCACAAAGTCGTCCACCTTTCCACTCCTCTAATCAATCCCCCTCTGATCGCTCACTGTGTGCTGGATTGTAACGTCACAATTAGGACGGCTCCATTGTTTCTGTTTGCCGTCTGGGGAGAAATTCAGTGCTTCTGATCTCAAGGTCATTTCTCTTGCAATATTAAATAAATTAGAGTGTGGCGGTGGCCATCTCCTCTGACTAGCCATGTATTCATCCGTCCATCCCTTCTTCCCGCTCAATTGGGTGGCATGCAACTCTTTCACTCAGAAAATGAAAGTCAGCTGCCCTCGGCCATGAGAACAAATGACTGCTTTTGATTTATATGAGAAATAAAGCAGATGGGTACATTAATGGTATTTTGTTTCCTTCATTTTCATATTGAAAGTGGACCTTAGAGTTGTATACTGATAAGATTATAACCATATTATAATTACATTTAATATGACTAATTAGACAGGACAAGAGGCGGTGGCAGTAATGTGTGTCACTTCTGTTCATTCACCATCTGTATTTTTCCAGATGGAACATCAATGCTTCCTTTTGTCGAATGGCACTTTTTCCCTCCCAGTCCTCTGTTAATCCATAGGATCCATAATAACCATCATTACCTGGTTGTTAGCATTGATGTGATTCGTTTTTCTGTATTTATGATATTGTGTTGTGTCATTAAAGATAATCAGACAGACAGTAAGTGTCAGGATCTGTGTACAGATTTTGCATCCTGAATGCAAAAACGGACAGAAAAATGACACGTGTCATTACGGATTGTAAACACCAAATTGAATGTTAGCAAAGCAGTTGTTCCTTGAGTCTGATGTCATTTTATATTAAAGTTTATAAAGACATCGGGCTTTTTATAATATTTTCTAATGCGCTGCTGTTTATTAGCAGTACAGCAAAAATGTATCGCTAACATGTTCTCTTCATTAATGGTCTTCCATTCTTCTATTTTTTTGTTGTGTTTCTGTTATTGCTGATACGACAGATTTGATTCGTCCTCCATGGATGAGACCAGCGTGGCTCAGATCTCTGGAAATATGCTCTGCCATTCTTCACACATGATTCGCTTCACCTGCTCTTTGATGGTAGGTCTTTGCTGCTGTACCTGCTTCTTTAAAGGCCGGTAGAGCCACATACAGTAATGGCCTTATACCATAGTTTGTGCTGATTTTAATTTTTCAAAACTTGCAGTGCAATTTGGGATCAGTAACCTCCTGATGTGCTTGTACCGTTTCACATCCTTAAGATGTACTGTATGTCAGTGATTTGTCTTATTCAGGCATATTCTCATCACGCTGAGCCATGCTACATCAATGCATGTGTTTTAGGTTCTTTTATAACCCTGTTGATGCAGATAAACGTATTTGAAAATGACAGGCACAGCCACATTGCACTGAGATTGTATTTTGTACCTGTACTGTCAATGTCACTTCCACTTTAACTGAAAAACAATAAACATAGTACAGTTTTAACTTTTTAGTGATTTTGCACGTCTTTATGCTCCATTTTGCTGTATACTACATATTCATAAATAAAGGATGTTGGGATTGTTTCTTTTGAGCACAAGAAAAAAGCATTTCACTGAGAACGTACTCCAATGCACGTGTCTGTTTGTCTTATGTCACTCATGTCAGAGTTTGTAAAGACTTGATCTCACTGTTTAGACCTGTGGCATGGCATTAAAATAAGATGAGACAATCTTAGTGCTGTGTGTGCTGTGCTAGAAAAAAGAAGGAGAGTTCAACCAATGTCACTTTCAATTAATCTCCTCAGGTAGTGGCCCGGTTAGCCCTCTCACAAAAGGGCCTGGTTTACAATGCAAATAGGGTCATTACCTGAGGACTCTAATTGACTTTGACAAGGGGCCAAAGAAGTTTGCCTCCTCAAACCACGTGTTATTTGTTTCTCTCACCTAAAGTATTGATGGGGTTGGCAACATGGGAAGTGCGTAACCGCTGCATTAGTGACAGAGCTGATAAGAATAAGTTTTCTGTGGGGGTGAATTTTCAGCTAGCTGGAAGTGTGGCTCACCTGTCAAAATTTGTATACTTCTATTCATACCAAAAACTGGAATTCAATGCTTGGAAATTACATCAGTCTCAGAACAGAGTCTCAGCAATGAAATGTAAATTACTTCCAAGTGAAAGACTTCTTTGTTCCCCTCTCTTCTTAGGGTAACAATGTGTGATCGTACTCATACCTTAAATATTTAAAGACCCCCTTTTGCTAAAGCTTTGCTGTGGTACATGGGCCTCTCACTGTTTATAATCTCCTTGATACCTGGAGGCGTCGCCACGGTGATGCAAAGATAACACGCGACGGTTAGCAAGATCACGAGACTGAAGCTTGGAAAATCCCTGGATGGGGCACGGTGAGGTTCAAAGTTTCTGCCATGCGCCGTGCTCCGTGAAGACGATGCCAGCAACATCTGCCTGAGAGAACAAAAATATCAAGCAGGAATGAAAGGAGGGAAGCGATGCGGAGATGGTTTCAAACCATTTCATTTCTCCTTGTCATTACCAAAAACATCTTCTTCTTCACATCCCCCCCAGTTCAGATTTCGCGGCATCTTAAACTGTACATGCTAGTGTAATGTTTTTGTTGAGGCCTGGGTATAGGTTTGTTTGTGTTTATGTGTTCAGGGAGGTTTGTGTTTTACAGATGCTTGAACAGATTTTTCAGAAGCAAAGGTCTTGAGAGTGTAAATAAGATATCGGCTTAAAGTTGCACACTTTTCTATTTTCGTTGCGGCGTGCCATCTGAGAGGCAGTGGACCATGGGAGAGGCAAATAGAGAGGGACACGTAGAGCAGGGATGCTTGTTTATTTGCTTGTACATGCTCCTTGAGCTATAAATTAGATGTCACCATTGTTACATGTCATTTGCTGATGTGTACGTCTTGCCGTTTACCGAGTAGGACTTTTGATTGTTTGTTCATAACATCACCTAAAAGGATGGAGGCTCCGTTGGCTTCTGGTCATCTGAATCACAAGGGGTGATTGACAGGTTATTTAGTTGGCAGTACCGTTAAGGATTATATGAGCATTTAAAACCACACACTGTTCAGAGCAGGGTATGTTCATGATAATATCTGCTGCTCAATTAGTCTTTTGAAGATTTACAAAACTCCCCAATATGTTATTTAGAGGAACACTGAAATATTTGCTTTTGAAATAAGCCGTCTTTTGCAATTTGAGTTTCAATCAGTATTTCACGTTTGCAATTTTCTTGTACCGCCAAGTGAAACTATTGGCAATGCAAACTCTAAATGGCAGAAAAGGTTGGTTGCTCTGCTGCATAATACTCTTTTTCATAAATTAGGCTGTTTATGTTCCTATGAGATCAACTGCAACCTTTTTGTACATCAACCCGTATTTATTTTTCACAACATCCCCCAAAAATGCTTTAAATTGAGCATAAACACGAGCACGGACGGAAAACTCCCCTCTCGGTGGTTTGAGAGCGGGATGTTTACAGAGCTGAGATGTGTGTTTGTGTGTGTATGTCTCCTTTTTTTTTTTTTTTTTTTAACCGAACCAAGCCACCCCGCCCAGCCACGCAGCCGAGAGAGAAAGAGAGCATCTACTAGCTTTTACCTCCCTCCATGCAGAAAGAAAACACGGATCAAGGTCTTAATAACACCAGCCATTGTGGCAAAAACATAGGACTCAACTTTCCGCTTGGAGCAGCCTCTTCACATTGAGTTAACATGACTGACAGGCAAAGCTTCACACGCACACACACACGCACCACTAACACACTCACAAATATACTGGCTACATTATGCTTTTGTAACAAACACAAGATCAAACAAACATGAGTAGAGATTTTTATACGCAGACAAACACAATTTGATTGTTTCTCATTTTAAGAATAAGCAAACAGTGTTATTTTTTTTTTCAGACCTTTTGCTATGGAAAACATAACTGCGTTGTTAGGCTTGTCTCTACAAGCAGCGGTGTTAACCTACTGCCAGATGCTTTGCCTCGGCGTGTTTGTTTGCCTGTCAGGGGTCCTTAATTGTTTCATCTGCTACAAATAAACACATCTCTCGTTGCATCGTTGTTTACATGCCGTTCGGCAACAAACTGCCGCGGTGACAGTTTGTTTGTGAAGATACGCAGCGCGCAACACAGATTAAAAGCGAGGTAACTAGGCATTGGCAGGATGTTTTGTACACACGCCGCGGGGGATTTGATAAGTGGGGAAAGTTTACAGGTGTGCATCGGCAACACCTGCTAGCATCCGCATCTGGAAGAGAACTTCATAAAGTGTAAATTAACATGTGTGCAAAGGGCTCATTGTCAGGGTGTAATTGCAGCACTGGTTCATGCATGCCATTACCACGTACTAGTGATCGTCAAGATTTATTCTGTGCTAAGTTGAAAAGGGTAGTACATACAAATTACAAAATTAAAACATATTATGTCATTTCTGTGGCTTCTTACCAGCCTTGTACAATATGTTTGGCTCTGTGTCTGGAAAATATTTGGCATATTTCCGTGCACATACCAATAAAGTGAAGTTACCTGGCATCTTGTGTGTTTTTCACTGAACTAGAATATTACATTCAAAAGATCATGAAAAAGTTTATTTTAATGTTTGTTTAGCAAATGCTATTAAAATGTTTTAGTGGAAATATCAAAAATTAAAAGAGCTACAAACAAACTACTTCTACTGTAAAAATATAGCTTGCAGGTTTTTTTTTGGTAAGTAAAAAAAAAAGAAATTCAGATGAAAAGATTGGACTATCATAAGCAATAATCTTTTCAGAAACTTCTTCAGAAATAAACTTTCAAAATTTGTAATGTAAATGGGCATCAGAGTTGGGTGGAAAAATTACTTATTTTGGTATGTTCTTCTCTTTAAATCTTGAAGGTGTCAGCATGATTTTTTTAAATATACTTTTTTTTCTTTATTGGGTGCCATTTGAAAATGATTTGGATGTTTTCTTAGAACATAATCAGATATAAACAGATACAGTATGTAATGTTTGTTCTGTGCTTGGTTAGCTGATTTGTTTTGTGGATGTAAAATGATTTTTAAAACCATGCTGACTTTTATACTAGCATGGGTTTACAGATTAGTGTGTTCATGAGACATACTGAATCAGGGAGTATTCAGGGAGAATTGCATGTTGTGTATTGAAGACAAATATGAATAGTTCATTGGCACTTATTAATACTGTATGTTTGCTCTTTAACAGAAAAGTCCCGGGGACCCATCTAAACAAGCCAGCTTCCAGTTTTTGAAGCCATCTGAAAGCAGTCATAGGTGCCTCTTTGAGATAGAGTGAGAGAGCAAGCAAGGCGCAGAACAAGTGAGAAGGAGGAGGCTTCAGATTGGAGATGCCACATCTCATATGTTGCAAGGTGATGAAGTGCAGATATCTGCCCTTAAAGAATATGTGCCCTGCGGACATGTGTGAGATTTATGTCTTTCTTCCTTTTTTCCACCCCATTCTTCAAAATACAAACGCGCTGCAACAAAAGGCAGTTTGAAATATTCTCAGCCCCCCGAAAGAATATTCACGACGATTGAGCTCGCAGGTTAAAAATGTATATGCAAATGCAAGCTACATTAGAGCATGCACAGGTTGTTAATAAATTAACACGTGGCAGAAATAATTCAGTTTAGCGTGATAATTCTTGGGTGCGAGCTGTCAGCTGTCGCATTGTTCCGGATAGAAAGTGACGCTGAGATGGCAACATGAGCAGTGAACTGTGATGTTTCAGTGTACCTTGCTCTTCAGTCTCAGCACTTTGACACAATAACTGCCTTTTGCCTGCCTGGCTCTACTTTTTTGTCATTCTGGTAGAACAAAAGGTTTAATTAAGGATGCCTTTCAAAGAGAGCTTGACACTAAGCATACACATTCACACATATTATCTCAGAAGGGGTTTGTGTTCATACACTTTTTTTTTTTTTTTTTTTTGGAGCCAAACCTACCAACCACACTGTACAAGGCTGCAACTTTACCCTGCTTCTTTTGGGGGAAAAGTTTAATTTTCTCTCCACCTTCAGAGACATTGATAATCACTATTCCAAAGTAGCGTAGTTGGACAAGTGTGAAATAGTAAACGTTCTGTTTCTGCCGTGATTGCTGCGGTTGCTAAGCCGCTGATTGTAGGAGGGCATCTTGACGTTCCAGGCAAGGATGTTGTATAACGAGTGCACTTCCTCTCTTTGCCTCATCCTTGAGATTTGCATAGCAGGAACCCAGGGAGCTGACACTCTGTTTATGTAGCTCAAGGTGCAGGGGATATGTGAGGTGTCAAGTGACTCACAGTCAAGTTTTTAATAAGTGCCATTTGTTCAATCTGCTGTTTAAACACTCCTGTCTCCTCTCTATATCCTTAAAGACTGTATGCCCTGCTATCTTTTAATTAAGTCTCGGGCTAATGTGCCACTTAATTGACTAATCTGAGAGATTTTGTTTTCTCTAATTTACTTGAAAAACCATCACCAGCTAAGCTTTTTAATATTTGTGTGATGAGGGTGGATACTTAGTGGATGCCTCAGAAGTGAGTGCAGGGGTAGAGGGAGTACTTGAAGGGGAGAGAAACAAAGTAGCATTAACTCCTTCTAATTCCTATTAGGTTTGACAGCAAGCTGATAGCTAACTAGGCCACGGTGTCATTTTTGTGGAAGCATTTTGTTTTTCTACAGGTAAGCTTGCAGATCTCCCGAGTAGACCTTGAACTTTCATATAGATTGTGATTGCACGTAATTCCCCGACTTGACTTTATACCAGCAGTCCTGTGCACTACTACTATTTCAGAGGGAATGTGTTCGGCTGCCGCTTATGAGAAGCGAAGCAAAAGCCTATTCTCTGCTACAGCCCAGTGAAACAAAAGGCTAATTCAAGAGTAAAAATTTCCAGCAGATTCGCCAAATGTTTGCAAAGGAACATTCAGCTGTGGCCCAAGATTCCAGTCACTCTTCCAATAAGGTGTGTGTATACATGTGTGTTTGTGGTCAATCATTTGGCAGTTCAAACAATGGCAATATGTCGTATTTTTCCCTTTTTACTTCCCTGACAACTTTTTAGTATTTACAAATTTGTGCTGTTTGATTGCGGTCACCTCAGGCCAGCTCAGTGTTAGTGAGACTCTTACCTGGGTGATCGCAGGTGTAGTCCCTGGCTACAGTGGTGTGTCTCTGTGTAGCACAGCGAATAGAAATGACTTCAATGCCTTCAGTGTAAACTGCGGAGATAAGTGGTTAAAGCTGGCTCAAGGAGGAAACGCAGGGCCAAGCCTGGTGCCATGTCACCACATGTAGGGGCTGTGATTAAATGGAAAAGTAGCGTCAGTGCAGGGTGATAGGACAGTAGAGTGAAAGGCCTGTAAACAATGACTCACCCTGCCAGCTAGCCGGGGATGGGAGGGGGAAGGAAGGAAGGGGAGGACGGCAGTGTGTGTGCGCGTCCGTGTGTGTGTGTGTGTGTGTGTCTGAGAGAGAGAGCGAGATTCTTGAGAGTGTGCAGCCACAGACAATCAGCCCTCTTGTCAGGAAGTCCCGACAGACATGGGATTTAACTTGCTGACAGACTTTCACATATGTTTATTCACACTCAAGCAATTACAACCGTAGTAGAAACTCGCAGATACAAATATACTTCCATGTAATAAAGCACAATATTCACAGACGCGGATTTAGATCCATTCACATCATACGTCAACAACATAAAATAAAACCCGAGCACATACACACAACAAAATCCAATAAATAATTAAATCTCCAGTGGCTGCACTCAGAACTACAGTGATACATTAATTGGACAAAATTAGCATGAATTAAAGCAAATAAGTGTAACATGTAATTTATTACTTATCAAGCGTAGTTTAGTAGAGGAAGGCTCCGATTTCCCCCAAGATTGCTTTAACAGCTATAATGCATTTCTTAATTTACTCTGTGGAAAATCAATTTTTTTCAGAGTTCATTAGGCACCAATATGTTACAATGCTGCTCCCCTGAGCACCCAGCTACAAAAAACATTATGCAAATTCCTGGCAGTGCATCTGTATGTAAATAGCAACCAAGGCCGCAGTCAATTCTCCATGGGAAGCTTTGTTAGCAGGCCCTTTGTTTCTAAGCCTGAGCCTTGTTCATGATAGTCTGGAAATTAGCAAATGGCTGCATGTGACAAGTGAAAGCAAACATCCACCTCTCTCGCTCTAGGTATGACGGCTGATTCTAGTGCAATTTTGCCAAACTTTGTTCAACAAACCATTGCAATATTGCCAGTTGCCCTTTGGGGTGTAAATATATATCTTTTTTGTTTTGTTTGTAGTGCGTAACAGCGAACATTTCCTGTTAAAATAGTGCAATCAAAGTTTGGTTTGAAAGGTTAAACAGGATCAGGCAAAGTCCACTGGCTCTCCTCCCACTAGGGGATAATACCGTGGCTTGATCTACAGAAACTCCACTTTCTACAATGGGCAGGACTGTGTTATGAAAGGGAAAACATAGTCCTGCCAAGCTAATAGTAAATCATGCGTTTATATCTCTAGTGTATAATGCTTAGACATATGTGAGTGTGCAGTGCGAATACATGGACTAATTTTTCAGCATCACTTTCACATGGGATGCTCCTAATTTTGATAATGTTCTGCACTGGAAGGCTGCTTCTTAGATTGGCAAGTTTGCTTAAAAATAATGTCCTCACGGTAGAGATGGGGGGACAAAGTTGCACTGTGTAGAGGAACTGTATGATCATATAGACAAAAGGCCAATATAGGCCAAAATCCACTAAATTTATCTACTAAATTTAAAAGTCTGAAATTTCATTGTATGTTTGAAGGCTGAGTAATTGATTTGATGTTCCATTATAATATTACTTAGGGGAGACATACTGTATGTAAAACAGGAAAAGTATCTCTTCAAGCTCTGTGGAACTTCGTGACAAATGTTTGCGTGCATTGAAGACTCACCATTAGCATGAAGAATCAGCCTAGTTTGCTTCCTTTAACACCAAACTAAACTAGATAAGAGCAGCTCAGCCAATTCTGTTTCTCTTCCGCTTTTTCTGCTACGAGATGTGAAATATCCAGCCTAAAAAAGAAACAGGAAGAAGGCCTACCTGAAAAATTAGCCTGTTTTTGTTCATGCATAGGCTTTGCTGCTCTCCTCTCAAACCTTTGGGTGTATCACACAAAGCCTCAGGTGAAGGCCTGGTGCTGACACACGTTTGAAATAAACGCGTCTTTCACCTTCAGTGGCCTACGCCGCTATTCTTCAGAACCTTCCACACAGATTTACATGTTTGTTGTTGTTGCTACTTCATATACAGTCAGGACTTGTTATATAGCATTTTTATAGAGGTCTATTTTTGTAAGATTTAACTTAGAGTAAGGTATCAGTGATTTAGCTTTTGAATGATTTATTTACTTTCTGATAAGTTGGCGTCAAACAGATTAGAAAGCTTTGCGGGATGTATCTGCCACTGTTGTCACCTTTCCTGTTAGGGATGAAAATATTACCCCGTCTTGAAATGATTTGTATTCATGCATTGTTTTCTTTTTCTTTGGGCTTTGTGTTACTAGGATACAGTAGTAAGCTACATCATGTCACTTGTTTCACTTGGCTACAGGCCAGACCTCATTGTTCCCGTGATACCATCGTCCTTTCTCTCCATGTGTTTGAGCTTATTTTGGTTTTCTTTGTTACGTAGTGTCTCTGTTTCTTCGTAAAAAAAAAACCTTTTCTCTCCTTCTCCCTCCTTGTCTGCCTGCTGCTGCGCTGCAGCTAAAACATTGCCTCACCTACTTGGTTTGGACTCACTTCATGAAGTAATTCTCCCAAAGCCCATAGGCCATGTCGACCATATGGCGCTACATAGTCTGAGAGGTTGTTCTACGTAGCATACATTCATGACAGTGACTTGAACAGGAACTAATTAGCACAGTCTCTGAAATTTCCATGTAATCTAAATTTCAGTTAATTGAGCTGTGTATATTAGGGCTGTTTAAAAGCAAATGTCTCTTTTACTTATTATATCTGCTGAGTTACGTAGGGGCACATTAATCACTGGTAGCAGTGGTAACATATCTGACAGTAAAAGTAGGATGTTGGAAATGTGTGTGACCCTTCTGCTGTGATTGCTCTCATTTGATGCATGCACGGTGGTGATTGTTTTGAAATCTCGTAAGAAATTAAAATGTCACCAGCTTTTTAAAATGTGTATGTAATAGAAAACCAAAGCAGTCAAAGTGACAGGAACTGTTCCTTTTAGTCTTTTTATTGTTCAGATTTGTTTGTCTGCTTTGTGCTTTAAAGCAAAGTGCCGCTGTGATCATTAAGTTCTCCTGAGTTGGTTGGCAAAAAATTTATTATTTACTTTGCCTTGATACACATTTAGTTCTGTAATTAGGTTTCACCTCGGCACATGTGAAGCAAGTAGTATCTAAGCAACCCCTGACATACAAACACACACACACACACACACACACAAATGAAAATTGTGGCTTATGTTCTTGTTTGGCTTTTCTTTCATTTCGTACTGGAGGAAATGTGTGAGGAAAACATATACTCATTTTGTCTCACTGTCTTCAAAAACATTGTGACTGCCACAAGACGCGGGCAAAAGTGTCAGTCAGCAAGTATAAGCGTGCCAGGATGAGTCACTGTCTTTTTAGCCTCGTCATTTCCCTTGCCCTGATGCATTATGTGAAGGGAAAGCTGATGACCGAAAAGATTGGGATGAGTGAAAACTGCTGGTTTCATGCCTCTTGTTCCCGTCACATTACAATCTCATTCCATATACATTGTTTTTTTTTTTTTTTGTTTTCAACGTAAATTTAGTTTTTCTGCTTTCATTGAAGTTTAAATAAAAAGTACTCTAATGCAGTATATGCAGTCACGCACCATGGCTAACTTCATAAATCCTAGCTCTCTCTGTCCTAGTATTGCATCCCAAAAGGCCCGTTTGTCACCACACTCAACTTACTGTGCAGTGTTTAGTGGTGTTTGTTTTTAGTGGTGTTTGTATATTATAACGCCATATTTGAATTAGAGGCATCCACCACTGTACCCACGGGGAAATATCAAGTATTAAATGCCATTCCCCGCCATGCTTGTTAGAGTAATTTACGCTCAAATGAATGTCACTCCTTGTCTCCTGGTGGTCCTTTCTGCCACGTCTCTGTGTGTACAAGCCGGCACTATTTTTGATGGCTCCACCTGAGAGATTTGCCCAAATGTGTCTGCTTTTTCCCCAAAGTAGTTCCCAGAGTTACCGCTCTGGGCTTGTTTACCAGTAAATGTTTTTTGTAATTCCCCTAAGTAACACGAGAGTCAGTGTTTTCCTTTTAATTTTTTTTCTCTTTTTGTTTCAAGCATTTGTTATTTAGTTTTTTCCCCCCTTCCTCTCCAAAATGACTGGATAGGCTGTCAGTAAACAAAGTCTAGTTCCCATTAACCTCTGATTCCCTCTGAGAAATCCACAAACAAGTCAAGTGCAGAACGACCTCAAACAAACTGCACATGCACAGACACATAGTGTGTGCAGACACACACGCGCACACACACACACACACACACACACACACTCATGTCCTGAAGAATAATATGGAAATGTTCGTCCTTCCTCCCTTCCCATGCTTAGCCCTGGTGCTCTAGCCGTCTGTTTTGCCTAATTGCTTTAACACTAGCCTGGCATGCTAATTGCACTGGGCCCCCTGTCACCACATCATTTACATGGCCTGCTTGATTTGAAATTTAATCTGCTTGAAGGGTTTGTGTTTCATGCTCACTTTAAATCCTAATGCTCTGTGGGATTGGAAGCAGTTTGCATTATTGAGAGTGTAAAATAAATCATTGTATATTTGTTTGGCACCACACTTTTAAAAAAGGAGACTTTTGTTATATTTGGTCAGAGCTTGGAGTTTCCCGATTTCCAGATAGTTTCAGTTGTAAAACTAACTCTGTTGTAAAATAAAAGTTTGTAATGCCACTTTAGTTGTACTCGGTCATGAAATCAAAGAGGAAAATTGATGAGATGGTGGGCAGTGCCGTGTCTGGATGCTGGGCAGAGGAAACTTGTGGATGAGATGGGAGCGCATGGTGTGTTGGCTGGCCTTTTTACTGCAGATGGCCTTTTTGATGTGCAGCTGAAAGGGAGTTACACAGACAGAGACACAGAGAGGTCTTATACAGTGTAGTGATCTCACATAGTGCAATTCAATCAAAGGCCAAAAGCTATTTCAATTTCTTAGAGGTTGGGCCCATCCTGGCTCCACACTGGCACAGCGTTTCCTCTACTTGTCCTCCACCCAACCCTGGCTTTTCTTCTCAATCTGGACTGTGTGAAGATGTGTTGGCGCTCTTGGTTTGCGGTTGTTTCTTTGTCGTCTTCAGTTGAACATAATCTTCTCTCCACTCCTCTCCTCAGGACCAAAGGAGAGAGCAACTCTGTTGTGATCAGCTAACACCTCAGATCGCAAGTCAGTGCTTCTTTTATAACCGAGTGCAAGTCGACAGGAGTATAGAGAGACACAGAAGGCCGCTTACAGTGTGCCGGCAAGTACAAGCCGATGCTAAAGTACTTAGAGGGGTAGTTTGAGGTTAGTGGGTACAAGTGTGTGTCTTGTTTGTACACAAGCATTCTCGTGTGTCTTCCATAAGCTGATAAATGGGTAAGGTATGGTAATAGGCAAGCTCTGCCCCTGTTACGCCACTCTAAATATTTGCCCTTTCTCCAGACTGGGCTCCTCTCCCAGCCATGATTAGGCTCGTTCGTGGTGCTTTTATTGGGGAAATTTTTTGAGATCCGGCCCATGTTTCCAACTGTCGCCTCTTATAATGTGGGCATGACTTTACAGTAACCGTGCTGACCTCCGAGAACTGTTAAGCTCTCAAGGAGACCTGACAAGTACAGAAAATTCAAAGTAATGCTCATTATCCTCAGCGAGGAATACATGCTACTGAGCATTCACACACACACACACACACTCCACGGGGTGCACGGGGGGGGGGTATTTATGTGAAGTCAAAGCTATAGATAAAACTGGGTTGTGGTATTGTGCTTTTTTTTGAGAAATTAAAGCTTTTTGCCCCTCAGTTTTTTCATTCCTTATACAAGTTCAACCAAACAGAGAGAATGCAGTCAATATTAAGTCAATTATAAATATTTATAATCTACACATTTTAAAAATCCTGTCAATCACAAAGATGTGGGGGGATAAGCTCACAGCAGCTGGTTGGTCCGGATGTGATTTGCATGCCACAGAAAGCCTCGGCTTGCCATCCCCGTTTTGTTTTTGACTTTGCATGCCTGCTTGTTCTCAGCGCAGATTAAATATAGAAGTTTTGTTCTCGTTGAGGATAGATGTTATTTTTTTCCCTCCCGTCACACACATACACCCACTCGCTGGCACACACAACACACAGAAGCAGTATTGACGCCCGATGCTGATGGCGATTCATTATTGAAAAGGAAATCGTCTCAATATGACTGGAGTTTGTTATGGGGAGCTTTGTTCTTGTCATCTATATTGCAGGGCATCTTTGTCAGTCAGCACTGTGAGATCTTTTTCTTCTCTTTGTGTTTGTGTGTAGTAGAGGAAGAGTTTTCCCACTCTCTGTAGTGTTTGTCAGTGTTACTGTCCTAATAAGTAACTGCCTTGTTTTTCAGTTGATAGAAAACTGAGACGCAGTACAGTTTGCGGGTTTTTTTTCATTGTCCCCAAAAACAGAACTCTGGCATTTTAAAAGAGCTTTTTTTGTGTTCTTGTCCAGTTTAGATAGATAATGACCAATTAATAGTGACCGAATGCAGCCAATAACAAAAGCCTGCAGTTCTTAAAACTCTAAGGTCAGAACATGAGGTCTGATCTCAGTATCCATGCACACATGTGGCCTGGTTTGTATTCGTGACCACATTTCAGTCATGTCTTAGCATGGCTGAAAGTTTCAAGCAACATTCCCCATTTATGAGAAGCCGTTGTTGACATGCTAATCACACATAGTACACAAACTATGGAGGAAATCATCAGTCCTACAGAGACTGAAATGGTCTCAGATAGTCTCTGTCTGATGAACATTCTGTCTACAGTAACAGCAGTAAATGGAGAATTTGTACTCATGACTATCATTTTACATAATTTCTAAGAGTTATAGTGTTTCTTAGCTGTAATTTACATGTCCATCATCTTGGAAGTATGGAAAAGTGTTACATTGTGCAGTTTGTAGAACATAAATGACAGTACATAACTTTTTGTTTTTTGTTACTGATGGTTTGATAGATCTTCACATGAACATTAGCATTGCCAGATTTATGCTTTGTTTATGGTATGGCAAAAGCAGCGCTGATAAAGCGGCTCTACCCCTCAGTCTGTCAGCTCTGGCTCCAGTCAGGCTGTGACCGCTTTTTATCTTAGAATGGGCTTGTGCTTACATGTTTTTAGTGATGCACAATTATTCCAATTGCAGTCACAATCGCAATGTCAGGTTGTATGATTATGTAACCGCAAAAGGCTGCAATTTAATTAAATGAATATGTCCATTTCATATGTATTATTAATTTCATACATTTCATATCCGTACCCCTAAGAAAGGGAGGAGCGGTTGGTCTCCGTTTATGCAGCGGAGAGTGTGCTCGCATGACTTTCCCATGAGCAGTCGAGTAGTCTTTCCAACTTAGCATCACTATCGCTAGATTTAGCAACTTTTCAGACCCCTTTTGTGACATTTTCTAAAAAAGCAACTAGTGACAAATCTACTTTTTTGGCTGACTCTAGCTACTTATCTTGAGGGAAGTTGCTAAAATTTCTCATTCCGTGCAGGCAGCACAGTGGTGGAGTGGTTAGCACTGCTGCCTCAGCTGGAGCTTGCATGTTCTCCCTGTGCTTGTGGCGTGCTCTTCCTGCAGGTACTCAGGTCTCCTCCCATAGTCCAAGGAAGCCAGCCTGTGTGCAGGGTAATTGATTTTTGGTCATGGTAGAGTTACATACTTTGAAACAAACACATGCTGAAAGTAAATTGCTACACGGGGTGTCATGAAAATTATAACACCACCTTCCAAAGTCACATTTGTTTTATCATCAACAAGGTCCTGATTTTGAATTAAGCTGAGGTTCAACTTGATTTTATAATTTATCTGAAAGTTGCCACAAATCTCTGCACATATGTCATTGTTTGCGTGTAAGTGCGTATAAGCATTTATGGGTGGCCAAAGTGTCCCCTCATAAGAGTGCTTCTCTCTTGATTTCATGCTTTGCTGATGGAAAATTAGACCCTGGCGTAACCCTGCATCAAGACGAGGAGGGGAAGGAGGAGGCGTACTGATGGTTGCTGTTATTGCCTCAGGACACGCTCCCCGACAACAAGAAAACTAGAGCAATAAGGAGGGAGGGAGGCTATGTCATTGGTTGCTAAAACACTCTAAACAAGTCGATGAGACACACGGAATCCCCAACGCGACGCAAAGAAGCCTCAGAAAAAAACTCTTTAACACTCCCTCTGTCTATTACTTCCCCCATCTTTTTTTTTTTCTCCTCATTGTTGTAAAGTGCAGTTATAAGTCTGGCATTTTAAAAGCAACTTAAATGTACTCTTCCTTTTTTTTGTGGTGGCTTTGAATGGCATGTTGAAGAGTTCATTTGCATTTTTTGTCTTGTCTTGTTTTTTTTTTTTTTTTTTTTTTGCCTGTCTGTTGCCCAATGAAGCTCTGAGGATAAAGTGCTTAAAGGACTGCAGGCACTTCACTTGAGTTGTTTGGTTGTTCAAAGATACGCCACAGTACACCACTAGTTGAAATGCAGCTCAGCCCACTGTTAGACGTGTGAGGAGCATTTTGAGGCATAGGAGAAAAAAAAATATAATCCCACTATGTTATGTAAGTGGAGTAGGAGCTTTGTGTATTGTTGGGTGCCTACGTTCCTAATGTCAAAAAAATGAAACGTCACATTAAAGATTGTAAAGCTTCTCTTTAAGATTCAACAAACTAAAGTTTGCAGAAACACCATTTATTTCATTTTCAAGTCGAAAACCGCAAGAAACCACATTTAATCTTTAGTCCAAAGTAAGATTGTTTTTCATTTTCATACAGTACTAAACTGTATTTTAATTTGTAGATTTATGTGCATTTGCACAAATGCGAGGATGTTAGAAGTTCTTACTAAACACGGGATGTTTATGCACACTGATTAGACCTCATTCCTATCCATGATTATATGTGCATCTGCAGGCAGCTGTCCATGTGTCCTAGAAAGTATTACTCCATTCATTAGCCCCTAAACTTGGAAGAACTGCATAAACCACCACTGTGGTATATCATTTGTTTTGTTGTCCCATAGTTGTTCTTGGCTCTAGGGTTTTTTTGTGTTTCATATGCAGAACTTTCTGTGTTTCCCACAGGTCGTCATCTTCAGTAACTTCTTGAGGGTAATTATTGATGAATTGTACTAATGTCCCCAAATTGTAGACTTGCATTATTTAAGTTGACGATTTATTAGAAGGTGCTGTATGATGTACGTTGTCATTCTGAAGAGAATCAGAAATGCAGTGTATCATAGGGGCAGAGCTTCTGTGACACCTCTCAGCATTTTAATTCATTTCACGATTGTGTGAAAATAGCATCAGCAACAACACCCAACTTATTGTGTCATGTTAACAGAAGTGCTGAATTTGAGTTTAATAATGACCTTTTTAGTGCACAACAAATACTTGGTGATAAAGTAAAAAGCAAACACTGCCATTCGTGGATGGGGATGGGGGAGTTTTTGCAAAAAGGACAAAACAGAAACAGAAACCACATCTGGACCAGTTTCCCATCAGGGAGATGTCTGGCTGAGCCTGGCTGCTCTGACTGGATGAAATTTGACTTGTGGTGTGCGGTGATTGTTTTTTGGTCCGAAGGACAACCTGTGCATGCCTGCTTTTACGGTATGCTTTCTATTCAGACTGCACGTTGAAAACAAGACTATAAGAGTTAGGAAACAGTGAAATGGAGAGCAGAGGGAGATGGCATAGACATACTATATGTTTCTTGTAATGGAAGTTAGAGGAACTTTACAATCCTAGATTAGTAATCTTAAATGTTCAGTCAAGCCTCTGCGCTTTCCATCTGCAGCAATCACTGAAACTCTAATATTCTATTTCCACAAAGTAATCACTGAGGAAGTTAGGAGAATCTAACTCATTCCAACCCATCTGAGTCCACAGATAAATCAATATTCGCAGACAGAGCCTAATATTTGGTGTGCGATAAGACTTTTAGAACGATCTCACTAGCAAATGATGCTGGAAAGGACTTTTGAGGATGCAAGGGAAAGACATTTGAACCTCAAAGGCACAGTCCACCACTGTGAGCCAAAACTTAATTACAATGACCTTACACCAGGGCAGTAGCCTAAAGCCATGCATTCAGGCTAACCAAGCACCCCCCCACCAGTGCGCAATACCCCCCTCCTGCCACCATCAGACCTGATAAATGAGTTCTTTCCCTTGATTGCTGCATCAGGGTCAAGAGTAAGAAATTGGCAGAAAAAAACCAAAGGGAACGAGGGAAGGAGAGAGAAGGACAGTAAGGATGGAAGCGGAGAACTGGAGAGAATACAAACAACAAACGCAGAGCTGGAGCGATAAACTTCTGGGCCGACATCCCTGATTGTAGTATAATTGCGATACACCTCAGGTCTTCGTGTTGCATTAATTTGATAATTTGCTGTCTCGTTGTTTCCTTTTTGGCATTTTACAGCAACTAAAGTGCTCGCCTGTGTCGTGGCTGGGACTAAGAATTAGCCAAGAATTGTTGTTGCACTCATCCTTTTAATACAGATTAGGGAGACGCAGAGCTATAACTCGATAGTGAGAGGTGCATTGAATTCACCTTTCAGTGTAACTTATGTCTGCATGCAAAGACGTGCGTTTCTACCCAGAGAAACTCAGTAATACGTTTTCAAACTTTTCTCCAAAATGATTTCATTATTTATTGGTTAATTTTAAAGTGTCTAAACATTGTGAAGAACACATTACTTTTTGTTGACACTTAGAAAACAACTTATGAAAAAATAATATGCAAATCCTCAACTTTCATATTTACTGTGATCAGTTGTGTGTTGTCAGCTGAAGGTTTGTAAGACCAACTAATGCTCCGTCAAAACGTGGAAGAAATGAATTCACATCAACTGTAACTTATTTGGTTCTTACCAGGGGCTGATTTTCTCACTTTCAGAGTAGAGCGTACTGTACACACACAAGCACACACACACAGACTCCCAACATGCACAATTTGCATTCTGCACTCTTTCCATCACTTTCTCTATTTCTAAGAGTCACTGGCTGCCATAAGTTGAACTTGGTTTTTGATTAAGTGTTTGTAGGTAGTGCCTCAGGCCCTGTCTCTCATAGATAAGAAGCAGTAATCCTGGTGTGTGTTATTGTGTGTTTTCTGGGGGACTCTGTGGCTCTCCACCGTGGGACTGAAAAACAGTTTAAAATCAAGAATTTAATTTTGCTATATTTTCCCAGATGAAAATGGAGCGTCATTAACTTCCTGTCCTCGCATTTAGTTTTTTAAATAAGTTTGTAAATTAGCCCCTTTTCTCTTAAGTCGATTACGTGTCAGATTTTTAATGACAAAACAAATCAGAATTTAGCACAAGCACTTAATCCCATTCATCAACTCTTTTTAAGATCAAAACATCTTATGAGTACTTTTTTTTTCCCTGAAGAGGATCCCTTTTACCAAAAAAAAAAAAAAACCTTCTTAGGAAGTGTTCCCATGTTTGACAGCATGCCAGTCTTAACAAAGGGGAAATGCTGAGTTCCCTTTAATAGATCTATATTCATTTTCAAATGAGTTGATTAGCCAGCACAATGTCATTGGATTCAGGGGCCCATTACACATTTATGATGGTAAATTACTGAACATTTACAATCCAAATGAAATTTCATGAGGAGGGGATATTGAAAAAATGGAGGGAGAGAGATGCTTTGCGTTCATCCCTGTAGCCTTGCCTCATTGCACCCCCCCACCCCCCAACACACACACTCTCTCTCTTTTTTCCTCTCTCTCTCTCTCCCTCTCTCACCTCCTGTGTGTTTCTTTCTCACATATCACATCAGTGCCCCCTGTGGTCCAATTGGGCATCACATAAGAGTCTGCGGCTGGGCTCATTCACAACTCCGTTGCTGGCATCTTAGGAAGTTTGTTGTTTTTACAGTACGGTGTAGTGATATTAGTATTATCCAGAATCCTCTGGTTTAGCTTACAGGTGAACGTTGTGTGACAGTGGTTAAAAGTGTGTTGAAAAGATGGATGTCTGGAGATGAGGAGGGCTGTTCTCCCTCTGTCTTGGGTGTAGCATCACATGTAGTTTCAAACATCCTATAGATCCCTGAGCAAACACCTCTCCTCTCCAATAATCAGTCAGCACTGTGCAGCCCTGTCACTGCGTCCACATCAATATTTTATTTGGGCAAATTTGCGGTGACATGCATTAGTACAATTAGGGGCAACTTTTTACTTGGATTCCCATTTTCTACAAGGAGAGAGTGATAAAGGGAAGCTGAACTCACTCCCTCTCTCGTTTCCTTACTCTCTCTATCCCTCTCTCCCTCTCTCTCTCCAGCTTGGCTGGTTCGTTCCTCAGCCCTCCACCTCTAAATAATTCATCATCCAATCAATCATTTTCTCTTTGTTTTGGGCCCCAGTGCCTGAGATGAAACGGCCCGCTGCCAAAGCTGCTTTGCCTCATCTGAGGCCTGGAAAACATGATCTGCTGCTGAGATTACAACACACACACACACACACACACACACACACACACACACAAACACCACATCACACCTAGCAGTGTAGTGCTGGTACCACGTATTCACTGCTGGGAGTCATACACACTCATGCTGATACAATAGGCACACACACACGGATGCAGTGAAAGGTTTGAACATTTTTATGTTTGACTGAAAATGACAGTATATATTTGACCAAAATTAAGCCTTACATTGAAAAATTATGAGAAAGAATCTAAAACAAAATGAGCGGTTCACTCAGTTTTCCATCCACCCTTGCATTTAGTGTAACCAGACGTTGTTAGCTGTCAATCAGCTTTTGATAATTTCAAGAAAAAAAATGTGGAAAACTGCAGTACCAGCTCTATGAAATGTAATCAGTGGTCACATCATGAGGAATATGTAATGTGTCACTATTCTGCTCTTTGCATTAAACTCTGCAGTCTTGTGTGGACAGTATAATTTTTCTTATTGGCTGTTTGCTTTTTACAGATAAATCGATGATTCTACTCATTTAACAGTGTTAAATGTTAAGCCTTTTTTGTTGGCATGCCATTATAAAGGCGTTTTGTAATAGAACACAGACTGTGTGTCTGATCTCCCAGCTGTAACACTCGGGCTTGGTTAGCTTATCTAAAGGGCCTGTCTCCGCCTTTAAGCCTGTGTGGAGGCAGCCTTAATAGGGGGAAATGTCTTGGACAAGTGATGTGAAGATATTTTGCTTCATCCCTTTGGAGCACTCTGCAGGTGATGCCGCAAATGTCTCCTTCGTTTGATGTCGAACAACACAGATCCGCTATTGAGTGATAGCTTCAAATGCAGAAAGAGTGAGACCCTACGTGCTGCTCCCCCTACTTGAGCTACATCAGAGAAAACTGACATCTATTATGGTAAAGAAAAGACAAGTGTTTGAAAAATTCAAGTACGCACACTGCAGAAGTGTCAGGATTTTTACAGAGTGCATTTTTTTTGTTCACTCTCTTTTTTGTTAACAAGGTGGTTTTAAGCCAAGCATGTCTATATGAACTCTGTTGGATAGAGCATGAAAGGATGCTGCTAGCCCATCATGGTAATATTTTAGCCCCCTAAAAAGTCACCACAAGTCCCTTGTGTCCTCCTAACAAGAGGAGATTAAATCCTTATTCTATGTGCTCAAGTTCAGCAATTTTATCAGCTCACTCTCCAATGATCTAATCTAACAATCTAACTTTTTTGTCGCTAAGGCTCCGGCAGTCTGTGTATCTGATCCTATTGCCTGGATTCGTAGACTGAAATACATATTGCAAATATATCCAGCTGAAAGTAAGTTTCGATTTTATCAGTCTTTTGGTACTTTACTTTTTTCTTTTCATTGTTTTTAAAATTGCACTGTGATATTTGTTAACTATTTGAATCTTGATTTTATAATTTGTTCAGACTTTTTGTCAATACATACAAATTTATTTGTACCCGAGTAGAACCAAATGGAATGTGACCCGAGTAGAAGCTGAACTTGAGTTTTCATCTTCCAGTGCTGATTATGTATAAACAAAACATTAGTTACAGAAGCAGCAATAATGAGCTTCTCTCTTTTTTCACTTGTTTGAGTTGTCCATCAGTAAATCTTTTACATGCAAGTTGGAGAAATATTTAATGGCAGAAACCAATAGCTGGATCATTTTTGAGTGGTTGTCGATGTTCCCCACAGTGTTCATGTTTGATGGTGGGGCAAATGGAATGTGACTACACTTACACATGACGTTTTATTTTGTGTGAAGGTGTCGGGCTTCCTGGTAGCCTCCTCACTGTAGTGGGAATAGTTTGGAGTGTAAAATCCTGCGTTGTTTACTGTATCACACCTTTTTCTGAATCAAAGCCTCGGCCTAAAATATCAATGTAAACATGTTCATTTTACTATCAAAAAGAACTATTTATCCCTGAAGCTTGTAGTGTAGATACCACTTATTCCCCAACACGTGAAATCTAATAGCCTTGTTGAAATGTGCCACTGGGGACTCACATGCACAGCAAATGCATGTCTGAAGTCTGATAAATAGCAGAAGGCTATGAGGAGACATTAACTGTAAATGTCGTGGGCACTGTAAAAAGACAAACAGCTTTATTTATCAGCCTGGCAGAAACACATTATCGAGACATGCGCAAGTCTCTGAGAGTAAATAAAACACTCAGGCAACATAAAAAAAAAAAAAAAACCACAGCGAGACGGAGATAGATTTAAAGAAGAGAGATACGGAGAGATGGATGAGGAGAGAGGAATGAACAGGGTGAGATGCACGGAGAGCAAGAGAAGGGGACAGGCAGCAAGTGTCAGGCGGAGAGCTGAAGGATCACCCAGGGCCTAGTAATCATGCCCCGTAGGGCTCAACGTCAAGCGGCTCTAGTGTGAATGAGCGATCACACCTACCTGCCCCCTGTTTGTCCCTTTCTTGCTCTCTCTTTCTCTCTCTCTCTCACACACACACACACACACACTCACACACACACGGAATAACACCACGTGCTGCAAGTGCAATATCTGGCCCACTTCATGAAATAAATTGGCCACCCACCAAAGACAGCAAGAGTCAGATTACCTCCGGTGAGAAGTCAGCTATCAAAATTATTGTTACAGAATGTGTCGAGAATCTGTTCAAATGTGTCATTCCGAAACATGGCCTCGGCCTGCGTGCCCTCCGAATTGTAAGATATTTATTAACAATTATGAATTAATTGAAGAAAATATTTGGTTCATATATGTCAGTCTAATTTAAACAGGAAAATATGATGAGTTCTTGGTTTTTATTAGAATATCATTAACCCTCTTGTAATTAACCTCGTTCAAAAATTAACCACATGTTATTATCAAACCAAGCAAATAATTGAAGCAGAAGCTTAATTTATAATTTGACAATTTCCTACCTCTTTTTTCTCACTCTTTCATGTATTCCTTTTATAAAAAAAAAAAAGAGGAAATGGAGAGAAACATTTAATAGAAGCGACTTTAATGAACATGTGTGTTGAAAAGGAGAGACCGGATTATCTTGCATTAATGGCATCTGTGGTCTAGACTCTTAAACTGGACTGTTACCCCAGAGAGCCCCCTCAACACACCGTCTCTGAGGGAGTTTGTGAAGTAGAGCCTCCTGCTTTCTCCAAGCCAAAGACAGAGTCCACGAGGGAACGATATGAAGATTCTGTCCCGGTGCATAACACAGCCAAGCTTCTGTATAGGTTATGCAGACCAGCAAAGCGAGGTCTGGATGTCAAGAGTCAGCTACAGTACCGAGAGGAAGGAGGCGCAGTGTGCGTTGAGAGGGTGGACGTTAGATGAAAAATGTTTCATGATATTTTTAGGTTGTCCACTGAGACAGTGTTGTTGCCTGCTTGGTTATATTTGATTTCAAATATGTTGGCCGGCAGACACTTACCGTACCGGCAACGGTACCAAATGAAAATAATATATGGTTTCAAGTACCACTAGAAAATATATTCAGTGATTCTTTATGTCTATGTCTAATCAACGATGTGTCTAATATTCCTTAAGATTTTTACTGATGACGTTAACAGCCGCTCTTACCTCTGGAAGTGATGCCGATTCATCACGTGAATTGGCTAAAAGCCACTAATGGGGCAACTAGTGCAGATATTTCAGCACATTAGAATCAAAATATAATTAAAAGAGTGGTGGATATCATGAATATTACAGTATACTAATGGATTATCAGTGCGTTGCATTAGTTCTGGGTAGAGATGTAGTTTATTTGTTGATTACAGTACATCTCTCATTCTCTGCAAAGTACTTTATTCACAAAAGTTATTAACAGTTGCTTTTTACTTTGTCGCAATATAGACTGAGCTGGCTTGACCCTTCCTTGTTTCTCTCTGAGTATGGGACATTCCTTAGAGGCCATCTGCCAAATCTGCCTCATCATTGACCTCAACGGGCCACCACCACGAGTCTTCAGGACAGATGTTTAACCGCCATACAAAACTCCATGGCTCACTGCCTATTCAATCACTCATGTGACAGTTAACGGCCCACGGTGGCTAATGATTTCCCGTCATGTTCAGGGCACGCTGCGGAACCGGAGGATTAAATGTCGGCTGACGATGGACACATCAACTACTACAATGGCCTCTGTTCATCAGCCAAACCTCATTCTCCCCTGTTGCACCTTTGAAGGAAAGTGAAGTATGGGGCCACCTTGTTCCACTCATCGAGGGCCACTTTGTTATCGTCCCCCTGGCAGCAGGTACGCTGTTAATACTGTATGCTCCATTGCTTTTGGGAAATTTAGCAAAGTTCTGAAACAGTCCTAATTTCCACTTGGAAAATGGAAAGGTACTTTCCCTCGCGACCTATTTGCTTCGGAGAGAAAAATCTGACACAAATACATGCGTCATCTACAGCATTTGCATGCATCATTAGAAGTCCCGCTCCATACACAGCCCATATTCTGTGTTACTTAAAAAATTTGGAGATTTAGCCGCTCTTTCTTTTTTTTTCCCTCCTTAAAATTTATACGAAAATATTCGGAACTTTTTTTTTTTGCTTATGTTGCAGTTGTACCATCTTCTGCAGGGATGTCAGTTGTCTGTGTGTACACAGGGATTTTGAAGTTTCTGGCCACTAGCTCTCTTGCTCTGCAGGTCTGACTCCCTTCCTAGAAGCCCCTGCTCAGTCCTGTGTTGTGTCTGAACATGTATCTTATATTCATCCAGGCTCCTTCGATGGCTTTTCCCCTCTACACATCAACATTGTTTGCTGGACGGGCATCTCTGGCCGGAGTTGTGTGGAAACTTTGGAGTATTTATTATTCAAAGGCCTTGTTCCCTATGCTGTTTTAGTAAGGGGGGGAGCAAAGGTGTGTGTTTGGCAGAGGGAGATGCAGGGCTGACACTGTGTCACTGTCAGGGAGAGCTTCAAAATCCCACAGTCGACTTCCCCCCATTATTTGTTCCAGTCTAGGAAAGGCACAGGCAAGATCACACAGGAGTAGAGCTCTGTGTGTGTGTGTGTGTGTGTGTGTTTGTGTGTGAGTGTGCACCTGTATCATCGCTTCCCATTTTCACTGTGGTGCCTGCGTGTTGAATTGTGCTGCACATATGTGCATGAGGTGGCACACTGTTTGGGGTTATGTTGCACTGTAGTACAGTACATGTGTTTGTGTGTATTTTTAGACAACCACTGTAAATGATTGTGGTGGATTTTTATGGTGTAGAGAAGCTTTCACTGACCCGTCATATTGTGGTTTAATACTGGCCTTGGTATTTTAGTCTTGAGAAAGCAGCTTATATTGAACCAGACTGAAAGTTTATTCACAAAAAAATCAATTGAATTGATCTGTTCAATTCATTTGTGGTTTACACCTATCTGTATTTACCCAAAACATTGCATTTAATCAATGAAATTAATCACACTCTCATGTTGTCTCTCCCTCACCCAACTACACGCACACACACACACACACACACACACACACAGACATACACCGCCAAGCCACCCACTGCAAACAGTCATAATGAACAGCACCAAATGTCTACAGCCCTCAGTCCTCTCTCTCTCCCATCAGAAAAGCCAACTTTGCACACTTTACATGCAATATTCATGCCATGTCTGAGAATGAGGATTCATGGTCCGGTCATCTCAAAAAAAAAGGAAAAAAAAAAAAAGAAAACTGGCAATCAATGATTGTCTCTTGTCCTTATGAAAGAGAATAATTATTTAACATGTGCCAAGACTGTTCAAAAACAGTCTTTTTTGATGAGTGACACTTCCCGTCCTCCGGATGCTTTTTATGTGTCAAACTCATTAATAAAGCAGCACCCCAGAGAGCGAGACAGGGGAGACATGAAGCGCGCACGCGAGTGCATGTGTGTATGTATAACTTTTGCTGTTTGAATTGTCAGGTGCGATTTTGGGACTCTGATCTTCACACAACAAGGTTCAATCACACTAGTTGTAGTGCTATTTATCGTTTTCTGCTCTGACAATCTACCAGATTTCTTTCAGAGAAAAGCAGTGTGCTTTTTTTTTTTTTTTTTGTCAAACACTGAATAATAAAAGAGTCAAAAGTAAGAAGTGGAATTCCCTGCAGTGAGGTGTGTTACCCGCAAAAGAATGAGGGGGAGTGAGAATTCTAAATTACCGTAGATGTGCTCTATTAGAAAATAATTCTGTTATATATTTTTCCCTGAAATGTCATCTGCAGCTCACTATATCCCTCAGTGTCTTTTGTTCTGGGTGTTTCTGTCAAATAGTCAAACTGCAGCTTGCACTGTGGTTCATTCTATCACAAATACAAAAGAACATCATTGCAGATTTGCTTATCAATGTGTTCTTTCAACATCTGTCTCGTTGCTTTGTTATAATTCTCAAGAATCAAAAGTGTGTGGTTATATTAAAGCATTTAAATGGTAATCTTTAACTGCCTTTTGTGTCCACGTTGCTGCTGTGTGCGTGCTTGCACTGTCGACTGGTTTTCACTTGCGTTTAGGATTCTCAGGCGCCTGTATTAAAGCTTAATGCACTTCCATTCTAATAAGACATGCGTGTTCTGATGAATGCAATGAGTGCATGTTTTGATGTTGTACAATATGCACAGTGGAATCTTATCTGTGTAACGTAAGTGTGTTTATGAAGCCTTGAGATACAAGAATGCTTTCTAAGTGAACTTCTCGCTAAGTGGCTAAGACATACAATGCATACACACAAACGCATGCACACACACACGGTCATGCACAGTGATTTAGAACTGTAGGCTTTTAGTCAGCATATTAAATGTGTCAACTCATAAAGTAAAATGCTGTAAATGCTTTCAATATTCATGTTTTCGTATTTGTCAACCAACATTTCATAACAAATTCATGAAAAAAGCCTCTCAAACTGCATGCTGGGAGGGGACGTTGTGCAGTGCATACATTTTTGAAAAGACACCGTCCATTTTGAGCTCATCATCCGAGATCCCAAGCCTTTGAAAAATAAATCTAAATATTTTGTATCATGCATTTTTTAAACACCGCACCATTAAAACATAATTTCAAAGATCCGACTTAGTCTTGGAGTAAGGAACATTAATGGACTTTTAAGTCACTTTGTTTAGTGAATAATTAACACTTACACCAATCAGCGGCAACATTAAGACCACCTGGAGCAACATGTATTAACAACATGTATGCACAGAAAAGGAGCATACGCCTCTTCCCACTCATAAACACAGGATGTGCTTTGGGTTTGGGGTTGCAGACCGAGCGTATTTTCTTGATGTTATCTTTAACTGTGAAGCTGACAGTGTGTAAAGTCTGAAAGGTGTTTTTAAGTGTCACGGTGGACGGTGGTCAGTATGGGAAAACTTTATTGCTGGCCATGATGGACGGGTGTCAGCACACTCAGTGCATCGCATGTGGAGCTGTGTAGACTGTCAAAGTGCCCATGCTGAGATTTCTGTTGAGCAAAGCAGCATTTTCACGCACATCATTAGGATATTTAGAAGCCTTTCCGCTGTCAGTCAGTAACTCAAAATATATCTTTTAGCGTCACTAGCCATCACCTCATAAATGCTTCTGCTGAGTGATACTAAACACTGCTGTAATAAATGCATTTATTCATATATTTCTCCATTCCTGAATAGACACATAACAGTCAAAGCTGTATTGTCAATTTTCAATAACATAAACATGACATAACCTAGCAGGCACGTACTGTAGCTTTAGTTTTCAGTCCGCCACTTCTTACTTGACCTTATTCTTCCTTTTCCCCCTGTTTTATTACTGCAAACACCTGTGTTTCATTCCAGACATTCCTCCGTTTTTATTTTTTTTTAGCTTTCATAGTGAGAACATAACCCAGCAGTTGGAAGCTGTGGAACCTCGATCCCAATAAAAACACATTCACAGGCATATCTAATGGACACATGGCCTGCAATGTAGAAAACACTCTTAGTATGAGCTACACCCACATTTCTGGAGGTTATGGGGATCAGGAGAGACGAGTAAAGCAGGTGTTTCTTTTTTTCTGCCGCATATAAACTACCACATGGATGAATCAACAGCTGGAACCTCTGAAGAGATTATCTTAGTCGAAGGGGAATGATAATTTACATTATCAATTAATAGAACAGACTCGGTACGAGTCCACATGGAGTAGCCATGCACACCTCACAGCAGGAAAACACAATTAATTGCATTTAAAAAGTAGCAGAACACATTCTGCACTTGTTCCCATCCTCTTCGAATCATCTTGCTCTAGTTTTTTTTTAATGTATACTAGTAGACCAGATGCTGTAAATACATATTACACATAGAATCTACTGCGGAATACGCAAGGCAATCGTACACTCAGTGAACAGTGAACTTGATCACTGAACAATACTTTGAGTGGCTGCAGTATGGGCATTTATTTCCTTTTTCAGACTGACAGCAAGACGTGCTTCTATGAACACCGCAGTCGTCCCGGCGATACTGTGGGCCACATAATACTGCTGCTCTCTCCATTTCATCGAGCGTTCATCTGTGAAGTGAATAGAGTTGCCATTAGGAAGAGACAATGCAGTTGCAGAAACACATATCACTTTGCCTTGATAAGAGGGAGACAAATAGGAGGAATTGTGTTTGTTGGGAGCCATCCTCGGCCGGCAAAGGGAGACTCCGAGGTTCTATTTCTTCTGCGCAGTTAACCTTTTTCATTAAACCACATTGCATAATTATGGCGAGAGTCAGCGGCATCTTCCATTGTTGTTTAATTAGCCAGCTAATGTTGTTACTCGGTGCTGCAAACCCTTAATTTGTCTTGCTTAAGAAGCCTCTCTCCTTCCATTACCATAGGGAAATTGAGTTTGTTATTTATTGTAAGAGAGGAATATTCCGCAGTTACGTACGTAGACTATTAAATCTTCATAAGCTCCGAGTTTGACTGTTACAGTGTGTTGATGGCTTGCAATGACATTATCTTCATTCCACTTCCTCAGTGCGACAGTGTAAGGGGACTGCAGCATGCAAAACATGTTTGTTCTTAAATGGGTCCGTCAAACGGGAGCTACACACTCCCAAAAGCCTCTTGCGGCATTTCATATGTGACTTGAGTTAGTGTTGTGAAGGCTGAGCAGCAGCATTGGTAGGAAGGGGTGGTGGACCATACGTGAAGTTGCAGACAATTATTGATCCTGGCGATATTCTCCAGCACTTAACCTTTACACTAGCCGAACGGCATATGAAGTCCCTTATTGAATGTGTACTTTTATGTTCTTCTCTGGTGACAAGGCTAATCAATAGTCCCCCTCCTCACCCTCATTAGGGGCAAGAGCTTCCAGGACTATCTTTAGCCTGGAAATCTATCTGCCCATGTGCCTGAATTAGACCACTGAATTAGACCACTGGGTGGTCTAATTCAGCGGTGCATTGCAGTTGTAGATTTTAGAATATTTCACGTGGTTTGATTGGTCTTGGTCAGTCTTCTCAGAGCAAATATGAGCGTATTTAGGCGTCAATTTTCTAATTGTCGAAAACTTCTTTGAAGACATTGAAAAGCACTTTTTTTTTACGTCCACGTAGTAAAGAAGCCGCTAAAAGACCTAGAGTTTTACTTCCCTAATCTTTTTTTTCCCCTTATGTAGGCAAGATGTTTCCAGATAAGCACTATTAATCATTCCCCTGCATCTGTTCATTCTTGTACACTTTCACCTGAAAAGTCTTTGCACTCGGAAAATAACGCTTCTCCCCGCAATTGCCTGACACATTATCTCATTAAAATGTACAAAGAAAACTCCTTCTCTTTATCTCTGATAATCTAATTAGCATCAGCCAGATGGTTTAATAAGGGATATCGGCACCATTTAGCCTCCCAAACGGCCCGCTGGAGGAGAACAGTGGAGGAGGCTCCTCTCCACTCTCCTCTTCACTCTGAATAGCTCTCCAGGGTTCACATTATTGCTTCCTCTGCCTGAGGCGAACCACTCCAACTCAGGAGTTTAGGGAGGATGAATGCATCCAGGAGAGAGACATGCTCAAAGTGAATCAAATAGGCAGAGATGTTGGATACTGCTGGGAATGTTTTAAACCAAATAATGGCAGATAACTGACTTCACCTTTAGTTCCCCCAAGAAGCGAGAAACATCTCAGATTAGGCTTCAAATTTTTCAGAGATATATCAGTCTGTTCAGTGTGTGTTTAATTGTTGCCTAGGTAACATTGTGGTACTTCTAAGACGCTCAATGCTAAGGTTATGTGAATTTTACATCGTGAAAGCGCAAAAAGACTTGCGTAGGAAAGCAGTTTAGGCAAAGTTCTCTCCTCAATCCTGCAATGCAGGGTGCTCCATGGTCCTCTGGCTTCCCGCTGTTAGGCCTGACAGGGCACCAGTTCAAATAAAGTCAGGCTATCATATCATTAAGGAGGAAAAAGTTCTATGTCTAGATTACATTAGAGGAGTCGTAGCAGTCTGGTTTCTACGGTTCTGACACTTCTCTCTCCGTAATGAGGGGATGCTGCTGCTGCCGAGACATGAATGCTCAAGTGAAGTCCGGTAGACAAGACATCCTCAGCCAGGCCCTGAATTGGCAATGCAGGCAAATACATTGAGCAGAAAGAGGCTAGCCAGCAAGCCAAGCCGCCAGACAGTGGAGCCAGTCGCTCCAGCCCTCAGAGCCAGCAGTGAGAGAGACATGCTCAATTAACTCTCCAACTTCAGCAGGGCTTTTCCTGCTGGCCAGTGGAGAGGAACAATAATGACTGGATTTAGAATAAAAAGATGTGCACATCTACAAAGAAGGGGGTGTGAGTGGGGGAGAAGATGAGATAAGGGGCTCCCATTTAGATTGACGGTTGGAAATTGTGGAAGGTCAGCGCGGTCTGTGAAGCGTCACCCAGGCAACTGCTGTGGCAAAAAAAAAAAAAAAGAAAGAAAGAAAAGAAATACAGTTCAGCCAAGCCAGAGTAGGATGTGAGGCTTTACTGCTTAGCTCTTTCTATTACTCTGGCTTTACTTCTTCTCCTTTTTCTTTTTGAGTCCTCACAAATGGGACCTCCTATGTGTATATATATGTGTGTGTGTGTGTGTGTGTGTGTGTGTGTATATATAAATATATATCTCATAGAATTAAGCCTTTTGGTGAAGAGGAAATAAAGTTATTTAACCCGCAGAATCGTGAGAATAAGTGAGTCCCATTGCATAAGTCAGCTTTTTCATGTGGTATGTGCTTCCACCAGCTCACACTTGCAACAAAAGTTGCATGTGCAACATTGCAAGTGGTCACGTAGGATTTGGGCAGTTGATTCTGCATTTATTCACATCCTGTGTAATGCAGGTGTTCTCTAATTTCCACCTCTCGCTAAGACTGGGCCATAGACAAGTGCATCTGGTAATCAGGCAATTCTAATGAATTGGTTTATTATTGAGTTAACCAGGTTGCAAAACTCCAAAGGCACTGCTTAACAAAAGGAAAATGGATTATTTCTCCATCAACAACATTTAGGGGATCATTAGGAGGAGTTCTGCACAAGTGGCCTTAGGTAAGAGATTTTAACAAGCGCTCGCATCTCTGCCTAATCTGTGCCACGGCTGGCATATGCAGACCGCTACGCGCTAATTGCACTCAGCTGTGAATTGAAACAATATATAATTGTCGGCTGGATTAATTAGGCATGTGCGGTTGTGCGTTCCTAAACATGGACCCACATAAATAACACTAGGTAGACGCCAACAGATGGGAATACTCAAGCCTCATGTGTTAGCTCAGCACAAATGAACACAAATATAAACAGATTTTTTTTTTTGCCACAAAATATGTATTTTTCTCCTAAAGTAAAAGTTCTTTTTTTAAACTCTTGTCTTTTTATTTGTACAGTATGTCACTAGCTCCTCTAGTACAGTAGAGTATGCCATCAACAGAACATGCGCCCACACAAATTAGTGTTTTATTCACCAGCACCTTTACTCTATTTGACTTTCTTTGCTTTTGGTATTTTCAGCAGCAGTGCCACTGTGTTTATATACAGTGTTCAACAGTTTAAAGGAATTTGCAGATTTAAATCCCTCCTCACATCATGCCGGTAATTACATCCCTTAGCACTCGGCACAACCTTTCGGGCTTTTTGCTCTTCAGGCACTTTTTAAACTGTTTTACAATCAATTAGACCCCGCAGCCCCCTCTGCACTGTGGCACTGTGCTGATCAGTAGCTTCGAAGATTTTCATTATATTCTCGTATACAGCATAATTCACAATCTGTATATAGCGTATGTGTGTGCAAGTGTGTCACTAGTATGTACTTGCACACATTATACCTGTGTGTGAGCGTATGTGCATTTACTTTTGCTTGTGCTTTGCAGGGTGCTGAGGACAGATCGCACACACGCAGAGCCTTATTAAACTTTATGCAGATCTCACTCAAAACTTTGACACACAGAGCTCTTTGAGTTTACATTAGGAATATTAATGCCCATATTAATTTCGTGTTGACCTTTTGCCATCCGTGGGCTACACGCTGCAGTCCAAACAGAAGGAGGCTGTTTTTAATTCCCTAGTCTAGGGGAGAGAATCGTACACTTGCAGCACACATGAAATGAAAAAATATCCGTCTCTAAGCTGCCTGCATGCACAACATATTATAAAACACAAATCAGAGGCATACTCAATACAGTTACTCCTGAACTGTATCACAATCATTGATCATTTTGAGTGACATCTGAGCAAGTGATATTAGTGCATATACTTCCATCTTTGTAATAATATTCTGATGTTCATGAGAGAATATATTTATATAGTACATGTATTTTGTATTTTGCATAAAGCATTGCAGCTATTAAGCAGTAATTGTTTCCACCTCAGCATGTAGGCACATTGTGCTGGCTTCACAATGACAAAGCAGCTACTGTTAAAGTAAAAAAAAAAAGTGAGATATGCTGAAGCCCATATTACAAAGCAGGTGTTATAAGCTTTAAGACTTTGAACAAAGCAAATTACTTGAGTCGAGAAAACCGCAACAGACACATCCCAGTTCGTGGCCTCTCTACTATATTCCCCTCAGTATCGCGCTGAAACGCTCCCAGACACAATTTCCAATTGTTTACGGCTAATTTGCGGCTGTTTTCCACACATGTAAATAGACCAGCCAGCAAAATCTGCACTATGTCACTGCAAGACGCCTTTTATTTATTTCTTTCCTTCCCAAGAGGAAGCCGTGAGTTGGTTTACCTCCAGGACACTGAGGGTTTGGGGCCATAACAAATGATCGGCAATGTGACAGGGACAAAGGAAATGCATTAGTCAGCCATGTTGTGTGTTTCTGAGAATCCACTCTGTGTAGAGCTCACTCAGGAGAAATTACATTTCTGCTTTGATTTAATTAAAGCTAAATATTGGGCAATCGTCAGGCACTTGGCAGGGTATGCTTGACACTGTAATTATCTCCTGAGGTGCTTTTGTCTTAAAGGCTGCATTCATGCGTGAAACCAATTCCTACGTCGAGTCGTCAAGGGCTGCACATTTTTTTGTTTCTTGAAAAAAAAAAAATGACACAGTTTGCTTACTGTACCTCTAAGCTGTCTATAACCAGTCAAACAGGCTGAGACATACCTCCGGTGACATTCCGAGCGCCGAGACAAGGAGCAACAAATACATCAGCCGCTGCCTGCTAGTTTGTTGTGGGTATAAGATACAGTTTGCCTTCAGAGAATTTCTCCACACATTTGTGATACAAAGGATGCGCCGATACAGGGAAGAACATAACTGCAGCCGTGGATTAATGGGTCTTTACCTTCTGTAGCAACCTCTGAATAAAACATTCTTGTGATGGTATACAGGTCTGTGACAAGGTGTATGATTTATAAAGGAATACAGTATGTACAGTATGCATTCAGTGTGATGCTTTCCCTCCACTCTTTTTTATTTACTGTATATATCAACCATCGCTCTCAATTCTTTCTGTTCACTACGCGCTCTCTTTCACTCTGAGTTTTCTCTTGAATTATTCACTAGTGTCATCATGTTGACCTGTTCCTTGTCAGTGCTGTAGGAGTGTGTGTGTGTGTATGTGTGAGTGTGTGTGTGTGTCAGTGCTACAGCTGTGTGGGTGCATCTGTGTGTGTCTGTGTCAGGGCCAAGCAACGCTCTCCTCATCCAGTCCTCGGCTGTAATTTGTGTCACTGACTTGAGTTTGATGGGTGAGCAGCTCCGCACAACACTGTGTCACGGGGTGGAGTAGCTGTGTGTGTGTGTGCACTTGGCTGTGTGTGCGTATTTTTGCGCCGCCTCTGCATGACTTTGTCTGTCTCCATCCTGAGATGTGGCCATGAGAACCTGCTATGGTGTGTGTGCTTGCTGTGTCTGTGCGTGTGTGTGTGTGTGTGAGTGTGTGTGTGTGTGTGTGTGTGTACCTGTGAGCATTAACAGCAGTGCAGCTTTTTCCCTGCGTCGCCTGCATCGGCACGGTGTCACAGTGAGGAGCCCAGAGGAGACAGCCGAGGCCGCGGCGGTGAGGCGCTCACAGCTGCCACTTGTCACATTAGTCAGCTCAAATTTGGAGGAAATCAATTTGGAACCTTAATTCGCTCGACGACTCCCAAGCCTGGTGCAGCTGAAGAGCCCTGGCCACCGGTGGGCTCTCCCCCCTGCTTCCCCTCAACCCCCACCACAAAGATGAGGAATCAACTCCCAAGGGACACAAGTCATCAATCTTAAATCACCTCCTCGAAACTAATGGCAGTCCCAACCCGGCCAGTCCTGCTAAATTGAATTATTACTAGATTGACAAAAAACTACTGAGAATATTTTTGAAGGAAGGAAGGACAGGCTGAGTGTGCCTTAATGACAGGAAGTGGAGGGGAAGTGGTCGGAGTGAGTCATGAAGGGGTGTAGAAGTTGTACTCAAACACATGCATTTACACACAGACACAACTTGCCAGTGCAAACGTTCACACGCATGTTCAACATTGCATGCACTTTAACACCGGTACCCGCTAACGTGCACTTTACTTTCACCTCGTTCTTACACACATTCACCGCTTTCACTCGCTACATGCTCTATGCTAATGCTCATCATCAGTCAATGCAGATTAATACGCGAGCTCTCAGCTCGGCAGATACGGGTGCTGCATAGACCACCTACTCATTCAGACACAATGCATGGAGACAGGATTGTGGTGAGGGGACTGCACTGCTGCTTCTCTAGCTCAGGAGCCTTCCAGAATTGGTTTGGTGCTCTACGAGCAGCAAGGCGGCGGAAAAGAGCCAAAGTTAGACAAGGCCTGGGTCTGGGTCCTGCTCCAGAAGTATAGAAACAAGTTCATTATAAAGTCATTATAACTATTTGGTCAAATTTAATCCTAATAATGATTTGCCGTGTGGTTTTCTCCTAGTTGTTGAGGTAGACATACAAAGGAGCGAAAGATAAACATCCCAGACAGCTAGAATTTTTTAGACTGCCGATGTTGATGCTGTAAAGTTGGAAAAATAGAAATACACAATAATTTTGCTTAATCAGATGGATAAGTGTGAAAATGGTTTAGGTTTGGTACAACAGCCACGAGTTGTTCAAGTCTTATTGTCAAACACTCTAGTACAACACGGTTTTTGAAAAAGTTAAGATGCTGTTTGCCAATAATTTAAACACTATATTTAATTAAAAATCTTTTAGTTTCAGAATTTTTTCCCATTGTTGCTTAACATAGCAATTAAGTTGTTCCACCCTTTAAAGCGTCCTTTATTAAATTTCTCGCTTCATAGTGGGACAGATGTTTAACACTAGTTAAAGACTAGTGAAGACTGTCAAAGCCTGGACAGTTTCACTGACTATTACTGACAGTCTGCGAGTAACGCACACCTGACGACTAAGCAAACTGTGTAACGCACTTGAAGGCTGGTCGGGAATGACTGGAAGTCCTGGAGAGACACGCACCCCAAATCACATGACAGCGGGAAACATGGGAGCAACTAAGAACTTCAACTTTTTTCCTTAACAGTTTGTGCTCAAAAGATGAAAAATAGCGTCAAAATTATAGATCCAAAGGCGGGGACAATGTGGACTTCAGAGCCTAGAGAGGGAAATGAACTTACAATAATAATAATTTTAGAAAACAATGCTACGTTCAGGTAGTTACTCTAAGTCTGCCTGAGGTGTGAGGTCATCTGGTTGTAAATATTAAGCCTGTTTCAAAAGTTTCTCTTTTTGAGAACGACTGGGTCTTAGGACTGACGAGAACCAGTCGTCATAATCGACTGCACATTCATTAAGTGCAGTGCTTTAATTCATTAACCTTTAGCCCAGAGGACACAGCACCTGTGATTTCCAGAGAATGCATTCTTGTCAGTTCTCCGTATGGCCTCAGTCCATCTTCTTTTCGTATGCTTGAAGAAGGGCAGTGGTGTTTTTTGGATATAGTTCTTATATGTGGTTGTTTTTGTTTTTTTTTGTCTTGGTTCCTAAACTCATGCAGTTATATTTACTAAAGAATTTGTGTAGTTAGGATATTGTCTAATTAAATGCCGAGAACGTGATAATCATGGCCATTCAATGAGTCTTTGTCCCCGTCCCGTGCATAGAGATATTTCTTCGTATTCTATAAATCTTTTTTAAATGTTATGTATTTGTTTTCCCTGTCCCTGTGTGTTTAATCAAATGTAGGTTTTACTATACATATATATTATATATACAAACCTCATACGCCCCAACTTTTGGGGACAAAGGGTTGTAGATTACAAGCAAATGAACAAAAAACGTATTTATAGGCTTGTATCGCGCTAGCACTATTAAGCCTGTTAAAGTGTGAAGCAAAGACTTTTGCACCGTAAAAATAGTTTTTCTTGTCAAACATTTGTTAAAAAAAACACCAGCTAGTTTGCAGTCATGCTGCTGCTGTTCAATTCCCTCACAGTACAGTGACAGAAATGTCGTACATTCCTGTGTTTCAGATTTATGAACAAACTTTAAAGAGGAATAATGCGGATCCTTAACCTCTTCAGTGTAGCTCGACAAAGAAGCCGAGCGGCTTTTGATCTTAACGTGTACGTATTGCCACTCAGCGCCAGTCTGTCAAGTGGATACTGCTGTAAACACATTGACTGTGTCAGCGGAGCTGCTTGTTGAGGCATATTTACCGGTCCTTGCTGTCACCAATTCCACCACGCGTTCAGACTTACGACTGCCTTGTGAGGCACATGAAAGTGATGGATGAAAGTTTTCCTCTCCCTGGGTGCAAGCCTGAATTAAATTGAAAGCTACTGTTTATTCCCCCTGTGTCTCGTTGCAGAATCAGGTTTGTTTGCAATTGATTTAAGCCAGGGGGGTCTTTTGTGGAGGAAAGGCTATGGTTTTCCTGTTGATGGAAAAGATGATTGAATTTGTTTTGTCTTGCGTGCCTCTCCGCTTGCTGTCTTTCTATCTTTTCCCTGTGTCAGTAAATCAGATCATCTCTCTCCCCTGTCAACACATGCTCCTTGTTGAGCAGTCAAAGTTAATTTGCAAATGTGCTCTTTCATTTTTTTTTCTCCTTTCCCTCTTTGTCTGTTTCTTCCTCTGCCTCTTCATCTTTTCTCTCTTTTTGCCCACTGCTTCTCAGAAGTCCTCGCAGACAGTTTGTCTTTTTCCTGAGAGTTCTTCTTCCTCATTGAGAAAGAAAGGACGTTCTTACTGCTCACTTATCTCAGATGGCAAAGAAAAGGTGCCTGGTTCACATGCTGCACAAGCTTTGATGAGATGATGAATCCTGTCTCAAGCAGGTGATGTCTCACACTATCTCAGTCCAATCCCCAGTCACACCTAGCCATGATAGGGTTCGGTCCCTGGTTAAAGGGAGCTTGTCAACCGAATTTCCTTTGTAGAGGAGCCAACTGGAGTCTGAGGGCTTCCTGTGGGGAAATGGCTACAGAGTCATTATTCATCATCCAAGGCTTTGCTCGGGCCCGTCAGGCACTCTCCCACGGCAGCAGTCCATCTCTACAGCCATTCATCATAGGTCTGAATGCAGCTGCGAGGGAGAAGGAAGTGAGACACTTAGGCCCTCAGCTAGCGAGGCCCTAATGAAGGCCCTAGCTCTACTCTCGTACAAACACCTCAGTGATATTAAGCTGGGTCAATTATCGTGTCGCTCACAGCCAGCCATCAAGGTGCAGGCCCTACATTTGAGCGTGAAGTGTTTTAAGTCAAACTCACCCAGGAATAGGATATGTATTAGACAGAACTTAAACACTGCTCCGTTAAATAAATTCCTCCAGGGCTTTCAAAGTCAGCACTAAACTTTTCTGTAGCGTGCAGCACTTATGTCATTTGAATCAGGTAATTTTGAAAAATATGGTAGAGGGATCACAATTCACGCTTTATTTCCCTACGACTAATCACGGCATGATTGTAAAATTCTAAACTTTTTATACAAACTGAGCAATGTGGCCACTTAATAAATGAATAAATAATTATTGGTTATATTTACTGCTGTAAAGTAATTTTAAGAGAGGAGAAGAATTTGAAATTTAAAGTGGAGGTGCATAAGACAAGTTAGAAATAAAAGAAATACAAAAAAACAAACAATATACTGACTTTGTAAACTGCTGGGACTCCTTGTGGCCAGAAAACCTTGAAAGCTTTGCAGGTTTCTAGATGCCATTTTTTCAAAAGATATCCCCTCATTTCCACGTGTTAGACAGAGCAGAGTCCATAATGTCCTATGGATGTGCAGTTATGTTAAGATTTAGTGACTGCAGAGGCCATAACATATGATTCACATAATTTTCACGCTCATCGGGCCGATTAGTGGCCCCTCATGCCCTATGGAAGGGGACACTGTCATCCTGGAAGAGGCCACTTCCATCAGGATGGAAATGTTTCATCACAGGTTAAAGCTGATCACTCCGAATATGTTTCCATTCATCGGCAGTAGGTTTTCCTACTAAGTGGGTAAAACCATGGCAGCAAAATGCTCCCAACACCGTGACAGAGCTGCTGCATCCTCAAACTGTAGGGATAAAGTATCATTGTGACGTAAATGATGACAAAATTCGACATCTCAGACCAGTGTCCAGTGTTTTGGCACCACTGAACTCGACAAAAGTGCGTTAATCTTAGTAATGAGCGATAAAAGCGCTGTAACCTTAGTATAATGTCCCTTCTATGTAATTATTAAACTGACTAGATTTGCTGACACAGTCTGATCACGTCCTGCATTGACATTCTCAGTCACCTGAGCTAGGGTGGCTCCTCTGTTTTTCCCTGAATTTGTTAGGTTTCTCCACTCATTTATTCAGGTTTTTCCTTCAATTTGTCGCTCATTTGATATTTGCAACACAAGATTATCCTAAATTACAGAAGCATCACAGCCTTCTTTGCGGTAATTACACATAATTGTGGCTTTTTTTTTCTTTTTTTTTGCTGAAATGTGTGCTCTTGAGTGTTTTCTTGCCTCACAAGCTGAGCTCAGCTGCGCTGCCACAGAATGCAGTTACAGCTACTAGCACAGCTGCAGGTGAGTGTAGAGTAACGTGTGATTATGCTTCTCCTCCAGGCTAATCTGATGAAATGATCCAATTTTGGGAAGGCGTGTGTCCCATTCTGTTCGCAGTCTGGGGAATCACAGTTGGTAGCGAGCACTTTGTTAGTCACCCTTTACATTTGTGTGTAAATCTCAACGTTTGGTGGTCCACAGGAGACTTGTCAATACTCGGAGCCGTATAGGCTGTGGCAGCCTCACTTCAGGGAAAACATTTGCCTTGAAGTACTGTCTTTCCTCATCTTCAATGTCAGCCCTGAGGCTCCAAGACAACATATGTTCCCTGCATGTCCCCAAGACATGGCAGCCAGCGTGCACTCGATGCTAGGTAGTCGCACAAATGCATCATCACACGGCTACTGTCTTCCTCACAGCTTCACTTCCTTCTCTTCTGCCTCTCTCTCCCTCTCCACCCCCCCCCCACTCAACTACTCCAGCACTGAAACAGATGGCCACAAATTAAAATGGCAGTTGTGCCTTAAAAAGTACTCTGACAAACTCACAGCACCCCCCCCCCCACCACCACCACCACCACCACTGAAATGACAAAATCATTAATTGGCATTGCGTAAAGGCTGGCTGCTTTAGCAGTGTCTTGCACAGCATGAGTGCCTGTCTAAAACTCACAGATGTAAAAGATTAATCTTTTTGCCTTCAGGTAGGTGAGCTGAAAATCAGTGGGTGAAAAAAGCAGCACTCCTAGCTGTTTGGTTAGCAGGGAGAACACAGAAGAGGGCACATCCGCTGTACTGTAGGAAGTGTTCAATATTTTGTCCTTGAACAGACCCCATGTGACGCGTTGCACTTGTTCGTGTATCGCAGAACAAGGAAGTGACTGGAATATTAAACATTATTGATAATTTACATCTTTTTTTGTGATGGAGATTAAAAAGTTTTTAGTCTGCAAATGATTATTTTAAATTAAACTGGGTTCAAATATTGCATACTTGAATTTTGCATTGCATTCTGGTGTGTGTGTGTGTGTGTGTGTGTGTGTAGGGCATAACCCGGCACAAGGAGATATGATGTGGTATATTACAACCCAAGATTAAAGGTATAAATATTAACAACTGCTCATTGTTCTTTTACTGGTGTATTGAGATGAGTGTATTTTGACATGAGTAAAATTATCACATAATGATTACACAGAGTATGAAGATACATGCCAACATGACATCTAAAGGAAAATGTGAATAATTAATAATAATCAAGTTAAAATAAAGCCTAGGTTTGATAGAAGACACAAAAGTAGTTGTATTCCGCAGAGAATCTACTTTCACAGTGCAGAGACAATTCAGACGTCTGTCTTCTTTATCTCAACTCTCTGATCTGCCATTACCCACCAAATCATACCACCTCCACCTCCCCAAATTAATAAAGCTGTGTGTTAGATATTAGAAAGGCAATAAAAGAATGAATATTTGATACCAGAGATTCAGGCAGTGTTATTACTAGGCCATTACATCAGCACTATGAGCTCAAACCAAAGATAGGTGCCACTTCCTCACGTCAGCAAAAACGGGCTCTGACAAAAGTGGATTTTGGTTTAAGCTTGAATAACAGTCAATTTCTTTCTTTGTGTAAAGAAGCTAAATTGGATCATTTTGTTACCTGTTTTTTGACAGTGGCAGACGAATTTCCACTTTTATCCATCTGTCATTCCATCATTGCCGAATTCCTCATCTGTCCACTCTCTCCCCAGCGTTCATTTCTTTCTTTTCTTCTGTTCTTTTCTGTGTTTTTATTTCCATTAATCTTTTTCGAGGGCCTTCTATAATCCATCTCCCCAGCCGAGAGGTATTCCCCGAGGGTAAATTACTCTGGAGGCCTGCCTGGCCCCGCACTGCATCAGATTGACCCTCAGCTTGTTTGCCATTTTGTATACTGCACTGTTTATTTAACAAGGAGCAGAGTTAGTGTGATTTCCAGGGACGGGTCCCTGTGATAGTAGCTTTGACACCCTGCCTGAGTAATGACCCTCATTATGGAGCTTCTGACAGCTCCCTGAAAGGCCTGATTTATGAATATGCTGGGACCGCAGCCCCACAAGCCTCAACGCACCAGCCTCTGGGTCCCCCCTCCCTCTGTCAGCACCCTACATTACATACTATGTACATACATGTGCGTGGGCGTTCGTATACATACAGTGACTATAAAACATGTTCACCCCCTTTGGAAGTTTTCACCAATATTGAATCATTTCATTATTTTTATTTTATTTGGCTTTTTTACACTGAAACTATAGTCTATACTGTACATGCCAAAACAAAAACGGGCGATAAAATTATTAAAATTTGTATTTTCGCCCTTTGAAGAAACTCCCAAAAACCACTGGTGCAGTCAATTGTTCTTATCGCACTTGTTCACACACTTGCTTAAATGGAGATCACCTGAGTGTGTTTAAAGGAGTCCACCAGTATCTGTAAGGTCCAGTTACTGGTGGTGTTGAAATGTCTTGACCGAAAACGGTTCTGTGTCGACAAAGGAATGCTTCAAGCATCTCAGGAGTCAGAGGCTGGATGCAAGAACATTTCCATTGTTATTGAACATCCCTCGAAGCACAGTAAATCCGTCATTAAGAAATGAAAGGAATATGGCCCAGATGGATAATAGGACAAGCAGATCCTCAAAACTGAGTGACTCGTATTAAATCGTGGCTAGTTGTGAGTTTGACAGAAGGCCTGTGGGTGACTGAAGAAAGTAAACTGGTTTGATGACATACTTTATATTTATTTCTTTAAAAACCATCCCCACCGTTAAATATGGTGGATGCAGAACAATGCTGTGGGGATACGTCTCTGCCGAAAGCCTTGCGAGGACAGAAGCTAAAACCAATGCACAATAATATAGGGAAATTCTGTAGAAAAGCCTAATGCAGTTTTCCAGAGAACTGCTTGGGATGAGATTTGTTCTGGAGTGTCCGAGTCTCTTCACAGATCTCAGTCCAGCTAGTCTGTGGCTGGACTTGAAAAATGCTGTTCACTTACAATCCCCATGCAACCTGATAGAGCTTGATAGAGTTTTGCCAAAAAAAACTAATAAATAATATTTAAAAATGGCTTGATGACATCAACTAGGTAATACTTATATTTCCATCTGCCCATCCATTATCTGTAACTGCTTATCCTATTCACGGTGATGGGAGGATGGAGCCAGAGACAGGTCGCCAATCTATCTCAGGGCCACAGAGTGACATTCACAGATAACATACACACATTGATGGCAATGTTGAGTCACTTATAAATCTAACCTGCAAATCTCTGGACAATGGGAGGAAATCAAAATATAGAGGGAAGAACAGGAAGTACATGCCAACTCCAGACAGAAAGGCCAGGACTCAAACCACTGTATCTGTGAGGCAGCAGCACTAACCACTGTACCACCGTCGTGCCCATGAATAGTTATGCACCCTCTTATTTCCTAACTTGACCGTAAAAGTTTTTTTTGCCATCGTACGGTGCTGACACATTCTCCAGAAAGCATTAGAAATGACATACCTCTCCCAGGTGGTCTGTGGAAAGTTTGATTGAGGATTTTATAGCAAAAATAAATTCCTCAAAAGTTGATTTCATTCCTGGATCCGTTTTTTTTGGTGTGCGAACGGAGCAACATTCCACAGAGAGATGCACATGCCGCAACCTCCATTTTATTTCATTTAATCTCGTCTTATTGGTCAGTACTTTATGAAAATTTCACACAGCTCACCCCTCAAGGATTAACCCTATACATATTAACCCTTTTTAAATATCGCACATATCAAAGGGCAGCATAAATAAGTTATAAGATATATAGCTCTTCTTTTTTTGCCCCAGCTGAATCAATTAAGCTGGCAGAAGAGGAAAGAGGGTGTTTGGGAGGCTCTGGGCTTGGCAAGGCCTTGAGAAGACCAAGCCTGCTGGAGGGGAGTCAGAGGGAGTGAGGAAGAGGGGAGGAGAGGAGAGAGACGCTTGCACAAATAGACGTGGCGGACAACAGAAGAGCAGGGAAAACACAGAAATCTGGAGGAGGGCTTTCCAAAAACTACGGAGACCAGAGAAGAAGCGGGATATCCACTGGTTACGCATAAACTGAAGGCGAACAGGCACGTGGGCACGAGAGCCAACAGCGGCAGAAGATGAAGCTATACAGGCTTGTCAGAATCCAGCAGCTGGGCTGGTGATTTATGAGAATCCCAGTCAAGACTTTCCTCCAAATTCTCCATCCAGCAGCCTTTTGTTCACAGCACACACACACACACACACACACACACACCTCAGTTTGACCAGACCACTCAGACATGCACATGCACTGTACTTACTCATGCATTTGCAAGCACAGAGCACCAGGGCCAGAGCGGTACTCCATTTTTGAGAGTGATATCGATATTTGAGAGGGAAGAAATTATAAGAATAAGCTGACTGGTTATTAAAGATGTATGTGATCAAGATGTGCACTATAAGTAAGAGATTTGACAGGTGAAAAATAAACTTTTCAGTACTATGAAAAACTTGTAGTCCTTTAGATTTGAACTTGTTTATGTTATTAAATAAGAATTTCTGCAACTTTAACCAATGTATGAATGTGTGGCTTTATATACGATAAACGCAAAACCCCCTCATTGATTTATTGATCAATAATTTCATGTTTACACTCCATAGACCACCTGAAGAAGTTGTGTTTAAAGTGCCCACATGTCTTTTCAGAATCTCACTTTTCACCCTGTACTAAACCCAAAGATTAATAATTTTACAGAGTTTTCCTTTACAGTCGACTCTTGACATTTTAACTGGCTTCGGCTGTGTGTGCCAAATAACGAAGAGGTTTATCGGTATTTGTAGCATCACTGTATGTATCCAGCAGTCTCACGCCAGAGGCCGTAAACCGCTGAGGAATTGGCTGTAATTGTAGTGGCGGCGATCATGGATTTGTCTTTCTCAGTGTTTGCATACGGAGGAAGGTAGATTAGTGATTGGATGCACACACATATGCACACACACGCACATATAGTTTTCTCTCTCTTTATGCCTTGCATTAGGAAGCCCCGGATAAAAGGTAAGGAATATGCTTTATTAACTTTAAATATGCATGATGTTTCAGAGGGAAAGTGCAGCATACTGTAGCATCAGGAATGTCCAAAAGCTTGACTACTTATTTCTCCCCGCCCCCCTCAAATACTCTAAATAATTAAAAACAGAGAGAAGAGAGAGGAAGGAGAGAAGAAGTCAAAGACACTCACACTCTCTGCATAAACACATTCTTTTTAGTGACCTCGGACGCCCTGAGACATCAAGTCATAAAGTTCCAATGCTCAACTCTCCTGAACATTGTCTGAGTGTGTGTCTCTGCCGTCCTCATGCACCATGGGCAGTTTTGGGGGACGTTACTTTTAAAAGTAACCAATTACATTACTGCCAATAAAAAGTAAATCAGTTACTTTACAACATCTTCGGCATTTTCCCTTGCCAAAAATGAAAACTTCTTTGTGGTTCCTCGTGCGTGTTGTTTGAGTCAAGACATTTATAATTACTCTACCATCGTAACATAGTGAAGTCTGGCCCTGACACACTGGCCCATTTACACTCCTTTATCGCCTAGTCCATAATCCCACAGAGGCTTCAAGTTATGGCACTACAGGCATATCCTGTAGGCTTAAATTACATAACCGAACACAAACACAAACATCGCTTTCAAATTAAAGTTACTGGCCTTTTAAATACAGACATGACTGACTTCAGTTAAAGTGCATATGTATTACTTCAGCGTGCAGCTAGTGCCAAAACAGCAAATTCACGGCAGATTTCTGTTATTGTGACTAAAAGTACAGAAATTGGTAGTTTGAAAGTGACAGATTTCATAATGTAATTGCAAAATGTAACTAAATAACTGAGTGCTTTAATTGCAGGCCTAACGAGTTAGATTACTTGTTACACCAAAAAGTAATCAGAGTACTCAAACACGTTTCTGGACTGTCACGCGTTGTATATATAACACTGACCATGGGTTACATGTGTTTGTATGAGTGTGTGTATGAGTGTGTGTGTGTGTGTGTGTGTGTGTGTGTGTGTGTGTGTGCCACAGCTGCAAGTGGAAAGTGCTCGTCTCTGTTTTTACCAGCTTTGGCCTCAGTACCAGATGTTGCAGGGTTTCATCCCTTTTCGAAAGTTGAGTCACCTTTGACCCCGTGAATTGTGATTTGTGGGGTGCTGGCGAACTTTGAGGGTAAATTAGGTCAAGTGAAGGTCACTCTTAAGGTGCATTTATTGCTTTTTAAGCACATACAAGCTCATTAACTGTAACATCCAGACTTGATCCAGTCAACAGCCGACACTGACAGTGTTACACCTTCAACTGATTTCCTTTGGACTCCTCACATCCACTGAACGCGTGGGGAGCTTTAGCTCTGTGCCTTCGTGCTTATTAAAAGAGGCTAAGCCTTATTAGCCAATGGAGGTTCCGCAAACATGACAACCACAAGTCCCTCGGTAGTGTAAATAGATAAATACATAAACAGGCTGTGAAAAGCTGATCACGTTGGCCCCTCCTGATTTAGAGCAATGCGTCGCAAAATGAAATCAGTCATGTTTTTGCTGCCAAGTGCAGCTGTGTTAAATATTTTGCCACTGTAAATGAGCTACACAAAATAGTTTTTTTTATCTCATTGCATGCTTTTTCACCCCTTAATCTTCTGCGACGGCAGTGGTTGTTTATCATGATTACTTCAGCCAGCTGAGCGATATTTAAATGAATAAACAGCCAGTGTTTACGCAGCATCATTGCCTTGTCATGTTGGCTGCGTCTCGCTTAATGGCCTTGTAGACTCCGGCTGTATTTATGGGAGTCATTTCGTCTTCTGTTATTTATCCCCCCGCCCAGCATCCTCCACTCTTTTTTTTTTCTTAACTCCATCATGCAACTGCCTCCGTTCACTTTTCCCTGATGCATCGTCTCCCTGTGAATTTTAATTTCAGCAACGTGCTATTAGAAGGGGTTGTAATCCCGTCACTGCCTGTCCTTCATGCCTCTCACACAATGATGTATTAACGGCAGGGCACGCTAATGAATGGAAAGCACCAAGTTGTTAAGTCTGTTTTAAGGTGCCATTTCTATTAATTTGCTCTTTGCTAGGCTCTGTTGGCTTTTTTTTTCTTCTTCCTGGCCTTTGTCTTTTCTTTTTTTTTTTTTTACAGATCCACAATTTATTTTCACAATCGGGTAGGGCTCTAACACCTCTGTATGTGTGAGAATATGTCGAGATTTGTGTCAAATCATCGCCACGTATAGACAACTCACTGCGTCTAATGTATACTGAACCACATGAGGTCACCTCAAGTCAGCAACAATCTGGCCTGTATCTGTGCGATGGGCCAGCCGGTGAACACGATAAAGTGTTTGTTTCGACTCAAAGCTGATAAACGCTGTATTGAAAAATAGAAATATACAGCGTTTTATGAAAAGAAGGAGGTTTAGCGCGTTAGATGGCCTTTAGCTCTGTTCTGTGTTCTTTTATTCTTTTTTAAAAATCCACAGTCCCATCAACACCTACTACTTTTTACTGGACAAATACTGTATGACTTTTTCTGATCTCTGGATTGCACCATACTGGAGCAATCTAATCTGAGGATCATATTACACTCTACAGCCTATCCTCATTTATATCTACATTTCCTTATAGCCTTGCAATCCCCTACATGATGACGCAAAGGAAAAAAAAAAAACATGCCTCAGAGCCCACAAACCACAGTAGAACCGGGAAGAAGCTTTATCGTTTGTGTTTCATGCCGTGGCTGCAAGAGAGCGTGCTGCCGTTCCTCTCCGCTTGACTGGGCAGATTATGCTCAGGTATCAGCCACAGCCAAGAAAGCGGATTACTTGTGTCCAAATAGAGTTGTCAGTTTGGAAACTCAAGATGCAATCATTTCCATGGGAACAGTAATTATAGGGGATCAAGCCCACATTGCTGTCAGATGCTGGCACAGGATGAGACAATCACTCTCTAATGAAGGATTTTACATGTGTGAGGTGAACAAGGTACTTCCTCTCTCCCTGTCTCACACCGTGTCCATCGCTGCTATATGGGTATATGTAGTTTTATAGTAAAATATGTGCAGTTATTGATATACAGATAAAGTCAAACTATTCTTTGACAACCTGTAAGTGTGGTGGTATCCGCAAATCTTCACTGCTGACTTTGTCAAATCAGATTTAGGGTAAAAATACTTCCCAAAACAGTTTAAGCAGCAGGTTCATCGTTCCCCAAGTGTGACAGTGTGATTTACACTACTTAACAAGAATTTTAATTGTCAATGTGATGCATACATTAGTACAGCAATATATTAATTATTAATTCATTAATTTTAACACAGTCTTCAACTATTGATCACAACATAACCTAGGTTCTGGGATTTGCTTTTGTCAAATACTGAATAATTGTTCCTCACAGGACCTCAGAAATAAATAATTTTAGATATTTATTAGAAAGAAATGCAAAAGGTTACGTTACTGTTTCCTGTCCACAACGACTTCCATCACTCAGTTTGCCCAGCAAGACAAGAAAAAAAAAAATTGTTAGTCACATCTTTATTTAAAGCTGCTGAAAAAGAAATTCGAAATATGTGTTTAAGAATCTGAGTTGCGTCTTTTTTATTTGTATGTGTGAGCAGCCTACAACCCGGCTACTGTACCAGTCAACACAAGGTTCAGATTTAAATAGAATAAAGTACAATTGGGTGGTAATGAGCAGCTAATGCCAGTTGATGCGATGCATATGTCTTTGGTCACCAGAAATGTTTTAGAGTCAGTCGGTCAGACAGGCGTTTACATTAAAGGCCCGGCATTTTTGGCATTAGACAGAAAGTTCATTATACCCAAAACGGAAATATTATCCTCTAGAGGTAAGCGATTCATGTCTTCTCAGATTCAACCAGATACAAGTGCCACAATTTACACCTAATTAGAAAATTGTTTTTATAATTTCAATTTCATTTGATCATGTGCATGCAGTCATCAACATAATACAGTTAAATACAGGTATAGGTATATTTGGGTAAGGTGCATACTCACTAACACAACTTTTTCTGATTACTTTCTCAATGAACTAGTTAGATTACTTTTTATTTATCTGTCATATGCAGCTCATTCGGCAAAGGATCAGTCATTTGACACACAGTGGTCTAGAATAAGAGCCAAAATATTAGGCCATTTATTTAATCTAATTTGTTTTTGAATCAGGAATCATCATGAGTGAAATCGGACCAAAGACTCCTACCCCTATTGCTCTTTAGGATGCAGTGAAGGAAAAACTTGCCGTTAACTAAAACCATCAAAGAAAGTAACTCATAACTGCATCTCCTGTAGGTGCAATACTGAATACTTGAGTAAATGTACTTGGTCACTTTCTGCAAGTTCTATTAAGATGCGCCGAGTATTTTTTTCCTCCCACTTTCAGACCACATGTTCCATTAGAAAGATAGAAGATGATCATCTGTCATTACAAATTACGGGTTAGCTGCCAGCCGTGTTTCCAGCCTTTGTCTCTCTATCTGACCTTTATACCCCTTGGCCTCATCTTTGACCATGACTGAGCCATCACCTTCATAAAAATGCAGCGTGAAAACTACGATCACATTACCTCCGCTCAGACTCCTCTTTTGCAAACACCTCAGCAAGCGTGCGCGCGTGCGCACGCAAACACACGCAGACACACACACGCACAACGTCTCAGTCTGTTTTATTATGATGAGCTTGTGCATTGTACATCTCGCCAATACCCAATCACTCATTTTCCCACTAAATACCTCTCTCTCCCAATGGCTTCACCCGGTGCTCGGTCGAAAAGGTCACACAATTAAATGGCTAAGGCCTTCTGTTCATGTCATAGAATGGTGATGTATCACTCCAGGCTGGCTGTACGTGTACCTGACACACTGTGAGCATGAATATGATTTCAGAGATCATTAAAAATTTAACAGCGTGACCTAATTACCCGAGCTCCCTATTCAGATTCCAAGCAGTAAGTGAGATGGAGAGAGAGAGAGAAGGGAGGAGGAGGAGGATCTGTGTATGGCAGGCTAAGCCTCATCTGGAATCAATTATAATTACTTTATGTTGCTAGTTTGTCAATCAATATGGAACGAGCTGTAATGGATCGCTCAGGTGTCACATACTGTACTTAGGGCAATCAAGTACTGTTGTTTGTGTGTTTGCATATGTGATGGGGGTCTCAGAAGGAATCGCTATAATTGGTGGGTCGACGGTGTATTTAAGTAGACACATCTAACTTCAAGTGAGTTGATTTTAGAGTGGCTCCGCTGCGCCCCACAGAGAGCCGCGTGCGTGTATAAGTAATGACGATCGCAAACCTGTCTGGAAAGTATAGACAACACATTCCGAGAAAAAAGAAAAAAAAATCACTATTGTTTTCATTCAAATCAACTTCCTCTCAGGGCGCGCGACTTTTTTTTTCCATATCGATTGCTCAGTACCGAGTCACAAACAAGGCAGATTACAATTATCTGCTGTTACAAAGCGTTTCAGGAATCTTTGACTGAAGTCGTAAAAACCTGGGGCTTTTCATGTCTCTCTGCATCGATTTAACGCTTGTGAGAATGAATTGCAGATCAATTGGCTTACCTCCAGCCAGACTTAATGAGCAAGAACAACAGCCGGCCCTGTTGTTGTCTGCTCCTCACTTCATAGTTTTCAATAGGAGGAGCGATGAGGAGGAGGAAACAGTAGAATGATTTCCAGTTTCCTGCCCCCCTAACACTTTTGACTAATGCTCGGATGCAGATCGTCCCTGTAACCAAAGATTATTTAAAGTCATTCATTTTCTTCTCCACTATAATCGAATGGACAACAGAATTACTGCGTTGTTTTGTTCAGCTCTCAGCATGATGAACGATCTTTTGAGCGTTCTTGTACTTGAAGCTAATACATGCAACTAAAGCTAGTACTTGCATGGGACTAAAGATCAGTCCGTTCTGCTGTGCCCTGGCCTCCTTCCCCCTGCTCTGTCGCATCCTGACACGTCTGATCAGCCCTTCATACAATCTTCAGTATGAAATTACAATAGACGAGAATGTGCCAAAAAACTAATAATCCTGCAGAAATAATTGAAATTCCTTGATTGGTCAGAGGGGTGAGCCTCACATAAAAACATTTAGAAGCGAATACATCTGCGCTGCTGGCAGTGGTGTTCGATAAGTCAGGGTCATGAAAGCGTTTGGCAGCGCCTCTTTAGATTATGTAATAACTTTTGGGCCTGTATATTTGAAAACAATTTAGAGAAAAGAAACAGCGATACCCTCATATTCACTTTCTAATACCATCCTAAAAACCTTTATTTTAATTTGGATTGGAAAATCTTATCTATGAAAATACCATTATAGTCATTAAGCTACAGGAATATAGTGTTTCAGTGAAGGCTTGTGATGTCTCCCAACACTCCATTACCCTTTGTTTATTCTATTACGTCATAACCATTTCTTTGCCAAATTGTTGTCACTGCCACACTGACTTGAATTTCAGCTCTAATCTCACTCTTTCCCTGGCCTGGGCTTCGCTGTTTGACTGCTGTGTGTGAATCACTCCTTCCCTGCCTCTCACTCGAGCGACATACTATAAACATTTACCCTCTCCCCGCCTGGGATCAATAAAGCCCGTTGCCATGTTGTAATCAGATGGCACAACAAATCTTCTAATCAGTCTAATACCCAGTGAGGAGACCGGGAGTGTGCAACTGGTAGGTTCCCCCTAACTTCTGCCTGCCTTCGCCGTCACGCTGGCCTGCCCGTCACCAGGCTCTCTGTTTACATCCATGAGACCTGACTGCTGGACGTGGCCTCCGGCTGGCTTCTCGCTGCTGTGCTGGCCTCAAGTGATTCCGCCAGTTCACCCAGGAGTCACGGGGAAAGACAGGACTTTGAATTTCTATCAGGTTACTGTTTAGTTTGGAGGGAGGATGGGAGGATAGCACCTCAGTGTGGCCAGTGTGGAAGAGGAGGAAAGCGAGAAGGGAAGTCGGTGATGAGGAAAAGTTGAGACCAGGCAGTTTTAAAGATGGTCAGAAGGAATCGTGTGCAGCTGGGTCTTAACTTTAATTAAATATTTAGAAATTAACACTGGCCATTTCCTCAACGCTCAAAAGGGCGAAAAGCAAAACACTTTTTAATTGTGTAAAACAAAGTGGAAAAGTGATGTTGAGACCCTGTTGACTGAAGTCTAAGATCAGATGCATTCTAGATGTAAATAGTGAGAGCCAGCAGAGTTTCTACCTTTGTCACACAGCATTCACCCAGTCTGAGCTGCCACACTGTTTCTTAGATGAAGCCCGCAGGAGTTCAAGAAGCTGTTTTGTGACCATCGTCTTCCGGTGGCCTGAGTTGACTTCAGTGAGATGAGAGGCACAATGTAGAAAGGGCCTCACCGCAGGAGCGCACAGTCGAGGGACCTGTGAGCAGCGTCATGTTGAGCAGGAATATTCAGAGCTCCTGTAATTGCCCCACAATGTTTTAGACTGCGTGGTGAACATGTTTCCCTATTGTTCATCCAGACTTTATTATACCACAGGGTAAAAAAAAAAAAAGTCTTGGTTATTGTATGAATCTGCGACCACTGAAAGGCACACTGTTCTGAATATGCAGGAAGCACGTCAACAAATCTCCCATACCCTACCATTAGCCTCGCCTTCTCCTGCTCTTATCCTGCTATTTTTTCCCTTTAGAAGAAAATGGAAGGGGGCACTGGATGGATTGCAATTCACTGGAGTCTCATTGTATGCAGTAATATACACTATTAAGTGGCAGCATATAGAAACAAACCTTTGATTAAATGGATTTGAATCACAAAGAAACAGCAAGACCCCTCCTCAAGCTTTCAGTTAATAAGGATTGCTTTTTGACTCGGTACCTGTGCACGCTGACTTTTGACACCCATGGTTTTCAAGAGGGGTATTTCTGAGGACTCTCAGACATGGCGGCAACCCCAGATTAAATCAAGTCGACTATAATAAAGTATAATGTTATATTCATTTTGTCATCATTACTGATTCTAGTGTTCTAAAAGGCTTGTGGATTATAATGAATTCTTCAATGTGCTAATGGGGAAAGATGGAAAGTAGTGTGGATTACTAATATTATCTAGAGCTCTGTGTTTCATTAGACTGTATTAGGCAAGAGAATATTCAAATAAAGTTTTTGTGTCAAGTTGTTCTTTGATTGTCAGACAGTCCTCTGCTAATTATTCATTGTCAATGAGATCTTGAAACAGTGTTTAATGATAAACTTGGCCGATTTGTTCTGTATGTGTTTATTTATGTTATCCCACTACACAGGCCGCAGCCTGTAGGAAAAAAGAAAATGAGTATACATGTGATTGATGTGAATGAAATAAAGCCAATGTAAAATAAATAGCAATGGCAACGGCTGCTTAAGAAATCCAGTGATTCTATAGAATTCAAGAGCTGTATTTATCGGAGAAAGGCGTGCAAATTTATGTAAGTATCTCCACTGTTTGCATAATAGATTAGAAATTAGCATTTTTGTTCATTTTCCATGTATGCACAGTGCCTGGAAGAATAACACTCCATGCATATCAGATCAGCCTGCCTACAATTTTGCGCAGTATATTATTTGACAATCTAAAATGTGTAATTTGCATGAAATTGCTTAATTAAAACACAGTCACTGGGGGTATTAATTTCTTTGTCTGACAGTGGAGTGTAGTGAGGGGAGAGCAGGGGAGATGTAAAACGCTGTCAGATAGCGCTGTCACAGAGGCAGAAAGGAAATTCTGCCACATTTTTTTCCCCCTCTCCTAACGGCACAGAGCGATGGAGAGGATAACGCCTGCCCAGCTAATTTGGGTTATGGTGGTAAACGGAGGCCACTGCACTAGAAAGATACCAAAAGGGAGGGAGGGTGATGAGGAGGAGGCGAATCACTCGAAGAGATAGGAGGAGAGAGAGAGAAGCTAGCATGGATGCCTTTGTGCCACGGTATCGTTGTTGTCCTCAGGGTGGAACTATGCCAGGCAATTGACACTGATACAATGATGTCAGATACTTTGGTGGAGCCGTATTTGGCTGGAGTGTGAGCACGGTATGTCATAACCACGTGTTGTGGTTTTTTCCGTATGTTTGACAAACATAAATCTGCGTGTTAAAGCACAAGCAGTGGCAGGGATTTCAGCTTTATCAACGCCTGCTGTTGCATTTTTTAACCTTTCACCACAGGTCACTCGTCGCCGAAACGCGACTCCTCCCGTCGTAGTTTTGTCTCAGTGATGCAATCAATTGTAGAAACCACAATGTGAGCAGCGGATCGAAAACAGCCACTCATTAATTGTTGCCCAACCCCTCAGTGCTGCGCTGCACTGTGCCATTATGAATGCGGGAATTGCGAGTAGAAAAGGGCAGAGAGGTAGGCGAAGGATGAACCAAAGAGATTCTGAAAAACACACAGGGAGGAGGAACTCTTTGGAGCATGACAAAGAATGAGATTAAAGCTCCTTTTCCATTTCCAGTTGCCCCTGTGTCTGTGTGCATGCAGTCTGCACATCTGTACCCTTTTGTCTTAAATATCAAAGGCAGCAAAGGCACGTTAACATTTCAGTAATTCCAAAGATACACGAGGAGGACCGGGGAGGGTGAACGGTGCAATGAAGAAGTTATCAAACTAAGAAAGAATGTTTCTTCTTCTCTCACATCAATTCTAAGAAAGCTGTTTGCCTGCCCGTGGCAACCGAATCACTGAGGGGTGGCGCCGTGCAACCGGTGCGCCGAATTAAAAGCATTTAATAAAGAGAGATAGAGGAAGTGACAACTTTTAAGAGAGGAGCGCAGGTGGTGAGAGGAAAACAAGAGGAGTGAGACAAGCAAGTGAACAAAAGAAGCAAAGCTATCAAGAAAGTGGGGAATGCATATATTGGGTAACCGGAATTGAGGCAGACAGGGAGGCAGGCAGGCAGGCAGGTTCAGTAAGGGGTCCTTGTCACTGGTGTCAACAGTGTGAGGTTGAGACAGAGACAGCAGCACCGAGGGCAGCCCAACGCTGACAGGACCTCCACTGCAGCCTTGACGGCCAGCTTCACTGGGACCTTAATTGGTCCTTTGATGTCTCGGGAAAAGGTGGTGAAGGCAATGGAAATGGAATCTGTCCCTCTCTGCTGCCACGCCATTATATCACTATGCACTCTGTGTTTATTTATGAATCATGACCTTATTTCTTTTTGCTCCGTGCTCCTCAAGGGTGCCCTATTTCGCTGCCGCTCCGTAGCTCTTTTTGTCTCTCGTTCACTTTGTCTCGCGATCCCCTCCTGCGCTCTGTCCTTTATTCAGCATGTTAGTTACTGCTTCCGAGTTCCCTCTTATTAATCCTCCGACGGCGTCGCTGATTTGCCCTGCAAAAATAACAACAAATGAATGGTCATTGTGAATGCTCGGAAACGTGTTTATGTTCCCATTCAAATTGCCATTTCTGTCATTTATGAGCCACTGCATGCCTGTGTTCACATCAAGGCTTTGTAAAAGGTGTGTAGTGGTAACAAGGAAGGGTCTGTGTGTTGATGTGTGCATGCGCTGAAAACCCCTGCTGCCTGTGCTGATCAAATGGTGCAAAAAGGGTAAGTCCTGCTAATGTGGGGAGCTGTTTAGAGCCAGGGCCTCCTTTTGAAATGATGATGATAATGGATTCAGTCCTCTCATTAATGGAGTCCGAGAGCTCATTAGGCACCAACAAACAAGCCGGCCTTGTCGGCACAGGAAATGCCAAGTACCCCCATCTGCCTCTGTCTCCCATTTTGTCCAAGGATGTGACCATGTTACTGTCATTTACCTCAATCCCTCCCACTCCTCTCCACAGGCACAAACACACACCAGGGGGGTGGCGCACACACACACGCACACGCACACACACAGCAGTATTTTTCAGTCCTCTGCCGATCTACAGTACCAACCTCCCAGCCTCCCTGACCCAACATCAAAGTCGCCCAGTCTCAGTGCACTCAGCTGGGACTCCCTGAGAGACTCTCTCTGGGCTCTAGGGTCACAGGATCAAGAGGACTGAAATTGATCTTGTCTCTTTGGTCCCTCTCAGCCCTCTTTAGCCTCTTGTCATCACGCTCAGCTCCCTATAGAAGCTCGGCATCGTGGCACCTGCAGAGGAATTGAAAAAAAAAAAAAAGTGTGATTTCTGTCTCTTTTCTCTCCCTGTCTCGTCAGATGAAAAATTCTCCCTCTTGTTCGTGACACGCTGACAGATAAAGACGCACAGTGGTGTGATTATTGAGTTGACTGTCCTGTTCTCAATATTCCGACACTGGTCACTTGTCATTGTGTAACATCCGTTTTTAAGGAGCAAATAGAGAAGGAAAGAGATACTCCATTGGGGAGACTAGTGTAAATTAAGTCTTGACACATTTGTTCATATTGGCACATTTAGCCATTTGGGCTCTTGCATATGTGTGACAGCTCTGATGGCCGAAGGTAGTGTGTCCTTAATTTTAACCTTACTATCTCTCCGTATCTCATTCAAGAGCCACAGCTCTGGCGCTTGAACGAGACCGAACCACACGGAGAGGCAGATGGAATCATTGCTCAACAGGTTGTCAGACATGATGACAAATTATTATAAATCCTTTCCAGTCTTTCTGCTGTGGCCCTTTCTTATGGTCAGTGTATTGTGTGAGAGCAAAGTGAAAGGAAGTGCATCGATGCAACTAATGTGTTTTATACTCGTCTGGATTGATATCATGTAAAAAAACACAGTTCCTGTGCAGATCTACATTCCCAGTTTAATCACTCTGTCTCAATGGATCTAAAATTAATTTTACCCACAATGTAAATACTGGCGTTCGTTTTGCATGTTCAACGCAAGCTCCCGTCGTGACATCTAAGAAATCGTTTCTATCCATAGAAACCAAAGATGCAGATTGACAGTAGTGAGTTTTTAATGTCTCCTTCAATTAACCGTCTCTTGGAGTCCGACTGAGTCATCTGCAGTGTGTCAGAAACGACACACTGCAGATGACAAAGTCTTATCTGCATACCATTCCCTCTCCATCAGGGAAGGAAGTGATATCTCCTTGTCAGGGAGGAGGAGAGATCAGAGAGTACAAGCTCCCAGAGAGCGAAACTCACAAGGGTCCATTCCAACTTCACAAGGACTCTGTTATCGAACATAATGATAACACACCGAACACACCGAAATTATCAATCAATACGTAACACTCTTCTTAGAAAATGTATCATAAACTTTATTTCTATTCCGTCTTATTTTGCGTCAAGTATTCCTTCATTAAAAAAGTAAAATAGCGTTTCTATGATAGAGAACTGTGTTTCCCTCTCTTTCTTTTTACATTATAATTATGGGCTTGAGGGATATCAATTAAATGTGTCCAATTACAGAATGCTTCAAAACTGGAATATAAAGTTGCGCCTTCTTTTTTGATCTATTTACTTGCAGCCAAGGCAACAGAGGGAGAGAGGGAGTAAGAAGTTTCAAAAACAGCCTCTGTTCCACATGAAAGAGGCATTTGATCATATTTTTTTATTTTTGTCTTAAAGAGAAAAGCTTGCCAATGAGGAGTCATTCCCCATTAAAGTCAAGCAAAATTATCAGGCCTGCATTAAGGAGCTTTAAAAAAAACGAGATATGTATCATGCATGTGGATATGCATAAACATGATGGAGGAGCTTAAGTAGAAAATGAGATCTGATGCCGTCGTGAAGAAGAGAAAACTGGCGTGCTCGGAATGCATTTAAATTTAAATATTCATGTCATTATAATTCTGAGGAATGTGGAGCGACCGTATGATATTTTATTGAGGAGGTTTTAAAAAATGAATGCTGTCCCTACTCCTTAATAAAAATCCTTGGCTTTTACTCCACTGTGGTGTTCGGATGTGTGGCAGCTGAGAGTGGGTGAGGTGAGTGTAGTGCAGACGGGAGGAGGCAGGTTGGTAGACAAACTGGTGGACAGATGGACAGAGGGGACAACAACCTTGTTGTGACTTGCTGCTGACGTCCAGGATGCAAATCAGTATATTATGGTTTTCATACTGTGTAAGAATGGAGTGAGACACAGGTGGATATAAATATGGAAGTCACCTTTTTTATTTCTTTTTCTCCTCATCCACACGCCACATAGCAGCCAGTGATTTACACACGCCCTCCACATTCCCTCTCTCCTTCACTCGGCTTTGAGATCGAGACACTAAAACCTCTCTACGCTCACTGTAAACTGTAATCACCACGTTGTGGTTTCTCTCTGCATCCCAGCCCTAATTTCTGAACAACTTTGACCATGAGAGGGTGACAGTCTTGTCCGCACGTGCGGTTCTGTTTCAGACGGAAGAGGGACAGAAGGGGAGATGTAAAAAGAGTGAAAGAAAAGTCTTCAGTTATTATGATGTTTGGATATGCTTTGTTTGATAATGTGCAAAGAAGCAGGATGTGGTGAACCTTGTGATCAGTTTATGGGGGGATGATGTCAAATCACAAGAGTTGGGATTGGTGTTGGTGCTGGGGGGGGGAGGGGGGGTACTGTCCCACATCCTTCATGATGTTAATTATCTTTTGTTTGCCCTTGATAATTCAGAAGCCCGGTGTGCTGCCTATAATGAAAACCCTGAATCACAAGGTCTAGATTTAAGTAAAAGAAAAAAGGGTGAGAAAAAAAAAACAATGCCGTTGTCATTACCACATCATCAGTGCCTGATCAATAATGAATGAAACGCACATTAAGCAGGGAGAGGCAGGAGTTTATGAAAATGACTTGTGTGAATAGATTAAATTACAACTATTATTACTTCGCTTTTGATGTGTTGCGTCAAAGTAATTACAAAATGTTAAAAAAAGAGAGAGAGGAGATGAGGGAGAAGCGGGGAGCCTTTCCTTCTAGAGTTATAAAATCAAATTTATGTTACTGGGAAAATCACGTCTCAAGTCGACAGTGCTTAATGTATTACTCCAAATAACATTTTCTTAAAATCATCTCTTTCACATTTCTGAAGAAAGATCATTAGAGTTTGAATAAAGCGTTCACATTCACGTGACGAAATGGGAAAAGAAGCCCCTTTGTGTGCGCTTGCAAGTGTCGGGGTGTTCGGCATTGAGCAAAATTCTGTGTGATAACCTAGCCATTAGTAGTCCAACTCATATTTCCGCTCTTCTTTGTCCCTGACATAGCTTTACGATCACCATAAATCTCGCAGCAAAGTTATCAAGTTGCAGTGTTCAAACCTGCCGGTCCATTAGTTTACAACTCCACCCTGGCATTTTCTCCCAGAAAATACACAAGGGATGGCATTGGTTATGGATTACACCCTCATAAATCATCACCTCCTTCATCTTCCTCTGATAGAAGCTTGTCATGGTGAATAAGCCAAACAAGATGGCCTCCTAAGAGCTGCGTCGGCGTCAACATGCTGTTTGTGATAGCGCTAGTCAAAGGCTTTGTCGGGGGATTAGGGTGTTGAGGGGAGGGCCACGGTAATTATCTATATGTTAATGGGACGTCACCACATTCTTTATTCTGCGCGGTGACTCAGCCTCGTGTGTGTGTGTGTGTGGTTTTTTCTCGTGTTTTTGTGTGTGTATGAGATCAAGAACGAGCGCAGGAAGCAGGAAGGGGTTTTTTGAAATGACATGTACGGCAGTGATTCTCATTTGTTCAGGGGAAGTTTTCAAACTGTGGAAACGATGTTATTACACTTTGCCACAATCGCGCCTGTGTAATGTGCTATTTGCCATGCCAGGCCCGGATTTCGCAGATGGAAATTAGGGGAGAAAATTGCCACTAACTACTCAATTACAGCGCTTGATGGTTAGGCTGACCCCAGTTGGCAGCAATGGCAACACAGAGCCAATCACCTTCCCCAGATGGCATTAAATTAGAATAGAGAAAGAGGACAATTGCACATATTCATCGGAGAAAGACATTTGAATTACCTCAGATGCTTTGGCTTCATATTGAACAATTAAGTGCAGCGATGGGATTTTATGGGATGGTTTGGAGGCAAGGCGCTATGTTAGCATGATGGAGGCATTGTAAAAGGGCTTTGTCCTTGGATTTTCAATCTGACAATTAAAGGGAGTGTTAGTAATTTTAAAATTATGAGAGAGACTATATTGTCTATTAATCCTGAGACAATTAAGGAAACATTCACTTGTCAACCTGGTACATAATGTTTGGTATGTGATACTTATTAAGCTCCTGCAGTTTGCATGCTATAGTCTTTCCTTTTCCTGGGCAAGGTAATTTGATTTGATTCATCTGTGATTCCAAAATGAAAACTTGTGTTTTGAGTCTGTCTTCTAGCCCTGGCTTCAGTTTCGCTATTCAGCGCGCGCCACTGAAAGAAATATTTTTTGATTTTTTTTGCTCTGCTCTTTTCTCAGTGTTTATGCTGTACTTGCAATGAATAAATTGGGGTATCGTGCTTTGATCGGTGTTATATTTCACATTTAAGTTGATGTTTGTGCTGTGTGTGATGCGTTTACTCAGCTGGGAAAGATGATCTCTATATAGCACTGAAAAGCGTAATGCAATTACCTGATTCATTTTCCAGAGATTATTCTCTCAGTTACATAGAGGGCAGACATTTAAAACCACAGTCCATAATCCTTTTTTTCCTCTACAGCAGTTGGACAAAGATGTTTTGTGCTTGTAGACCAAAGCAGACAATATCAAAATAGCGAATTTGAGAACCACCTTTGTTTGGATTTTCATCTCAAAAACCGTTAAACTGAGCATAGAAACTGTGGCAGTTCTCAATTCCAAACAACACATCCCAGCGCCGTGTCTGAGCTCAGTTTACGCCTGAGCCGATATAACAAGAGCCGGCGCTGCCAGGAGCGGGCCGCTGCGGTTTCACCTGACAACTGGAAGTCCGAGGATCCCTCCTCGTGATGTTTTTCTCTGACGAAATCTGCAGCATCTGCAAGGCTGTAATCAGTGTAAACCACAGTTTAGCTCAGATGTGTTTTCCCCTGCCAAGGGTTCACATGTGTTTACACTGTGGTGGCAGACAAAAGCTTTGAGTAACCGTAGTCTGGAACAGCCATTTGGCAGCCACTGAAACCACTGGCAGGCTCCGCACTCATTTATCTCAGCTTTATCGCTAAATCAGTGGCAGCACGTATAAGGGAAGCGGAGATTAATTGTTTTAGGGATAATTCATCTCCCTTCTCAAGTCTTTTTTATGTTGATGTGTAATATAGGACTGGGCAATCATTTACTTTTCTCTTTAACCTGTGGAATAACATTGTATCTAAGCCACGGAGTCCGTTATGGTGCGTGCGTGACGGTGTGTGCATTTGTGCATATTCTTTTATAGAAGTGACAGAAATGCTGATGAAATTCTAATACAGTGGCTTATTCTCACGACTCCAGGCGAAATGGCTGCGGCAGCAATAGCAGCAGATTTAGCCAAGGAGGGCACTATTGGCGTGAAAGTTAACAACCTCCCCCTCTCAAACACACACACACACACACACCCCCACACAATTCTCTCCAACCGAATCAGTAATAACACTGATTCGGTGACTTTTTCATCGCTTTGCCTTTTTATCTTGGCCAGGCTGTTTGCCTATGCATCGTCACTGGAGGGGCAAAACACACACTTGTCCTTTTTCCATATTCAGTAGGTGTAAGACATCAAAACATTTTCATCATTAAAATGCTTACCATTTGTGGCCTTTGTAGCACAAGAATATACAATAGATTTAAACCTCCCCATCCTCCCGGAGAGCAAAACAAAGAGTGCTATTAGTTCTTTATAGTAACGAAACGGCATCCCAAGGTTCTGTGCGGGGACCTACCTTTTGGGATCAATTATGTGGCCACAGGCTCTTTTTAAAAGAGCTGCACCTGATTAAAACTCTGCCAGTTTCCCAAGGTCCCTTTGTGAGGAGTGCCGAGGCCCTCGCCACGGCTATTTATTAGCATATTGTCTTTTAAAGGTCATTGTCTGTTTTGCACGACCCCACTGTATCTAGAGTAGGTCGCTGCTGGATTCACTTCCTATTTTTCTGCACCAATTGCTGATTGCATGGTTTGGAAAAAAGAGGAGGATGCCGGAAAGTTGTGTGCATTTCACCCCACCAGGAGTTAACTGTACTGATACAGAGGTTGTGAGAAAAGCACATACACATTGTGGAGGATCAGGGAGTGCTGTCGCAGCCAATGTGGCTTTCTCTTGGTTTTTATTCCGTTTTTTTTTTCCCCACAGCCACATAGAAACGTAGCCCCAACCAGCCTGGAACGAGCTGGTATCTCTGTGTAAATCAGTCGTCTCGGAAGTGCCTTGACAAAAGAAGGGAGCTTGTTGAACACTGGCACACATCAAAGAAAGGCAGAAGAAAACTCGGACCGGCTAGCACCGGCTCACAGGGGCAGGCCAGGAGTGTTGAGGGCTTTTTGTGGATGAAGCTGTTGGAGTTGCTGGTAATAGAAAGGAGCACAGAGGGAAAGAGAGGGAGGCCCTCGGTGGGACAAAAAGCAGAAGAGACCTGCCTGTTTGCTTCAGATGTGGTAAATGCTGGATCCCTGTAGACATTATTAGAGCTTCATCTGGCTTCCACATCAAGCGGGGGGGGGGTAAAGAATGGAGAGGTGAGCAAAAAAACAGAAGGAAGACAAGTTTGAGTTAGAATGACAAAGGAGGGAGAAAGAAAGCGGAAAGACGAGGAGAGAAGAGAAGGGAGGAAAAGGAGAAACACAGCTGGAAAGGCAGGAGAGCCTGTATACATTAACTGATTGTCCATTGAATGTCACCTTGTGTTCCCTGACCAAAGTTGCAAATTGCAGTTAGCAGTAATTTATTTCCTTTTCATCCATAATCACCAATCAGAGCATCAAAGACAATCAAAAAGTTTGATCACAATCAGGCTGTACCTGAGACTTAACCTTAAATATGGTGTGTGTGTGTGTCTGTGTGTGTGTGTGTGTCCTGTATAAATTCTGATAAAGTCACTACAGTTGAAGTTCATGCTTACAGAATGTTAGTTATAAGTATTGTTAAACTTTTGGTCAAACTCTGGCGTAGCCTGCAATCAGCAAGGTTTAGTCAAAATTTTACATGACCAAAGCAAATATCTAATCTGTCCCGTAAGAGCACACGTGATTTATCAAAACAGGAAAATGTTTTCTGTTGTAGCTTGTTTCACCTTTTAAGGTGTGTCGATGCTGTCTATTAAAAACGATGGTTTCAAGAAGCTTCATCCTCACATCGATGTGTCCCTTTATTGAAATTTTTGTCCTTATTGGACAAATCTCTCCTGTTTGTATGTGTTATGTGCCTCAAACATTCGAGTACTGCAAGACCCACGTGGAACCTTTTTAAGAAACAAAGTGCAAATATTAAATAACCTAAACATGTGTATGCATGGAGGAGTGTTATCGAAACACTCGCTCTTCACCTGAGCGCTGAGCAGCCAGACACAGACAGGTAAAAAAAATACCACGAAAGAAGAAAAAGGAGATGAAGAGCCTGTGCTGTGTTTGTGTGTGTGTTGTGGGGCGGGATGGGGGTGTCGGGGAGGGGCAGAACACAGATCATGAGTGACTCCAGGCATCCAGCCACATCTGACTTTGATTAATTGGCCTGGCGTTCTCCCGTCTCTCCACTGGGCAACCTGACAGAAAGGTAGACCACAGGACAGCACAACACCACCAGGGATGATCTGTCTTATAGCTTTCCTTTTTTTTAGTCTGTCTCGCTCGGTCTCTGGCTCGTTCTCTGTCCCAATCATTGTCTGTCGGTCTCTCTCTCTGTTTTTGTCTCTGTGCTAGCTGTCAGCAGGTGAAGAAGACACACTCCAGTGAGCTTTGCCAAGTTAGCTCAAATCAGGCACACCCAAATGGACTTGACGCTGTGGGAAGGAACACAATGCGGTTCATTGTTTTCTGCTAGACACTCAGGATGTACACAACTTTCCAGCAGGAGGGGGAAAAAAAAAAGCAGAGCGACACAGTCGGGTTAAGATCTCAACAAGTGCCTGGGGATGTTTAATTGCTGAAGCCATATTATTTTAAACCGTGCCTGTAAAAGGCAATCTGTCACGTTTGTCAAATATTGCAGGTGAAATTTTTCATCTGTCGGGATTGAACTTTGTCCGTTTTATGTCTGTGTTACAAATGATTAGCAGACACGGACACAGTCTGCTCGGAAATGTTATTTTTTAACCCCGCAGGAACACGGTTCAGAGATTGATAGAGAGTCTGGATAGTGACTTTTTGCCTTGCTGTCTCTGAAGTTCTCACTTACTTTTGCCTGTTATTGTTACATATATTTTTGACCTCGAGACAGTCTGAGAAGGACAGAACCTCCAAACTCTGCGGTGCACATAATTCATCTGATTGAGTAAATAAAAGCTCTCTGTGGTGACTGTGTTGGACAGTGTCAGAAAAGGTGAGACAATTCTGAGACAATTTGAGATGTTTTTGCTCCCATGTTTCAGTTTAGTATGAAAAGACAAAAGCCTGAAAATTAAATCCTAAAATCAATAATAAATACATACACCCACAGTGCCTGCATGCTAATAGGGCGATGCATGTTTTATCTACATTAAAAATCAGCGTGCAAACTTGTTTTGTTCCAATGACGACAGGTGGGCTGATTAGCTTATAGCAGCCCCGTTAGTTTGCAGTTTATTAGCCTTTCAGTTCCCGACAGGAGCTACATGGTGTTAACATTGCAGAAACAAGTGGCACGTATGACTGCCAAGTCCCTCCCCACCTCTCCTCCTCCCTTGCCATCTCTTTCCTCTTTTCCTCCCATCCCTTCTACCATCAGTGTTTAACCCCGCTCAATTTGCCCGTCTGGATGAAACAATACTTGTGATCAGCGCATGTAATGGCACCTTATTAACCCCAATTACCACAATTAAAACCCTGCTGCCACTGGGCCCCTTTCAAGTCTTAATTAATCAGATGGCAGCGAAGAGGCCGTTTGCTGCCCCCCCCATACACACACACACACACGCACACACACACACACATAACACACACACACACGAGTGCTGGCACTCGTACACACCTTCTCCCCAGCCTTGACCGACCATGTGGCCTCGCTAAAAAGCACATCTGGCGGAACAAAACGTCTCCATGCTGGCAGACAAATGCCTCCACTTTACAAATGAAAGGCAAGCCTCTCTTCTCCTCTCTCTCTGCCTCTTTCTCTCTCTCTCTCTCTCTGTTTCCACATCTCTGTGATGTGGGTATAATGAACGTTACAAGCCCCCTTGGCACAGTGCCTTATTGGGAGGGTTTGGAAAGCTGCCCAGTTTGTTCCTCGCTAATTGCTTAATTGATGCATTGTTTTTACTGATGATACGGATTTGCCCCCTCCTCTTCTCCTTTCCCTCCCTACTGCTGCACATGGATACAGATACAAAAGGAATTACACCCTATTAACAAGTCATGGTCCCTTTCAGCAGACTGTATTAGAGACTTAAAACCATTGTGACGGCTTCCCTAATTGAGCACAACCACTTGATGTAACATAATGCCATGTAAATAAAACCGTTTCCCCCCCCTGCTCACATTCATAAGCAGCCGCAAGAGAGAAATGAATATGGCTGCTATAGTGCTAACAAGAGACTCTTTTATAGCCACTGCAGAAATCACTTAAATTGCGAGGAAAGAGGCCTTTGTTTGTTGCTTAGTGCATTAATTCTTATTGCTTTCACGTGACTATGTGAATATGCACATGTGTCCAGTTAGGATAAATAACAAGCACTTGGTGAGCTGCAGTTGTTGGGGAGTTTAATTAGCAGGCTAAGGGTTAATTGAGGGCCTCTCATGGGAAAGAGACGTGTGTGTTACTCAGGAGAATACACACACTCTTAATGCATTCCTCTTTTTCTCTAGATGTCTCTCTTTCCTCCCAATCTCCCGGAGTGTTTCATGTTGACAACGCAGAAACGGCACACACACTCATATGCTGGCATGCCCTCTGCATATTCCTACTGATGTCTAGGATAAAGAGGATGTGTTTCCCTCCATCCGTGTGTTTGTCCCTGGCTCCGTCTCTTGACTGCTTCCTGCCAACAGGGGCCAGGAATCAGCTAGATGAAGGAGAGCCTGGTCCACCGAGAGATGCTGAAGACACAAACACAGACATTGTGACACATGTGGTCACAAACAGGAATGCTTGCACACTCACGTCTTGCACACAAAAAACAGACATTCAGGTACAGGCACATATGTGTACACACACACACACACACAGTGAGACGTCAACTCTCACACACACACGCAGACACACACAAACTTCAAGGCCTCAGAGACAGTGAGAGAGCACTAGAGAGAGTTGGATGTTATTTATTCATCAGTCTTTCTTGTAGTCAGGAGGCAACAAGCCCCCGGAGCTGTAAACACACAGAGACACAGGCCTCAGTGAGCTCCAACCCTGGGAATAACAAGTGGTCCCCACATACAGTACGAGCAAGCACACGCACATGTGGGATGCCTGCACAAATACATACACACATACGGCTGCTCATTTGCCCTGACATAGCAAAGACAAGACAACATCCTCCCTGGGACTGAATGAAGACAAAAGAAGGCTACAATGCAAGACAGGCTTTTGACAATGTAAGCTATGTATAGAAACCACCATTACACCATCACAGAACAGCAGACTTGATTCTCAAGCATGATAAATTGATTTTTGTACTTTCGTACTTACTTCGGTTGAATATTAATTGAATCAGGCTGGCAGGATGGGATAGGAGGGAGGACAGGCAAGAAAATAATCAGAGTCTAAGAGGAAAGAAAAGAAATGTGCTGAAGGAATGGGATCTGGCATCCCTGCGTAAAAATAGCATCCCCTGCAAACACATTTGCTATTATCTCTTTGGTGCAGCGCCGAGCAGCGCAGGCTGCACTCCGGCCCCCCTATGGAGCCAGACGGCAGCATTTACATGAAGCCTGAGCAGGAGAGGGGAAATTACAACTATTGTGACTTTCTTTTCTACAGGGTTTATTGCATTATCATAATGTGGAGAGAGAGCATGATGGCTCTGGCATCAAGTGACATCTGTGGTATGAAGGGGAGTCTTTGGCGTCTCTGCATGGGCCCTCAACTCTGACTTTCTTTTTTGTCTTCCTGTTTTTCTTTTCATTCATACTTTTCTTTCTTTCTTGAAGTCCTTACAAGATTTTTTTCTTGCCGTTTCCTCACTGCCAGCCTTCGAGTGCGCGCGCATTGGTTTGTTGTAATTTGTTGGCGTGCGGGAAATGACAGCGATAGTCCCATCCAAGCATGCAGGCCGCAGTGGGCCAGAGAGGACGCTGGTAGTCAGATCTACCGGGAACTGCTCCAAGCAGATGTTCGGTGTACCCCCTCGAGTGTGTTTGTGTGCGCTGACACGCGGCGGTGTTCCTCTGTTTCCCCTCAGAATCACAGCGAATGCATATTTGCGCGCGCCTGTGTGTTTGCGTTCCCCTATCGGAGCTCCTGCACATGCAATGGCATTCCGATCCACTGTGTGATTTCTGCCACTTCAAGCACCCTCTCCTTCAACGCTCTGTGACCGAACACCTGCTGTACGGCAATCTTTTAATGAGCGATCCACCTGAGAGAGGAGAAATGAGGAGCAGGAGGAGGAGGAGAAGGATTTCATGGGTCTTTATTTTTTTTTTCTTCAGAGGTGCCACCTGTGCCGCGTTAAGAGATGTAAAGCCGAATCTCTCTGCGGCAGCCTGCGTTTGGCTTTGATTAGCGTTGCAATCACAATGTAGACACAAAGTGTAAGTGATGCATTAGCAAGAGCAGGCGCACATGCAAACATGCCCCCCCAACCACACTCACCGGAGACTGTCCTGGCAGCACATGAGCTGTCTAGTTACCATTTTCCATACCAAGTTGAAAAAAAAAACAAATGGGTGTCTCCATAGCATGCCACCTAGGAGAGAGAAGCCATTCTTTCCATTATTCTCTCTCATCTCCTCTGCCCTCCTCTCGTTATTTTTACCTCTCACTCCTTAATATTTCCCTGAGTGTGTGTGTGTGTGTGTCTGGCTATAAGTATGCATGTACTTGAGCACACGTGTGTGTGTGCGTGTGCACTCTGGAGTGTGGGTGTTTGGGCAGTTCTTAGTTCGAGCAGCGAGGAGGTGATTTGTAGCAGGGGCCTCTACTACAATGCTCACTTCAAAAGCTCCTTCAGGATGCTGCACACTCTTGCGCTTGCCCGCACTCTGGGCCCGAATCAGCGGGTGAGTTCAGCATTAACCTACCATTTCCCTCATCCTCCTCATACATTATGTCCTTTGAATTTGTGTACCTAATTAGACCTTTGGGTTTGCTCAAGCTGCTTGTCTAATTTATTTGGCAGGCATTCACAAAGGTACATGTGCTTTTTGTCCTCTCTGTGTCAAATAAATGCAGGGCTGTTTATAAATGAGGTGGGTTTTATGTGTTTTTTTTTTTCTTTTCGCTTTCCCGTGGGCTGCGGGAAGAGATTATTCCATCCAGATAAAGACAGTTTTGTTTTGTCTATACCTGTAGCTAAAATCAGCCTGCTCTCGCTTTGAAATTTCTGTTTCAACTCCGCCTAGCACATAATGAAAACAAGTTTTGTCCTGAAGCACCAGACATGATACAGTTTTTACATTATATCACATCGTTTTCCAAGCTTTGCGTGTAATTTCTTTGACAGTGAAAAGAACTTCAGAGTGACACATTCATTGAATCTACCCCCAATACGCTGCAGACTGATCAAATGGGCTGATTTTATTTGTACATACACCATTAAAAGCCTCTGCGGAGATGTTTTCTCTCGTAAAGGGGAAAGAGGAGGGGGCTCCTTCGCATCCTGCCTCTGCAGTTTTTACACACAGTCACAATCAATTAACTAAGCAAATCGCGCTAAAGCGCCATTTATTTCCAGAAGAGGATTTAACCGCACATGAGAGGGGGAAACGTTATGAATTGTGAAATATTGATGGTGTTTGTGTAAATGTCTTTGCTTATGTCTCTTTCAAACTGTTTATAAATTCTAATGCGGGGCCTTTTGGACTCCTGCAGTTTGGGTTTGTTAGCATTTAATGCAGAAGGGCGGGGAAGCAATGAGCAAATAAGCAAAGGCCTGCAGAGATTGCTAAGTCGAGCTCTGAAGTGCAAATGAGCTTCTTCCTCTCTTGGTTTTAGAATATGTTTTTTTTTACAACGCACTGACATTGAGACACGGGACATAGGAAACATGTTTATTTGAGCTGGTATTAGCATCCGTGTCAAAGCCGCAGCCAGTAAAAATATTTCTTTCTGTACAGCTGCAGTGCTTAATTAAATTACATCTCAGTTCTGTTAATTCCTTGTTGTGCCATTACTAGTGAAAAATATCACAGGACACCACAGTTCACTAATGACTTGAAAACTCAAACAACAAAGTCCAAATGGAAAAGCCGCATGTCATGAGACAATTATACAAAAATAATATTACTCCCAGATGACTAACACAGTGTGCGACGTTTGAATTAACAGCCTGTCACTGTTTATATTTGGGCAAAACTTTGTTGGAACCTTTAACCTTCTAAAAGCCACTGGCACAGCTTGACCGTCTTTTTCCTCTCTGCTGGAACAGCTTGAGTCGAGGCCTGATTAAAAAGCACAGACGTTGGCTGTGTCTTCCTGGGAGGTAAGCGCAAGCTAGGAGCCTGGCCGGGGCCTCGGGGAAATAAAGATTTGGATCGGGCTGATTTGAGTAGATGAAGATAGCGCGGTAATTACAGGCATCCCAGATCTCAGCAGTAGATATAGCAAGCCAGGCCCAGAGCTTATGGGAGTGTGATGAAGATGGAGTCCTGTGTATTGGCAGGCAAGCGTGGTTGGATGATGAAGGGAGTGGGGAGTCATTCTGTCACTGATCCACAAAATCACATGAAATAGGACCCGGGGTAAGTCACTAACTGCGTGACATCTCCTGTCATGGTACCAAAATAAATGTATGCCATTTGACACAGAAGAAAGTGGCTGTTCTGTATGCATTACTAATGTGATTATGATTCCAGTATTAGCTTTTCTGCTGCTCTTATTAAAACCATATTAGCCGAGCCACATTTTATTCTGTTTTATGGCTTTGTCTCCGCTCCTTTTTCTCTCTGTCTTTATTTGTATCTTTCTTTTGTTCCTCCTTGTGTCTGGATCTCTGAAGTTAATTTATATAGAAAATCTGGTATAAATTATAAGGGACGGATGATTATTGAAGGAGAGTAATTTCACCCGGTCCGGTGATAGACACTAATAGGACTCCATTGTTGTTAGCATTTAGCCTGCCCTGATTACCTTGTTTTTCATGGCTGCATCCTGAACCGGGGCTCCATCCCACCAAACCTCCAGCCCTCCATCCCTCCTCCTGGGTGACATTTCAGACGGGGCCCTGAGGGCGTTTGGAGGGGAGGCATCGAACAAGGTAATTGCAGCGAGGTTTCCCCTCACTAAATTAACCTCTGCTCGGAAATTTATTGGCCAGCCGCTCTCCGGCATTATTTAAACTTACCGTTATTTCTGTGTTGAGCAGGGAGACACTCCGGCTTTGTGGGGTTTATTTATATATATTTTTTTATTTCTTGTCTTTTCGTCTCTTTCCTCAGAGGTTTGATTGTGTAGAGATGGAGGATGTTTTGAGGAAATGACAGCAGCCAGTAATTCATTACAGGCAGACTCCAGCGTTTGGAACATTTTTAACTGCTCACCTGTGGAAATACACATGAAATTGCATAGACTTGACGGCTGGGTGAAGTCAGCGCGCTCCCAAGGGTCAAAACTGGGGCACAAAACTGTACTTACACTGTTTCTAATGTATGCTGCTTGGGAGGAAAGCCAAAAAGAATTTGTCTTTTTTTTTTTTTTTTTTTTGCCATTTCCCTTCCTTGTCCCTCCCATTTTGTCCATTTGAACCTGACTTATGACTTCACTTTAATAGTTGTAAAAACACTGCTTATGATGGCAGTGACATTATACATTCCACCATCTCCCTCCAATGCTTTCACTTTTTTTTTTTTGTGAGGGTGGCAAGCTGAAGGATAAAGTATGTAGTTCCACCAGGACAGAAGCTTAGGCAGTATTGACTTTCTGCTACAAACACAAACGGCACATTTGTTAGATTTTCATAACTGTCATTACTTCACACCTCAAGAGTTCGACCCCACGCATACAGCCTATAAGGTCTCGGTGGGTGCCCTTTATGGCACATTAGAGCAACTGTGTGGAAATCAAACGTGCACAGTATTAATATTTAAGAAGAATATGAAGGCATGTCAAACCATTAGGAACCACGAAGTTGACCCTCTCTACACTTTCCTGGCCGATGTTTCAGATAGGGCAGAGATAAATGGATATGCTGGAAACCTTTTCGGTCTCCTTGTGTCCCCTATATGGCATATTAAATTATCCCGGGTTCAGTAAGAGGGGCTTGACTAATGTTAAAGTGTCTCTTTTGCTGGTTGTGTAACTGAAATATGTCGACCGGTTCTGAATAAACATCAATCTTTGCGCCTGTGCCTCTAGATGAGATGATTGGCTAAATCGTAAAGCGGAGACAGCTGGTGGGGTAATGTCAGCTCGGCCGGGACGGGCAGTCAGCGCATCATGATTTACATTGCATCTGGCATTTTGGCCAACCGATGGAGGCGAGTATCACTCAGATTTATTTGACTTTTCTTTCCTCTCTTCCTCCTCTCCTCAGCTCTTTTCTCAGCTTGCTGACAGGCCCTCAAGTCATTCTAGTGTGTCTACACATGTAAAAGGCCCCTTTAAGGAGGGAGTTAGGTGGTTACACTTCTCTTTTTTTTCTCCAGCCTCTCTCTCGTTCTTTCTGTCTCTCATTGGAGCGCTGCCAATTTACCGGCACAGCCCATGACGAGGAGCGCAGATAGGAGATGGGAGACAGGCAGTGTCAGAGGCAGGCGCTCGCCCTTCTGACCGAGGCTAGTTTGTTGTCTGTACATGCTGCATAACCTTTTTCACATTTCCCTTCGCTACCTTCTATCTTGCATTTGCCCACCCAACACCTCACCCCCCCTCCCCCCATCCCATCATCCCTTACTGCACCAATTTGTGAATCAGCTTATGATAATGGCGCGATCATAACGGAGCAGGCCCCCATTGAAATGAGATCGGCTGAGACAGTGCTGACCTTTTGGCGGAGGTAGGAGCGGTAAAACGTCCACGCCGTAACAAGGTCTGTTGAGTAAGCAACTTACAAGGCAAGGTTACTGTTCCTAGAAAAATGTATGAGAGAAAAAGGGGAGAGAGAGAGAGCGCGTGAGTGAGAGACACTGTTCTGACTGTGATTTCACAAGTCGATTAACTTCTGTGTCTGCTGTGTGTGTGTGTGTGTGTGTGTGTGCGTGTGTGTTGTGGACGTTCTGCTGATGTGGATAGTTTTAAGAGTGTTCAAGACACTGACAGGGCAGGGGCGGGTTGATGTACATGATCTTTACGCATCAGATGGAGAGGCATCAATCTCAGACGCATGCTCCTTGCACCCTTTATCCACTTGGCTGAGAAGGTGTTGTACATTCAGCGCAGCATACAGTGATGTTAGGGTCAGCCATGCAGAGACTATACGTTTTAACATTTGACATAGTGCGTTTGTGTATGTGTGTTCATGTGTGCCTTTGCAAGTGAGAGCTCCTTGTTGATTTGAGGGCGCGTGCGCTCGCACCACCCTTGCTCTTGCTTTCGATGCTTTGGCCCTCCATAAATAAAACAGCTTCCTTTGGCCTTGCTGACAGCACCAGTAATGGAGTCTGCATCATCGGTCTGACTGGCTGCCCACTTGACTGACTGTTGTATCTAACTGGTAGACCATGAAGCGGCCAGATCACTTTTTACCGGGAGCCTGGAAGAGAAAAAAAACCACAAGAGCCGCTGACTGGGTGTACTGATACCTGTGTTTTTGTTTCAGTGTGAAGCAACAGTGTTGCTTCACAGTCACCCATTCGCACATGACGGCGGCTGCCATCGAAGCATACGCGCGGAAATCAAACCACTGACCCTGTGGTTTGTGGACGACTGCTCTACCTACCGGGCTACGGCAACTGTTGTACGTTCTTGTGCAACTTGAGCACGGATGTGCGAGTGTGCATCACCCTTCCTATGCGTGCATCTGCCTATATGGTGACACAAAAAGAGGTGAGGGGTGTGCACGATCAATCTTCATTTGGTAATTTATGAAGGCGACCGCTTGTCAGGTATCCAGCGGCGTCTGGTACAACTCATTCTGCTGTGCTGGAGGGGGGAACCCCGGGGTATCTGCGCCTCCTGTCACCTCCCCTCCCTCCTCATCGCCCTCTCGTACAGTGCCTGCTGCCGTCAGCAGCCCAGAGGCATAGCAGAGAGAGAGAGACGCAAGACGGAGTGAGAGAGGAAGCCAGGCGGGATTAACCCTGTGGCCACCCACGGCAGGTGCTGAGGCAGCCACGCGTCCAGCCTCATTAAGGAAAGGGAGAGAGGGCAGAGTGGCAACAAACACGGGGGGGATGCCAGGAATGTACATACTGTACCTACTGAACACAAACACACATGCATCTATTAAACCGCTGTGCCGTGCCTCAGAGACTGGCACCTATGTAGGTAACACTGACACTTTGGAGCGTGCCTGTCCATTTTTTTTCGATTCCCCCCTTTTTTTTTTTGTCCCCTTCCTTCTCACCTCCATCTCTCTTACCTGCTTTTCCCCTAATATTACCCTTTTCCTATTCTTATTCAACTCAACTACCTGTACTACTTTCTCACTGGTGTCTATGGCATTGTGTTCATCGCCCACGCAGCTCTAACTGTCTCCAGCTCACTTTTCTCCCTGACTAGGCCCATAGGTGGGGTTGGTTCGGTCTGGCAGACATGGCATGTTAGGACATGAGCGCCTGAGCATGATAGTTGTAGACACGTGGTGTTCTGGGCTCGCAGGAGAAGACGTCAACGGATAATTTAGCCCCGAACACGGGGAGCTCAGCATAGCACCCCGACCGGGGCGAGCAGGCGACAATTAGACCCCCTAATTAGCCTGAACACATGGGACTTTGTGTAAATGTGTTTGGGTGTGTGGTTCCGAATTCGCATTCTCGCACTTTTGTGCATATACACCTGAGGTAGTGAGTTTGTCTAAATGCTGACTAATTTGTTTCTTTTTTTTTTTTTTTACCAAATTTTTCATCAGGGTCCTATTTTGTGGGCTGAGCACATACTTTCTGAAGTTTACTCTTTGATGGGACGTACTTACTGAACGCAGGACTTTTAGAGTTGTAGTTCTGTTACCAGTAATTTCAACATTAGTCTCTTTACATCACCCCCATTTAACTTGAGTGTTAATAAGCCTGCAGACCTGCCCTCAGTCATTAATCATGAAGGAATATAGGAAGTCGAAAGAGATCACTTTGCTCGGGATGCATTACAGTAGGCTTGCGATTCTTCCTATTTGATCATCTCCAATTGCGTCTTTGCTCTTCATTTTATCGTCTGATTAAAGATTGAGATTTGGGTTTTAAAATGTGTTTTTGAAATGAGTTTGGTCAGGACACGGATTGCAGTGGTCTCCTGGTATCTTTTTTCCCCTCTAATTTCTGCGAATGGTCCGTTTGTGTGACGGCATTTCGGGTGGTGAATTATTCAAGGCACTAAGCAGCACTTTAGGCCAGTTTCCCCCAGCCGGAATCTTTGATTGGGAAAACGGGCCCTGATTTGTGAACGATAGCCCCAGGGCTGCTGGCCTAAGGCGAGCTTGGGGGGGGACACTGGCCTCCGAGCCCCTCCTGGCCCCAGGGAGGGATGGTCCGGCAATGGCCAACAGGCCTTCCGGTCTCCAAAAGAAAGTCCTTGCTTGTCCGCCCCTATCAGCCATGCCTCTGGAAGTGAGGTGTGATGCAGGAGCGGTTCCACAGAGAGTATGAGACGGATGAGGCACTTTCTGAGCAGCGTCTCTCCCCTCAGCCAGAGCCTCCGTCTCCCACGGCTGCCTGGGCAATTTGTCGGTCGACCTGCCAGGAGCAGAATGCAAATCCTCACCGGAGGAGATGCACAAGGGCCTCGGTGCCTGCAAGCTGTGTGTGTGTGAGTGTGTGTGAGATTGTGTGTATGTGCGCGTGTGTCTGTGTATGTGTGTGTTGCCCAGCAGTCTTTTCTATAACAGCCTAACAGGATAACTGTCATCAAGACCTCAGTGTATCATTGTATGTGTGTGTGTGTGTGTGTGTGTGTGTGTGTATTATCTGGCTGCTATAGTAGCACAGTTTCTTTTTTTCTCCCCCTCTTTCTGCCTCTGAGCTGAGACATGACTCTCCTTCACTGCTCATCAACCCACCACTCCTAATTTATAGATGGGCATAAAAACTCTGTATTTTCACTCACCCTGCCCACCTTCCGCCTACCCCTGCATAGCACCAGCATGACAAATTAGGACACATGCTGTTAACCATGTAAAAGTTTTCTTTTTTCCCTTTTCCCTCCATGTCTCTTGCACCTGTGTTTCAACTTCCTGTCTCCCTCTCAGACAATAGGGCTACACATACACCCTCTGCTTGTAAATGATGACTAGGTTATCATCTGGTGAATCAGCTGACCCACAGCCGCAGGTTCAAACTCGGGTTTTGACATGTCAGAGTTTCACAGACAAATTCAGCTGGCGGAGAAAAGAGAAATGACTGAAATGCCAAGACGAGCGCCGTGGTGTTCTCCAAACAGCACAGAGTTCAGACAAGTTTTCAAGGACAACTCCATACACAAGATGAAAGTGATCTTCTGGGCTCTCATCTCATCTTCACTGCTCATATCCAAATACCACCTGGCTCATTCTGTGCTGTCAGCACTTTTTCGCTCAAAAATTAATACTCCTTTTTCTTTCTGGTCAGATAGGGGTACTTTATTCGTCGCGGTTTGCCCGGAGTCCTCCGCATCTTCGGAATGTGAAAGATTTGAAGGCATGGATAAAAGGCACTTTTCTAATCAACATTTTTTTTCCTTAAGCGCTTCTTTCTTTTAAAAGCTGTTTTTCATTATTTATAAGTGTTCTGAAGGTGCTACTGAGCTGATTTCTTTCGCGAGGCCTGATATGAGGCCGATGGAGCTTGCAGAATTGATTAGATAAGCTTCGAAATTACAATGTCGAGCACGCAGTGCTCAGAAATGTGCTCTAAAATACACTCATCGCGAATATTAATACCCAGGGCTTATAAGCACATATTTGAATGTGGAAGGGAAGTTGATACATGAAGTTTCATGAGCTGTCCAGTATGCATTGCCATATATTACTGATCAAATAAAAAATTACCCTTCTTTCCTTGACGTCGTCCAGGATTCAGAGTGACGGAAGTGTAATCACAATTTCATCATTAGCAATTGAACATTCAGAGCTAATCTGTTTTACTGAATAATTCCGAAAGATGTTAATCAAATATACGAAAGCATATTTAAAATATTTAACCAAATGATATTAATGAAGATCAAAGGGTGTGCTCTTTTTAGCGGATGTAATGCGAAAGGCCTGGGTAATGGCTGGGTCCATAGGAGCACATGAAACACTTTGTCTTCTGCTAAATATTTCATGCCCAGTACCTGTTGTATGGTGCTTAATGAGCTATGGGGGAAAAGATGATTTATCATGCAAAGTTTTCAAAGGAAATGCTAATTCAGATAACACACACACACACAAGAACACACATTCCTTGCAATTTTCTTATACACGTTTTTCCTCAAGTAGCATCACCATGGCCACACCACATTTTCCGGGGTGAATATTTTAGCCCTGAAGAAAAGCAAACTCAAGTGAGAGCAAAAATCAAGGGTCAATGGTGTGTCTTTAAAGAAACTTTCCCTCTCTTTGCCTTTCTGCTCAGCCCTGTTCCTCCCCTGAATGCTAATATCAGCGGGGAGAGCGAGACAGAGAGACATGACAGAAACATTGTGGACGTATGTGTCAGAGAGAAGGGTCAGCTCTGGGCAGACTCATGTTAATGCTCAACCATTAATAAAATTTATCCTACTTGCTGTCGACTCTTTTCAACAGCAGGGCCCAACAGCGGGGTGTGTTTTATTTAAATGCCATTTTTATTTCCCCCTTTCTGTTTAGGTCATTACAATAGAAGATGAAGGTTGGGTAAAACAAGGTTAGGCAAAAGAAAAGTAAATGTTATGTTAGTTTTAAAAAAGTGTTATAGGTAAAATATACTTAGAAAGTGCCAAAATTCACAATTCTGCAACTGGCACTTATAGCACATGATCATAGATCCCTTATAATAGACAATAGTTAATTAATAATGTTATTAGTGAAATATTAACATCCACGTTAATTTTAAGTTCTTTCAAAGTAAACAGGTTTTTCACAGTAACAAAACTCAAATATTCAATCTGATCTGATCTGATCTTGCTATACAAGCTATCAATCAAAATATATCTGATCACAGAATTAAGAAAAACGATCAAGCAACTTGCTTTTATTTTACATGTTATAATTGTGTCAGTAGCACATACCCAGAGTGTGCGCGTTTGTAAGGGGCGTCTTTATCCATTTGGAAGCATTAAAGAAAGAAGAGATGTAGTGAGAATGGATGAGTGTGAGTATTAAGATGAAGTGAAACAGTTGGATCCTTTCCAGTGTTACAGAGTGCCGGGGCCAGGAGAAGGCCAGGGCAACAGTAAGAAAGTGACAATCGTCAGGTGATTAGAAAGACTTGGAGGCTAGGTAGACCTACAAAATGAATAACGGCGCACCCCAAACTGCGCCATAAGGCTCAATGGTTTGTGATTTGCAAGTTGATAAGACAAGAAGATTAATAATGCCGCATGATAATGGCTGGCTGAAGCTCAGCTGGGGAGATGGTAATGATGGGATATTGCTGTAGGAGCAGTTCACTGAGCCACAGTGGAGTGAGGGAAAGACAGAGAGGGAGAGATGGAGAGAGACAGACAGAGACAGAGAGAGGGCGAGAGAGAAAGGGAAGCTGCAGCCACGTGGGAGGAAAAAAGCACTCATCCCAATTGGCCCTCAGGACATGAGAGTTTGAAAAATGAGAATGCAGTTATCATTTTAATTAGATATAAAGTTAAAATATATATATATATAGATATATAGATAGATAGATACCATGGTGCATGTATGTAATTTTGCTGAAATAGGGACTTCAAAGAACATATGTATTTTTCAGTGCACGGCCCCATCGTAATTCCTGAATGACAGGTTTTTGTTAATTTGCTTCTTTTTTGCCTGCCAGGTGGGGTAGTTGCAGGAGGCAGCCGCAGCTGGGGGCAAGAAGGTAAATCATCTTGCAACACCTATACATTCACTTGCTCCAAGGCAGCTTGCACACACAGACACACACACACACACACACACGTAGACACTAACCACACCAACGTGACATTTATTGTGTCCGTCTTCTTGTTGTTTAAGCGTTTTATCACTAGTATGCGAGTTTGTGTAGCAGGCCGTAGCAATAAATGTATTTATTCACTATCTAGATGTGGCCTCCAGTGTAAAGGATTCGACAGCTTCTGTCCTCTGTGTCACTGTGGAGGAAACATCATGAAATTGCTAGGAAACTGCAGTTTTTATTTTCCCTTTTCAGCACAAATGTCTAATTTCCCTCAGAGAAACCAGAGTCTAATCTCCATGTGGAATTACTACATTTATAATGATTTTGTTTGATTATGACAAGCTGTTAAATGCTATGATCTATTTCTGCTGTTTCCTTCTTACATCTTCAGTGCTGTTGACTCGCGTGTTTACACCTCAGACAAACATTTTGTCAGATCCCGATTCATCTTAATTGCACCACTTTGTCAGCGCCTGTTCACGAATTCTTGCCGTACCTTCACTCAATCTCTCACCGCTGTCTCTTTGTTTTAATTGGTGCACATGCTGGATCCACTTAAATCCTGAACCATCTGCCTTTCATCATATGATTACGCAATTAGCTGAGCTGGTTGTTAGGAAATGGTGTACGGTGAACATCCCCACAATGTTGTTTTCTCATGCTCCAGACTGGACAGAACTTCCCTATGCGAGAGCTGTGGTGTTAAAAGGCAACTTTTAATAACAACCATTGGATACGGACGAGGCATTTGTGTTGATGCAGGGCTCGAAAAGAGGTTGTAATCCTGGTGGTTAATTATTCAAAACATTTTCTGAACCAAGAAAAAGCTAATTCGAATAGGATATAATCAGATGGTTCAACACCGTTGGTAAAACAGCTTTTGCAATGTTTGAGGTCAGTGCGGCGCCAAACGATCCCCAGATGTCTCTTAATGAGTCAATAATGGTCATTAAGACCTAATTAACGTGGCTCTGGAGTGTGGATAAGGGAAATTGTAACTCAGGCCATACCTCCACTGATTCTTGCATTGCTTAGGAAAAGGACACAATCCAGCCAAGTGGAGGAGACCGATTTGTGAAAGTAATCACGCTAATGAGTGACAAGTTAACTGCGTGACAAGCCGTGTTCTAAAGATCAACTCCGCTAACAGATGTTGTTTGCGAAAGCAGTGCCCGAGAATAGCCACAACAGCTAATTTAATTACACAACATGTCAGTCTGAGTGGTTTTATTATACAGCGTGTGATGAAGTTACGCTCGTCTCCATGTGGAGGATGGCGGTTCAATAACACGTCGCTGATTCCAGCTCCTCGTGTCTGCAGTTAGTTGGCCAAAGTATTACCTGACAGGCAGTCAAGTGTTTATTAAGGAAGAAATGCTCACAGTCTCTGAAGTAGAGCGGAGGAGCCGAGAAAGAAGCAAAACAAACTAAAATGTCAAAGTGCCCCTTAAAGATCTTTCTGATAAAAGAAACCCACAGTGGATTGATAAGATCATAATCCTGTCAGCATTCTGCTTTCTACCTAGATTTCCACTTAGATACGTTTTAATTAGATAGCTATAACTAATTAGTATTTAATAAGTTCTTCTGAGTGCGTCTGTGTGTGTGTGTGTGTGTCTGTGTGTGTGTGTTGGATGATGCCCTTAGTGCCGCTGATCGCACTGACAGGAGGGTTGTTTGTCCAAAGTGGGATTGACACTCAGTCAGGGCCCGAGCGGTCACCCCCCATCATCGACATGACACCAAGTGGAAGGAGCCACATTAGCCACGCGCAGATGTGCGTCTGCAGCGCCCCTGCCGCTTACACCCGTTAAACGCCTGTGATAAAGTCCCGAACGCCTGTAACTGCCCCCCCCCCCATTCCTTTTCCTGGATCTCGGCACAGTAAGCAGCGATAACTGATGACGAGAGGGGAGACGTGACAGTGTCAATAACCATAATCGTCCCTGGGTAGGAAATAATGAAGCGTATGTGCCATGTCAGCCCTACATGCCTTCAATATCCTCTAATAAAATGAAGTGGAAAAAAATTATCTGAGGGGAAAAAAAACAACAATCAATAAAGTCATCTAATGATAAATACGAAATTGCCGTGTGGAGTGAATATTATTTTCAATCTCTGAGGATGCTGAGCAGATTATTAGGATGAAGGGGAGAAGCCTATTTCTATGTAAATGGGAGATTGATTATATTTATTTGCCGGCAGAAGGGCTCGGAACAGCTTGCCTGTGAGACACACATACACACACACTCGCAAAGAAGAGTGAGAGACATCCGTAGAGAGTGTGGTCATCGGACAGCTGTTTTTCTGCCTGTTCTGTGTCCAGGCCCTCGTGACAGAGGAAGGAAATAATACAGGAAAAGACAGACGGAGAGCGAGATCAGTCTTCTGCCTGCCAGCTCCAGCAGAGCTCACCTCTCCAGAATATTCTAATTACCAGCCCTCCTCATTACAGATGCCATGTCAATGAGAGGGGGGGGAGAGAAAGAAAACTTCAAGCAGAGAGGACCAATTCTGTAATTTCTTAATCACTTTTTTGGCAACCTTTGCGTGTGCCCTGGTTAATGCCACAAATTGAATGTTTCTTTGGTTTCTCTCTAAATAGGCTATCATGCCGTTGCAGCGGTGCTTAGCGAAATCTATTATTGTCATTTGCATAGGGGCCTTTTTAGTGGCAGGATCCTACAGAGGGGCGAAGAACAAAGAGCTCATGAGGGAGAAAATAGGACAGAAATGATCCGGCGCTGCCTTCAAAATGTGACGTCAGGTCCCTAATGAAATCTTTTGACTGAGAACATAGCAAATGGTGGAATCTATATCTGACACTTAATGGTTTGCATAGAAATTAGAGACAGAGAGCGAGCGAAGGACCCCCTTTCGCTTGATGTCCCCTGATTAATTTACAGCACTTTTGTTACGTTGGCATCGTCCAAAATAAATTAACCACGCTGGAGATATCAGAAGAGGAGGGGGGGAGGAAATGCAATTTATTAGAGAAAAAAGTGAGATGAGATTAAATAAAATACCTAATTGACAGAAAAAGTCACCAAGCAAAAGCGCTGTTCGCCATTGTTGAAGAGGTGTCTGTGTGTGTGTGTGTGTTTGGAGGTGGGGGGTGGGGGGGACGTAAGAGCGAGAAATAAAGAAAGAGAGACGGAGCTGGCCACTTGATTTCCTATGAAAATTAATCGGCTATCAAACAATCTTGGCCTGCTGAGGATGACTATACAGCAGGGGCAGGGACAGTGGAGGCATGGGGGGGAGAAAGTGAGAGTGCGACGGAGGGAGAGGGAGAGGGAGAGAATGCCCTTTGTGTAGGTGAAATGTGTCGGGGACTGTCATCGTAATATACCTCAGTGAAATGAAGGTTAATTCTGATGTACAGCCTGCATGGCCGTCATTATCGGCGAATCATGAAAATAAATTAAGCCACTGAAATAGATACTCCTCTGGTACGCGGCAGGGATCTCATGAAGGATGGACGGCTGAACTTTACAGATTATTATTGGGAAATAGTGCCGAATTCAATTAATGCACCTAAAAGACACCTTTATAGAGGGCAGCCATAATTTAAATGACAGCAGGGTGTAATTTTGCTTGTTATAAGTCAAATTTGCAGTGTTTCATGTTTCATGCGTTTTTCTCCTTCCCCAACCCGATTTACCTTCTTTTTCACCATTTTTATTTTTTCTGTTTGCGGAGGATTTTCTCGTCTTTACTACAAGAAAATTCCTGAAAAAAAGGGGGAAACACTCTCCCACATAAAGGTTTCTGCTGCACTACAGTGAATATTTGGCACATAAAGGATTTCTTGTTTAAATCCACAGCAATTTTACTACAGTAACTGCTCTTCATCTCCTCCCAAGTCTCGATATATATTTACTGTAATCCTCTGCGGCAGATCCTGCATCGCATGTCCGCTTCCCCACCTCAGCGTGCAGGACCCCCTGTGCAGACAGACCCTGCGAAGCATACAGATGCCAGAGCCTTTATGCAGATCCACCCCACCTTGAAAACGGAGTGAGAGCCCAGTGAACTGGGTAAATGGTCGACCTCTCACCTGCACACAACGAAGAGAGAAGCCAGCGGCTTAATCCAGGCAGGTGTCTGACAAGAGGGTGAACACAGTCTGGGCCGTATCGCGCTGACCCTCGCTCAGACTTTCCTTATCTATTAATCTACACCTCTCCGGAATGGGCGGGGGTGAATTAACACCTCAACAGGGCACGGGGCTTCTGATTAACACACATCACCCCACCAAGCCGCTTCTTGCCTACCCAAATAAAAGACCGGCAGAAGGAAGTGCGACTCAAATTCACACATGTAAAGATGTATATAAAATCGCTGTCATTTCTGCTCCTGCATACATTCACACATCCATCTGTGTTTCTCTAACACACACTTTTTATAGCATGATCACCGAGTACATGGCCGCTCCTGATGTTTTATGGCAGTTTTCTGAATAAGCAGGAAAATAATGTGTGTGCGGAAATAAAATTTTTGCAGAAAAGTTCCAGCCTGCTGAGCCCTTGTGTTGAGCTGCTCAGCAGATCTGTTGTTTAATTTGACATAAATAGCTTCCCCCATCTAAACAGAGGCCATGTTAAATATTTATGTGCCTGTTTTTTATTTTATAGAAGATTTGTGTGACGCAAAATAGAAATTGAACTAGTTTTGTCTTTATGGCGCATGAAATATATGAATGGATTAAGGAGCAAGCTTGCAAGAATGCTGTATATTGAAAATTGCATCATAAAAAGCAGATGAGCGGTGCGTGAAAATAGGTGGATGAAAACTGTTCATATAAAAGTTAGGAGTTGTTAAAAGTATTAAAAAAAAAAAGACAAATCCCACTACTGACTTTTTCCATTCTCAGCCCATTGAAGAAAGCCAAATAAAAGTAATTGTATTCGAGGGAAGGATGTAGTAATTTAGAATTTTTTAAACCGTTGGTGTCATCTTTATTTAATCTCAACTATGGTGAAAAATCATATCCTCTTTTTCCAAAGCCAAACACACACAAATCTTGACTTCCTTCTTCCTCGTCTCGCACTCTTTCCTTTTTCTCCCCTCAATTTCCCCCTTCCCAGCTCTAACAGTTTAAAGAATCCTTCCACTATCGTTATTAGTATTGAACTCATTTCTAAATTCAGAAATTGGCCCAAGAAGATCATTCATTGTAGCAGATAGTAAAATCAATAGCTTTTGTGTCGGGCGGCAGGGTCTGTCTCCGTCTCTCAGGGTGGGTTGGAGCTTGGAATGTGCGTGTCTGTGTGTGTATGTGTGTGTGTGCGTACGCACGCGCATGTGACTGTGCACGTCTCTGTTTGAGATAGAGTACAGTACATAGAGCAGACAAAAGGCGAGTGAAAACTGGGGGAGTGGGGCCACCTCTTGACGGCATGGATACACAGTCTCACACACACATGCACGTGTTTCGGTGTACCACCTCCAGCTGACCTGCACACACACACACACACACACAAACGCAAACATAAATACAAATATATTTCACATTTCTTATACACATACAAAAATACAAATTTGCAACTGGTATTATGTTTTTTGTATTTCCCACACAGAAACACACACATACAGACACAAAACATAAACATGCTTAATTGTACAGACACATTTGGTTAATTATTTTATTTGATTTTCTGCATCGACTCACACTGAATACATTTATACACACACGCGTACGCTCACTTTTTTTTTTTTGCAGGCGGAGCCCGGTGACGGAACAAGGACAGCTTATCCCAATGAGAGTCAAATCAATCAAGTCCTTTTAATCACCACTCTGCTTTTATAGTGTGGCAGTAATGATGGAAGCCTATGTAGGGGCAATCCCCTAAGACCCCCCCCGCACAGCCACCTCCCCCATGTGGCTCAGGTTGGAGCCGACACACACACACACACACACACACAAACACACACTCTTAACTCTGATGATTTTCATTTCTCAATTACATTATCTTATTAACCAATCAATTGCCGGCCTTATCAATAATTAATGTCCCCCCAACTATTAGAACATAGATTAGATTAAACGCCAGTCTCTTGTCTCCCCTCTTTGATACTTTTAACAGGGCCCTTCATAGCCAATGTGGTTTCAAGAGAATATTTAATTTGTAAATGAATTTTAAATATACATAGGTCTTAGATTTAGAATGATCATTAAATGTATATATATATATGTTTAAATTATCATTATATATCACACGACGGAAAATGTATAATCCAAACTAAAAATGCAACCACAATAGTTTTTTCTCCGATTTTGCATAATAAAAAATTTGAAATCTGTAGTTGATTCAAATGCAACTTCACCTGCGTTAGAATTGAAAACCTTGATCGTGTCACCGACTGCTTATTTATTTAGCTTTTCAACATATAAGGTTTGGAGAGTCAGCACTAGATTAAACGACTGCTTAGGAGTGGTTTTTTTTTTCTTCTTTTCAGCGCAGTGCCCAGCTTTGGCATGCGCTGCTGCTCCTGCTGACTGCCAGACGAGCGCTCGGAGGGGTGTAAAAAGAATGAGCTCACGGATCGATGTCTCACTCTGCTCAGCCCAGCTGTTGCTGTTGTTTCTCACGCAGAGCGGCTTTGTCTGGGCTGCACAAAAACAACCGGTAACAACTGTTTACCGTCTGCTGCCTTAGGCCTAAGCGGGGCCTTGAACTTCTCGCTACTTGCAGCATTCGCTGGTAGCTCGCACCGCGTGGCTGCTAATATGAGCCACTTCGACGGAATACAAGTGGTCCGCGGGGGTGGGAGCCGATATTGAATCATCAGGATTTTTAGTAACTGTAGAGGAAATCCCTGTTCATGTGTGCGAGCACACAGATGCCGGCACATAAGACCACTAATTCTGGGGAGCAGTGTCATTTTTCCCTTTTTGCATGAGCTGCAGCACATTTACATAGACACACACACACTCATTCACACACACTCATGGGTTCTTGACCTCAGACTCTAGGCCTGTGCGGCTGTTAATTATAACCAGGTTTACAGGTTACTCACATGCCCACAATGGATCATACGTGTTCTAAACGGAGGCAGATCGCAATGATTTTTCCTTTTTCGTGGTTTGTATTGTAGATCTGAAGGTGTTCGTACCGCGAAAGAAAAAAGATGTGGAGGCAGAGAACGGAAAGCTCCCTCATTTTCTCTCTCCCTCTCTCCTGGTCTTCCCTTCCCTTTTCAGCCGGTCTCGAAACATCTGTCAGCACTCAGACTCCGGTGGCGAGGTGGAGAGAGCGGAGGTCCTGGTATGCAGCGGGCCCGGCCCAGGAATCAGTGGAGCCGCTCAGCTTGGTACGGGCTGCCTTGTTTATTTGCCCTGACCTCACGTTCACTCTGAGGTTACAGGAGCCGCTGTAGTGAAAGGAGCCATTGTACTGCAGGAAAAATCTGTTACAAATATTTACTATGGAGGGAATGCTAAGCAGTGGCCCGCAGCCAGCCAGACCCGAGCTGTAAAATTCACTACAGTGCATTTTTGAATTAGCCACCTCCACCCCCCAATTCCTTTTAACTGGGGTTAAAATTATACCCCCACATTTTTATTAATGAGATCACACTGTCACAGATTATTAGTCATTTAATAGCCTTACCATAAGGATCCTATGATTTCCTTCTGCCTAAATTTATCCCATAACTTAACATTTTAACAGAGCATGTAGCATGTGTACAGGGACACAGTGTGGTTATACCTTTAATGACTTCTGTTGGTCTGTGCATTACTTAAAGTAAAAATCCCCCTTAATTTTATGTGTATTCAGCAAACACGCTAATTTGCTTCCCTGGCTTCCAGTCTGTGTACGACATCATATTTAACCACCACGCCGATGTTTTTCTTGCAGGAAAATCTGGAGCACATCCCCGCACTACATTTCTTATTCCACTGGGTCCCCCTGTTAGGTCAGTAGTAACAAATGCATTTTCAAAAAGGCTGCATAAATTCCATTTTCCCCCTCATATGGGTTTTCTTTAAAATGCCATACTGGCTTTAGCTGGAATAAATCTGCTGGTTTCCATCACGCTTGCCTTTTTACCCTTGCTGCCGGACCAGGCGGACACCCTCACCGGCGCATTGACATGCAACAAAGCTAATGGTGGCCGGGACAGGAGGGCCTAATCTTCACTAACTGACAAGATTTAAATTGAGGAGACATCTTCCGCTGATTAGCTCCCACACCCACAATTATCCAACTGGGGTGTCAAGCAAGGTTTAACATCTCCACTGATTCTGCTCTCCTGAGACATTCGGGAGGCAATGCAATCGCTTTTAATAACTGCCTCCCTCCCTCCCTCGCTCCCTCCCTCCATCCCTCTCTCGTCCCTTCTCCTCCTTGACGCCCGACGCTCCTCGTGCGGCTCGGCGTTCCTGCCCCCCACCCCTCTCTATTTCTTTTCCTTTCTGCTCCTGTGTCCCTCTCTCTCTCTCTCTCTCTCTCTCCTCTCTTCCCCTTCGTCTCGCTCTTCACTCCCCCTGCAGTCCCCCAGTTCCCAGTCATTCAAGCTCCTTTCAAAATTAACCTTTCCTGCAAAAATATAATTTCTCACAAAATGAACCACACTGAGCGTTTTTTTTTTTTTTTTATCTTGAATAATTTATTCAAATTGCCAAACTCAGAACAGCAGAACAATCTGAACACTGAGTGGACCCCTGAATTTGTATCTGTCTATTTTTTTTAAAGTTAAGGTAAAGGAAAAAGGGAGAGGAAAAAAGTTTATGTACCTCGCTGTCTTCTGGCAAATAAGAGGACGGCTTTGCTTCCACCTTCTATCCCCAGCGATCTGGCAGCGGTATCCCCCTCGAGTGTACACCTCATTAAAATTCATCTGATCTGAATATTTTTGCAAATATGGTCTGATTGCTCACCATGACATGAAACATCTCTGTGTGTTATTTTAATCACACGCACCCCAACGGGCAACGTATATGATGGCTGTGACATTGAAGTCCTCCACTGCTTGACCCCATTTTATGAGTGCACGTCATTTTAGGGGGGGACCGGTGGGTAGGGGGGGCGGTTTGGATGTTACCTGGAATGATGGACATGCTTGATAATTCTTCCCTCTTTTTTCTTCAAATGTTCACACAGCATCAGCTCGGTTTAAAGCCCCTCTCAATCACGCTACAGCTGCCCCCCACTCCCAACCTCCCACCCCCTGCCTCCCTCTCCCTCTAATGAACTGTTTTCTTCCGGTGATGGAACGGGGACACAAAGCAATGTGATTAATAATTTACTGTTTAGTTTTACTAATTGATCTGTTTTGGGAGCCAGGATAAAAGTGAGGATGCATCTTCGGCGCACAATGCCTTTCATATGGCATTTATCCACAAGTCACAGCCGGCTCCCTCAAGATGAATAATGAACTAAACAAGATCAAATAATTATCACATGGGAGTAGCAGAGAGAACTCCCTTACAAACACCACCGAGTTTACCTTAGGTTCTTTCTGCAGATCACACAACACAGTAGGAGCAAGAGATGAGCTGCACGGAGGCAGGTTGTTATCGGCAACAAAGACCCGAGTAAGGGCTTGCAAGGACAGTGCTTGTGATTAGTTTTAGTGTTTGTGAAGTGGGAAAACTTTTCTCCATGGCTGGTGTTAATGTGGCCTTGGTTGTCAAATGTTGGTCTGATATTTACTCTTTCTTCTCTTCCAGCGTCCGCAGAAGAATGTTACCTGGAGCTGAGGTTAGTGTAAACTTTACTGTGGTCAACACTGTTTTTATTAACAACATACACCACGTCGAACAATAACACAAAGGAAACATTCATTTTTCATTTTCAAAATCTGCCTCTGCATCCAAACCTCTCTTTGAAACAAAAGGGACTTTTTACAAAATGAGGTTGGCCAGTCCAATGATGAAACAAATCACTGTCAGTCCTCTGGTTATAATAAGAGAGAAGGGCTTCCTCCATCATTTAGAACATCATCTATCATCACAATGAATATTTGAATTGAACTGTTTGTTTTAATTGACGTAAATCTGAACTCTTGTACTTGAAATCATCCACCATACACGGCCCCAGTCAGTCATAACAACTCAGCACAGTCAGTGAAGTGCTTCCTGCTGGAACAAATTCAAGCTCCTTTCCCTCCTGAACCTCTCCACAGTATTGTCATGGAAAAAAGTACACCGGCCTGAGGCGTCCTGCTGGCTCACCAGGGGACTGAGCATACCATTTGTGACGTCATTGGTTTGAATCCAACTCATGACTTTTGACTTTCTCCACTGTCTAACGAAAAGAAACTGTAATAACAGGGACTGGAGAAAAGCAGTAAAACACTACAACAGCAGCCCGCACTTAACGTTTTGACTGGAACACACATGCTTTCATTTGCCCTGATATTGCAAAACGTAGTCAGGCGTAGACTAATACGTGTGTTTATTGCTAAACGCATAAGGAAATATGTGTGTGAAATTCAAAAACAATAACCATTTGAGGGCCTTTATTTAGTGTATAAACAGCCTCTTCAATGCTGTGCTAATGTTTCCTACAAAGCAGAGGGCCATGGGTTAGGCAGGGGAAGGAGCCTGCAATATATTTATCCACAGCACCTTAACACCGAGGGGGGATTAAAGATGAAATGAGAAACATTTCTTCCTTGATGCACCAGGGTCTTAAAAGAGACAGAATAGGGGGAAAACATCTTGTACCACAGAGATGTTCATCTGTTTGCAAATGAGCCATGTGTGCTTTTTTAGTGTGTGAGATTGACTCAAATTTACATTTTATTGTTTTGAATTACACGCTGTTGGCCCATTGAACCTAATGTGGTTTCCCCGCCACCGTATCTGTAATGGTTATGGCTGTTAGCTTGTAAATAAGGTTTAATACAGTGAGCCAGTGTGAAGTACCAATCTGTGTGTGTGTGTGTGTGTGTCCACGCGTTCTCTGTGTCTTATAAATATCCCCATGGCTGTGTAGAGAGAGTCACTATGTGTTAGCTGCAAATAGCATAAGATTAAAGCACCATCTTAATGCCCATATCATTGCGCCATTAGCGTGTGACATATACGTGTATAGGTGCCGGCTTAATTAGCACTGATTGATTGGAATCAATGACTGTATAAAAAAGGAAAAAAAAGGTGTGTGTGGTGGGGGGGGTGTTAAGAGGGGGCAGGGTCTGTGGGTGGGTAAGCAGGGTGTCTTGTAAAAGTATTCCGAATTAAACTGAAGATAGTCCTCTTATTTCTGATTTGGCTTAGCCGTTAAACAGGCAGACAATCTGGTTGCCTTTGATACTCTGCTAAAATCTACGCCGGCTGCTCCCCACCCCCTCAAGAAAGAGTAGCCTAATTTTGTCATGGATATTACACAGACACATGCATGAATCAGTGCTGGTTGTCATAATTATGTTAACACAGGAGATATTAAGTGAGACAGGCCTATTTCCAAAGGTGAGACTCTAGAATCAACTCGGCGCTCAACAAACCTCCGTGTCAATCACGCAAGCGATTCATATTCAACTAAAGTCAAGCACATCTGCCTGGATGCAATATTTATGTCGGAAATAAGCAGCTTAACCGAATCATGCTTGCAGCTATTAGCAAGAGACACACACCTAGTTTGCTCCCTGTCTCTCTTTGGAGGCAGTGTTTGAAGTCTAAATAACACAAGTTTGATTGGTCCCATGGACGCGAAAGAAATCCCACTGAAGTCTGCAGTTGAATGCAGCTGGAACAAAGGTATATGTGTGTTTGTAGTTGTCATTAGGTTGTGTATCGCTTCCTTTTCGGCTGCTCTCTCTGCGGGCCAAGTAACAGTGGAGGTTAACATTCCAGAGTTACAAATGTGTCCTCCCCGTCACGAGCGCACGCCTCTGTTTTAGATCAGCCGTCCCTGCAGTGCCTGACGGACGGCTCTGAGGACAAATGGAACATCAATACAAACAGCTCTGTTGACTGTACAAAGGCTTTTGTTGATGAACTGGAGCTTGTGCTTAGTGGGAAGGAAGGGCGTAAAGGGCTGCGGGGGGTTCGGGGTTGTGTAAGGGTTAAGCATTGCCAGGTCTTCAGGGGGTAGGTGAGTGTCCTCCTCCTCACTCGTCATATTCTCCACCGCCTTTTAAATATATCTCATTCATAATGGATGGATCCGGATCTCTGTTTTGCATCTTCACCTGACAGTTTAAGTGTTTTCCTTTTTCTCCCCCCTTTCCCCGTACTTTTTTTTATCCCTCTTCCTAAATGTCCTGGTTATTGTGCTTTGGGCGAGTGTGTTTTCCACTGGAATTTCCCTCTGTCTTGGAGCAGAGGCCTGTGATCTACAGCCTAGTTCTAGTCTTGTACCAGCGAAGGACACAGGAAACCGTAGCGCTAGTTTTTTTTTTTTTTCACAGATAAAAATATCACAAAGTGCTTTTGCTCCATTTGTCTGGTATCACTGTCATACTGTAGAATTTGCCGGCTCTGACTTACAGGTAGACAGTGGCGGTGAATCATTTCCTTTTTAAGTGGGAGTGGGAAAATATCTCAGGCCTACGCACACATAAACACCTGCACTCACGAACCCACATACAACAAAGCCGCATCAGGTGGTCTCCACAGGTTACCCATCATCAAGCCTAAATACAGCCCTCTATCATTGGCAGACCTCCATTTACCTCTAGATGCTCTCTCTCTCTCACACACACACACACAGACACACACACACACACACAGACACTGTAACCCTGGCAGCCTAGCACAGACTGCCTTTTACCCCTGCTTATTTAGATGCACTCAAGGACACAATGGGGGTGCATTAGCAGTGCTCGGCCTCACAGCAGCTGTAATTTCATTGTGGTTACCACATGCATCCTACTTGACTCTCAATTCACTCTCTGGGATGAGGGCAAAATAATGGGATTTACCCTGTCTGACAAGAGGCCTCCCCCCGTCCTTTTTTTGTCTGTGTGTGTTTGGGCAGGTGAATGTGGGCGTCTCATACATACCACTGACTACAGGTGTAGTTGGGGATGTTTATGTGTGTGTGCAGACTTTCATATTTTATTTTTTGTCGGCATCAGGGCAAAACGTGCCGCTCCTCTGCTGTGGGTTAAAGGGATGAGCTTGTTCTAACTGGACCCCATTGTAATCCCTTTACAGCCACAGGGAGTTAAATTTGCGAGCGGGGTCCCTTTAAAAACGCCACAGACCCAGTTTTTGTTTTCAATTTAAAACTGTGGTTGTGCATGTGTTTTAAAGCTTAGATGCAAATATAATCCACTTGTTATGGATAAATGACTTCAGAAAGTAAATACATATTGAAATTCAAGCTCAAGTTTTGATTGTTATAGCAGCAATCGTTTTGTCAGTAGATTTTTGAATGATGAACCATATATTTAGGTGTTTTTCTAAAGTCAGATTTTCCAAAGAGGAAGTGTCCATCTGTTCTTTACAACGTCCCAGTTAAGGCTGTGGCATGTCATTACACCACATCTGCCATATACTGTAGCAATATGGATAATATAGTATGGTGATGATGAGTTTGTCTTTGCGCTGTAACGTCGGCATCTCACAAACAAATGCAAAGCATGTTGGAACAAAAGAGCTTCCTCAGTCGTGTGGAAATGATTCAGCAACAACTCCAATGATAATCAAGCATCTGTGAGGTCCAAGTTTGCCAGAAATGGACTAAGAAAAGATGGTAACCTGAAACAAATGTCCACCAGTTTCAACACAAATGCAATCAGAATTAGAAGATCATCATGTAATATTGCTAATTTTTCAAGATAGTTATTTATTTTGTTACCAGATAAATATTGTAGAATATTGTGAGGTAGTTTTAAGTCACCCAGTATCTCACCCATAGCTAGTCCTGCTTGTACTTAGTGCTTCCAAAATGTCCGTTTTGCATGGACACCAAACGCTCACAGCACAGTATTTGCTGTAACGTCCAAACACTGGCGTCTTAGCTGCAGAATGTCTATGAAGAAGCTCTGCTCCTGTCTCAACCCGCATTTCTTAGTAATTAGAACGGAAAATAAAAAGAAAAGTAAAAGGCTTAAAAGCTTTTAATTTGTATTCATGAGATAAGAATTGTGAGGCATGAAGGAAGCAAACAGTTTCCCCCCCATCACAATACAGCATGCATCACTTTTATCACACACTCAGATGTTTATACACACACGCTTGCACAGATACTTGCACGCACACGCATACAAACAGCACAAGAAACAAAAATTAATCAGGATGAACAAAGCCTGTCGGAATGTGCGGTTGGCCCATACACATCTGTGTGCGCGCACACGCGTAGGACGCATTAATTTATTCAGGTTAGCGGTGTGCTTTAATTATTACAACCAGTCTCACTCCCCCCCCCCCATAATAGCCGGCATGTCTGTAGCTGTAGCTGTCAAAAACAAGCTGAAACAATTTCATCTGCGAGCGGAGAAACAAACACTGTCTCCTTTCTCTCCCGCTCTGTAGTGTAAAGGCCTTTAATCAGGCCCTAGTGTATTTTCTGTTTGTTTATAATGTGATAGTGAGAACATAGCCTCTAAATGTGTTATGTTGTTGCATAGCTTCACTGAACATTTCCCAGAGAGGGGAAAATGATAGGGAGTTTCATAATTAAGCAAATTAATGAGTTTATTCGGTGAGCAACCAAACACTTAGTACAATGCCAGCTCCTATCTCCTCAGAGACATAAAAAGTCTCACTTTGTGTTCAAATGTGCATTTGTTAATGTATGTGGGTCTGTCTGAGTTGGCATCCCTTTGTTTTGTGGTTCATTTTTTACAGTTCCTTTGCGTTAGACAGGCACGCCGCTATGAAAGCTATGCAAATAGACTCAGAAATACGCCACAAAGACACTGCAGGAGAGCCTCAGCTGTTGACCATTTAGTGCAAATCCTCCATTTTTCTCAGTCACTTGTTTGTCATTAGTAACCTTAAGAAATCCAGCATCACTTAATTCTCACACAGTATCTGGCTGAGTCACAACAGCCTCTGTGAACGCACACTATTAATGAGCGGCCTTCATATTCATTTTTTATATATTATTTTCCATGTGCACCAGAAAAATAGTTTGCAGCTGTATATGTATATATATATACTATGTGTGACTTCACCTGTTTAACAACTGTAATTACTTCAGATTGGGAAACAGAGGCAGGAACTCATTCATGATGACCCCAAGATGGCCCTCACCGTGAGACATGGGGACACCTCAGTGCCGCAGGAGAGAAAATGTGTGGCTCTTTAGAGGACACAGGTGCTCTTAGGTCCCCAAAGGGGTCCCGTTTGCTGTTTGTCTGTCATTCTTACATCTTCTCACTCTTTTTCTTCTGTTACTCTCTCTGCTTGTGTTTGGCAGTTGCGACAAAACAGGTGTCAAAGTGCAGTGGAACGATATCACGTTCCTGCCGAGTGTGACTTTGTGCGTGAGCACGAACCTGTTGTGACTCTGCGTGAGCATATGTTGAAAACTCCAGTGTGTTTCGCAATGTAGAGCCTGAAAATGTGCATTTACTGTTTCAGTATAACAAAATATTTTTACCATATATTGAAATCATATTTTTAGATGCTTCCAAACAATTCTAGTATATAGTATGTCGCCTGCCTGCATAAACAGTGTTTTTTTTTTCTCTTTGCTCTGCTGTGGCTGCAAAGCTTTTACTGTTAAGCAGCTCCGGGGACTCAGTGAACTTGCAAATGTTTGCATTAGCCTTGAATATCAAATGTTGATTTAAATCTGTTTAAACCTCTGACAACGTGCTGACATTGCAGCCCTTTGTGATGTGTTTATTGTGGAAGTTCAAATTTTGAAATTATGATAAAGCCCTGAGGTGAATTCATATGTATATGCGGTGGTCGCCACTAACAGTGTGACGGCAGAAAGAGATGTCCTGGCCTGTATCTCCTCCTCTTCATCTGTCTTTGTTCACCTCCCCTCCCTCCTTACCCTACTCATCCCTGATATATCTGTCTTCACTTCTAACTACCCCTCCCCTCACCTCTGTCCTCCCATCCGCGCTCCCTCCCACCAGCACAGACAATAAATATCTTGTCACGAGGATGGCAATGCTCCTTCATGGAACACTGCATGTTTATTAGAGGCAGGAGAAGTTTAAGAGAAATGCTAACAGTGTTCATTAATGGGCCGCATCCGCGTTTGATGAGGCATGGCACATCCTAGCCACCGGCCGAACGGGAGTACATGCGGGGTGTTCGGGAGGGGCGGGGAGGGGGTACGGGGCGACGGGCATAACGGCCACTGGTAAACGGCCGGTAATTGTGTCCAAATTGTACAGCAAGAAGGCCTCTCAAGGACTGACAGTGACGGAGCAATTATGGCAAGCCAAGCGAGCTGTGTCAAATTAGCCCTCTCCTCCTCTTCCCCCGTACTCCAAAGCCCGGCCCCTTCTGCCACCCGCTGATGGGAAGTCATATTTTCTTGCCCTACATAGCAACGTGGAGTGATAAACCCTTGATTGTGAATGATAGGCAACAGTGGCCATAGCGGTTTAATGATTCGAATTGTCAATAGCTTTGTACCCGAACACTGGATGTCTGAGCACGAGATGTTTAGGGTCTCGCTGAAGGGGGGGGGAGTTTGGGGTGGGGGTGTGAGGGTGGGTGTGCCTCACGTGCTCAGCGACCCAGCTGAGGGAGTCTTTACCCGAGAAGGTCATCAGTCAGCGGTGGCTGTCAGGGATAGATCACACACAGTGGAGTGCGCCTGACTTTGGTAATTACATCTGACTGCAGAGTGCCAATGTCTCCTTTTGTGGACCCACAATGACTGCATAATTTATAATTAACTGCAATCAGTTCAGTCATAAGGATGTTCATCAAGGCTTTTTGTTTTAGGGTGGGGTAGATAGCAGCGTAGAACTGAATCATTATTCAGTTTATCTGATTGTTACATGGTTTTGTTTCGGGAAATGTACACTATTTTCTCAACAAATCAGATGATTTTCCTAGTGTTTTCTAAATCTTTTTTTCTCCAGTTATTGTTCAGTTTTGTTTTGTTCCACAGAATATGCATTTCGCAAGGAAATTAAGTCAGTTGAGGTATTCTTTGTGACCTTGTACCATTGTTTATGCAAACCAAAGGGGGAGGAGAAAGAACAACGTATTGGCTGGATGAACAAACTTTAGTTGCAACAAATGGGTTTTATGAAGATCACAGTGGAGGGGATCAATAGGACTGATGATTCAAGGTGTCCATTCATACATGCAAACACATTCTAATTGATTTTCTCCTATTGATTTCACTTGTGCCTCTCCGACTCCGGCTAAGATGGGAACATGTGTTCGACGATAGAAGTCAGACAGTGATCAGTCTTACAGGGTATCAAAATTAGTGTTAGTTACTTTGATTTATGATTATAGTGCATATTAAATAAATGCCAGACAACTGGTGTGCACAGGATTAAATTATGGTGAAGACAGCATAATAAATATATAAAAGATGTGATAATCATCTAATGAATAATGTAACCAATTATGTCTACAGATCAACATTTCCTTCATTTCGGTCATCTAAAAGTAGTTATTTGAGTGTCGTTGTTTGCACATTGCTGTAAATTTAGGATGGAGCAAGGTGTGTGAGCATGTGTGTGTGCGCGCATGCATCCACACGTTTGTGGCCTTGTGCACAGGTGCACACACGTGCCTGCCTGCTAGTGTAGTAAGTTTGACTCCAAGTATATCAATCTTGTTACTGCCATTAATGTCACTCTCAGCTCATCATTCTCTCAAATTATGTTTAATAATAGATCGCTTTTGGGCATAAATGTTAATGCAGAATTGCATATAATTTTATGTTCTGAAAATGACGTGCCTTAGTTAACCTCTCAATATTTAGAGAGCTACTCCGCTTCCATGCCGATGCCCAAATATCTCCATAAGTGAATGCAGGCTCTTAACGTACTCTGCAAACTTTCCTCTTAGACTAAACCAAACATTCCCTCCATTGCGCTTTGAGCTTTTCCTCTCGAGGCTGCTTGAATAGTAAACACTTTGGCTTGATTATTGATTTTGGTCCTTAAATCCATTTTAGCTAATGTGGCTAAGATAACATGTCAGCACTGATTCCCAGTCAACTTTGTGATACGTGCCATTTGCATAAAGTCACTGCTAAGTTTTTCCACGTCAAAGCTTATTGCAACTTGACAGGCGGCATTTGTATTTGACGTGACGTTCACGAGATAAGACGTTTTTTGACGAATGCAGTTGTAACACTATAAATACATGTTTGCCGCGAGTGTGGCTGCCGAGGTTCTCACGTCTTTCCCTAGCTGACTTGTGTTGTGTGTGATTAGGTGGATTACATCATTGGAGCTTCACTGGACTATTATTGATTAGCTATTAACCCGCTAACACCAGATAATTCATTTCAAATGTTACCACATTTGGCAGCAGCAATCTGTATTTGAGTCAAGGTTGCCTCAGGACATAAATGTTGATTTCTCTCTTTTCTCCCTGAAAACTCAGAGGTTGGAAGCATCTCTGCAGTCCTGTTGCATATTAACAGCATCTCCAGTTATGTTCTTAAAACATGATGAGTACACTGAAGCTGAGATGCCTGCAGGATTAATTATTGACACTGTCCTTTGCACAACCTGAAATGAGTTCAGTGTTCTATTTTCCCCCGTTATATAAATACGAGAAAAAAAAAAATGTTGCCGCTGTGTGCTGCTTTGGAAAGCAGGTTTTTCTCGTCAACATGCTGGAACACTTTGACTTGGATGCATGTGGTATGGATAGAGAACTGAAACCACAAAAAGCTATGGATGGAAGTCATCATCATTGAGACTCACTTAGGCGCTTTAACATCCATGCTGTACCACTGCCTCGCCTCTGATCAGCGACTTTAAAGTGTTTGCAACAATCTGGCGAAGAGATTAGGCCCCATTTTGTAGCACTGGTCATTTTCTGCAGCGGTAAGAGTCGAGGAAAGGTTTGACTGGTGAAATCACAGTTTGGAAATGAGTCCGGCTCCTCTGGGTCATTGCAGCTAACACAAAGATCGTCTTGTATTGCTGCATGTTGTTTGCACATGACAGAGGCTGCTTTCAGCTTGTCTCGCTTATATGCCCTTCCTGTCCTTTCCAGCCCCAAGTGGTGTCATTTTGTTTATTAGCCAGATTCCCAGGTCCTGTTGTTTATTCATAACTCATTGTTTTCACGCAGGAGCTGCTCCATTTTGAGGGCTTCCATATTTGTCAGCTGAGTGTTGGTGGATGGCACCCGTACGCCTCCACGGACCTCCAGAGACTCTCATTCTGACAGGGACATTTTTTTCCTCCCCCATCTTCTTCATGCTCCCGGTGTAATGAAAACTAAACACGCGCATCTTTTCTCGCTGTCTGTCTCTTATCCAACTCTTTCTCTGTACACTCGCTCCCTTTAAAAAAAACTAAACTCTTTTCTCTCTGCTTTCCTGACACCTTGGCCAACGGGAGTTGTTCTGTGCCCGGTGGTTGTCAGGAGAGACAGCCAATAGGCAATCAAAGTGGCAGCCAGTGGTTGAGACAAAGGAGCACTCTGCCTTTTTCTGAGGTGCTGCAGCGGGCCGAACAGAACGGACTTGCATGTATAATTAAGTGAGAGAGGAAGCCGGGGCCACTTAATCTTCCCCCTAATGGTGATCCTAGCTCCATCACCAGGGCCCCTCTGGGGGGGCTGTACCCCAAAGACCCACTCTCCGGGTCACCGTTGTCCCCCAGTTGTCATTGGCAAATCTTTTTTATCGTCCGGAAGAGCTGTTTTCCTGAACCGCTGGCATTGATCCATTCATCATGGCTTTGTTCCTTTAAGAACTCTGAGGGCACAGCAAGGGTCTGCCGAACGAGCTATTTATCATCCGGCAGAGAAAAATAGAGAAGGAAGTGAAGAGATGCATATTTCACACAGAGTTTTTCTCAAAGCTTACAATAGCCTGACATATTTCCAGGTGTGGCTCGTATTGTTACAGGCGTCCCTGTCACCTGTGTGATTTATAAGAACAGTAATTATGTTGAACTGCAATACAACCTGTTTGATTATTGATTCTAATGATCACATTTGCTTTGTAAATGGGACTTTCCTTAGCTTGAAAAAAAAAACATGATTGGTATATATTGATGCCGCTCAGGTTTGCAGACTAACAAGCCAGACGGACTATAACAAGCAGAAGTCATTAGCTACTCTAAAGACCAGAAGCTGGGGTCTGCAGCTAAAATCTGCAGACCAGCAAAGCTCACCAATTAACATTTTAAACAGCAAGTTATGATTTTACATCCTGGTTATGGGCTGGACCAGTGACTCTAATGCAGGGAGAACACAGTAAACTTCACACATTTATTTGTGTATTCTAGTGAAAGCTCTCTAAAATAATAGTTTCCTTTTATTTTCTTAAGTACTAAACTCTTATTTCTTTCAACACTTGCATGATAGTACACACAGAGCAAAAACAGACACTTCGTCACCCCAGACAAAGCAAACCGAGGTTTAATTCTCCCGTTTCCTCTTGACACAGCTAAAGGCAGCATAATGGGTCTATTACAGACTACCTGCATCATGCTTAATTCATTGGGGCGGTATCGCTGCGTTTCCTTATTCAGCAGCCTCCTCGTCCTTGTGATTCAATGCAGCAGCAGCCAACAGGGAAGAAACCCCCATTCAGGTCCCCCCGGTGTCTAGGCTGGCACTTGCAGCCACTGGTGACCCCTCACTTCCTCAGGACGGAGGTGAGGAACCGGGGACGGGGACAGGAGAGCAGGGGAGAGGAGGGGAGAAGACCTGTGTGACTCAGTCCAAATGGAGCGACTTGTGGTTATCCCTCTAATACTGACTATTACGTGGTCCCACCACTGACACTAATGGGATGTTACAACGATTTAAAATGATTTAATGGCTCCCAGGTTGGGGCCCCTAATGGCCCTCTTTATACGCCAATGCGTATTATGAATGGCAATGACAGTGTTGTGAAGTGCCTCTGTTTCTCTCGCTTTCTTTTCTCTCTTTTTCTTTAGCTGCTGCTCAGGCAGTGTGACAGGTGCCGTTTTGTGTGGTGATAGGGCTGCAGACACTGCAGCGAGTCAGTGGATGGTTGACGGACTCCTTATAAGCGCCCATAGTGTAGCAGGAGTGTTCATTAAATGTCTTATTGCATGCTGCTTCACTGATGTGCACTGGACCACAGGCTGAATTGTTTGCTTGTATCTGTTCACGCATTCTGTCTAAAATATCTGATATGATGAACAGGATTGATGGAAAACTTTCACAAAAATTTTTTTTGTGGCTATATTGTATATAAGTATTGTATAAAAATTTACAGAAGCAAACCGTTAGAACCAAATGGAGCATATGAATTTTAACACGTCAATTAGTAAACCTAATTTTTAGAACAGTCGGGATGCTGTGTGAAATGTAATTAAAAAGGGAATGCAATGATTTGCAAATTATTTGAAACCTATTGTTTGATTTTGAATAGCACAAACACATCATTTTAATGTTGAGAAAGAGAAATGTGTTTTGTTTTTTAGAAAGGAACTGCTGATTTTGAATTTGATGCCAGCAGCATGTTTCAGAAAAAGCCACAAAAGACTGGAAAAGTCGTGCAAAACAAATCCGCTTGTGGAACATCTGCTAATGAGGTCAGTTGGCAACTGGCAGTACCACCATTAGAACTAAAAGAACATCAACAGTGTGATGTGATATCCGATGTCAGCATTTTAAAAATGACATTTAAAATTGTGAAGACTTTAGGCATTTCTGCATCTGTGGTTCATAATTTAAGATTCTGATAAAGCTCTGTAAACAAAGGACAAGGACGATAACCAGTGCAAGTCGTCCAAGCAGAATCTCACATACTGGCATTCCATTTACGTTACGTCATTTGGGAGACACTTTCATCCAAAGGGCCTTAGAAGTGAGGCACAAGGTATCAACAAAGTGTTTACGTATCAAGACATATAAGTATAAGAAAGAGTACAAAATATATATTTTTAAGTCCATAGGAAGATGCGAGTTCTGTTTTCAGAAGTTAAAACTCTACCATGCAAAGAAACAACCATAAATAAACAAGATCCAGATATACTCATAATAACTCTCCTTCCTCTCCCTGCTCTGCTATGCTTCTCCACCTTCTGCCCATCATGCATATACTCATCAGTGTTCAGTGAGTCGTCATCACGGTGGGGTTTGTTCTAGAGCATTTCTAGTAAAAAAGAATCATAATATATAGTGAAAAGTATCATACTATGGCTTTAAGTGCAGTTATCAAACTGCAGATGCTTAGCCCAGCTGTTCCAGTTGTAACTATGCTGAGCAGAGATTCATTAGAAAATGTGAAAGCCAACAGGAAAGTGATGATCCCTGCATAATGAAATCATTCACCAATGTAGGAACGTCCGTGACACCGATGATACTGCGATCAACACAGCACAATAAGCAAAGAATCTAAGAGGAGACAAAATCGATTCCTTTAATTTTAAGTCCTCTCCTTCCACTTTCTTCCTGTCTCCATGGACTTTTTCACGGTGCGGATTAAACCTATTGATCAGCCACACCGAGCCAGGTTGAGAGGTTAAGCAAATTGCTCATACTTTGCTACTCCACAAAAAGTCTCCCTGCTCATAGAAACTTTACTCCCAAACACTGCGAAACTTGCAGACATTTGTATTATAAGGCAGAAAAGGCAAAAAAAAAAAATAAAAAACCGGATTCCTCTGGCCTTTTCAAAACCTACTTTTTCTCAGTTTGATGACCTGAACGGCCTGTGATCCCTGGGTTTGACCGCTGAAACTCTGGGAGGTTTCAACCAACCCGTGCATGAATAAAATCACACGACTATCTTTACGTATGTGTATCCATTTGTGGGTTTATGTCCACCGGTGTGCTTATGTGTTTGGGAGTGCGACTTTTCATGAGCCTTTGTGTGTGAGGGTATGTGAGACAGAAAGAGAGCCCAGAGGATTGACAGCTCTAGCAGTCATTACACGCTGAATTGAATGCTAGATTAGCCCGAAGTGGCTCAGGGTCAAGCGGCTGCCGACTCCCTTTTGGCACTCAATGACTTTAATACCCGCTACTGTATTAGTCAATTACTTCAAAGGCTAGACTGCAAGGTCATTACCTCTTCCCCAGTCCTGACTCCATACCTTCTGAGGCATTGACTTTTTTATTGTATCTATTATTGATTTGTCTTCACTTATACAACTTATATACACGAAGAAGATAAAAACTGATAAACGCGTTGTAAAGGCTGGAATAAAACATGGCTTTCAATCTGTCTTTGGGCCTGTAAAAAGACACGGGCAGCCTTGATATTTATGACGAAAATAATTGGGAAATTCCTCACGGATTTAATATTACATGACGTTACATTAACGCCATCGCTTTCTCAGACACGGCCCATTGTAAACCGAATGCGCGTTTTAAGACGCTATCGTCCAAAATCGAAAAGAAATAACTCTGTGCAGGAAATCTCTAAAGTTTGAGCATTTTTTTGTCTTTTGACCATCAAAACAGCGTGTGAGTGCTCTGTCATAAGATCAAGCTCCTCTGCTCTGCACCTCTCTGCTATTCTCTCTGTCTATCAAAGCTCCACTCTTCCCATTAGCTCTGATGTTAAATTGCTCTTGTGTGATTGTGTCATCGGGCTCTCCCTTCCCTTTCTCTTGGGTGACTGATATGACCTTTAGGTACACCGCCTGACAATTACTGTCACCGAGAAATTGAATTATTAGCTTTCTCTGCCAACGGAGCCGCGGGTAGGTGGTTGGTAGTTGAGAGTAAAATGCTGTAATTACTTAGCTAAATTGCCATATTATATTTTTCGCCACTCCTTTTCCTTTTTCTTCTTCCTCGTGAGTGATATAAAAGCAGGGTAGAAAAAAAAAGAAAAGGAAAGGTGTTGAGCTGTAAAGCTTATGAAAGAATGATTTTGAATGCCTCCCGTAACCTTTTCAGGGTGTTGATTGTCAATAGGAACAATTTGGAGATGACTAGGGAGGGGTCGCAGGGAAAGGTCACACTCTGCCCTTGCTTTTTTGTCTGTTTGGTTGTTGGTCAGTCTGACTTTCTCTCTTTTTATGTCTCTTTTTCCTCCGCCTCTCCTTTCTGCCATACACAAAACAATTGATTTCCCTCTAATTGTGTTCCTCTTCTGTGGGCCGTCCTCTTTATCACACACAACACTCACTTGCACGTACACACCCTAAACCGGCCAGGCTGAACATAATTATTTTTTCCTTCTACTCCAATTCCAATCGAGCACGTGGTTTTCTTTGCTTAGCAGCTTGTATCCCGACCTGTCACATCCTGCAGTTTGATTACAGTATCTTGCTATTTAGTAAAAGCCTAAACTGCGGTGTTGTTAATTAAGCAGCATTCGAGGGGGAACGGATGACTGCGAGGGCCTTCGGAGGTCACGTTGCTTCCTCAGAAAATGAGGGGGGAAAAGGATGTAGAGGTTTAAGATGTTGGAAAAGAGAAGATAAATGGACGCAGGGCCCCGTGTTTTGTCACTGCATCTTAGACGTGTGCTACGGTCGGCCCCCGGTACTGTCATCCCCGCCTGCACATCTGTATTAACCTTTTCATCTTTTTTATATCAACACACGAATGCATGAAGACACAAATGTACATTCATTAAGCATTCACAGAGTAAACACTCATTTTAGAAAACCTGACTCAAAAAAACCCTGTGTTCATACCGTTTGCTGTACCTCAACTGTCAAAATGTCTTCTCATTAGAGCATTTGTAGTTACTGTCTATAGGATACGTATAATAAACATGCTTTTATAATGATTGTCTTTATAATGCTGGAGTAATTTTAAAAACATAAACCTTATTATGTCATCCATCAAGCCATCATCAGGTTGGTATCCTGAGATTAAGGCTTCGTCTGACCAAACTCTCAGTGGTTGGTTTGTCAATAGACAATATGTCAGTGTGTTTCTGCTGTTTATCGCTAATGTTGCTGATCTAAACTTCTTCAGTACGCACAATTTAATATACCAGCCTTCACTCCAAAAACTCTTATTATATAAATATGTAATATTATACATAAAGTCATTATTAAACATTTGGATTTTACATCAAAAGATGAATATTAGACATGAGACCAACATTTCAACTTTATATTTCCAGGTATTTACATCTGGATAAGACACACAACTTGGCACCTTTTGTTTGAACCCACCCTTTGTTCATGTGAGTGACTGACAAGTGTGTTTTCTTGCCCAGCATTGAATACTTTGAAACAATAATTAGCTGTGAGTTTCAGGTTTGAGTTTTGCCTGTTCAGAATGCATTTATATTTAAAACGTGTAAGCAACATGGAAACCAAAACCAACATGAGAGCTGTCGATAAGTGAGGAACAAGCGATTGAGAATCTGAAGGAAATTGGAAAATCAATCACAGCCAATGCACAAACACTGGCCATAGCCTGTACAACCATTTTGAATGTCCTGAAGATGAAACACGCCACTGGTGTACTGAGCAACAGTTGTCAAACGGGTAGACAAAGGAAAATAGAAACGAAAGAAACATCGTGGGAGCTGTAAAGAAAGACCTTAAAAAAAACGAAATCAGCAACAACGTCCAGAGGGCAGAAGCGACGGTACCACGATCTGCTGTTCACAGAAAACTTCATGAACAGAAGTACAGAGGCCACACCGGGAGATGCAAACCACTCATTTCAAAGTTTTATGGACTGATGAGACAAAGATGGACCTTTACCAATGATGGAAATGCTAAACTTTGGAGAAAGACAGGATCTACTCATGGTTCAAAATGTACAAGCTCATCAGTGTCATGGCTTGAGATTGCATGTTTTTTTTCTGGGACGAGCACATTAATCTTCAACGAAGATGTAACCTATAATGGCAGCGGCAAAATGAACTGAGAAGTCCACAGAAACCTTCTGTCTGCCAATTTAAAGAAAGATGGGGATGCAGCAAGATAATGACCCAAAACACACAAAGGACTTCATCAGGGATAAAAAGGGGAAGGCTTTAGACCCTTAGACCCTATAGAGCTGCGTTTTACCTGCTAAAGAGACTGAGGAGAGTAACCCCCTAAAAACAAAGAACAACTGAAAGAGGCTGCAGCAAAATCCTGGAAAAGCATCACAAAGGAAGAATCCAAACGTTTGGTGATGTCAGTGGGTCACAGGCTTAATACAGTCAATGCAAGCAAAGGATTTGCAACTAAATCTTAACTTTTTAATTTATTCAATGTTCCAGCACTTTTGCTCACATGAAAAATGGGTGGGTTCAAACAAAAGGTGCTATCCTCTAAGTTGTGTATCAGATCCAGATGTAAATAAAAGCTGAAATGTTGATCTTTTGTCTCATATTCATCTTTTGATGTCAAACCCAATTGTTTTTCGTCTACAACAAAAATAACAAAATTGGCCTTACTGTTCCAATACTTTTACAGTTTACTGTATGTTATGTATATATTTGACTTAATACTGTTCTGTTAATACTTCTCTTTGTCCAATTTTCAGTGACTACTTCTTAAGTGAATTACATGTGTTTCTTCTTTGTATTTTCTTATCAAAGTCAGAGAGGATGTAGTATATTGTAGCATTAAGACTCTAGAAATTAAAATAAAAAATAATGTAAAGTGTTTTATTCACCTACCGACAGATATGACTACAGGAGTAAAAGGCTTTACACACTTGTGATCTCCATGGTAAGACTTTACAATAAGGTACATTAATTAAGATCGTTTTAGGCACAATGACTGAAGACTGATTCTGAAAGGACCCACTAATAGACACATTAGGTATGAGGTCACCAGTTGTGTTTTTGATGGACAGGTGAAGGGGCTGACCCCGTGGTGTGTGATTACCTTCATTTTCATCTTAAAGAAGAGCTAAGATGGGAGGTTTTATTATAATTGCTGGTTAGACTGGTGTGCCAAAACTCTCTTTAGCTCTGTCCTTTTTTCCCCCCTACACCTTTGTGGGCAGGTTACACGTTGCCACGCTCCACCACTCCAACCAAATCTGGTTCACAGATCAATCACTCCAGAACTTTCTTCTCAGTTAAGATGCTGCACAATTTAAGTGATTACATCTCGTAATCACTGTCTCACACTTGGTGTAATTGTTTTGAAAATTCTATTGGTTATAACAATGATTATAACATTACAAAGCCATCTTTATAAATTTGTGACGGAAGATATGCACTAATTTATGACAAACCTTATGTTTTCTCAAGGTAGATACGGGATCAATACTGTCTGTTGATTTGCTGGATATCGTCTAAAATAAACGTGCTATGAATCACAGCTTGTTACGAGCCTGTAAAGACTAAGAGAGTGGTGCAAAGTGAGATGGGGAATCAGGCAGAAGATGAAAGACCACGGTGGTGTTTTATTCCATCAGCTATCCGCATCACAGCGGAGAAAGGTAGCAGGAGAAAAATGTGAGTAAAAAGTTGGATGGAAACACAAAAGCAGAAACCCAAATGAGAGAAGACCCTAAGAGAGGAAAAGACACTGTACACGGAGAGAGAGAAAATAAAAGAGATGAATAGGACCATTCGTATGGTTTTTCTTCCTTAAGGTCGAGCTTGCTCAATCGTCGTAAGAAAATAGACAATGTGCCCGCGCCATAAAGGACATTTACGCTCATTGCTGCGTCCCAGCAGCAGCCCATTGCTCTTTGTTTTAATTGTCCGTGAACAAGGCATTGTTCTGCAAGATCGGGGTCTAGAGAAAATTTCCTCAAACTCGTTCATTGTTACAAGGAGCACATTATAGGGCCTTCATTATTTTCACTCTGATATAGAGAATATGTTATTTGAATTTACATAATTCTCAGAGCAGCTCCAAAGCCACTTCTATAAATAGCTTCATTCAACTTCAACGCTGATTCAAATGAAGGGAGAAGTCGTAGTCTCTTACGCTGTTGTGTCTTTGTCTCTCTCTTACAACTCTTGCGTGTATTTCCACACGCTAAACCTCACAATATCCACGTCTTTGTGTGTTTTGTATTGGGTTTGTTACGCGTGTCAAAATCACAAATCTTTGATAAATGCCATGTGCACACTACAGCCAATGGGAAGATTAATTTGTTGTTCGCTTGCCAGACCCCGTCTTGTCGGGCAGACGACTTTCGGCCGACTTTGTGGTGTCCTAAATGAAGTTGTTGTGTTGTACATTTGGCAGGGGATTGTCCCACTTTCAAGCACTTCGCTTGTCTCTGAGATTGGCCTCGAGGCGCTGTGACACTGCTTCCCTCCAGCTCAAACACACACCGCCATCCACCAAGCTGTTGAGCAAACACAGGCAAAATCACACACGAGCAGCCTGCTCTGAAACGCACTTATCCTCAGCCTGGTTTGCCCTGAAGTTTGGATAAAAGTGTTTTATACTCTCGTGCTGCTTCTGCTTGGCTAGCACAGCTGTGCCCGAGGACATACAGTTGATCAATGTGCCATCGCAGACAAAGGCAGGACTAACGAGAGCGCATGACTGACTCCAACCCGACTACTTGGGGTGTAATAATTCTATTTTGTGGGGTTTTGGAGTCCAGAGGTTAGGCACAAAGCTTGGAGAACATTAGTGTTTTTGCCTCCTTGAGAAATTACATTTAAGGGCAGCTCCACCTGATGCGGGCACAGGAATTTGGGAAAGGAGGATGTGATATGTTAGCAGTGTGTTAATGCCAAAAGAAAGCTAAAATATATTTCAAATGGAGCCCTTGTTAATTCTTGTGTTGTTGGTGTGTGGCCCTGAGCACAGAACAGTCCTTCTGTTGTTCAGCGTTCGCAAATGTTGAAGTTTATGTGGTTTCGAAATTATTTCACTGCTCAACCGGACTGTGCTGCTGGGCGCTACAGTATCCATAAACCCAGCCCGCAGTCGCTCACCTCTCGCCTCTCATTTCTCATAGTATTAATAATACAAAGGCATCCATAAAGTGGGAGCTGTGCTTGTATTAAAACAGCACCGGCCCAGGATACGTCCAAGGTCGCCACAAGGCTGAACTGTTATTCTCTCCGCGCACGGCATGAGGCGAACCGCCGGTCATTCCAACAGATGGAGGTGAGGGCCAAGACTGAAGTGCTCATTTCTCTCTCTCCGTTTTTTTTTAATATGCAATGAGTGGTGAGCCATCAGAGACTTCTCTGGGTTGTGCTGTGTGTAACCTTTTTATGCAACAGCGATGTCATCTGCATTCTTTGTTGTGTTAAGAAGAGTTAAATGACCACTTGGGATGAGCATGTTCTGACCTTTAACCCACGAGGATAATAAGCGAGATGAGGAGCGTCAGGTATAATAGACTGTTAAGGTTTATAGAATAGCAGAGGGCAAGCAGGCCGCTCGTGCTCCCGCTAAAGTCTTTGCTTTCTGCCTTTTTCTTGTTGCCAAAGATGATGCAGACACAGAGGACCAATTACAGCGAGAAACAGACTTCCATTTCCATCGGACGATGGGGTAAAAGGCCTGCGAAGGCATGCGGGCGGACAGAGAGCCACGGGAAGCTAGCGAGGGTGACAAAGGCCAAAAGCTACCGGCATCTATTTTCTGATTAATGCTTCTCAAAGGTTTTTAGAAATATGGTCTTAAAAATGATTCCACGGTGTTTCTATTATTCATTAAGTCCCACGCACGGAGCGGGGGAAAAGGAGGAAGAGGAGGCCGGACGAAAGTCTGTGGTTATTGATTACAATGCCGAAAATATAATGAAGCACATATGAGGATTGAGTTCTCCTCGTACATTTGGTGGCCCCGCTCGACTGTCACCGCCGCGCGTCTGTCTTGCCCGGTGTCTCTGTCTCCGAAAGGGCACATTTGTTGTATCTGTGCTGTTGTGTCAAGAAGACGTGTGAAAGAATAGATCCGTTCTCCCCCTCATTTTAAACAATGACATGGCGAGGAATTCATTTGTCTTGGTTTGGCTTTGTCTCAGAGGTGACACACAAGCGGGGGCTCCTTTTGTTGCTCAGAATTGATGCCACTAACAGTGTAATAAAAATGTCCAAAACTTGCAACGCCGTTTGAGGAAGAGCTTCTTTTGTTCCTGGAGAAGCTCTTGTACGGAGGAGATAACTGCAGGCTGTGTTGGTGGCAAGATTAATATGTTGGCCAGTTAGACCAGGGTGTTTTCTTACTCCCGCTATATCTCCGGTGTCAACATCATAGCTCTTCCTTTGTATGTTCCCTCTTTGAATTCAGCCCTTGATTATACTCATTCTGCTGAGCGGTAAACAGTACAGTGTGCCGACAGATAACACATTTATCTTGCTGTAGCCTCCTTTGGTGCTAAATGATATTGCTGCCATCAGGTTTAAAATACTCCACCGCGACAGAGTAACCTCATTTAATCATTAAAGGTTGACTTATCAGGGGAGCGGGACGATAAGTATCAGACACAGAGTTTGCAATTGCTCATAATGGCCTTCAGTGGAAGTGCCGAGCGAAACCGGCGACGAGAGTTCTAAAATCCGTTTTTTCTTTCAGGTGACACATTCAAATAAAGGGCGCAGAGTGATGCTTTTATGATTTATTTATTTATTTACTGTTTTTCTTTTTTTGGGGGGGGGTGGGTGGGCTCTTGACAAACAGTAATGAATTACTGAACTGTGTCTGAGGACTAATGAGAGAAATTTCCCCAGAGAATCTTTATCTGTTGCCTCTCGGAGAGCACCTTGGGGACTTGCTCTCCTGTCTGTCACCTCCACACCTGCACACACACACACACACACACACACACACACCGCACACACACACCCCACACCAGCACCACCCCATCTCTCAACACCGCTTTACCCCTCTGCTGTCTGCCCATCATCCCCTCTACACCCCTTCGCCCCCTCCGCCACCTCCTTCACTCATTGACACCCCTGTTTCCTCTAACACTATCATGTAGCACAGCCATTTCACTTTTGCACCTTGCAATTAAAACCAGAGGAGAGGCGGAGGAAAATAATACTCTTATACTTTCACCCACACTCCTCCTCCTCCTCCTCCTGTAGCAGCCACCACTCTCCTATCAGCGACGCAACCTTTTTCCTTTATCTTTTTTTTTTTTTTTTTCTCATACGTGCCACACATAGAAATCCAGAGTTTACGAGAATGGCAGGCATGGAATTAATTAACAAAGGAAATCTCACTACAGCTTTCAGTTGAGGCAGATAATTTGGTTCCTGCTCCTACAAAGGCAAACGGAGGCAAATGTAGTGACACAACAATAAAAAAAAAAAGGTAAAAAGTGAGATTTGTTGTGCCAACTGGAAGAGTCTGCTTCCGTCTGCCACCCCAACTGTTTTAACTCCTGGAGACAGCATGTCTGTTCGGAGAAGTGCTTTCAGTGTGGTGGACAACGTGGAAGTTATGTCCACCATCAAACAAACAGAAAACCACACACACACACGTACACCTTGTACATGCAAGCTGGTGCGCAGACTTGCACACAACACACGTCAGCACACACACACGCACACATGCACACACACACACCCTTGTGAAGTCAAAGAAATCTTTGATCTTTGGTGTTGCTACACTGACCTCTGCAGGAGCTTCACCCAGATCTCCTGTGGGTTTCTGTGTGCACATGTGTGTGTCTTATCATAAGTGGTTTGTGGAGTTACTGTGTGTGTGTGTGTGTGTACGCACATTATTTCATAGGTCAAAAATATTAAAGTTGATGGCTGTAAATATTAAAAACTAATATATAAAAACTATAAACTGATGCAAATAGTTTATTTTGGTTTTGCTTATTGTAGCAGAGTGGAGACACTAGTGTTGGACCATTTTAAGATTTTATTTTTATTTATTTATTTATTGCAAACCAGGTTCTTAGAAAGTTCATCTTCTATAGTCACACATGAAACTGATGCTTCAGGGGTAAAATCAGAAACACTCAAAAATGGAGGCGAGTGAATGACAGCTCACATGTGTTTTAAGGCTTGAGTGATCTTATTTTCAGATGTTGGAGATGATAATCAGGCTAATAAGGCCACATGTGGAAAACATTGTCTGTTTTGGATCATTTCTGAAGCAGAGAAATCCAACAGTTGTTCAAAGTAATTAGGACATCTCACATAATGTGAATGACCCGGGAAATTACATTGCTGCCTACAAAAATGAAACAGATGGTAAATTATCTGTAGCCTTTTTTTTGTTGTTTGTTTAGTTTTGCCAGACAAGTTAAGAGCGCCGCATGTGTTTTAATACGCGTGCGGGTGATCGGTGGTGTGACGGTGTGTTTGGATGGGTGGGGGAAAATGGTCAACAAAGCAAAACTGCCTGGTTTAATCTAGACGCGCACACACACACGTGTACACAAATATTCACACACACCGAGGCCCCGTGGGAAAACATCATCACACATCGAGTCAAAGATCACAGCTATGTAAACAACAGTTTCTGATTAGTGTTACATTACTGTTCAATTTTTTATTTCTTCCAAATTGGAAATCTGAGGATGCTGTGTTTTTAGCCCCACTCCCACCGCCTCCTCATGTGCCACAGTTCCTAGATATTAAACATGGATTAGCAATGTCTAAGCTCACTTTGGTCAGACACGAGGCGGAGAGACACTGCTTTTCCCCTCAGAGGCCATTGATTTCCAAGCTACTTACGCCCTGTGTGTATGTACGGACACACTGGAGTGTAAGCTTGTTAAATGTGAAGACGTCGCTTGTCACCCACAGGTCCCTGGCTCATCTTCCTGGGGCTTAACAGCACAAAAACACATAGACACAGAGTAAATTGGGCCGTTTTACAAGTAAGATGCAGATTTGTACACGCCGTAGCGTCATGTGAGAAGGCTGAGGCCTCAACTGGGATAGCAAAATTGGTAGGTGACTAAAAGATCACCCACCTGATCACGCATTCTTCTGCAGGCTCTCTAATAGTTATGGATGATTATTGTGTTACTATACATTTGATCCAGTGTTGATATTTGTGTTTGAAGTGGCCATCATCATGCACTGACTGATTAAAAGTCATGGAGTTTTATCATTCATACGTGAAGTGCAGGTAGTTTGGCTCACGAGCAAAGATTTTTTTTATAATTACTTTCATCTCCTTAGAAAATAAAAGTTTGGTCTCCTCATGAAGTGATCGTTCTATCTGGCCTTGGTGTTCAGTACTGAAGGATAGCCCAAGTGATTACAATCTGTAGTCTGCTCCAGCTTATTATCCCAAAACATCACTGGGCCCTTCTCCAAATATATCATAAATAATTATTACAGAGTTCATGTTCAGTGCTCTGGGCCATGGATATAACTTGTTTAGTTTCAAATACAGCCCAATCAATAACAGCCTGTCATCTAAAATTTATGAGAACACCAGCTTGTATTTTATTTATTTATCTATTTATTTATATATTTGATTTGGCTGCTTGCTTTCAACCTCTTGTTCTTAACTAATCTTCCTGAGTGTGTGTGTGCTGGACATGCACGTGTGTGAATTCCAGAAATAGTGCATAGCTTTGTGTGCACGCAATCAAGTGCGTGTGTGTCGTATGTGCGAGAGCGTATGCGCGGCCTGCAGCTTGGTCCAGCAGGCAGCGCCACTCGGGGGACCCTGGAATTATGGATTGAGGACAGGAGTCATGCGATGATTGACAGCCGCATTCCGTTGGAGGTGATTAGGTGCGCGAGGCCCAAAGAAAACAGACATGATGGAAATTTCAACATCCCTACTCTAATTTCTGCTGCGGGTAATTATGATACATGATGATCTGCAGACATCATTGGCCACACAGTCCGCTGTGCTCAATCTCTCCCGCTCTCGCTGTCTCAGTAGCCTACACACACACACACACACACCCACACACACACACAGGCACACTTACATACAAACTAACAGCAGCAAATAGCAGTAGGGCATCAAAATGCAGCAATAAAAATATAGAGAGCATCTTTAATTACCGCAATCTTCAGTTCTTTTATTACTCACTTTAGGAATATTACTCAGTTTATTTTATGAAATGAGCTTATTCGCTCTCTTGCTGAGAGTTATATGAGAAGATCTAAATCACTCTCACGTCCGTTTGGGGAATTTTGAAGCTAGATTTAGTAGGTTACCTCAGCTTAGTTTGGAGAGTAGAAACAGCCTCCAAAGGAACCAAAACCTGCCCATCAGCACCTGCAAAGGTCATGCAATAAAATGCGATATCTATTTTGTTAAATCTGTACATAAATATCTATGTTTGAGAGGTGTATGTGTGCAAAATAGAAACACTGGGATTATAAGACAAACAAATCTTTTAATTATCCAGCTTTAAAGGTGATTGCAAACACATTTATTTTCCCCTCGGACGGAGCCACACTACCTGTTCTAACCTTTTTCCAGTCTTTATGCAAAGCTAAGATAACGGGCCACTACCTAAAGCTGCATATTTACTGTTCAGACACAAGACTGGTATTAATCATCTCATGTTATTCTTGGCAAGAAAGCAGACAACCACTTGCCAAAGTATCAGACTATTCCTTTATACAGTGGTTACGCGGAGTTTGAACTGTAAGTCTATAAATTAGTCCTTCATTCTTAAGTATCACATGTCATTAAACCAAACTAAACTGTAGTCGAAACTGTTGGGCAGCTTATTGATGGTGAAACTAATCAGGATGGAATTTAGCCGCGGCACTAAATCAAACCACACGCCATCCAAAAATCAACAAGCTCCACACACGCACTCACTCAGCCCGTGTAAGCCGCTGGTCCGCTACCATCGCTCCCACGCTGCAGTAGAAGTGCTGTGATCTGAAAGTTACAATATTCCTCGCAACAGTTCCTCTCAGGCTCCCCATCTCCCCCACCCGTCTGACAAAAGCTGCACATCCCCGCTCTCCCCCCACGTCAGGTACGTTTAGCATGGCTTTGAACGCCATGCCTCCATATTTTATTAAACACTTTGTTGGTTGATGCCGGACTCCTCCACAATGCCTGGCGATGGGTTCATGCATTAGAGATGTGAGCTTCGGACGAAGGATGGGGGTGGGGGGGGGGAGTTCGGGGGTGGGGAGGTGTTCAGGAGTTTCTGTTTTGGTGGACGCTACAGAAGTTGTTATTTAGCATTGCAGTATAAGTTCACGCTTGCTGCAAGGAAAAATCTGTGGGTGCTCCTGCAGAACTCTGTGTATCTGACTGTTGCACATTGACTTGTTTTCTTCTCTCGGCAGGTGTCTGCGGTGTTGTTTTTTTCATGGTCTTCCTCGAATCGGTTTTGACGGTGTGCTGTTTGACCACCAGGAATTGAGAATAGAGTCTGAGAGTAGGTTTAACTCTGTGCCGCCCTTCCAAACCGCTGCTTTATCTTGTTATGACGTTTTATTCAGGCGTACAGAAAAACTTAGTTGGACTGTGTTGGTTGCTGCTAACATTGTGCCTCGTCTTTGTGACCTTTTGCTTTAAACTGAAATACATTCTCAAGCACAGCGTGTATGGGAAAGAGTCTATTTGCATATCTAAGGTTAAGTCCAATTGCCCTTCATATACAGAAGGTGTGAAAATACTGATTAATCCCCCAAAGGGCTGAGTGTAAAACACATATCTGCAACCTCCTGATTGTAATGTGTAGCAATAAGGAAAGTACACTGACACTGAAATGTGTCAGGCCTTAAATTAGCGCTCCATATTTTAGTGCCATTTCCAACAGTGGCACGTTGCAAAGGCCTCCACAGACAAGAGGTATCTCACTTGTTGTCAGACAGCCTCCTATCACCTCTGCATCACTTTCCTTGCATTTGCATAAGATTTAGTTTCCACGGAGAACCATTCACTTTAGATTTTTTTCTTTTTGATGTTGCATTTATTTTTATTTTCTTTTAAGGGGTGTTTAAAAGGAAGCTTGAACTCTCGAGATAACGCTTGTGTTTGTGCAGTTGTGGGATTCTTGACAAAAGCTTTTGTAAACGTGCTACTAGAAAATCTTTTTTTTTTTTTAAATGGATTTCATTCACGGCTGTTTATTTGTCTGAGGGCTGCTGGAATTGTTGGGGCATTCTTTGACTGTGACACCGCAGCTAAACAGATGTTTCATTTACAACTAACAATTACACACCCAGGAATGTTGGGGAGAGGGGAAAAATCGTGGGTTTATTTAAACAAAATCCTCACATGACATGTCCTCTCTCCAGCACCTTGCAGATTTATTTGAAACCAAACAGTTTGTGCTGATTCTCTCATTTACTTCTTAACCCCCTTCAGTCCAGGGAGCAATAATCTGGCTTCCTGTAGACTAAACATAAAATTAAAAAGCAATCTGGCTGTGCCATATGTTTTATAGAAATCTAAAAAAAAAAAGACCTCACATCAGCGACTTTTACAGATAAAAGTGCCACGGCTCTCCAAGTGAAAAGATGGATAAAAAAAGGAATAAATCTTTTTTTCTTCTTCTTCCTCCTTTCGCCTTTGCATATGTTAGAGCAGCTTGATTAACTGCTGGGCCATCCAAAAGCTAATTATTTTATTGAGTTGGGGGACGAGGCAGGATCCCACCCCGGGGATTTGGCTTTGGCTTTGGCTGCAAAATAAAAAAGGGGCCCCACATGTGTGATTTCTCCCTCCTCCTGGTGCCCGTCCTGCACGGTGACAGCAGGATGAGCCCCAGGTATGGGTGGTCTCATCTCCAGTCTATCAATAAGGAGATTACTAGCCGTACTGGAAATGGGAGGGAATACAATACCCTTGCAATTTGATTTTAAGCCCCACAGGTCAATCTTCTGAACCCCCTTTTCAGGTAGTTCCTTTTATCATTATTTTACCCCCATCCTTCAACTTTCTCTTTTGCATTCTCTGACTGCGTCTATCTTTTTTCTTTCCTTCATTCTATTTTGCTTTCTCCTACCTATTGCTTTTATCCCTCTCCTTCACTCTATTTTGCTCTGTGCTAAACCATGTGGCATGCAGTTCAGACTGAGAACATTAGAATGACATTTCTTTCCTCTTTGTGTGTTGCTTTGCCCATCAATGAATGCCTTTTCAAAAATTTACAATTAATAGTTTTAAAAAGGAGGGCACTTTTCAGAACGGCTGTAATCAAAGCTGTTTTTAAAAGCCACAGATCTTAAATTATGACAGAATAATACAGAGGAAACGTGAATGGATGAATGACGTGAATGTTCAAGACATAAGCAAGTTGTACAGTTGTGTTGCTATATTGGCCTGTACAGAAGCAAATCTCAACATGATAAAAGAAGAGATGACGGTGTCAAAAGAAAAACAGTCTCTAAGTCGTTTGGACTTTTAGTTTAAAACGGGAGGACTTGAGGCAGGAAGAGTTGTGTTGCTGGTCGTTCCTAGTGACTGACCAGGCGAAGTAACATCGCACACGTCCACCAGCGTTTGAATAGGCTTCAGGAGGCCGCGTTGATGATTCAATAGTTAAAACTTATCTCCTGATGCAACTAGGCCAGACATCAGCTGACATGCATCCCTGGCCAAAGTGTGACTGATAGATTACCACTCCACACCAAGTTGGGTCAAAAAGATGAGTTTATTTAATCAAGCTCATCTTCAAGCCTTTCATAGACCCACTCTACTCCTGCGCCCTTGGTCTAAACAAGGAGCAATTCATGGTCTTGTACATGAAGTTGATATTCTGACTAATGCTGAATTAGCCTTTCCTATTACAAGAGTTACTTGGCAGTTGGTGAGTTTTGCTATTTATTGTTTATAACTGCATCTAGGTCAGTGAAAATAGACGTTAAAAGTTACACTAACTTTATTTCCCTCCCTTTAATAGATATTTAAGCTCTTAAAATCTATTGAGCTGGGGGAAAGCACTCACCATCAGCAAATCCTCCAATCTGAACTCCCACATGGGTTCTTCATCCCTACCCGCTCATCCAACCAAAAAGAAAGAAGACTGTGTTGCTATCAAAATTAATTTGTTAAAACATTAGCAATATTTCTTTGTCGATGCAGAGCTCATTTCATGTGTGCAGATGTGTGTGTATGCGCTTGCATGTATCAGTCGTGTATCTGAGTCACGGTATCAGTCGTATCTGATTGACCTAACAACTCTGTCAACAAGACATAGCCCCTCTCCCTGGCATGAAAGGAGAATACCGGTATTGGCCTTTCTGTATCGAAGTCAGGGTGCGTGGTGGACAACAAATTGGCTCCTTCATGTCTCCCTTTCCAAATGCTAAGGTTAGGCTTTAATTGTGGCACCTGGGTTGGAAAGCAGCAGAGTTATAGACAAAATAGCGACGCTCATGTCAGTGGACGTGTTGTGAATAGTTCACGTAATACCAGTGTATACACAGTGGACACGGAGCCAGCCACCTTTGCTCCTCTCCCCTGTTCTCACTGAATAAGAATCTGACATAAATTCTGCACATATAAAATTAGTAAATGCCACTGTAGCCGTAGTTAAATATCACACAAACCCCTGGGGAGGGGTGGAGAGGGGGTTGGCGGGGAGTTGCTGGCAAGTTACCTTGGCCTATTTTTTTTGTGTGTGTGTTGGGGAGGTGAGAGGTGGGGAGTTTGACTAAAGGAGGAAAAAGGAATGGCGGGAGGTTAGAGAGAGGGAGAAAAGGGTGAGGAGAACCGAAAGAGGGAGGGAAAGTGCTGCGCATCGTCAGAGAGGGTGGGGTAGGAGTGGTGGCAGGCTGCCCGTGACAGAACATTGTTTTCAGATATGGAAGCTGTCATACTTCACACTCCCTCCTCTCCCCCTGCTGCTCTCCTTCCTTTCTTCATATTGAAACTATCAAATGAAACAGCGCTGTGCAAAAACCTCTTTCTTCAGCCTCTCATATGGCATCATTAGAGGTTAAGTGCAGTCTAATCTCTCCTCTAATAAAGTTACTTTGAAGTGAGGGAAAAGGGTGGTGTGGGGCCAGGGGTTGTTCACACAGACTATTTAGGAAATTAGCTCAAGCAAAGCACCACTGGTGAAGGCTCAAACCGTGTTCGGTGGGAAATCTGAACCACCCCCACGTTGCAATGCCATAAAGCATAACCAGTTTTTTGTTTTGGTCAATTTATTGAACTGATGTTATTTTCCCCTTTTAATGGCTTTTTTTTTGTAAATTCACAACTTAATTGTTTTACTTATTCAAAATTGTATTCCAGCATGTCTTCTGTAGTCCGCTGCTCACACTGGACCCTTGACTACATCCTGCCTCACCCGTCATCCTTACATTTCTTACTCTGCCTGTTGCTTCGACAGCCAGTGCCTGGCGAGGTGCCAGCCCTGGGTGGGGAAACCCACCGCCCCCCTTATTAATTTACCAACAGATTGCCAGGGCTGCTCACAGTTCAGTGACGGGGTGTTTACAACAGTTAAGTGATGAACTGACAGCCATTAATGCGGCGCAGCACCGCAGAGTCTCGACTGCCCCTGTTCTATGTGGCACACGCCATGATACAACAGCCAGAGCAGTGAGTGTTGGCATTTTGCCTTAATTGGGAGGCCTGGGCCCCAGCCAACACCAGCAGCCAAGACACAACAGGTCTGAGACACACAGTCCTGCCAAACACCAATGCGTGCGGACTCAGCAATTTCCGGCACAAGCGATGGATGCGTTTTGCAGTTTAAATTCTTTACATGTCGACATGGCGCAGTAAAGATTTTTTATCAACATGAAACGTCTTTAACTTTTTCTTGTTGATTGCTCATAAACGTGTAAATAATTTTCCCTTCCTTCAAAGAAGCATTTACGCTGTGAACAGCTATTGTTGAGGCATGTTACCTGCCACAATGCGGCCCAATGTGGTAGTGATTTGCAGAGTAAATGTTATTGCACTCGCATGCATCGACACCACATGTTTTCTGCGTCTTGTTGGTTCACGTATATTTCGCTGAATAGGAGAGGGAGATTCTTTCTCCAAAGGGATCAAGTTCAATTACTCCAAACCGTTTAGTGTCCAACACGCAAAAATGGCATTTCTTGACCATGTGGAACCTTTTATGTAATGTTTTCCTTGTTGATATACAGAATCTATAACAAATGATAATGGTTTGCAGCTGTGGGACGGATGAGGCGTAGTGTCGGGCCATGGCTTGATGGTTTCAACATGACTTGAGTGCCCACTTCCTAATGTTTCTCTCTGCACAACAGACACAACCTTTATATTTTATTTGTATGCACTTTAACGGGACGTTTATGTCTACTTTATCTGTGTCCTGTAAGAGTAAACTGGATAAAATGATTTTGGGTGGGAGATTGAAAATTTTGGTCGAAAGGTGCCTTTAGCCCAGATGGAGCTCAAAAACTGTCACTGTTTAAGGTAAAATGGATGATAAGTAATAACTAAAAATTATACGTACACACACACACACACATATACTTTTTTTGGCTGTTTTGTTAGTTTGTCCTAATCATTTGATCTTCCATATCCATACTTAGATTGATTCTGCCCACATTAGACAGCACCTACTTGAGTGTGACTAACTTGCATAAAAAATCCAGTGACACATTTCTGATATTACTGCCATACACTACATTAGTAAGACTGAACAGATGATGAACCTGATGGTGTTTGATTTATACGCATATACATGCTGCTTTTAACAATAAATCACAATAGAAAGACACAGATGTTTATGATATGACAGCTCCCTTTTACCTCTATTGTCACCTTGAAGAAGGCGAGACATCTTGATGTGAAGGCGAGATAAATTGAGCTCGCGAGCAGCTTCATTTGTCAATCACTTCTAGCATAATCGTTTCTGAAAGGTTGGATAGGCGATGCTTTGATAAAAATTGTAAGAAATATAAAAAAAAAAAAAAAACAGAAGACGGGTTTACATAATCACATTGTGACAGCTCTTATAATGTGAGTGGAAACATCCTCTGGGAAAGGTGATATGTTGTCGATGACCAGTGAAAAACGTAGGCAAAGCGGTGACAAATTGCATTATAGGGCAAAGACAAGGCCTTGTTTTTGAAAAGGCCTAATTTGTCGTCTCCAATAAAGGCCATTGTCTGGGCTGTTTGCCCAATGGCTGTTAGATCCAAAGTGATTGGGTGTAATGTCTGACAGCTGTCGGGGGTCTACATGAACTTTGAATTTGAGTCAACTTCTATGTGTCATGCCAAGTTTCTGTACATCAATATGTATAAGGCGAACAGAGGGGCCGAGGGGGCAAAGGGGAGGGAGCGCAAGAGAAGCTGCTTAACAACAAATGCATGAATGCTTGTTGTGGTAACGCGAGGCCCCATCTGGTGCTGCTTTAGGTTCCGCAGGCACCGTGTGTAGATGGAGGAGAGGTTGGCGTAGGCGGGAGTGCTGGTGGTGGTACTGTGCGCGAGGTTGGAGAGTGGGGTGGGTGGGGGTCGGGGGTGTTACGTGGTTTCAAAGGGGGACACCTCAGGCTGGAGGCGTTCGGGCGAGAGTGTGTCTGGGTCAAGAGGGTGGACTCTGTGGACTACCTCAGGGGCCCGGGGTGTGACAAATGGCTAATGTGCTAGAGATGGGTGGGCATGGCATTAGTGCCGTAGGTGGGTTTACTTTATGTACTACATATACTGTTTACAAATACAGTGAATTTAAGTACCATTATTTGCTACTGTGTATTTTAAAAAATGATGTTATCACAAACATAAAAATTGTTTAATAATGAGTCACTTTCAGGAAAGAAAAATGTGCATCACCATCAGGGTAGTGAATGTTCATGAACATGTCTACTGTAGCATGGAGTTTTGTGTTACTGGAGTTTTGTTTGTAACGTAATATACCTTAAAAACATTTACTGCAGACATATTTTATCAGTAAAACTAATTTATTGTCAATACTTAAATTATTACTGTATGCTTAGCCAACTCAAAACATTTGGACAACGCTAATTAAAAAATTATATTCTTGGTTCTTTAACTTTTAAAGTCAGCGGTGACGTGTTTGCTTTATGTGTATTTACCAAACGACCACCCACAAAATGTGGGACACGGGATTCAAGCTTCGGCTGTGCAGGTGACTATACTTTATACTCCACGAGCAGAGTGTAGGTTTTAAAAAGCCACTAATAAACAAATCATTCAAAAATGATATCCTCCAAAGATAGGAGGCAATACCATCGTACAATATAGACATAACACAATATACCTACATGGTTCCTTTTTTTTCTTTCATCATTATTTGCATTTCTTTGTGCGTGTGCCCATGAATGTATAGGCCGGCTGTTAAATGAATGTGCAGCAGTAGGACTTGTCCACACCTCTCCCCTATTCACCCTGGGGTGTAAGGTTGGATCAACCCCCAGGGCTTTTAGTGGATTCCAGATCTCTGTCACTGATTATCCAGCCATTAGCAGTCTCTGTTTGTTTGATTTCCTCTATCGATTAAAGGCAATCCCCAATCAAACAGGCTTTATTGATGAAACAACACAACCTCCGAGTCCCTGGATAAACACGGCGCCGCCGCCATGTGTACGCGTTGTTGGGGGTAACGACATCAATCTGTTCTGGAAAAGTCCACATTTCATCACAACCGCGTGAACCCACCGCTGCGGATTGCCCATAAGAGACTTATAGTGGAATTACCTTTGACAGCACAAGCAAAGGCATGTGATTAGGTGCCACATTGTTAGCGCTGCCGTCTTTTACATATAATATTTATCCTATTGATTTCTTTTGATTAAAAATCTAAGCAGCCAGTGTTGGCGTGTCACAGTGAAAATCTTCACATTTCTCTCCTTTGTGAGGGATGTGTGCCATGTGGATTAATATTTCAAAGTCTGGTAATTCATTTATGACAGCCAGAGGTTGTTATGGTCGGGGAAAAGGGTGTTTTAACAAGGCATATTGAAACAGAACAACTACCATGTTGCTGTTGATGTTTTCATTTATGTTTGTCAATGATGCGCCGTGAATTGGCGACGAGGGAGACGGAGAAAAAGAGAACGCGCTAAATAATACAGGAAATTACACGGCAACTTTTTTTTCCTCTGTGTCGGGAGAACAGATTTGAATATCTATTATTTACATGAACATCTTGTTAGCTAAAGAGTAAGCAGTTTGTTTACTAAATATGTGTTTTGGGTTGGTGGAAAACACAGCAGATGCATAATTCATGGCGCAGGCATTGTTTGTTCACACAATTCAAGCGTGGTAAAATGTTGCGGTGTCGCGAAACATCCCTGCACATTAAAAATAGACTAGTGCAACACAGCAAAAGCTCCCGCTTTTCAGTCACTTACTCAGACTCGCTTCCGCACATTAATATTGCAGATAGTGCCGTGTGTGTTTGTGTGTGTGTGCACGCTTGCCTGTTTGCTAATGCGCCTTGTCTCAGAAAACAGAGGCAGAGGATTTTTGTGCTCCTTCGTTCCGTTCTTCCATCACTCCTCTCCATCCACCACGACCCCCCCACCCCATCCCATCCCCCACCCCAACAAAATTAATCCTCATTTTAAACGTCTGCTCTGGTAGCAGATCAGGCTAGGTGAGAGATTGTCTTCTCTTCTGCGCCTTCAGGGCATCTCAAGCTCCATTTAATCCAAATGCCAATTTGTAGCACACAAATAGGAAGAGGCTGGAGTCAGCTGCCTGGTTGGCTGCCTTGTTTGGGCATTTTTGTGCACGTACGGTACAAAGTTGTGTATCTGCATGTGTGTGTATGTGTGTATGTGTGTGTGTGTGTGTGCGTGCGCGCACACGTGTGTTCCTCTGTATGAGGGTTAACACTGGGCCCTCTCAGCTTGGTGCATCTATAATTGGAGAGCAGGGAGCGTCCGGAGGTGTGGGGTTGTCAGTCACTGTTTAGGTTGCCCCGGGGCCCCTGGCACTCCTGTGGGTATCAAAGTGGCGCTAATTAAATGTGGACCCCGCCATACGGCCCTCCATATCACGGGGCCAACGGAGAGCCCCTGCACGGCTGTCCTCCCCATGCCTTTGAGAATCTGCTGCTTGCACTAATTACCCATTGTCCAATTGACTTGCCCATTCTCACACACACACATGCCGCAGACACACACATTTCATCCCCTATCCCTCGACCAACCCCCATCCCCATCGCAAGCCCCCCCACCCCCACCTATATTTATTATTTCATATTTTCCATGCCCACTGTCTTTGGCTAGCCAGCCTAATTAATCTTATGGAAATCTCCTCCAGCCAAGGTTGGCCTCCGATGTTTGTAATTTGATTTGGGGATGATAAAAGTGAAAGCTGGGTGTTCTAGGATGTTGAGGGAACAGTGTCATTTCTCTGTCCTCTCGCCCGTCCCCCTCCACATCCCAACACTCGGGAGACGCGTGGGGGCTATCAATCTTTCCCACGTGCCCAGCAAACTGATATCCCAGAAAATTAACTTCAATTAATAACAGAAATCCCCTGATGCGGCTGTGGAGGCAAGCCGGGGCTTTGAAGGAGAACCTTCAAAGATGTCTCTCTGCAAGTCTTTTATAGGCCAGCTGGGGAGGGGTTTTCTTTTCATTATCATCAGCCGGCATTTGAACACTCAGTTTTTTCTTTTTCGTTTTTTTTTGTCTATAGCTATGGACATTTAAATAAAACCGCTGTCAACACAAAAAATCGATTAGATTCCCTCTGGCTAGAAAAGTAAAAACAAAATGGCTGCTCATTATGAAAATGCACAATCTGGCCTCTGCCTTTGTGTGCTCAATAAGTCCCAACAAGACCTGGTTTATATGGACTGAATAACCACTAACGTCGGGCATCACAATAGAGTGTTAAGGTTCCAGTATCAGATTTAAGTGTGATCAGCGCATTACCAGAGATTTTTTTCTCTAGATTTATTACATAATGCGTTCATCAGAGATCACCTGCCATATAAAATGTCACAGTTCACATCTTGGCCAGTGTTTTTCAAAATAAAAGAATGTATAAAGCACTTGTTTGTTAAAGGTTTATGTAAAAATCTATTTAAAAATGTGTTGCAGTATATTGTTATCAGATTGATTTAAATTCACTTTTTTATTGGCATCTGCCCACGTTTGAAGACATGAAGTAGTTAGGCACAATTTGGCAACTTACTTCATTCTGTCTTGTTCTGTTCTAAAACATAACAGATTTTATTGTAATTTGCGCAATGTGCAATGTGTGTAATGTGCAATTCCTTTTATAGCAAACAAACTTTAACTAATGTAGTTTATAGTGAGGGGTTACATGGGGTCAAATGATTTTATGAGTTTATGTGGCTGTTAGACTGTCACTTATTTTGTCTAATTAGGCATTTGTACCCCGACCATCGATTTTTGGCATACAAGTTACGCCTGTATTTTTATGATTGGTTTATTCCAGCATAACTGCACCTAACTTATATAATTCACCTCAATAAGTGAACACACATTTGTGGACCATCTTTAGTCACGTTTATATTGTTTTATACTACGTTCTGATACCCTGAGTTAGAAGTTATAGCACATTTGCCGGGGAAAAAATGTGACAACAATCGTCTAAATCACATTAACCACAAACCACAGACTTCTGTAATCTGCCTTAATGTGTGAAATGTTATTGCATTGAAAACTGCCTGGAACTTGCCCCAGTAACGAATTGCTGCATGCTTGTTGTGTCCTCGCACGCCCCCTTTAACATCTTTTCCCACAGACGCAGCTTTACTTTAAGTGGCATAAATACAACAAATACGCCGTGCTTATCGAGTCACAGTCCCCTGCCACCCCTTCAATAAAACACAATTCTGTTTTCTTCACGCCGACTTCTGGAGTGCGAGTATTCCATGGCGGTCACGTCTGGGGGGAGAGAGAGAGAGAGAGAGAGAGAGAGCTCTCTGCTTATTTATTTGTGGCTGTTTCCTCGCCTGTCAGGATAAAGAGGGCAACATGGAGCCAGTCTGAGAACATAATTTCACTCTGAGTGCTTTAGCCTGAAGCGCTGAGCACAAGCACACACAAGCGCGTAGTGTATACACAGGCGCACACCAACACACACACTTGCAAGCAGTGAGAATGGCTGTTGACCTGCTGAATAATGCTTTTGGACTGGTGAAGCAGTGCTATGTGTGAGTTCCTGTGTGTGTGTGCGTGTGTGTGTGTGTGTGTGTGTGCGTGTGTGTGTGTGTGTGTGAGTCTCAGAGTGGCTGGTTAGCAGCTTAGCCCTCCCGCTGACTCCTGTTAAGGGCTAAAGGGATCCATGTCAACAACAAGCAATAAAGAAGATGCTTCATCCAGAGAGACATGCAGGATGAGGCAGACACACACACACACACACACAAACACGCTCACGCAACGTGACGCACATCCAGAGTTGTAGCACGCAAACACACACACATAAACACATGTACACGCACCCGACTTGGCATGTCTCAAATAAAATATAGATAGAGGTGAGAGTGTTTGAAGGGTCTATTAGCGCAGGCTGTCGGGGAGTGATAGGGGTGGGATCAGTGTCACAACTCCCCTCCGCTCGGCTCGGCCGCGCTGAACGCTGTGGGGAGCTTGGAGAGCTGCCAGCTGCCTGTTTACAAGCCAGACGCGTGTTTGATACCGGGCTGCTACCACTTGATAGCAGCCAAATCCCTCTCCAATGAAAAATAAACTAGAGGGCTTCCTCTGAAGTGAAATAGGCCGGCACAGAGCAGCTCAGCCCAGCCAGGATCCTGTCTGAGAGCTGCTGAGTCAGTGTGTTCGGCTGCCCGGGTGACCGGATCGCGGGATGATTTAACGGCTTGCCGACTGTTGGATTGACTGGCTGACTTACGGTACAGTTGGTTAGTTGATTGGGCCAATCTGCCAAATAAGTCTTGCGTTTATCTTAACGAATGATTCATTTGGAGCCTTAAATTTAATTTTTCTTGGAACAATAAAAACTGGCTGGTGTTATTTTATTTCAGTTGTTTCCAATTAAAAGTAAGTTGTTTCACAACTTTCCTATATTAAAGAGAAACGGTCTTCTTACTGAGACCGTAATATTCCTAATTTGTCATGTTTGTGATATTGGCATTAGTTCTCTGGAACATCTGGACTGTATTTTCTCTGGAAAAGAGAATATAACTATAGACAAACTACACAACACGCTCATAAAGTGGACGGCTCACAAGAATAACGCTTATACATACTAGTTTTATATTATTCAGAACTTGCTGCTCTACTAAGTCAAAACTCTCTTTTACCCTAGAATTCACTCTCCCAAATGATCTTTGACATCTCCATTTTAAGATTTCGTTTTCGTACATTGTTGTGCCCTTGAATCATTTGTTTTACACGACTACAGTAACCCGACAGATACATACCCCATATTACTTTACATTTTCATATTCATGTAACTGTTCATAGCAGGCTTTAAAAGTTGTATGTAATGTCAACATCCTGTGAGCAGAACAGTGGGTGGTTAAGCAAAGGTTATTAATATTTTTGTCCCCATTTGTACTAAGAAAATATTAATTTTAGGTTTTTGTATGTTCTGCAGCTCCTCACTCCTCTCTTTGCCTGAGGCAGTGCCTCTCTTCTGGGAAGGTTTATGTGCAGTGGTTGGCCCTCCGCTTATTGATCACTACCAATGTCTCCGTAATCTCTCTGTGTTATGTTATCGGTTGGAAGCCGTTGGGGCCACATGTTTACTGATTGCTTGAATAGCATGTGATTAGCTGGAGAGCATGATTACGGCATAATTTTATGTGTGTGCGTCTCCGAGTGTGTTTGAGGCAATTTGTACAGACGCTCGCGTACTGTACATCTCCAAGTACCTCTGTATCTCTCTCTGTTTGATCTATAAACACGTGTTAATTAGCAGAAATGTTAATTAAAAACCCTCTTCCTTTACATTCATTTTGGTAATGGAGGTTTTATTCACTTACATCTCATGTGCGTCTCTCCTTCCCTCTCGCCCGCCTTTTTCTTATATTCGGAATCAAACTTTTGTTTCCTTGCTCATTTCTCAGCCTCTCTCGCTCCTTGTCTCTTTATATTAAAACATGTTAAAACAAATTAGAGGTTTTTGATCTGGAGACTGACAAAGCATCAGATATCAGATTCATAATCACTGTAATTTCAATCCATTCTTGCACGCACACAAACACAGCACAGCGAACTAAGGAAAGACAAATGGATCTATACGTATGTGGCTACAAAGGCCTGTGCTCTCTGAAGTAACAGCGCAGCACAGTTTTTCTTCTTCGTCTTCTTTTTCCTCATGCCTATGTATATTGTAGCATTAATCATTTTCTCCAAGTTGAATGTCACAGAGTCTGCCTGCCAGCCCTGAATAAACACTGTCATCCTTGTGCGGGAATAACCTTCACATATTACCACTGTCATGTGTACGTATGCGTGTTTGCTTGCTTATGTACAGTACAGTATGTGTGTGTGTGTGTGTGTGTGTGTGTGTGTGTGTGTGTGTGTGTGTGTGTGTGTGTCCTCCAGCCCCACTAAAGGTTGGGAGGGCATGTAAATAAAAGAACAGAACAAGGCAGGCTATGAGAGTGTGCTTATGTATCTGTACATTCTCACCAGGCTTTCATAGCTCTGTGTTGCGTTTGATTAGTCTGAGGCAAGGCAGATGATCTCCCCTCTTTGCTTACACTCACACACACACACACACACACACACCATTTCTCTCTTTTTTTGTCTATCTCTCCCTCCAACTGTATCCCTCGTTTGTTTTCATTAGTGTGATTGCCTCAATGTCTCTCTGACCTTCAGCCATCTTTAGCACTCACTCAGACACACACACACACACAGAAACATTCCACTGGATGATCACTTCTGATTTTTGGGCCCATATTTTCTTCCCATCTCTCATTCTTTCTCTGTCTGTTTTTTTCTTCACCAGAGGCAACACCACCTTCTCTTATATGTTCCTGTAGAACGACAGTAAGGAAACAAACGTCTTGATTACACTTTTACTTCTATTTGTCTGTCATTTGAACATTGCTAATGGACAGTTGTTCTGTGTGGTGAGAAATCTATGAAGGGAGGGGGTTGGAAAAAAATAGAAGGGGAGAGATAAGAAGGACAGGGCAGAGGAAGGGAGATGTATTGCTGGGTAGCCATGACCTTCAGCTGTGATTAGGGACAATTAAGTTGTGAATGGCAGTTTGAACCATAAAGCCAATGGGACAGAAAGACACAAAAAGAAAGATAGAAATAATTTTTAGCAGTTGTCAAGATGTGGCCACTGGGATCCTTCGATGTACATGTGTGAAGACTTTTTTGACAGTTCTCTTAACATGAGTATTTATCAGCAACAGGGTGGAGACGAAAGGTTTGTTGTGTGTGTGTGTGGGGGGGGAGAAATGATTATTATTAATTCAAGGGCTGATTGAAGGCAGCACTCGAGTGAAGTGGCCCGTGATGATGTCTCCTGAGCAACTCCCACACGCTGCTCCCGCCACCATGAGTGGTCCGAGGAGAGGAGAGGAGAAAGCAGGAGAGGATGCTGCAAGTAACGGCAGGAACACTATCCAAGAAGTTCTGCCTCCCTCCATCTGCCCGCCCACGCTTCCTTCTCTGCGTTACAATAGAAACATGCCCAGTGTGTGTCATCACAGTAAAAAGATCAACTGTCCTCCTTTGGATACAAAGGGCTAGCGTGAGACATCTGTCTCATTATAAGCACTTCTGATAAGCACATGAGCAAATGTTTGACATTAAAACTCAAGTCAAATGAGTTGTGGATGGCAATCAATAGCTTTTTGAAAGCAGAACCTAAATGTATTCTTTTTAAGCATTTACGATAGAGAAGGGTGACCTTATAAATGATCTAAATGTTTGAAAGAACCAAATTCACAAAGGGTCGGCTGCTGCACAGGCACATTTAAGAGGGTGACAAAGATCAAGTTGGAAAGATTCATCAATTTGAATATTATCAGATGCCGCAAAACCTCGCAAAATGTTTCGGTATGGTGTGAGACATGATTTTACCACGCTCGGTGATTGTAAAAAGTGGAACAACCTTGTTGTTGTTGCTTGTCATTGCAAGTGCTTGCATTTGACAGTGGCTGGTACACTGTGTTGCAAGATGATGTTGTTTGTGTTGCAGCAACATTTTTGCAAGTCCAACTTTTCAGTTCACCTGCAACTGGATCCTGAGAGCTTTAGAAAATAAATCCGTGAAACTCATCACCATCCTGCAGGTACATGTTCCATCCAGAGCTTCAGTGAACTACCCTGACAAAGGCGCTGAATCGTTTGACATCATAGTTTTAGAAACACTAACAACTTCTTGTTTCTTTGTTTTAGCTCAGGTTGTCTGCCTCTGTGTAAGACCATGAAATGTGAGGTTAGGATTAAGATTTGATGGTCAACAGCTGAAATCAATATGTGAGATAAAAGGATGATTTGTTGTATGCAGAAAGCGTCTACGTAATGTGTATTTAAAGGAGATAACACGGTAATATAATGCTTCTCTAAAGTTGTTATTCATATAGTTCTGTAAGTAAAGTCCTTATGCCAAACATTTTTTCCTGTCTATAGTAACTTATAAAGGCTGACCAGAGGTGCTGGGTTAAGTTATGCTAATGTTGCAGGGATCACCAGAGTGCACTGGCAGATAACATGCTTTAAAGTCCACATTGCTGGGAGGTTAAAAGGCGCCGAGTCTCTGGGTTGAATTGGTACTGGCGGCCTTTTACAGAGAGCGAAATGCTAAAGCTGGATGATGTAGGGGCTGGATTCATGAAAAGCAGCGGCCAAGGAAGGGCACCCTTAGGTGGTATGTGAAATTAAGAATGATTAAGAAGCGAGTAAGACCAGGAGAAATGCTTAGGGGGTGGCTCGCTTAATGAACATGGCTACAGGTAAAAGGGGGACAGTGGAGAGTCGGAGGCTGATTCACGTGCACGCGAAGAGGACAGATACAGACAAACGAGCAGTGAGATGGACAAAAACATGGAGTTGGGCAAGATTTGAAAATACTAACTAAACATACGTACAGGTCATAAGTGACATGTACACTGCAGTGACTCTCATAGGTTGTGTATTTTGCATAGATTTGTATTCCAGGTCACTAGCGAATGGAAATGTAACTTGAAGCAGGTGAAGTGCCTGCTGAGAGGCAAGCGAGAGGCGAAGAGGTGTTGCAGCGGTCATCAGGGGCTGACATTTATTTTGGCTCAGACGGATGATGTAATTAACTTTTAGACCTTCCTGTTCGTGGCTGCTTCTCCTGGCAGGTGCGCCAAAGAAAACAAGCCAAAACTCTGCACCCTCCCTTTCACCCTTCAAACACATCCACATTCATTTGCACACACACACACACACACACACACACTCGCTCCTTCCATCTCTAACGTTACACCTCCTTTTCCTCCGCTTTTCCCTCGTTCCTTGCCGTCCTACGTGCCCTTACTCTCGCTTTCTCACTCGATTTGTCCCGTCTCTCTCACGGTGCAGTGAGGTGTCTTCCTGCTTCAAGTCCTTGCATCCAACCGCAGTGGCTTTCAGTTTTCCTCCATCAACACAAAAGCGCTTCCATGCTTTGCAACAATTTTGTTCTCCAGGGAAAAGTGCTCAGTAGGCCTACAAGTTAACTTCAACCACTGTGACACTCCAGAGTTGCTTAACGCAGCACTTTTTTCATCAGCTTGGCAGATTTGCATCGGAATGAATGACAACATACAGCCATCAGCTCCGTGTTTGTACCTTGTATGTGTCACGACGACTACAAGAGTTTTTCTTAAGTTAAGAGTTTTCACAGCTCGTGCTCTTTTTACACTAAGTTGGAATTGGCTCTGTTTGATGCCAAGATGAATAAATGAATGAAAATGAATGAATTCCATATGAGGTAATCGCATATCTTAAAGACATGTCACCTCACCTCCTTGTCAGTCATGGCATGTATAAGCCACCACACCTGTGAATTGCACTTGGCACCTCCTGTGAGATATGGGGTATTTTGGATCTCTGGGAGCGTTGCAGGTGCACTTTGTAAACTGCCCCCACAGCCATATCATCTCTAATAATGAATAATGATCGCTGAGGTCTGTTTTGTTTATTTGCTGGCCTGGAAACAGGATAAAGCTTATTTTGCGCGGAGGCCGACGCGAGGCAGATATGAGGCTATAATGGTTGGCAGATGCACCGGCCTGCGCCGCGGCTGCCGAACAAGCGAGGTGTTTGTTTGTACAAGCTGATTTCTCAGACTAAACTGGTATCGCGTCCTGCCAGCTGCTTCGGATCAAAACAGTCCGCCGAAGCGGGTGGGAAGGGCCCCCATCCACCTGGCAAAACAAGATGGGACCTTGATGTGACAGCGAGTAAAACATCTCCGCTAACAAATGAGGAGTTTACTGAGATGACACACGCTCTGTTGTCTTAGCTGTAAATTTAAGCACAATTCAGTAATTAATGGGGGGGGGGGCAGCGAGCTCGTGCTTTGTCTTCAGTCGGGGGTCAGACTGAAATATGGGATGAAATGGAGGCTACAAAAGCCAGACACTATATTTAGTCTTGAGAAGTCATGAGCCACTTTTCTTTTCTTTTTTCTCCGGCTGTCTTTTCTGATACACACATCGGGTGATTGTGATGACAGCAGCCTTGCCTCACAAATCTTCTTTGCAGCGAGGTATTTTGTTCGCGAACAGAACTTGTGCCGGCATTTGGTTTGCATTAAACCATGCCTTCATTGTACATGTGAATGCTTGACTGTTTTTTTTTTTTTTTTCTGTCACGCTCTGTTGGTCGCAGCCAGACGCCATCAATTCAGTGTCGTTGGCTCTGGAAGAAATATTAAATCACAACAGTTATATGGGTAAACAACTCCTGATGGTACGCTTAAGAACGGTTGACTTCAGCTTGCAGTGGCACATTGTGAAAGAAAAACACGGTGCATGCGCTTGTTTAATGGCAAGTCATATGTTAATTTTAATGACAGGTTTACCCGGTGCACAGGTGTGTTGAAGCAGAGGATGCAGGAAGGAGGTTAATGCTCACAGTCGCTCTCACAAAGTTTAAGCACAGCAGGCAGAAGGGGGGAGAGAGCGTTTGGAAGGCGAGGAAAAGGGAAGAGAGCGAGAGGACAGGCAGACGGGTTTGAAGGAGTTCTGTGTGCTCCAACAGGTTTCAGCATCTCTAGGAAACCTGCTGGTCTCATTGGCCACTGCCTTGGGGAATACTGAGGAAATGTCCTCATTTTCTGTTTTTTGAGACACACTTCTGTGTGTGTGTTTGTGTGTGTGTGTGTGTGTGTGTGTGTGTGTGTGTGTGTGTGTGTGTGTGTGTGTGTGTGTGATGTCTGTGTCTGTGCACCCCAGGTGCAGGTGGAGTTTTCAAGAAACTCATTCACTGACGGTAAAAAAGGAATTTTTCTTCACTGACACTGATTGTGTGAAGGTTGTTTGATTAATAAGAAAAAAACATGCTAACTTATTGTGTGACAGCAGTAGTGTGAGATTTTATCTGCTTATTTTCTGGTAAACATAATTAGAATGCTGGTATTTTCCTTCAAATGAGTAGTGTAAAATCACTATATTTCCCTGTACGTAAAAACTTAACATATGTATATCGTATTTACACAGTTTTTGCAGCAAACAAACACTCTTGCCCTATTTAATGTATTTTCAAAGAAAGTACATTATCTAAATAATACTCCTATCTTGTTATTATTTGCTACCCTAACGACATTCTCTCTAGGATCTGCGAGACAATTTGTTATTTATGTATAAAAATCCTCCAACTGTTTGATGCCACCACATTCCTGCAGTGAGTGACTTATTGCCTCCTATACCATCTCCTGCAGCAGTATTTACCTCACCTCCCCTGCTCCTCGCTCACATGATGAACACACGGCGTCAAATAGTATCAATCTTTTAAAAGCCGTACGGATAGCATGGCTGCAGGCCATGGCATGGCATCACTATCTCCTCTTTTATCGCCTGCCTGTTACTGCTGGTGCCACTTCATAAATAAAGCCATTACACTGGAGAGAGGTGGGGGACAGGACTGTGTGTTCACACAGACACACACAAATAAACATGCTGACACACACACACACGCGCGCACACACACTCTGTGCAGGTACTCAGTCTCCCGTCGCTGGGGAGCTTTAACCCTGACCAGCTTAGTTCAGAGGCGAGGGGCTTTATAGGACATTGGGGAGCAGCTCACACGGAGTAAATAGAATATCCAATGGTGTCTGTCCCAATCTCAGATTAAGCCACGAAAATCTCCGCGGTTTTTCTCTCAGAGGTGTGTGAAGACGCGAGTGTGTACGTACACTTCCACCAGCGCGTTTCCAACATGCTGAGAGAAAAAACAAACACATACACAAGGCGGCATCTGTGAGCGGGTCCCAGCGCAGCTAAGGGTTTTATGCTGACACTAAAGAACGTGTTCATCTAGGAGTGAAGGGCCTCTCTCTCTCTCTCTCTCTCTCTGTTACCTGCCTCCCTGCCAGTGGACTGACTGTCTGACTGACTGAAGTGCGGTCTAGTGGGGGATCTGACAGGGATCTCCACGTGATCCCAAAAGAGCCAAAACCCGGAGCCCTCACCGAGCATGTTGGCGAGACATTACTTGATGTGAGCGAGGGCCTGCTTGCAGGGTGGGCCCTGAGTTTACACAGCGCTGTCTCTTAACTAAAACGACCAAAGAACTTGTGTGTTTTATCAAAATGTACTTCAGCAAGAGAAACACTATTATCCCTTCTGTTTCAGTCTTTGGAGCTTGCTCCGGATAAGTTAACAAAATGTTGTTGCCCTTTTCCTCTGCGTCTGCGAAGGAGAGCAAACCGGGAGGTGAATGATTCAAAGCCAAGCAAAAGTTGGGGGTTGTTTGAAGAGAACTGGCCTTCTTCAAATCTGTGGAGAAAAAAAAATATATATGGCTTTGTAGGAGACAGATGGGGAAATTGAGAAATGGAGTGCACCCAATTGTTGCAGAGCAAGTACAAGATTAAATCTGTGCCACTCTCTCCGTGTTACTGCCCTGTCCCGGAGACGGCAAGTATGGAACGTGAGGTGGAGAAAAATCATTTATACGGCAAGAGAAGGGGGTTCACGAACTGAGCTGGCTTGAGAAAGAAAGAGTTGATGCAAGATGGGGACAGAGGAAGATAAAGGTTTGGAAAGAGACAAACCGATAGGAGAGGTGGAGCGTGTTCATCCCTGCATAAAAAAACCAAACAAAGACTGGTAAATGCTGATAGGATTTTTAAAACAGCAACACGGTTTGACACAGTGTAAGATCCAAATATTTGTCTTTCTGCCTCTCTGTTAGCTCAGACAGTGCTGGAAGTACTTTTACAAGTCACTGATAATATTTACAGTTTTTGCATATGGGCGCGTAGCACATTCAGAAGCGGTTTTGGTTTCTCCGTGACGTGGGTTTCACACAGCGCAGGCATGATTGAATTCCAGCCCGCACGTAAGTGTTTTTTGATCTAGTAGGCTTGATCCTTGCACACCAAAGCCGCGCCACACACAAGCTATACCGTACACACACGCGTGTGTGTGTGTGTACACACGGGCGCACACATTATGCGACATCAGCCTGGCTCAAAGTGGATCATTATTTACTAAACAGGTTGCCTAACAAGAAAAGACTGATTCCCCTGCAGGCTTGTAGAAAAACCCTGGAAGCATGGCGGCAGAGCAATATCCATCATAATTGATGTGTTGCAAAGCAGATTACACACATTAGCACACACTGTTCTAGCTATGACAGCTCCAACTGAACATGACAAATTCCATAATGTGGGGAGAAAAAAAAAAAAGGTATTTTGCTCTCTCTGGGTATTAAAAGACACGGCAACTAACAAAGAGGCATTAGCATTTGCGGGAGTAAAATGTCAGTGTTTGTGTGTGCATGTGTTGGTGTGTGTGTGTGTGTGCATCATCTAACTACACCTCCTCCACGCTCTCATCTCTCCTTAATTACATTCTGTTTGTTCCACTCGGAGCGTAGGGTCCTGTAAACTGTTTAGAGCCTTGGCACGGCATCTCCTGCTCGCTGACAGGACTCCATTCAACGCGGTTAATCCCGGCGTAGCATTAGGTGCGTGGACGATGCTCTTTGACGCCGTCGTCAGCCGCGGCATTATTTACCGAACACAGCACAACAGATAAGCTCGTTGAAGCTGCAGCAGCTCGTGCATTGTGGGGAGGCATTAAGAGTGTCTGTAGCTGCCTAATCAGTGGGCTGGATGCTGGAGAAATAAATAAGCTCTGGGAAGAGGGACGGCTTTACTCGGTCAACCCCCCCCTCCTCCTCCCCTCCCCTCCTCCTTACTCACTCATTCACTCTCTCCGTCACTCTCCCCTCACTCTTCTAATCAACTCAACAGCATTACGGCAAATCTGCTTCTGGAATTCCTGCTGCTTGCCTCTACTTGCTGCAAGCGTGCTATTAAATTAGGTTGTTAAAGGTTGTAAATACTGCCGTATTGATGAGAGAATTATGTTGATGCTGATGATTGTTGTAACTTCAAATGTGAACGATTGTTGTTTTTTGTGAGCCACTCAATACAAAACCGCATTAACATTTTTTTTTTATTATTTTAAACATAATAAAGGAATTTAATCATTTTATTATCATTAAGTTAAACTTCATGCCGGCTAAAAATCTGCAGTTGTTTGCTACATCTATACATCTACAGTATTTATTGATCTGTGTTAGTTGAAATACCTAAAATGCATAACTAATCACATAATTACGAACAAATAGAAACAGCTGTTTTTAACAATATAACAATAAAACTGTATTGTAAATGTTATTTATATTATTTATTTTGGTGTAATTTTTTCAAATATGCTCAGATATTTTTTTCTACACAAATAATTTAATTGTCATTATACACACATTTTTGCCTTTGAGTAAACCTTACATATTATGAGATTTAATGTAAATGATTTCCTTCTGCACTAATTGTCAAATTCATTTTAATTGTAGAAGACGACTTGAGCTGTGCTGTGTGTTTATGTGTGACCAAGCCACACGCCCACTCCCGACGACCCACTAATTAACACCCCATGCTAATCACTTTCAACCCAGCCAATAACCAGTGACATGCCATCATGCAGATCACTACACAGCACAGCAGTACATCCAAGGCAGGCGATATTTTCTTTTTCTCCTCAGTGTTGTGTTGGAGAGACATCTCAGTGAGAATTTTGACTTGTTTCACAGTATGAGAGTGAACTGTTTTAACTGTTTTCCTGAACAGACTTCGGTATTTAGCAGGACCGCCATTTGCAAAGTGATACTGAAGTGATATAAATATTTGAATGGTGACAAAGAAACATGTCACCGCCGCCGCCGCCACCCTCTCCTCCACCGAAGCATCTGAGGCTTTAAATTCGTCCTGTATGTTTCCCTCTGCGCTATAATTTCTAATATTACACTTATTTTTTGTGAGCATACAGAGTGCCACATGTATTAGATCTAATCCATTAGCCTGGTCCTACTTTACATACACGGCTTTAAGGACGTGTTGGATAAATATCTTGCCAGTGAATCTGCCGTTCTGGCTGAAATAATGATTTTGATATAAGTTAAGCTGATTTGCCTAAGCTACCGAGTAATTAACCGAACTTAATCATTTCATTGCAATTCATTCCCATTACCTGAATTACTTTTACAGACTCTCCTATCTTTTGTAATGTCTGTGTCTGCTTTTTAAGTTCCCCGTTGTCTGGTGGCGAATGAGCGGCGCGGCTGAACCCTGTTACAACACTGACCTCTAGTGTCAGTTCGGCCCGGCTCCGGCTGCCCTGCCAGTTTAAAATGTGACATTTTAGCAGGTTCATTGCTAGTCCTATCTAAGGTAATGAATCCGCTTTGGACAAACTGCCTAGATGGAAGCTTTAGCCTGCAAACGCCTGGAGCAGGGATTGCCCAGGATAGGGCAGAGGTAGATTAGGAGTCAGTGTAATGAGAGGCAAAGCATCTCTTTAGCTCACCCTTTGTCTTTGCTGCGATTCAACAAGCCTTGGAGGAAAAAGAGAGAGATACTTCTCTGGCCACTGGCAGCCACACGGGCATTGGCTTTATTTTTCATCATCCTCTTCTCCTCTCCTCCCTGTCGGCCTCTTTTCCTATCCCTATCTGGATTTTTTTTCCCTTCCTTTTCTCCAGTGAACGCTGACATGCCAACGTGGCCTCACGTCCTCGACAGGAGATTGTCAGATCTTCTAGATTATGGAAAAACAGAGACACTTGCCAGCCACACTGGTGTGCACTGCATGAGTAATAGGCATAATGTGGTCAGACCCGCATTTAATAAACAATTACCCATCTATAATAGATGAGTTCGGCTCCTGAGGTCCAGCTCCCGGCCTGGGTTGGGAGAGGGAACGGGAGAGAGAGAGAGAGAACAGGTAAGAGGCAGAGGGAGGATGAATGAATAATGCCGAGGTGCCCATCACGGCACCCAAATGCAGAGGCACATACGGCACCAATTATCTTCCCCTGCTAATGATTATCATCTCAGCGGTGCTCTTCCCTCCACACCTTCCTCGCCCCCCATGCCTAAATCCGACATCCACCTAGTCGCTCTCACACCTCACTGTGTCCCTCCCCCCCCAGGCTCACAAACAGAGGAAAGAGGAGTCAAACTGAGGCAGGGAGTGTTTTCTAAATGTTGTCAGTGTTTTGATTTCCTTTTGCAACGGGCAGGGTTCCTAGTGGTCGGACGGCGATGGCACAGTGACCGTTGCTCCTCTTTTGAATTACAAATCAATCGGCGGCTTCTCTTCTGCAGCTTTCCGTTCAGTCCAAGGTCACCCAGATTACACAAGGGTACAGTGTGTGTATTTGAGTGTGTGCGCGCATGCAGATAGACCCGGTGGGGTGGGGGGGGTGTCTGCCGCTAGTTGGATTAGCATACAACTCTGACAGAGCGAGGGGAATTAAAGGCAGCACAGAGGTATGATGGCCGAGCAAAATGGTCCCCGCTCTGTGCTTTATTTGAATAGACAGCCGACGATACTTGAAAACAGCGAGGCAACGAGGAGAAGCTCTTTGCCCCCCAGGATCACAGGGGCACCGGGGGGGCGGGGGGGGGGGGGACCCGTGGTGCTCAGGCACACTGCGAGCGAAGTAGATAGGAGCCCAGCAGACGCCTTCGCTATGGGAAAATGTGCAGCCATTTTGGCTCCCTCGGGGCCCAAGTCTGTGGTAGTAATGGGATCAGAGCCGTGACCCTCCCAGGACACCGTACCGCTGTTGGATATTCTATTGCAGCGAACAGAAGTCTCTGCTCGGCTACTTTTCTCACTTAGATTCACATTTGTTTTACTTCTATGTGGCTTTAACAGTGACTAATCAAATTATCCAAAGTTTCCAGGAAGAGACTTTATTAACAATTGAACAGAGTGCAGTGCTACTCATAACTACTGTAAAACCTTCTAGTGTATATAAAGCTATGTTCTCTGGATATCTTCTAATCATATCTAATGTTCCTTATGTATGCAAGGATATTGTAAGCTATTAACATATGCACAAAAAAAGCGAGCCCCATAATTGTTCCTTTTTATCATTTAATCCCAGCACTGGAAGATACAGCAGAGCTCACATTAACATTTACATTTGAGAATCCCTCACCTTCTTGATACAGCTCCAGCTTTTAGCCCCAGCATCTCATCTACCTTTACATAATATCAGTCTGTATTAATGCTACATATGGAGCTCCACTGTCTGTGCTGCGTGGATTTACATTTTCCTAATGGTGTGCTTTCATTTTCCCCCCGCTATCCTCCTGTCCTTCCCTTCACCTCCAGCCCACAGCCCACGGTGATTTAAAACACATACAACCGTACTGCCGTTTTACTGCAGAATAACACAAAGCACGGGTTGAGACACCTTTGGTCGCCCCGGCCCCATCTGTTGCACATCTGGAAGTGGTGCGCCGCACCAATAATTGGAAGTCAATTTGTTTGAAGCTATGTATTTGGCATCTGGCTTGATTCATAAAAGCTCTGGAAATCGCATTAATTTTATAGCATCTCAAGAAGGCCAAGCCACTTTTTTTTCATCGCTCTTATGTTCCGTCGTTAATGCACGTGGGGCCTCACTAGTCTAGTGACGTGGGAGTTTGTCGAGCACTAGTCAGGGTGTGGTCCTTAATAAAAGCAGCACAGAGGCCAGCGCCCCAAAGAATCATGGGAAAGTTGCCGTGGCAAACTGCAGCTCCAGTTTGGTTTGAGCTGGAGCTGCTTTAAAAGATTTTCACAAATTCTACTTTTTTTTTTTAATTTCACCTTCAGCTTTGACCTCAACCTCAGATCATTTCTTATTTTACCTGAAGGGAAAAACTCATCCGGGGCCTAGTTTGCCACATTCCCAGTAGATGGATTGACTGATTGAGAAGCAGCATGGTGTTGTTTGTCACACAGCTCTGAGTCAAGGCTGAAAATAGATATGACACTTGATGTTTGGTGCCTCACTGCCGGCTGTCATATTGTTATTCCCACTCAAATTTCACCTAATTTGTGCACAAGTCTTGTCACAGTCCAGATCCTGATGAGGGCTTTTAGGTGGTTATTTTTTTCCCTTCGCTTCCACGTATGTGTGGCAACAAGGTGCAATGAGATACACACCTGTGCGTGCACATGGCTGTGTGTGTGTGTGTGTGTGTGTGCATTGTATGCATATGTGTTGGTTTGTGCTTGGGTGTGCACATTTGTGTTTGCACACAAGCACATTTGATTAGGCTTGTTTGTGTGCGCGAGTGTGTGCGGCCCTGTGCGTGAGTGTTTTTGCCGCGCTCCAAAGTGAGTCACCTCGACGGGAGGTGATTAAGAGTTGCCAATGGCAGGCTCGACAGGTGAGCGCATTGTAGCACGCTGGCAGCTGTGGCATCTGCACAGGTGACAGCTTCTGCTGCTCAGTGGTGGTGTCAGTGTTGGTGGGTGGCAGGAGGTCTGACAACGTTGTTTTGGTGACAGAATGACTCCACTGTGAGGTTCACGACATCACTTGCCTTCTTTAGATTTGTCAGTTTTTACTGGGAAGTATAGCGAGTACCATGAACTTTAGCATATACTTCCAAAGGAGCTATTCCGTGCGAAAGTACTGTTTACCAACCATTACTGTTTACAACTACCCTAAAATATTTTACTTTTTAGGCTTTTTTTTATTAATAATTTACCACAAGTTCTCTGTTGTGCTTGTGTTGGTTTCTTTTTATTAACACGCTGCACAGTGTGAGGACAAATCACAGCCCACTGCTGCCACCTGCTGTTGGAAAAATGCTCAAGCAGCAGCTTTTTTTAACCTGCCACTGAATATTTCATTGACTATTTTGCTGTGCATGCAGTAGTAACACAAAAAGGATTGGAAAATGCTATTTTACGGTGTTTAACAGATATTGCAAGAATCTACAAACCTCCTGGTGTCTTATGAAGACAAAGCTAAAGAGCAGAAGATTCATGTACAGTTGCTTTTTATGTTCATATTTATTTTCACTTCTTAGCAGCTTCTAACACAACGTTGTTATCGGACACTAAAGCTGTTTTCCCATTCCACTGATTTGCATCATTTCCCGAGTTTTCAAATTGTGAGTTGATGAACTGTGATATTTCCAAATAAAAAGTCGCTTGTTCTGATGTCACTGTTGCCTCATCCGCCCACTTTTCCTTTTGAAGATTGTGCATAGCTGGCCTTGAACTTTGTCCATGGTAGCCTTTGATATGGAGAGAAAGGAATTAGTTAGAAAGTTAATCTGAATTTCTTTTCAGGGTAGAATGCCTTGTCTCTTGGGGGTGCTTCAAGAGAATGTTATGGGTGTTATTATTATGTTTTTATATATTCCTTAAATAATTGAAAGCCCTTAACTTTCACTTTCATCAGATCCTGTGCTACACTGGTTGAATATGTGTATCGTTTTTACTTAAACTTGTTAAGACGCGAAAGGAGAAAAAAAATATTGAAAATTCTAAATGTAAATGGAGCCTTTTGAAATCTTATGTTGACATTTTCGTGGATGTATCTTAGTTTTTTTAATCGTACTAAAAATCAATATTTAGCTTTCATAATTGCTTTGGCCAGTTACTCATAAACATCACCCCCACTTTGTAGTTGAACTGACTATAGTCTGTAATCATTGATTGGTTCAGTCTTATTCCTGGTTAAAACGGATGCGAGGAACGTTTCGATTTCATTACAGAAAAACACACTAATAAACTGTGAAACATTCATACAGGGAAGCGTTGATGGATAATCGATTCGGGAAGTATCGGCATGTTTTTTCTTCTTTAGACTAGTGTGTTTGTTGCATTTTTAATGCCTGATCTCAAGATCTTAAAACTGCATGTTGATGAAGGAGTTTTTAATGAAACAACTGGACAAAACAGGTTTTTAAGTTTAGTCATCATTTTAGTTTTTTTTGTCAACTTTCTTCAGCAAACTTTGTTGATCATACAAACCGTTGTGCGTTCCCATAGTATGAAAGGACACGTTTCCTCATCCTGCTTACCTCACAGGAAACTGCTTTAGCTCTCAGCTACCAGCTCTCATAGCACCTCTTTATCCCTCGTCATTATTCATCCTCAAGGGCTCATCAGCTCACAGTAGGCTCATCACAATTATTACTCCTCCTCTACTTGTCTTTATTATCCAATTTCCCTCCTCTCTCCTCCTTTCTGCCACTCATTGCCAATCAGCCACCTTTTAAGCTGGCCCTTCACCTTCCACTGCAAAACTTTCCAAGCTCCGTCCGCTCTTTTTAGCCGCGATATTGTCCTGCAAGTTCATTTTGCCCCCAATTTCTCATTGGTCCCTTTGTATCATGTGTCGGCTATCACACACACAATGAATCTGTGTAGGACAGAGTTATCCAGATGGACATTTTTTGTTAAAAAGTTTGGAGGTTTTTTTGTACCAATACCTGAACAAAACTTATAATAATTTGTTAAAAATACTTGAAGACTATAATAGTATTATTTTCTTATTTTTAAGGTTTATGTTGCAATTAGGAAAGAAACGATATAGTTATTTTTTTGTATGCTGTGGGTGGATGTAGTCCAGTAAAGTGAAGTCAAAATCATTTTAAAAAAGGGGGTTTATTATATTGTCCCACCCCTGCTAAGAATAAAAAAAAGGTAACATGTTAGATAATAATATATATCTATTTTATGAATACATTGATTAAAATGTATATAAATACAAAGACACTTATTTAACAAAAACTTTGAAGAGATAAGACTTAGGACGAGTTAGGCATTGAGGTGAATACATCAGTTACATATTCGTATCTCTTTGGAAGACAAACTGCACATTTGAATAAGGCACATCACATAATATCAATCTGAACTGCAATTTTTGTGAAGTAGTAGCATTTCCAGGACAGTTTGGTTGGTTTCCAGAGGTTGTTTTGCATGTTACAGTGTTAAAACTACCACAGTGTTTGCCACAGAACAGCAGTCATGGTCAGTTACATTATGTACATAGAGGCTGATAAACTTCTCCCTTTTTCTTTTTAGTCTGTTTCTGCTCCGAGGCAGAGAAATTTATTGAATGTTTTAAAAAGAGCAGGTGGTGGAGCAGGAGGTCCGTGGGTTGTTTTTGGTCCCACTCAGTGTTGGAGAGCACAAGCCTTTGGGTCAATGGAGCTCTAACACCCACTCGATCAACAAGAACTACACACTCATGTGCAGATGGCACTTTGAGGGACACCGTCAGGTGTGCCGGCTGTCATTTAAATTATTTGCAAACCTGTGAGTGGTCATTATTATATGACCAGAGCCGTAAGTCAGTCTTTGAAAGGCTCTGTGTATGGCACCAGTGTTGTCACGAGAACATAACAAGTGTTTTTCTGAAGAGGGCCCCCGCTTATAGGTCGTCACCCCCTGCGGAGCTGAAGCTGCTCCTGCGACTGCTGTCCTTGGATGCGGCTCCAGGCGAGGCGGCCGAGAGGAGCGGGTCCGTGCCGAACGGTGACAGCGGGCTGTCCATCAGAATCTCATCCAGCCGGTGCTCCTCCTTGAGCGTGGCGCTGAAGAAGTCTGTGAAGTGGGACAGCGGGTCGGAGAACGTAGTGCAACCGTCAGCCCCTGTGATGTGTTCCTGTGGCCCGCCGGCAGAGGGGATGGACGGCATGCCAGCCACCACGGCTATTCTCTGGAGGTAGTCGCTGTTGGGGTCCTCTGGGTAAAGCGGAGGCAGCTGAGGCTGCTGGGCCTGGGGAGACGACTGCTGCTGCTGCTGCTGCTGCTGCTGCTGTTTGAGGAGGTGTGATGATAGCTCAACTGTCCCCAAGGCTGTGGCCATGTTTGGGAGGCCGTGTGCTCGCGCCTGGATCTCAAGCTCCTGGAAAGAAAGAAGAACATTCAGTTAAGCAAATTTCCAAAGTTGTGGTGAAGACAACCTCCTGAGTCGCCGCTCAGTCTAGTTACTATCCGAATAAATACTTAACGTGGCGGTGAGAATTTTTGGCATGATAATGTAGCAAGGAGTAAGACTAAGACAATCCCCGCCACACCTATTTCACATCTCCTCCACATACTGAGGTTATGTGGAAGTTTGGATGTTGCACACACATTCCTCCCACAAAGGATGAGATCAGCACTAATCATGCAAGTGTCATCGCTGTTTTCCTTTGTTTACTGTCCTTTTATCGTTAGTGGTGGGAAAGGTTTCTGGGAGGTGATACAGTTTTTTGTCTTCCTCCCATCGCTGAAGTAAATCCCGGTAAACTGCAATCTGTGTGCGCACAAGTGTGCAAGTGTATGTGCTATGCGCTGTGTAAGCATTGCATCTCTTGTTCTCTTGCTTATCATCTATTTGTGAATTTATTTCCACTGACGGAGCTAAGGTCATAGTCTTTATTTATTAAGTGATTAAGCTGAGTTGTCGGAGATTAGATCAAGGGGTCCGGGAGTGGCAAGGGGGGGTGGAGGGACCTCATTTAAACAATAGTTTAAAGGTTGTAAACACTTGGAAATTGATTGGTGGCTCCTAAGGCATTGCAGGTGAAAATTAGCAGCAGTGTGAAGTTAAGTCCAGGTGGAGGTGACCGAGCGAGCCCTCTGTCTTTAACAAACTGATCTTTGATTATTGACGGAACAAAACTAGTAGATGGAAGAGTTTCTAGTTGAACAGCTAATAAAACCGCTCCTGTCTTTAATCACTGTGCTTATGAGAGACGCCCTGAAGTCACACAGTTATATTTAATACCTGGATTCTAAGCAGCAGCCTCCTGTTCGCCTGCTCCAGCTTCTTCTGTCGGCTCTCCAGCTCCCGAGCGTGCTGCTGCTCCTTCTGCAGCCACCTTATGTACTCCACCGAGGCCTTCAGGATGGTGCCTTTGTTCCAGCGCATGTCGCTGCAGAAAGGAGAAATGTAAAAGATAACCTTTTACACGGAACCCACTGATGTCTGCAGAATATCCTCCGCAATGGAAAAAAAAAGGGAGAAAAGTTTGAACGCAGTGTTTTTTTCCCCCCTTTTATGATATGAATAAGAAATGGTGATTTACATGGGGCAATTATTCATCCTTGGACATTACATGGGGCCACTGAATAGGAATTTTAATAGAATAGTTAAGTAGCTATGTGGAGAGTCCATTCTCGTACCTTCTTGTTCGGTAAAACTAATCCTCGAGTAAAAATAGGTGAGCAAAAATGAGCTAAGTAGGAAAACGGGGGGAGAAAGGGGAGCATTGGACTTAAGGTGCTGGAGTGCGAGTCATTCTTTTAGAGATATTGCTTTTTTAAAAGGGAAAGTGGAGCTGTAGTGAGATTGTCCTTTTCCACACGAATGAGACGTTGGTCTGATCAGCGCTAATATTCTCTTTCATCCCGTGTTAATGGCACAATGACAATGCTAACCTTCCATTTAAATTTGAAGCAAAGTTCAATTGCAGGAGATGGCCGACGGATTTCAATTCGGCTCCATCCTCCATCTCTATGTTCCAGTTTGGCTTCAAACTTTGATTCAAATGGTGTGGCCTGCTTCTTTGCATTTGACCCCTTTCCTCATCATTCATGCTTTGAGCTGAACTGCCGGGACACACTGAGAGGATGTTCAGCTCTTGGAGCGAAGACTACAATGGAAGTTCAAGTGCACCCTTGAAATATGACTGAAATGTGTTTGAGTACTCATTTAAATTCAATGAGCAGCGTTTAGAGTGTCTTTGTGCTTAGAATTTAATATGCTTCCCTGCCAGACAAGTTCTTGCAGTCGCTTCTGTGACATAAAGTGAAGCCGGGCATTGTCTCAGTAAATACATACAGGATTCGGCAACTTACGGGTCATTTGACTTTGGTATGAGTGTCCCCAGCTCTTTAATCCTGTAGTTAATGTTGTATCGTCGCCTTCTTTCAACTAAACAGGCGGAAAAAAAAAAGAGAGAGAAGGATAAGCGAGATGAAAGCATAGACAGAGCGTCGCTAAATGCTGGTCATAATTCAGCAGGAGACACTTACTCAAATTATGGTTGTCCTTCTTCTGTCTCTCTTTGGCCATCACCCTTGTGTCGTGCTCTGCGAAAAAAAAAAAAAAGGAAAATCACAGAGGGGAACAAATTGATTAGAAACGCACACAAATTTAGAAACCGAAAGATAACGACCACAAAAGGCCACAAAAGGTCCAGTCAGCAGACACACAGCCAGTTGTTCGGAGTTCATTGCTAGGGTCAGACGGAATGTTTTCATGCCTCGCCCTGCGCTACAGACACAAGTTTGTCCCGTCTCGCATGTCTGAAGCTCATTGTGAAAAAACACAAAATGGCGACCACTTTTAAACTACTTACTCGTTAATGAAGACAGTTTAGCAAATTTACCAATCTGTCCCGGAGAGGGTCAAAAATGCCAGTGCATCCATATTTGTATTCAAATTCTTCCAAATTACATAATTGGGGACCTGAGATTGGATTTCCCAATTTGTCTCTGCTGATTCAATCAAGACAGTTAACTCTGTAACAGCCCATTGTTCTCCTCGCCCACGCTAAAATAAAACTGATGGCAATTTACTTATTTGCCCGTTGAGAATGAAGGGTTCTTCAGGCATTCTGTCTATTTCCTAAATCAATTAGGCATCTTTGCTTGATGCATGACAGTAATAAGAAATTTCTTAATGGAGCCTCTGTGGGGTTTTTTTATTTACACAGTTTTGTGTGACTACAATGTCCACACATTTTGACGATTTACTAACAGAACCAGTGACAAGCAGGACTAATCAGCTTATACGTTTGTCCACCTGCCAGACACATGGACAGTATGTGTTTGAAATCCTTGTACTAAAAACGTCTTCTATCCAGAGTTGTGTGTGATTTTTAATTTTTGCATTAGTCGGTTAGTTGTTGGGTCACTGCTATGGCACAAGTTCATACCTGTGTATTCCCTTTTTACAGTGAGCTTTGTGGGGTTAGATGTGGGACTCATTCCACCATTAGGGGCGTTCATACCTTGTTCAGCCCCGTACACGTCCAGCATGCTGCTACTGAGGGACACCTGGGAAGGAGAGAGGGGAGAGGGAGGGAACGGGAGGGAAAAAGGTCAGTTACAGGGGGAAGCACATTTACATTTCACACACACCCAAACACGGATGCCTTCACACTTTGACAAAGCCACAACACAAACAGTTGTTTTTAACTGCTGTGTGGCTTTGTTTAGCGTTGAAGAAAATGACAAGAGACGAGAGGACTGATCAGAGGCTCGCAGAGAAGGCTGTTGGCCCCCAGGCCTCTGGGTCTGGACCTCCCAGCAGGGCGTTGTAGTGCCCACATGTCTGCCCCAGCAGGACGGGCCAAACTCATGAATCGCTGCCATGTTTGCATTGCCTGCTCACATTGCATCACTGAGAGTAAAAGAAAAAACTTAACAAGCACTTGGCCTCGCTGAATAGTGCTCTCATCCTCCGGCTTTACTCCATCTCACCCTGACCTCTGACCCCGAGGCCCGCTGCTCTCTGACGTTTAGTTAAACCAGACGTGATGCCTTTATCTACTGATGCCAGCATTTGCAAAACCCCACCAGTTGAAAGTGCTCCCAACACAGAGATGAGCTCTGTGTTGAAAATAGAATCCCATTGGATGAAAAGGGTAGCTAGGTCAACGGCATGAACAGAGGCAAAACTGTTTTCCCTACGGGTTTCTTCTAGTCTTGAAAAGCATGTATCAGTTCTGCGATAATGGCGCCTTTTCACGGATGGTGGAGATGTCAAGATATAGCGTGCTGACACATGGGTGACTAATTCACATTTGTGTATTTATGGGAATATGTTACAGAGGCCAACGTACACTCCAAGATGTGCACAGCCAACTTTATGTGCATCAAAACTACTAGACGGGTGCATGTCAAGTTAAGAGATTACAGGAATGGAAAGCAAAAGAAGAAGAGCAGGATGAGGAAACAAAACACCAGACACTGCATATCTGCAGTTGGTTTGGTTTACATGTGTGGGTTTTTTTTTTTTTCCTCATTATCTCACCATGATGAGAGAACAGAGGAGGAGGAGGAGAAGGAGGAGGAGGAGGGGACAAAAGTGCTTATCAAAATGAAAGATTGCAACAATTCCCTTACTGCTCCCATTGTAATCACTTCAATCCCTCTCCCGTCTGTGTTCCTGGATGTGTTGACACGGCGAAATGATGTGATGCATCGCACTGTATGACTAATTAGGACGAATTGATCCGTTTAAGCACAGTATCATTCCTGAACAAGCCCGCGGGGAGTGCATGCATTAGTCCAATCCGATGGCTCAGTGACTCTCTCCAACAAAATCTCTCACTCCTCGCTGCTCTGTCGCGCTCCTGTCCTCATTCGAAACCGACTGACTCTGCCATTCTTCTCCACCCCCCCCCCCCACCCCCCCCGTGCCTTATCTTGTCCTCCACCCTCTCACTCCTTTGTCGCACTATGTGTTTTGCTGTATGTCACTTTATCTGGGTCTGTGATTATTTGTCTGCAGGTTAGGAGTTGGCCTAGATGTGTAACGCTGCACACTGTTGCAGTGGAGAGATGAACCGCCTTGCGCAGAATTTCTGTACATTTTGTGTTCTGTGTCGCCGTTTCTAGACAGTAACTTTAAATTTAGCTTCTTTGATCAAGTTGTCAATAATGACACAAGTTTATCCTTCTTTTTAACTTAATCCGTGTTCCTAAACGTCTTGAGTAATGTGAAAAATGTTGCTAAGCCTCATTGAACTTTGACTCATGTCTGGACTTAAGCTGACCCCTAACTAACACAGGTCCTCCTTTTCCCAAGCTTGTCAAGTCTGCACCTTAATGTTTGGGTGGTGGAACCTCACTTTTAAGTCCCAGTTGAGCTTAAAAAATGCAGATGTAGACGAGAGAGCTACATGCAAATAACGTGGTTAACAAAGAAGGAGTAAGTTGCAGAAATCCATAAAAAAAAGACCTTCCTGCCAGTGAGAGGATTTTCAGAGTTAGTGTGTCAGAGCAATAGGTGATGCGATGCATACTTACATTGTTTTGCATTATGTTAGGCTCCATGCAATCCAAGCCTCCATCATTGAAACTGGATTCAAGACCCATTAGGTCATCAATAACTTCATCCATGTGGAACTAAAAGAAAACATTCATTTCAGTGGACTCGTGGACAGTTTTCGTTTGCACCATCGCTATACTGTCCAGGTGTGACCTTCTCAAACCTCAGCAGTCAAACTAAAATAGACACGAGAATGGGGAGGGATTGTTGAGGGACTTATCCAATGAGAGACCAATTCTCTGCCGCCATCTTCTGAATTAAGTTAGGAACGTTGGCGGGAAAGTTTGTTATCAGACCAGCTCCTTCCTTTGTAAGAGTTCTCTAATCAGAGACTACACGTCTGAAGTTATTGATGAGCACATCAGGGGAAGAAGGAGATCAATGATAGCGTCACTTTGTTTAGATGATTAATCAGAACTACTCTCTGTATTACTGAGGGTTTTTCTAACTGGATTAATTAGAAATCAGTCGTAATCATTGGTGTGTCTGAGTTACTCTGTATGTTGATTGTCTGTCCCAACAACGTGTCAGCCATGTCGTGTCTCTTAATGTCTACGTTAGTGTGAATGTGGCAAATCTCTTACAAGTGGATATAAAAACCAGCCATTTATGTCAAGAAGGTTGCAAGATCTACAAAAAGTACGACCCACGGTTTGCTCATGTTTACTCTGTTGCAGTTTCACTTTTCCAGTCAGCACTAGACACATTTTCAATTTTCTCAATTTCAGTTCCATAAACTCAGCAACATTAAAAACGCAGTTTCCTTTGGTGAAAAGTCCACTCACCTCGCTGTCGTGATTGGCCATAGTAAGCATGGTAACGGGGCTGGTGGGGTTGCTGCCGTCGCTGACAGCGGCCATGTGTCCATTTCTCATGACTGGTACAGTGGCCAGTGGCTGGCCGGGGGCGTGGGGATGCGGCACCGCGTGGCCCTGCCCGGTCGAAGAGGCCAGCTTGGAGCCCAGCGTCAGGTACTGCTTCACCTGCTGATTCTGAGTCTGGTGGAGATGAAACTTTGAATTCTCCAGGTGGCTCTGTACCTACAGCGAAAACAAAGAACTTATTAGATAATAGAGTAGAAAATAAGTGGGAGGTGGGAGCGGATTTTCTCACATTAGCATAACAGCGCTGACTAAGAGCATATTACGAGTTGTTGCAGTTTGCCTGCCTTGCAAAGGATGATCTAATTTAACAGACATAAATAGTCGAGAGACATTATTAGTCACTCGTGGCAAACTTACTGACTTGCAGCAGCACACTGCTTTATAGATTCCAAGTCACCTTTAACACTGAAGTGAGTCATGTTTGACCTGAAGTATGTGGTAAGGTTTTATGAGAATTGGGACTCATCATGTTCTGTAATTTCTGTAACAGCGTCTGATTGGAAATTTTTATAAAACCTGACAAAATAATGTTTGACTACATATTATAGTGACATCCATAGACATCTGAATAGTCAGCAGCTAATATTGCCAAACAGCCACTAAAGCCGTACAAATGCCTCACAACAGAAGAGGCGATAACGCTGATTAGACACAGCTTAGACATTTTGCCAAATGATTTGTAATTTTCTGGATTTCAGCGCTCTTACATTTGAAGCTCTGGTTGCGTCCCGCATGGTGTAGTAACTGCAGTCAGTTAAGTGTGGCATTATCCAAAAAGCAGATAGTCTTCACTTTGTGTTGTTTTGGTGTGGCAACAGGTCGGCTGTAGGGATCCAAGTCTGCTGCTGCTGCTGCTGCTGCTGCTGCTGCTGCTGCTATCCTGTTAATCTGCTGACTTCCCAGTGACTGTCTGTCCCTTCCAGTCCCCTACCAATGTCTTTTAAAGGCCCCTAAGTGAACTCATTACCATGTCGCCTAGCATGATAATCACTTCAAACACTGGACTGTCAGATCACCCGGGGTTTGATCACTGCAGGATATCTGACTTAAGCGTCTATCACTAATTCAACTGGACCGCCCATTTAGGGCCGACTGACCAATCGGTGATCGGCTGGTAGGGTCCTCTGCTGTCTGCTCCAGGGGTTGTGACAGTACAATTGACCCTTGTTCCCCATTGGGGGTTTTAAATAACTCCTCTTATGCCAATTTTAACCAAGCCTTTTCATTCATTTACTGACACCAACAGTTTAGAATGAAACGTTTCTCAAACAATAACAGCAATAAAGCTATTTCGAGGTCTTTATTACTGTAAGTTGCTATTTCCAGAGGGAACATCCTACCTAACAAACGTCTTATTTACTTACTGGGCTATAGGTCTCACAAAGAAGCTCTCTGTGATAATTTGATTTATTAGTTTATGGTCCGTAAAGCCATTTTTGGAGTACTTAGTGCATGTATTGTTAGCATTGATTTTATTCTGGTCTGTTAGTTGTTGACGGTCATCTGGTCTGTGTCCACTACTGAGACTGTTTTTTAAACTTCCTCTTAAAATGCGACACAGCCCGGTCATAACAGTGTGTGCTCTATGAGCACGGCTGAATCATTTTTTTTTTATTACAATATTACATAGAAGCTTGACTGACCTCAGCAAAGCAGTTGGAAGTAGAAAACACTCCGATAAGCACGTGCACTCGATTCAATAGTCAGTTCTACATCAGCAGAAGGAAAACATGACGTGTGGACGCATTTAAGGAAACTAAGCACTGAATTGTAAAAATGTTAAGTTAAAGTTACAGGTGCACAATTGGGGAAGAGTGATAAAGTCAGCTTAGTCACTCAGTGATGCTGTCTTTACCAAAATCTGGCTAAATTAGGCGATTGGCATTTAACTGAAAGGCCATCACTTCCTACTGGTCATACCCGATCAAGTTAGGGTGTTGCAAAAATAAGATGTTTTTATTTTATATGTAATAACAATAATGTGTCATTTCTTTACCAAAAAAATGACATAGTCTTTCACAAAGAATGATCGGCATTGATTAATTGAGCAGCTCGTAGTAAGTATCCCGTTGTTCCGACTTCTGGCAGCACTAAAGGTTTTTATGAGGTCAAATGTCAACAGGCACAACACTGCTAAATCATAGCTGTGGCAGCCTTACACTTTATACTAAACCTCAGCATTAAATTCCCCCCGTCAGCTCGACTAGCTGCCCTTAACTAAGGACTGGCTCGTCACAATACTTGACTTGTCAGTAGTGACTGAGGGCTCTTATCTGACTTCTCCAGGCCAAACAAGATGCCAGTTGTTTGCCAATCAACATTTCTTTCCACTACAGATATCAGGAAGGATGCCAGGAGGTCTACACATCACATCTGCATTGTGTGACAGCAGATTGTCCGGGCTTTTGCTTCAGCTTTCTCACTACTGTAAATGCCGGAGACACGCTTGTTATCCAATTAAGGGAATCTTATTAAATTTGAGAGGTAATGATGCTTCAGTCACCATGATCAACACTGACAATACCAGGCCTGTTTATTTGCTAAGAGGGTATATAGAAAATGATGGGTGCCAAATACTTGGGACAGAAAGGAAATAATAATTAAATCAATCGAAACTCAAGTTTGGGACTTTTTACACTTGTTCTGATGATCCGAACACTTCAGTTTCTCTCTTTCTCAACATGGCTACAGCCACCTGCTCCAACAATTGAGGCAGTGTTTGAGGTTAGCGGTGGAGAAGAGGTCACAGGTTCACTTTCATACACAAAAACAGTCATATAGACGTGTTTATATTTATGTAAACAGGAAATTAGCCGGACTGTCATTATTATTGACCACAAAATTAAAGACAAAAAATTAATTATTTTCACTTACGTTCTAAGAAGTACAACATGAATTTTACAGGTTAGTCTAATCCAACAAGTTGTGGGCGATGAAATCCTATCACATTTGTTTTTCCAGCATTTACATTTGTATATGCATTTGATTCACGCAACCCAGTGGTCGCAACTGCAAAAATAATGCATGTCACTGCACTAGTCTAAAAACAACTCAACAACTCAAAAAGCACATCCCTGGATTACAGACACAGGTGCCCAATGCTGAACCTTTCACTCCAGTTTAGTGTAATCTGTCAAGCTATGATTTCCCCAGCCTCTGTTAATGAGATGGATTTAAAAGCGGCGTGATTTACCTCTGAGTGAAAAGGTGAATATCTCAGGTCCCACTGAAATGCTGCACTCACATTGCCAAGCCAAACAGACCAGCTCACAGGTGTTTCTTCTAAGTAAAATCTTCTTGCCTAACTCGGTTTCAGTCTTGCCCAAGTTCTCCTTTCACTTCAGAAAAATCCAACAACTTATGAAACACTGGGTGGTGGTGACATTCTTTAGTTGTACAAATTATGGGCAAAACCTAGTATGGAGCTTGGATTCGTTTCTGCAAAACGCCATATTTTACAACATATTGACTGTTGCCGTACAACGCTCAATTATCTTTTTCCCAGCTTGAATCTTTGGAGATAAGATGAAAGTGGAACAAAAAGCCTCCTTCAGACGAGCTTTCTGTGTTTTGCTGAGCCTGCTAACCAGTAAGTAGCTGTAACCACAAACCCTAGATTGTGAAATGTGAGGAAAGATAAAGCTCGGATAGTGAACTGATTACAATTTTCGCATTCCTCGGTTGCCATTCAGATATTGTGGTGGTAAGTGTGAAGCTCAGTCTCTTTTGCATGCAAACACAAACAAATGCACACACAGTTACACACTTTTCTGTATCTGATCTGATTTCCCCGGCTCGTAGTTAAGTTGCCCCCTACCTGTACAAGCTGGATCTCTGTCAAAGTGATCACTTTGACCACGCAACAACGGCTCATGGCTCCCCAGAGTGGCAGCGTCTCCCACCACAGGAGCTGCAGATTCATATAGAAGAACAAGAACTGTCACGGCTACAGCTGTGTCTCTCACCGAGACACAGAGGGGGGAGAAGAGGAAGAAGAACAGAGGTGCTGCAGCCTCCTTCCTGAGCTTTTGCAGAAATATCGGAAAGGAAGGCATGACACATCAGCTTATTTAGGAACCGCACGGGCCGTTTCCTCTGTGTGTGTGTGTGTGTGTGTGTGTTTTAGGGCATGGTTGTGTTTTTGGTCAGGGAAAGGCCTGACAGAGGCAGAAATACAGATGGCAGTTAGGAGGGGTTGATGCGTGCATGTGTGTGTTGCGGTGTAATAAGTTGACAGAATGTGAGTTCCTGCTTGTGGATCACCACACTTTCCTGCCCGCAGAACATCAAGCCCAGCTCAGCACATTCTCCCAGGTTATCTACATGACACCCGCTTCCCTTCAAGGGCTTTGTAGTCATCAAACTACAGTCATGGCTTCAACTAGGAAACGTGCAAAAATGCAATCTGTGTATGTGTGCAAATATGCTAAAACACACAGATGCACACTCACACGGGCGTGTTATCATGTCCCACTCACTGTCAGGCCTCAACAAAGGCCAATGCAGGACTTCCCAGAATGGCGCTCCGAGAATTCCTGGACACAGCAAAATTTACCAGGGTTATTGCAAGTCCTCCCTGTAGTCCCAACCTTTAGATAATAAAAAAAAAAACAGCTAAATCAGCTGCTGCTATTCTCTTCAGCTAAATCAGAAGCCAAGGACCTATTAAGTACAAGCAAGTGTAAGGATTATCAAAACAGATTGTTTATTTTTTGATAAAATTAATTATTTAAATATGAGATATTTGAGAAATCCACCTACAGAATTGTTAGCTTTACTACCAAGCAGTGCAAATAAAGAATTTTTTCATTCATTTTTCAGTCATGTTTGTATCCTCCCATTTTCAAAAAAAGATGAGACAATGTGTAAAATGTAATTCAAATGAGAATGCTATGATGCGCAAATCATCAAAACCCATTTTCATAGTAAATGCTACAAAGACAACACATCAGATGCTGAACCTGGTGAATGTGATTATTAAAAAAAATGTCAACAGTTCAATGTGCAAAAAGAGAATCCCTCAAAAGCTGGGTTTATCAGACATACAGATGGGGTGGGGTTAAAAAAACACAAAGATTCATAATGTCATTTAAACATTTAGAGAATCTGGGGAAATATGTGTGTCAGGGTGTGTTGTTAAATACAAAGGCTTTAAAACCCATTGTTAAACGTGTCTTTATTCCAGCTTCTTTAAAGCGTGTTACTGGCATCATAGTCAAATTGAGCGTTTAAATTACATTTCTCAGTTTCAACATTTTAATGTTCTTGTCCTATTATTTACAAGCACAAGATTGGCAAATTTCTTCATTTATATACATTATACAGTGTCCCATTTTTTCTGGAAATGGTGTTTATACTTGACTGCGTTTACCTTATATATATGATTTTAAGACTACAGCGAAATCTTGGATGAGGAAAAGTTTCCTGTGTTTTGAAAAAACTCTTTATACTTTCAGCTAAATTTGAGGATTATTCAGTTATTCCATACACTAACTGAAGATCTCATCATTTCTGAACATCGTAATTTCATTTAAGGACACTAAATGCAATAAGACAAATCCAATCACAATGATTTTGTTAAATCAAGCTGGTCCAGATTACGTATGATTCTAAAGACTCTCTTTAGCTCTGTAGCACACAATAAACCAATGTTAAATTACACTGTGTTCCACACGTGTCCGAGCTGGATGATTTCATTACGTGGAGAATGTCACTTTTGATGCATTTGTACAGTAATTTTTGCAGAAAGGAGCTTTTATACGTCTCCGTCAGCTGGATCTTTAGCATTGTGCTATTCCTCATATGCGTTGTGTCTTCGTCTGTGTGTGTGTGTGTCTGTTGGTGTGTGTGCATCACTGTGGTTCGTAGTGGACAAATTCACCTTTACCCATGTGTACATTTGACTGCTCTTTGTTTATCTGATGTCTGCTGCTCCTGTGCCGTCTATCAGATCTAGCCATATTCCTATTTGGCCAGTTTTTGGCTCATCTTGGGCCAAGCCACAAGTGCTCACCTTTGTTAGTCCCCGTGCATGACATGTTTTAAACATCAGGGACTTCCTGTAAGAGTTGGCCTGCTTCTGAGACAACACTTCAAAGTGCAGCTCCCACATCTGAGGTCTGTTTTATCCTGCTAGAAAAGGAATGCATAATGGACACGGCACCACTGCACTTTTAATGATTCTCATATGAATTAAATATTACAGCCATTTTAACTGGAATACACACCAAATTGTATGTGCGAGTGTGTGCTTGTTACCTTGATGAAATATTGAATTTATGAAAATGGTCTGCCTCGACAGCAGCGTAAGAAAAAGAATTTAAATTCATATTCAAAGTAAAGATACTCGATGGAAAATGACATAAAGGTACCCAGTGGAATTTTGATTGTAAACAAATATGATTTTACTGTATTGACATTGAATAATTCTCACCAAAAATCATTTGGTGCATTGTTGAGGCCTTTTTAGTATATAATAAATAAAAAAATCAGTTTCAAAACGCTGCATCCAAAGCTGTAATGCTCATCAGAAATTCGATGGGCTGCTTAGTGTGTAAAAAATGTTTTTTTGTGTGTTTTCTGGATAAAATTTTGATGTCTACAAGAGAAATCATGCAGTGTTGTATGCTGCACAATTGCGGTGCCATTGGTGGTTAACATGTGGTACGTGTGGAGCTTTTGTTTTCACTCGGCTAAAAAGTTGTTTGAGTCAAATCTGATGGGGGAAGGAAAGAGATGATCATCTAGTTTTGAGCTCTGTACCTGCCGACCTGCAGCGGCAAAGCTTTTCACAGTTACCACAGACCACATATTGATTTGCAAAGTTCATTTTTGTAGACTAGTATTAAGTTAAAAATGTAGTTACGTGTCATCGCAAAGATAAAAGGGTCACCTGCAAGATTTGTGAAATAAAACTTGCAGTTGGACAGTCGAATGAAAGCGCTCGGGAAGCTGAGCGAAAGAGGCTGGAGAAAGAGCCTGCGCTCTCCATCAGTAATTAGATCAAATGGAATAATACGATTTTGTCTGTTAAATGACTTAGAGCCCATTGCTTCCTGTGGGCGGGGAAAAGGAACACCTGAGAGCTTGTAAACCCCTTTACACACATGTACACAGCAACAGCAACACACACCATGCCACACCATGCCACCTTACAAAAAGTTGTGTGACTCCCGTTAATCACTAACCACTTCTCTTTTGTGTATTGCTGTGACTAACTGGGGTCTACCAGACAAGCCGTCACATCAAGTCTGTCTCCCGAAAAAGCGAGTGTTTTGCTGACACCAAGGCTGACATCATATCCTCACACACGAATGCTGATATCGGACTATCCTGCAAGTAGTTAGTGGTGAGGCAGCACTTACTGTAATGTTGGCATCACACGCAGAGTCCATATTCATACAATGTGGACAGCGGGCTGTGAAATGAACGTCTTACATGACATCACACCCGAATACGGACATGGACTCAGACCGCCTGAAGTGAGAGGGCAGGTAGCATTTTTGCTGCTTTGGTGGTACGTGCTGCTGATTCCTGATCTTTGGTCACTGCTCAGTCAGGTTCAGGCCGCGGCCACAAAGCTGCTGAGCAGGACACAGCAGAGGATTGTGGGTAAACTGCTGTGCGGCGGTTGTGTTCCTGAAAGGGGCGCCTCAACCTTGACCCTCACTGTCCAGTGAGCCAGAACAGGATAGGCCGGTGCTTAGCGTTGCCTCCGTGAATGATGTCAGAAGACAACTTTAATCTCTCTCTTTGGCAGACAGTGAAAAGAAGCCCCGGTGGGCTCCAACTGTAACTATGAAGATGAAGTCTTATTAAAGTTATGCACATGATTGATTGCGAGACAGTTCACATTAAAGGCCTTTTAAGCCCGGGCAAAAGTCTAAAGACAGAACGTTCGCGCACAGTACACAGAGCAGGCACTGATAATCACCGTATTACTTTCAATTTTATATACATCCCTATAATTTAATTTAGGTTACCTTAATTTTTACAGCTTTTATTGTTTCTTTTTCTCCTAATAGTCAGTTTAATACAGTACAACTTATACAAAATTTATAGCCAAAATGTAATTTAAAAAACTTTCTCAGAATTTGCAGCTTGTTGTTTATTTTGTTGTTTTATTAATGTATGTTTTTGATGGACAGAAGAGTTTCACTCAAATATGTGGCCTACATCTATAACTACAGGTTTGTTTAGACTCGAATGCTGGAAATGCCACTAAACGGTCGACTTCTAACCCTAATCCAAATTCTGTAGGAAAAGATAGAAAAATGTATATGATTGTGGGGCAAAAAATGAGCAATAACACACGTGAGCAAAGTAGATTAAAGACCCTGCAGATTGTAGATTTGTCAGTGTGATGGATGGTCATGCTGTCTGATTCCTGGTGTGCTGTGAGCCAACACCCATGTCCAGTGTTTTGACTCCTTTTCCGCTTTGTGAACATATCAACTCAGTAAAATGCTGGTGATAATTGGTATCAGATGTAGGACAATCAGTCAGTTTGTACTATTAGGAAATATTTATCCTAATCATCATCCCACAACACAACATTATGTTACACAGTATTTCAGTGAAGTGCAATAATACCAGGGGGTTCCATCATTCCTGGGCTTAATAATAATTAAAAAAGACTGAAATACATCATTTCCTCAGCCCTTTTTCTTGAAAATGCAAGTGTGCCCCAAATCTTCAAATAACATTTTAAAAATCATTACAATTCAGGTAGTTTTCTTTCTTTCAGTTTGCCTATAGCAGCGTATTTCTGAATGAAACTAAACCAGCAATTATGAAGCAAATATTAATAGTGGTTTACTAACAGTGTTAATGTGTCTGGTAGGACTGATGTTCCCAAAATGAAATTATGGGCTTTATGGAATTACGAACAGTGCAAAGTTAAATCATTTCAAATAATAACTTCTTATCCCTTTCTCCCTGGAATATATTGTTAAGGTGCTACAGTTGACTTAAAATATGGCAATATATTTAATTATGTGAGCTACTCTGTATTATTAACCCCACAGTGGTAATCACTAAATTGCAGTATAGTGAACAAATGTTAACATGTTTGCTAAGAGCCTAATTATCTTTATGCAAATCTTAAAAGAACTACAAAAGAAAAAAAAATCGATTGAGATTAAAGAGAGGACTCCTCTGACTTTGAACCATGGCATCAAAGTGAGGTTCCTACACATCCCCAACCATCATAAAGTATATCTGTGCACTAAATTTGCAATACTGTCCAAAAGCTTTGGTGGGTATTGATCCCCCCCTCTTTCTCTCTTAACTTGATTGTGGAAAATTAAATAATGCAATATCTCTTTAATAAGAACTAAGTAGAAGATTGAATTAACTTTGACCTTACCCAGACTAATAATACATGGTTTGTGCTGCGGACAAAGAGCTGTTTGTTTTGCTCTTTTCGCCGATCTTTGTGCTCCTGCCGTTTGAACCACTAAGCTGCTGTGACAACGGGAGGAGTACCAGCGCTCCTCTTCCCAGCCTTACCAGAGGGGTCCACAAAAGATTGAGGGGGGCAAGATGTAAAGACCAGACGAACTCTGGCCTTTATGGCATATTATAACAGCTTTCACTCCAGTTTCCTTGATACTTTTTTTGATATTGCTCTCCAATAGATGCATGGCTCAGAGTCAGGGTGCTGCCAGGCGTCCTCGCTCCTCTCTTCAGTTGCCAGTCTCGGGAAGACTAAGTGATTTTTTTTTCTCCATCATTTAAAGCCTGTCGCTGCCAGCATAGTTACACACAACCATGTGCTTCCTACATGGCAGACATTTCATTTTACCAAATAAGATTAACCAAAATAAAAACAGCTCTGCAAATCAACTCGGAACCGATCATTTGCCAACACAGGACATGATTACAACAATTAGTTCAACCATTCCCCTGCGTATCCTGTGTGACCTTGCTATTTAAATCATCACAACAATCACCAACCACAATTATTAAAAAATCTGTTGCAAAATCAGATATTATGGGTTCCAACAATCACCAAAAGGACCACGAAATGTAGGCATATTAGAATGTAGAGGTGCAGAAAGGGATGGAAGATTCACCTGTGGCATGTGGAAAACCCAAACCGAACCAAATCATACCTTAACATAACTTCTCTGAGCTTAAATACCATAGTTGCCAAATCCAGAAACTGGCATCAAACAAAGCTTTGTCATTGAACTTAACCGAGGGATTTTGCAGACCTGTTCAAGATACGAGTTCTTGTCGGCATTAACAGGGTTAGTGATGCAACGTACAAGGTCTAGTCAGGTGTCCGGGTTCACCAACAATAAAAGAAAAACTGCATTTCACAAACATATGGCCTGTAAGTAAAATACCGGCAGCTGAGATAAATAATGTGTATGAGCTGATCCTTTTTCTTGGGACTCGTACTTGCACATAACCTTTCACTGATCCCTCCAATACAGAATGTGTTCAGTGTTTGTTGTCGTGCACCATGATGTGAGGGTCCCCCACCCCGTTATGTTAGAGGCTTGGTGAGTTAGATCCTCATAGTGGGTCAGTAGAGGAGTGCTGCCTAAATTTCTCATCTGGTTATTTGTGTTTGACTCAAAAGTTGCTTAAATGGTTCAAGTTTGATTGATGGAGTTCAGAAGACGAGATGAACGAGAAATGCGAGTCATTTATTGTGGCTCTACTGAACTTGCACAGTTCAGCAGCTGAATGTAAAAACGTGTGTGTGTGTGTGTGTGTGTCAAACGTGTCAAATTATCACGTGAGGTATTTTCAAACCTCCATGAGCTCCACTCACTCCCACCACAGTCAGTGTTCAACCACGCGTTGAATTTACACCAATCAGCCACAACTTTAATACCACTGGGGGAGTTTAATGTTGTGGGAAAAAGTGAACGCTGTCAATGATCGACAGGTGTTCAGGGGCTGCTCAGCCACATCAAACCTGCAGGTGGCCTTTATGTTGGTGGGACATGGAAATTAATGGCTGCAATGTGGGGGATCAATTTTCGCTTATTTTGAAAAACGTGATACATACACATACGTTAAAGAGCATGTGTGTTTTTAGTACACGTAGTACAAAATCCAATGGTCTCAATAACTCAGACTCACGCTCTCTCTCCGTGTCGTAATGATCCGATGTGCAGGCACATGTGTGAGGCTAACACGAGATGACAACAATCTTTTCATCGCAAAAGGACCAAAAGGCTAATTTAAAGGAGGAGTTTGGGCTATTAAATACTCGACAAGGCTCACCCAGGTAATGAGAGACATTTCATGTGCCAATTAATAGCTAGTAAACTGTAGTTATCCAAGAGACGAGCAGAAATATTTTGAGTGTGTAACAAGCTGCGAGGTATTCCTAATAAAATCACGTGTTGTGAACGGACAAAGTTATGGTAATTGAGTTAGCCACCCCCCTCTTAGCCCTCTCTCTTTCATGGTTTGTCTGATTCTCTACGTGAATGGAAGTAATTTCACATGACCTGGGGTTTTGGATCCAGAACTGCACTCCTCCGCTTTGATAGTTATCAGTAAATTAAGTTTGCAAGAGACTACTAAAGATTAAGAGTTACAGACAGATAAGGAGAGACTTGGAACTTAACAGGCGCGGTGAACTGAAGGTGACCGGTAGTCGTGAAACACCAACGCTCACTAGAAGAGGCGACCTGAGTTTGTGCATCTGTTTGAATCATATATACATATATATATTCCTCTAATAACACTGTACAGGAATATATATATGTACATTTACTTGTAAACACATTTACATGCTTCTTTAAACACACTGCCAAACTATTTCTGTTATTATATCACATTATAATTATACAGTTACAGTAAGTACAGTAGTAGTATTTGTCCAGCTCAATATCTGTAATTAAATTGTACTCATATCACATTTGCAGTACGGTGTTTGGATTCTGCTTATCATTCCGACAGAATTAACTTATTTTTTTTATTATATTATTATATTACTATACGGCTAAATTTGATTAGGTTTAACATGATTTTTGCCCAGCGCCCCTTGTATTTTATGTTCACGTGTAACAGGCCGGTCGTGGCTCTCTACAGTATAGCTGTTTGAGACAAGGCCGCTCTTTACGTGAAGCATTTACGTGACATATCCATATGGTTTTAAAGTATGCTGAAGTTTTAAAGTATGAGACCACAGCAGACATTTACACTTCAGTTCAGTTCTTAAAGCGTCAGCGCAGAGGTAGGTGTCAGTTTCACTTACCTGGCCGTACCAGTTATATTCCAGCATCGTGACGATACTTGTGCACAGACGCATGCAACTAAATCTGTGCTTGGAGTCTCTTCACAACTAAAAAAAAAAAATTAATAAATAAAACCGTGGCCTGTTGCTCTCTTCTCAACGCAACTATACAACTCTTAGTTTCCCCTGTGTGGAATTGACGCTGTCAGGACTTTGGGGGGCCAGGCGAAAGCTAAGCTATTATGCACATTTTTGCCCACACTCACTGGCAAGCATACACACTCTCACTCATTCACACACACACACACACACACACACACCCCTGAATCTCCTGTTGAATTTTGGCACTCCCAGGGCTTACGACCTGTTGATAATGAACCTGAACCCATTATTTTGAGTCAATGAATTGAAAGAAATAGGGCAAAGAATGAAAGCCACAGGGCCAATTAACGGCATTCTTTGATGTATTACCATCGCTCGCCACTCAGCCAGACTGCTCTGCGCCTTTTGTCTTTATCCCCTCTGTTATTCATTAATTATTCTGAGCAGGGTCAGAGTTCGCGTGGCTAATTGTGCAGACCGTCTCTCTTTGAGGATGGCAAAAGATTTGCCAAGCACTGACACTCCCCCTGACTGTGTCCAGCCACCTTGAATTATGCCAATTATTCCAATTCTTTGATTTTTTTCCTCCCTCTCTCTGTTCTATCATTGTGCAAAATTTGTATCTCTGTTTCCCCTCCCTCTTGACTTTCATAGTTCGGTCTCCATCACTGAAATCTCCCAAACCCCTCCCCCCTTTCATACAGTAATACAAATAAATACTTATTTTTGCAAGGATCTTTGTTATTACAGGATGCTCACTCCTGCTGATCACTCTCCAATTTTGTAGACATCAAGCTCTGTCCTTATATTATCAATTATCAAGACAAAAAGAGATGTAATCACATTAGGAAATGTCTGTGAAGGAATCCCTTCTGTAACATGATTAGGAGCAGAGAGAAGATATAATGTAGTTTAATTATCTGCCAGGCAGTTTTTAATTTCCTTCATCTGAATCACCGATATGGAGAGTTGTATCGTGTTGTAAAACTAAACTGTAAAAAGATGGGGAAAAAATTTAGAATTTTTAAAAATAAAATATATATCATTGCTCTCTTGTCCAAATCCACATGATTTCATTTAATGGTTATTTTCTTGATTGAAATTAAATTATGAGTCCTAACTTTGGAAAACAATCTTTGTTTTAACAATTTCCAGGCGCCAGGCAAATTTAAAAGTGGAAGTGAATATTTTTGGTATATTTAACCTTGTGGGTCTGTTTAAGGACAGAAAAATGCTTGCTCATACAAATCTCTTTTCTGAACCGACTGCTGTTTCTAACATTTACATGATAACTTTAAACCCTTTGAATATTGATCATAGCCAATACCGAATTATAATGTTTATTTTGTCAAGGTATTACACATATGTGTAACTATGAGAAATCAGTGTGACATAATAATAAAATAGTGTCTGTTAACTTTTACTTATTAAACCTAGATTACATCTGCCTTATCACTTCCGGTTACGTTGTTGCCCATTTGTCCTTCAAGAAGGAAGGCCATGTAAGATCACTGAAATCTCATGCCAACCTTTTGTCTTTCGGGTCTTTAGATGTGTTTTCTTCAAAGAGAGTCCCATGTAGCACCTCTGGTTTCGGGGAGTCCTGAAGGGTTAGCTCCTAAGGCCGTGTCTGTGTCAGTGACGCCACTGGCTAAATACTGCGTGCCACTCTGACCTCCTATAATTTGGTGTGAGTGTGTGAAGCTTTGTCTATCACAGCTACTCATCTTGTCTTTCGGCAGGGAACAAAGGGGGAAGAGATGTGAGGATGGGGCGCTGATAAGATCACGCTGTAGCCACAAGCCAAAAAACAAGAAGGTTTCAGGGAAGTGACAAGCTTTTTGATTTTTGAAGGCCTAACCTGGCATTTCCTACTGTCTTTTGGCCTTAGGATATTTCAGAGTAGTCACAGTTGTTGCTTTCTTTTCTTATAAGTTCAATTGGAAGTCCTACTACATGCAATAAGAAAATATATTTCAGACAGAAAGCACTGGTTTGTTTTCTACGAGTAAAACTTGAAACCTCTGTGAACTGCATTAACTCTGCATTAACTAGTCACAGTACATATACTCACAATTTATTATGGATCATAAACACACACGCATACAGACCCACACAAACACACTAGGGGCCCCAAAATACCAATTATGATGTTCTTGTTCCCCCCTCTGAGCTTATCTAGCCTCCGGGGAGATTTCCAGCCCACTCGCTCCCTCTCTGCTTAAAAGCAGATCCCCAAACCCAGTGGGAAGCCTCCACAGGTCCTAAAACACACACCCTGTTCATCCATTCTCCAGAACGTACCGTCCACTGCCCCAGCCACACACTAACACTACTGCTCTCTACAACTGTACCTTTTTTGCTCCCTTTTGAATCCTATTAGTGCGTGAACTTAGTTTAACTGAAAAAGACTTCACTCAATTAGGCTTAATAGGATTAGGTTGTTGGTATGGGCCTGGAGGTTTAAATAGGAATGGAATTTTGTCAGACACCTGCTCCATCCATTGCATTAATCTTATAAAAGCTATGGAGTATTCAGGGGCCCTGGTGACGCCCAGCGTTGAATGGATGGCTGTATTTAGGTGCATGGGTTTCTACTTTGATGGCATCACAGGAAGTGCTGAAAGAGGGTATGAGTTTTTCAACACCCGTGCTGAACAAAAAGGTCTTGCATAGGTTTATAATGGAGTATGTTGCTACGATAAGAAATAATATTGTAATAATACCAATTTTGCATGGGGAGCATTTGTAATTCAGTGAGACCATTGAGAAGATAAAGCATGTGTATATCAATGTGAGTTCTTTGCATGGGTATATATTGCCTCATACACCAAGTAGCCAACCTGGAAGAATAAATAGGTTTCCCCATTCTTCCTTTTTTGATGAAATGGTAGAAGTGCATTGTAGGACTTTATTGTCTGCCACTGAAACATAAACATAAACATACTATTATATATGTGGTGTGAACAAAATCTTGCCAAGATTTGACACCAGCCCATCTTCGTGATGTTTTGGAGTGGTGGTTAAGGAAACATAAATGAAAAGACATAGGGATAGATAGTGGTAGCGGATAATTGTGGGCGTGATGAGGCCATGTTAAGATAATTATGAACAGCTATTGTCTCCTAATGCAACAACTTTTTACCATGTCACTGATCTTCCCATGTTCAATGACGCATAAAATGCAACTGTGTTTGTGGATGTAGGAATCAAATATTTAGTTGCCACATGCGACTCCTATAGAACATATCAAGCAATTTTAAAAAATTGAAGCAACAAATAGTAACTCAGGGAATTAAAACTTCTAGAAGCACAAAGCCGTCAGCAGTTTGTAACGTTTGATAAACGTTTGATCAAATACACACTGTTCTGAGGCCCTAAACAGATCCCTGAGGTAATCCCAGATAAGTTGATCATAGATTACTAAACATGGGAAGCAGACCACATAGCAAATAATTTTTTCCCAATATTATTTCGGTCTACATTATTCACAGTGCTAGTGGAAATCATGAGTCAGCCCTTCTGAAACACTCAAAAACGTGCATCTACTGAAGTGTTTCTACTGAACTTCAACAGGTGCACAGGATACGCTGAAAAACGTGACAATTCATTTCCACTTGATGGTGGAAAGATGTCCAGCATGAGAGGCAGCGAAATCGTCCCAACCTCTCGCTTTATGCTTTATTGCTGAATTTCTTTTGCAAAGGTTCCCCCTCCACCAGTTTAATGTTTGAAAAATGCATTTCCCATGATTCCTTCAAACCCTTTGCTGCTCCTCTGACCCTTTTGTTGAAATGCTACACATTTGCCTGCTTGCTGCCATGAGCAGCATCAAGTGTTGCATTATTCACTGCCATGCGCATGTTTCACCATGTTTTAGCAGATGTCTAACAAACGGCCTTGTGTGCATTCAATCCTCTTCATAACTAATCACCATTCTTCCCAGGGGTGTCATACCAAGTCTCATACCAACACCTCACAATGTCTTACCCGGAGGTCTCTCCGTGTCTGTGGGTGATGTGAATAGCTTGCTTGGTGGCCTTGAACCCCCACCCCCCCCACACACACACTGCCACCACCTCCCCACCTTGACGGATTATGATATGTCGTGTCCAGCGGTGGCCTGTGTTTTTGTTCCATGTGTCAATTACAGGGACAGTTTAACGGCCCGATCTCTGCTGTTGTAAGAACAATCGGCGTAACAAGAGGTCAGAGGTGAGCTGGAAAAGAGTGGCGATGTGTGTCTCTGCATGTTTGGTTAGGACGAAGTTATGTCCACCGCGAGACACTAAGGAATTGAACATTAAGCAGCTGCAGTTAGTCCTGTCTAACCCTGTTAGTGTCTCGGATAACCTTTCCCTATCAGGAGTGAGGGAAAGGACCTGTGAAAAATCTTGTTGACACAAGCAATTTCATCACACAGTAATATAACAAAAGATGTCACTTCTATAATAGGCCGCATCAAATGATAGTTGCAAGGGTCTATATGTGTTATTTTGCTGAGGAAGGAATCATACGTTCATTCCCACTGGACTTAAATACATTTATTTCTAAGCATGTATTAGTCCATAGTGATATAGAAACTTCAGCACAGTGATGTAATGACTTTTTACAACGACATAAGCAAATTCACATTTTCTTTTAGTATTAAAATATATGAAATAATGTTTGTGACTTTTGAGCAACAATTCAGCAGATTAATAAACTTAGATTAGTCTTCATTAGCTTCCTAACTGTTGCTATGTATACCTCAGTTTTTATGGTTGCAAACTGAAGACGGACAAAAAGACGGCTGTCCCTACAGGGATAATTGTCTCCGGTCACTTGAAAAAGACACAGCTAAGTCTTCGTTCGGTGAGCTAATTTCATTTACAGCATGCTGTGTCCGTCTGACTGCAAGTTGAGCGTGCAGAAACGCTCAAAAGCTATTTTGAGCGTAGCGCTAAGTAAGTAGCATTTTTGAGCAGATCTAATTAGAAAATTTGCATGAGTCTCTGTTGCACGGCAGAGATTCATGGTCCTGCTGAAAATGGAATGTGAGTATGTCTGAAGATAAGAAGAAATATTGAGATAGGGGATATTTCACCTGTATTTTTTTTTGGTAATATACTAACACTAGTAATTTATTCTACATAAACTGTTGTCGGACGCAAAACGAGGGTCTTTATATTACGACCATCCTGGTTTGATTACAGATTTTTATGTGAAACTCCAGCTGAACCTAACTGTACCATCCTATATGCCATACATAGCATAACCCTTAACCGTAGTCACTGGTGATAGCCTGTGTGTTTTCCTCTGACATATTTAATGTTTCCAGCACATTCTTCCATCTATCTGAATCATTTCACAGGATTTCGGTGCGTCTGTATTCCTTCATTCATGCATGCACCCAGTCCGGCGGGCAGACAGCAGTCCAACCAGCCCCGGCACTCAGCCAGTCCAGATGGGTGGTCCACACCAATCACTGCTGCTCTCCCATGCCTTGGCCTGCGAGTGTCCCTGCTGCCCTGACACCCTCCTCTTTTTTCTCCCTGTCTCACACATTCCTCCTGTCCCTTCTCCTCTTTTCCTTCACACCAACCTTGGCTAAATCACGGCTCTTTCCAGTTTCCTTGAGCTGTTTTCGCTGCAGTTTTTTGCAGTTTTTGGGGTTTTTTTTCTCTGCTCTTTTTCCCTTATTTTGGCAGATTCTCTGTCCACATCCTTCTTTTTGCATTACTAACTACATTTGCTCTTTCTTACTGTTTTTGTCTCCTACAATTTTACACACCATTTTATGTCTCTCAGTGTACAGCAGTGTAGCAAAATAGGACTCAGGTGTAAGTTTTAGCCAACAGCTGCCAATCAAATCCTTGATTGCTGCAAGTCGTAGTGAAGCTCTAACTGACTATGTGAATGGACCAAAAAAGTGTTCCAAATTTAAATCAGTGATTTGATTACATTGTGATTGCCAGGTAATGGTTCTAAATGAGGCTTCATTACAAATCCGTGGACATTTTTGTCTCTTTCCACCATGACTCACAGGCTCTGCTGCAGATATCAGAGAAGCACACCTTGAATTACACTCTGTCATGCTATTCATTCATCGTGTTACATATGACATGTTTTTAGAACCTTGCAATGATTCCCCACAGAAGGCAGATAAAAACAATACTTAGTAATTCCATAGCCATTGTTCGTACATGACATGAAGGGAAAGACATGTCATACATATTGTCAAGAAAATATTCTCAAAAACTTAGCTGCAACTCTCCCGGCCCGAGCAGGGTGCTAGAAAGTTATTAACTTTTCCTTTGGAGAGAGACTCACCCCCCTCCTTACACCCACGCCTCCAACTGCACCTACGTAGCCATCGTGTTCAGGTGGTGAAGGGGGCAGCCTGTATCTTCAGGCAGGTAAGCTCACAAACACCCCACAGGCTTTTGTGCATGCATCACACACTTTAGCACATGAAAGGCCACCTACAGAAGTGAAAAAACATACTGCAACAGGGCTTTGAAGTCTATCAGTCATCCATCTAATGTAGGGATGTTTTCTTTTCCTCCCCTTATAAAAGTCTGATTCATATCTCCCTTCTAGAAATTCTCCCCCTAAACCCCATGAGAAGGCTTCAGCTGGGAATCCTTCCACAACAGCCCCAGCCTATCCCAAACATCCAAAATTCACTTTTGCATCAAAGCAAAGCGAGGAAATAGATGTGATTATTAAAAAAAAAAATCCCTTATGATGTCTGCAATTGTCGCGCAATTCAGTAACACACAAATGCATTCGGCGTGCAGACGTCGAACGGCGTACAGTAACGGCAGCTAGGGTTCGGTGATCTGTCAGCACATTGTGTGTGTGGTTTCTCACTGCGTGAACAATGGTGCTACAATCCCCGCAGACAAAATTCCAAATAAATGACCCCTAAAACACAGAGTGCATTCAAATGGTTCCTGACACGTGTGAACAACAGCAATAAAGTCACAATCGCACTAGTGTGTATTAGTGGCAGATGGTTACACGCGTTGCAGAAAGACAAATGTATTAGCACCGTTGGAAGGATTTGAAATGATCGTCACTGTAACAGTGTTTTTTCGTCAGCCCCTTTCTTAAATGTCTCTAAAACAGCGGTGATGAATAAGTACAATGTGTCATTGATGCTGTTTACATGCGGGAGGTAAGAGGAGGTTCGCCAGCGGAGGCCCACTGTGTTTACGACCTGGTTGCGTTTCATATTTACGACGACTGATGCATTTGATTGAGCTCTGTACTTATACATGTGACAACTCTGTTTCACCCTGACAGCGGAGCAATATATTCCTGCGGTGATAAATGGGCTATTAGGGAAAGAAACAATGATAGTGGCTCTTCTACGTGTCATCTGGCGGTGTTAGTAGTTTATGATGTGATCAGGTAACACACACATAGTTCATATCTGTCAAATCAAAAGGAAATTGATATAATAATATAAATAATTTGTGAATAAGACATATTAGTGGCTAACAGAATCCTATCTTATACAAATTTCTTTCTTTTGTTAGTTCACCTTGTGGCTCTGTCACTTTAGTCCAGCCTGAAATTCTTAATTGATTAAATTGTCTGTACATGACATTGTGTGTGGATGAATTGCAGATCGCGCCCCACAGCGTGAACTGTAACAACCCTGTTGATCCTTTAATTCCCTCATGTGTTACCATCGTTTTCTGTTGGGGCGACTTACCTTCCATGGGTTTTGGTACCAAACGCCGGGTTCTGTTCTGGTGTACAGTCCATCGTAGGTAAACTGAGAATGAGAAGGATGAAAAGTGCCACTGGGATGGGGCAGGCAGGACCGAGGCCAGCTGTGTGAATGCGGCCCAGAATCATAAAAATCCTGGGCGTCTGGACCGGAGCGTGGCTGGAACATTTTTGACAAGCCGGAACTTGATCTGAGCAAGAAAAGGAAATAGCAATTAGTCAGTTAATTAATTAGTGATTTAATTATTGCATGAATTTCTGAGTGAATAGCTTGACAAGAAAAGAGAAATCAGAGGTCTGAAGGGATATGCACAGATTATTGATGTGTGTGTGTGTGTGTGTGTGTGCGTGCAGGGGCGTCTGTGGACAAATTTTGATTCAATACCATTGTTGTGAGGACATTTTGGCTGGTCAAGACTGGGTCAAGACTGGGTTTTAGGCTCAGGGTTAGAACTAGGTTTTTTTTAGGGTTATGCATTCAGTTGTGATGGGTAGGGTTAGGGTGAGGGGCTAGGTGTGGCATAATGTCGACGTGTGTCCTTACAAGTACAGAAGGACAAACGTGTGAGCATGTTTTTTCCAGTCATGTCCCACATCGTGCGTGTAATGGTTCCCATAGTTTGACTGGTGGCTTATTCACTGTGTGAAAACCCCAAGAATCCAGAGATGTTTCGTTTATATCCCAATGAAAATCTGGAACATATCTGCAGTATATGTGACGGATTTTGGATATGTATGGTACCAGGGAAAATATTGAGTCAGTATTCTCTATTGTTTTTTTGTCCAGATATGTCTAATTTGGACGCACAGTTTTTATAGGAAGTTTAAGACAAGAAACAATATTTCCTATGAGTCAATATGAATGTCAAATATTCTATCACTTTTTTACTATAGATAGAAATAAATCATTTTTGTATAGATATATTTTTGTCTCCCTCTTCTGATTGTAGACAGTAATTTTCAGTTGTTCCAAGAATTGCAAAACCAACTCATCGTGCACCTTTTTGATTTCTGTCAGCCCAGAGACATTTTGTTTCAGTTTTGTTTTTCTTAGTAATGGACCTAAAAGGCTTCCTAGTTTTTTTTTTCAAAATGATAGAACATTTCAAATCTCCCTCATTTAGAAATAAATCAGTAACTCAATATTGTGCACATCTTTTGAGTGAACTTTTGTTTGCAATGTTGCAATTAACTATTAGGACTTATAAGTTTTGTGTTGCCTAAAAGATTTTAATGCAGATGTCTTTGACCATACCTGTTTTTAAAAAGCAAGATGTCATACATATGAACAAGGGCATGAGTCCATGAAGTCCAGTTTGAAGATTTCTTAATAATAAAAAGGTTTCTATTTCACCCGAGCAGTTTTTAAATTATGCTTTGATTTATGTTACAATAAAGGTTTTAGGGTCAGGGTTTGTCGGTGTAATGTTTCTCAGTGTTTAAATTAATCTTAAATCTTTAGACCATTAGTCATTAATACGTAAATTTTTAAACCATCTGCAGAGGTGCTGCAGAGTGTATTTAATGAACACCAAGTTTTCTTTTAATCTCTTCATATAAAAGGAATCAGGCAGCTTTGGTGTGTTAAAAACCAGTTCTTTGATATAGCAGGTTGTAGTATATAACCATATAATTTAGTATATAATTATTCGTACGGTTTAGGTATTTATGCATATATTCAATCACATTGGTCACATTGGTCCCATGTGTGTAGCACAACAGGATCATTTTTTGCATATCCACATGTGTCCTGTTAGTCACATGATATGCAAAGAAATATTATAATTCTCTTAACTTCTTCTTTTATATTTACTGATGGCAGCCTGGTCTGTTATCAGATTGCAGAACTTCATTGGCGTCATTTGTGAAGCGAATAAATAACTCGCAAATTGATTTAGTAGACACTTTAGTTCCAGTAAATTTCCAACGCAGACAGAATAGACAAACGTGATGATTGGTGTGACAGTAGATTTGATACATGTTTTTTATGGGAACAGTTTATAATATCACCCACTCAGCTAGCATGAGGAAGACGGTGCAAATGTAAAACTTTCATTGCATCAAATGCAGCATTTTGCTGAAAGCTTTTAATTTACAAAAAAAAAAGTCAGTCCTTGTTTCATTTCATAGTCAAAAGATGCATTTAAAAGTCTAGCTTTGACCATGGTGCCATAATTTAAAACTATTAATATTATTTTTTTGAAGGCTGAAAAAAGGTGATGGACCACAGCTGGAGAAACTTGGCCCGAAGTGGACTAGATGGGGAGAAGTCGTCAATAGCTGATGGTCCCAAGGGACGCCAAGGGCTCAAGTATAAAACTAAGTAAGTTCTTTCTAAATTGCAGTGTTTGAGTGCAAATTAGCTGTCACTGCCACTGGGCTACTCATGGACAATACATGCAAAATAGGAGCCTCACATATGAGTATGACGTGCTGCAATGCAGCAGTGAACAAAGGAAGAAAGTAGGTGAGAGTCGGAAGAGTGTGTGATTGCTTCTCCTTTTGTCTCCTCTTTATCCTTCTCTGTTTTTCTGGGAGGTTAATTGGCAAGACATATGGCTGCCTGACTGTCCAAGAATGGTGCAAACACGGCCTTTAATTGCCTTTATTCTGTCGCCAACATTGCAGAATAGCTCCGCTGCAGAATCTGCCAGGCCGTTCCAGGCACCGTGTAAAAAAAAAAAATGTGTAGATGACGGGGCATGAGAAAACAGGTTTTTGTAAATGTAGAGAAAGGGTTTTGTCCACCTAGCTGCATTCCTGCAAGAATGGTCATTTGGAACAAGCGGGTTGTTTGTGTGGGGTTTAACGTGAGTCTTTGTCTGTGGTATGTGAGCTTCTCTGTTTGCCCATGAGCAAGGCATGTTGCCTAAATAAGGGTATTTTATGGGAATGGGAAGGACCCTCAGTTATTCTTCTGCCACCCATTTGTTCCTCCGTCATTACGAACCCATAGTCTTAGGGCTCATTTAGCTCCAATAGCCCTGGGGAGAAGTCTAACACCTGCTTGCAGAGTTTCTACTTGAATTTCATACATTTGAATATGCCTGCCCAGTTGGAATCGAATTTAAAACTATTGTTTTGTTAACTGCATTACTTCAGAAATTCAAGTATAATATAGATTGACAGTACTTTATTTATCTTAAAAGGAAATTACATAATGTTATTATTGCTGCATATTTCTTAGAGCTACAATATGCAGATTTTGGAAATCAAAGCTAACTGTGGCATGAGACCCAAAATAGGGCATCAAATACTGAGGCGGTGCCAAAGTTGATGGCGTAGTTTCCTAAAATTATGTTGAAATGTTTCCACTTTCATGAGACTTAAAGCACCTTAACATGGAGAGGAGCAAACGTAGTGACAGTATTTCCCAACTGTTCTTTCTGATGGGTCAGAGCCATGGTTAATGCCATATTCATATAGTCACTATAGATTTATCATTCCTTTACCCCAAACAAACAAACCTGAAATGAGTGGGAAAATGTGGAATGAAAGTGTTTAGCGAGGAATGTGAACCCTGTGTCATTTCTGTCTCAGAGAGCTTTCATTTTGTTAGCTGCAGTGATTGGGTTGTTGTTTATGAACTCAAAAGTTTACTGGATTTACTTTTTTAAATTAAAGCCTTTTCATATGTGTGTGTGTGCGTGTGTGTGTTTGTGTGTGCTCGTAAACCCAGACGAGGAAACTGGTGCTGGGAGTCTCATGTGTTCTCCTCTCTCCTCCTTAATTATTCTACCTTAGCTAACATGCCTCATTATGGATTGTCTACAGAACGACCACGAAATTCTATAAACAGTGTGACTGTGATGTCCTGAGCTCATGAGACCAGAACCTTATGATCTCCTGGTTGTTCAACAAGCGTTACCCCTATTCAGGCCTCTGTGGCTGCTTTTATTCCAGCTGTGGGCTGACAGTTAACTAAAGGCCCCCTGCTGCTCCTAACGTAGGGTTTACACATATTCCTCGGGGTCACTGGGAGACAACAAGCAACACTGGTCATGATTCTTCACGTCATTGTAGGCCTGCTTTCCATCTCTGTGGTCTCATTCGTTGATTTGTCATTTACAGAACAAATCTATCTACATGAGTAAAATATTACAGTAAGAAATAACATAAGTTATACTAGTAAATTCAATCTGACTGTCTAGTGGAACTGTAGGTGTCACTTTTATTATTAATATATTCTATATTAATACTGTAGTAATATAGAATATATTAAACAGCTATAATCAACTTAGCCACAACTGCATTTATCACAATAAATCAATTATTGGTTAAAGGGAAACTTGACTTGGCTTTAGTTTAGGTTGTAACTGTACATTCATGCTTTTAAACGTCCCTGCGACGTCGCTGTGTTTCTCTGCTTCTAGTTGAAAAAAATCTTCCAGATGACATCACATAGAGGAGTATTTCATCATTAGGAGTTCAGATTATGTCATGATGTCAGAGGGAAGTTTAATGGCACATGCATGTTCTACCCAAACCAGAACCAACAGAAGCAAGTTCAATATGAGTGAAGGTGTTAATATCAAAAGTTAAATGTGTGTGTTGTAACGGGTACAGGTGTGTGTGCTAATTGTCTGAAAGGATCATAATGAAATAAACAAGCACCCATCTTCTCCTGCCCCCCATATGTCCTTGAGAGCGCTAACCCCCGCACACCTACACCCAGCTGACACCAGGAGGTGGAGAGTGCTGCTAAAGTTGGGCTTCAATAAGTTATTTACTGCTGGTAATGAATTTAGACTCGTCCAATATGTGCAATTTTAATTGAAAGCATCACTTTTATTCTTAAAACTAATTTGAATGCTTTAATACATGAATGTTTTTAGCAGTGAGTGGCCATGACAGTAGTAGAAAAAACTAATTTATTTCTAGAAAAACCTTTGAGCAATATGTTTTAACAATTAACCGTCCAACTACAATCTACACGCTACTACATATGTAGTGGCCCGTGTGTCTGTCTGCCCGTGCAAACACACTTAAACAAATCCTCACCCACCCACGTGGAGACAGGAAGCTTCGAGTATCATTGCTGAGGATTTTCTAAGTATCTGTGTTACAGACGAGAAAACACACACACACACACACACACACACACACACACACACACACACCGACATCTGCCTCATTAAAACCTTTCCCATAGATATGCTACTTTATACAGCTCTCCACTCATCACCACCTCCAATCTGCTCAACCCTTGCCTCCCTTTGAGCTCCACTGTTTATTTTCATCAAGGCCTCCCTCTCTCTCTATCTCTGTCTCTGTCTCTCTCTCCCAGATCTTCCTCTCCGTCTCACTCACTTATTCGTTCACCCTCTCATCCACACTGGGCTTTGTTGCTGGCCTGTCATGTATTGAAGCACCTATTTATTTGCTTTTTTCACCACTAATTCTCCCTTATTGTCGCTACCGGTGTCCCATTGCGTCGAGAACAAGGCCGCTGCGAGTTTTTTCTTTTTTTCCTCTGTGTCTAAGACATGAGTCAGTGAGTCAAGATAATGATGAACAGCTCGGACACGCAAGAGATCCAGCCTCTGTCACTAGTCACACCAGCAAAGTTCTTCTTTGCTTACACCCCTCACAGGTCATTAACACAAAGAATATTCCATTAGTGTGAAGAGCTGAGGCCGCCATTTAAGGTTGTTTCAAACCTCGGTGCTTCTGCTGTCACAGGGTTTTGATATGACAACTATCAATATCAAGCCACGCAAGATATGAGACAATATTATAGATTATTCATGAATTAGGCTGCATCCTCAGACTTACATATATTCTCCCTTTCCTATCTGTTGCTTCTGCACAACTATACATATAAAATAATTTACAAAATGTAATTAAAATGTACCACTCCCACTTCCATCTCTCTGCTACTAATAATACTCTGATATTCTTGTAGACAGCACTGTAATAACATTTTCAGGACTGTAAACCAGTTTTGAGGCATCGGAAATCAGACCTGTGAATATTAACACAACAATAAGATCTCGTGTCCTGGCTTTACTTTTCTACTGTCTCTGTGATGCCATCTTGGTATTTTAAATGCTTGATTTTTGTATTTTTTATTTTTTTATTTATAATCTAGGGCTATTGTTATATTGTTATGGTTATTTACTTGTAGGGTGACACGTTAACATCTGTCCAGGATGACAGATGAAAAATAGCAAATCGGCTAATTCTGGTGCATTTACAGATATGTTAATTAATGTCCAATATCCCTGTCAAGTAAACTAATACATAAGACAGACCATCACGCCTACATGCAGCTCAAATCGAAGCAGTGGGAACTAAACAATGGAAACATTTAAATCATACAAGACTCACCCAGCACTCTGGAAAAAAGCGAGTAGTCCTTTTTCTCTTTTACCATATATAAAACCATTGATTAAAAAATACAAAATCAATATCAAACGGTGCCTAAGTAAGTGGCCGTTAAACTGAGCCACCTGAATCTGGGCCTGAAACAAGTCAAGTCATGCTTGTGTGTTGATGGAGTTGTCATTGTATTAAACTGCTAGAAAATTCCCAGAGCTAGTTATGCATCAGTATGTAAATCTCATGTCAAAATCTGTGCTGCTGTTTTATAGTATGTGGGTTTTTTTAGGGGGGGGTCTTCTCTAGTTAATTGTGTCACCAGTTTGCACACAGGAAAAAAAAAAACACAACACAGAGGAGCCTTTGTGTTTCCGCTTACGAGAAATACGGGGACGGCCTGTGGTTGTCGCACATCAAAATTAGAAACTCGCTCTGGACGAGAGAAACCTAGAGATTCTATACGTCAAACACATGCCGCCTTCGCACGTCAATCTGATCCACCTTTTGACTTCAAAGAGGCTTTTTGAGAAGAGTCTGTAGGCCGTGGATGAACATTCACTTTCACTTTTCGTCGGTCATGGGTGTGCGCCACTGCTGAGAAGAGGTTGCTGCAGTTTCACTTTGAAGTGCGTCCTCAGAGCAGACAGTGTTTACCTTCTTCCAGCGCAGCGCTCCCTCATGCCCACTGCATCTCATACACGTCTCTCTATTAGACTGTGCAAGTGCTTCTTTAAAAAGGTCGACATTTTAACCTTGATCAAAAACTAATGTGACAGTGAAATGTCAATTAAATCCAAGTCGTCGTTTTCAGAATTACCACAAGATGGTGTTGTGTGCGCTCCTTTAACTTCGCAATAGAAGACACTTCATATTTTTATTTCCTTTGTGAAACTGCAAACTATGCCCCCAGAAACTATAATAAGGAGCAAAAAAAATTCCTAAAATATTTGCAGAGGCGTGAGTGTCATTTATTGTCTGTTTCTATATGACACTGCTTATAAGCCATGAGTCAGACAACAGTAATCTCTCCAAATTGCAAAACCCATGGAGTACCCTGTGTCTGAATGTCAAAGTAACACGGAACCCTGCTATGATGCACACTACACCACGTTTCCACCTCCTCGTCTGAAAATAACTGCGCACATCTCTGCTTTTGCACACTGCCCGGCTACATATGACTGCCTCGAATACACATTACACATCACCATTTTTTAATTATGAAAAGGACATAAAAGTATAGACACGTTACTAAAACTTAAAGCCCCTAACACATAATGCATCAGATGAGGTACATTTACTTGCTGCAGCTGTTTTAACTGATACAGCGTTCTGTTCAAAATAAAAAATACTACTTAGTCATCTTGGTTATGACTCATTGTCTCATGAGGCTTTTACACACGTCCTCCCTGTTTGCCATACAGCTCAATCTGTCCACACGGTTTTCCCCCACCCCAATATTCCCGTGATGCAAGATTCGAGAAGTTCGTATGTTTTTTCAATGTTTTGTCAATAATATCAGGTGACAAAAAAAAAAAAAGAGGAAGCACCCCATGAGGAACTTTAAAGATTTTTCCCGCTGTGTCATTGTGGTCTCCAACAGCTGCACTCAGACAAATACATTGTGCGCCTACAGTAGGATAAGACAACAGAAACCGAAGGATGCTCTAAGACTCGGTAACTTCTTACAAAGGCATTTTCAATTACCGTAATAATGTAAGTACAGAGAGGAGCAAATGTCTATTCACAGTTTTTTTTTTATAACAATTTTTGAAGAAATATGTTTAATGGTAAAAGCTAGAGCTTTAATTTTAACAAAATCATGTTGGAAAAGTAAAATATGCACAGTTGCAAGGAATAAAAACACTTATTTCAGATGTTTGTAGTAAACAACAGATTTGCCATTGTCGAATTGCAACACAGTCGCAGTAAATGTGTGACTAAATGTTTTCTATCATCTCTGAAACCGCAGAAATGTCATTGTCAAGTGTGTGTTGCTTTCAATATACTGTCTTAAATCTACATATCTCGGAAAAAAAATTATATGTATATACTCAAAAACATTCCAATCTAGCACAAAGGAGCTTCCTGTTCAACAGGATGTTGCTTGTTGAAAAATGAGGCGGTGGGCTCATAACTCCCATCATAAATCTCAACATAGGCACATACACATTAAGTCGCATTACAGAAAACATTAAATTTCGGGACAATGTCGTATATCAGTGCAGTTGGTAAAGAAAAGAATCTTAAATCTTAAATTCTCTGTTACCTGTAGATTGGAGTCTATGGGTGACACGACTCAACGTTAAATGATCCAAACGGCTTTGCTTGTAGATCTACCTCCTATTGATGTTCAATCATTCCTAGAGGCAGGGACTAGTGAAAGCACCCCAGATATAAACCAAATTGTGTTTCCTCTTTTTTAGCACTTAAGAACGGGGTGCAAAGGGAAGCTTTTACGTCAACACCCCCTATATCTGAGACAGAAATAATCACCGATTCTGGCAAGTCATCATGTTGCTTAATCACGGTTGCTCATAAATGAATCAAATACAGTTGAAACTTTAAATATACCTTTAAAAAACTCAACTCTTACATTATGTTCTATTGTTTATGAATGCTTCTGATATTTCTTTGGAAATTCTCAACAAAATCACAGCGCATGCCTAGTAGATTAGAACAGATGCTTGAGCTGTCAGTGCAGCATTCCCACTTTAATATTGTTGTCAAGGTCGTTACTAAAAATAAAGACTTGACTTTCGAGTGTGGACTGAATGCTGTTAATTTCATATTCTTGAGACAGTATGTCCATACCTGATCAGCGCTTCTCGACTTGTAAGTACAAAACACACAAGTGTTTTTGGTCAGCTTTATGGAACCGTGACATTTCATTCCAGAGGAAAAGGGCTCGGATATTGCATTCACGATCACTCTGTAATCTGCATAATGACAATGATGAACAAGCCATCAGGGACGATTAGAGAGAAAAAGCCTCCAAATTCTCCTTCAGATGCATGTTGATTGTGTTTGTTCATGGCAGTTAGGTTGATGAGGGAGCAATATGGAGGAGGTTGGATGGACACTTGTTACGCGTTACCGTTAAAATAGCAGACATCTCTTGACGAAGAACAAACAGCAAAGGCAGACTGAAATCAAGGCGTCTGCGAAAGCTCTCAGGAATGCAAATTCAAAAGCACTTCATTACTTGCTTTCTCCCTGCAATCTTGTGTCTGAGAGACTGAACTAAGTGGTTAATCAAGCCAAAACCCAAACCATGTCTGAGGGGCCAGAGAGGAGACACCTCTGCTCACAGACAAAGCCGAGGTATTTGTGTGTGTTTACTCTACGTATGTGCATACATATGTAATAGTGGGTGTGTTTTTTTTGGACCAACACGGTCAAAAGAAATAATTATTCTTCCCTCTGACCTCATTATATAAAAATATGTCTCTGCTTCTAGCTGAAAAACTCCTCCAGATGACATCAGCTGGAGGGGTTTCTCATCATTAGGAGACCAGACGAGAAACAGGTTGACCACGATTACAAACTCGATAGTGTGAGCAACAAGATGATCTTATCATCTTATCTTGTTTCTGCTAAGCAGAAAATTATCAAGTATGTCATCAGGTTACTTTAGAATAAGGCCCTGCCACTGCAACCATTAATGTTACTTTATTCCATCATCTACTATGACCTATAATTATTCTGTATGATGCTCATTTACCATAACTTCCACTGTTTTTGTGGACACCTGCACCTTGTGTTATAGCATTACTCTGTTTCTTAACTGATTGATTACTTTCTTTTGATCTATTATTACTTTGCCTTATTTTTTCATTACTGTTGCTCCCTATTGTGTGTCTTTAATTTAATTACAGTCCTTCTAATGTAGAAGGACTGTGAAGGACTAAACATAAGAGTTCTGTTGGCAAAAAAATAATCATTTTGTCCTAAACCATGCCATATAATTAAATGTATCACATCTGTTAGGTAGAAAAGCATTATATAGGTCCAGACCATTTATCGTAATATTTTTAACTGTTGATACAATCAGATAAGGACTGTAACTGTGTCACTTTAATTCTCAGTTAAGCATTTAATTGTCCGACCTACAAAATGATACAAACCAGAGAAAAATTGCACCACACATGTTCTGGTTGCTGGTTACGTACGGTCAACAAACCAGATCCTCAAAATATGACATCCTCTATCTGCTTTGTTTAAAAAGTTATGCAAATGATTCATCATATCTGTTGCAGAGGTATTTTCTGCTGCTATTTTAAGCTCATTAATATAATTAACTGAAAAGTCAAATCCAAATCACTTTAAACTGTCTGCCTAAACCATGTATTGGCGAGAATATTAGAAATGTTAACATATTGTTTTCTAGGATGTCTGCAGCGCTCAACTTAAAGTAAATATATAAATAATAATCTCCCTCATGTTCACTAGCATGCAATGCACCTGAGCATTGACTGTGATTTACTTATGACGTAGGGATTTCTCTTCATGATCTTGTTATTGTTCCATAGAAGGAATGTGTGGAATGAGTGTGTGTGAGTGAACTCAGCAGGAACTGACACTCAACATTAGAGTTGTGGGTGGAGATTATGACCCTGCGCACTCTGGCAGAAACAGAGAAGAAGACGGTAAAGCCAAGGCCAACGGGAGAGACGAGGTGGAGAAAGAGAAAGAGGCAGGCAGAGTGGAGCAAAAGCCATGAAACGAAATGAGGTGTTTGATCTCCCCAGGACAGGTCAGGTCTTACTGGATTGTCTGATCTGAAGTAAAGAATGAACACCACCAGCTGCACAGATGATTCATTATGCCCAAACATGCAGCTCATTGTTCTCTATACTAACCCGCTACTTTATTAGGTATACTATAAATACTAAATATACTATAATTTGTGGCATAGATTGAAACATTTTTTAGAAATTTTGGCCCATAAAACCATGATAGTACCACGTCTTTGCTGGATCCATGTTTTGTTGTTTAACCAAATTCCAGCCCTATTATCAGAATGTTGCAATAGAAAACTAGACTCATTATACCAAGAATTTTTTTTTTTCGAATTTCATCATTGTTGTTATTGACCAATTTTGTTGAGCGTGTGCGTATTGTATGTAGGTTCCTGTTTCTAGCTGACAGGAGTGGTACCTGCTGTGGGTTTCTGCTGCTGTAGCCCATCTGCTTCGGACTTTGTGCATTCAAAGATGCTTTTCTGCATACCTTGGTTATAAATAGTTGTTATTTGTGTTACTATTAATTTTCTGTTAAATGAAACTAGTCTGGCTATTTTCTTCTGACGTCTTGCATCGAAAAAGGAATTTTCACACAGAGAACTGCCAATTGCTGGATAATTTTAGGTTCATTTTTTTAACAATTCTTATAAACACTAGACATGTTTGTGTGTGAAAATCCCACCATATCAGCAGTTTCTGCAATACTCAGACCAGCCGTCTGACACCAACAACCATGCCAAGTTCCAAGTCACTTAAATAATCTTCTTCCCCATTCTGATTCTCGATTGAGCTTCGGCACGTTGTCTTCATCTTCATCTACATGCCTAAACGCAATAAGTTGCCGCCACGTCATTGAGTGGTTAGATATTTGCATTAAGGAGCAGTTAACCAGGTGTACCTAATAAAGTGGTCAGTAAGTGTGCATATCCTGTCTCTGCCCCTAGCCATATGAATAGCTCCTGCTTTTTCTTTAAATTCTTTGAGAAACACAGACCTCACCTACACTTTCTGCCCAGAAATTTCCTTGAGATGCATTTGGTTTCACTTGGGGCCTCGGTTGCGTCTTCAAATGCTTTGTCATTTGGCTTTTCACTAATTCTAATCGATGCACTTGGTACAGTGAACCAGTTATATGCCTGCGGACGCAAAATCAGACCCTCTGAAATCAAAACTCTCCCCTCCCTCTTTTAGACGGCAATTGTATGTGGCTGTGTCTTCGTCTGGTTTACCTGCGGGTCTTTGATCCTGACAGCATGCGACAGTGTTTGATTTCTGGGGTACTTTGACAGTTTGCAGGCTGGAAAAAGGCCCTCCACTGTCTGAAGTTAGATCAGAGGAGACAGTGCCTGAAAAGCGGACGTCCAGCTGGGAGAAGATCAGAAGAGACACAAACTTTAGCGAGAGCCATTGTGAGGTACACAGTGGCTGCTGGCTCCCATAACTTTTCCCTTTGTATGTTTTTTATATTACTCTCTTCTCCCCTTCTTATCTTCTGCTCAGAGTGTTGAATGGCTCAGTTAAAGGTCTGTGAGGTTTTATCTGATTTTCACAAAAAAGACACCTTGTATTTGTTCCCTCTTTCAGCTGCCTTTTGGGGTTTAAGGCTTGTGCGTGTGTGCACATTCGCAATAGTGCACATTTCCTTTACAGTGGGAGCACAGTCAAAATAATAAAGATGAATTAAAAAGAACAATGTCCTACATTAGATGGCACATGCTGGGATATGAACATACCGTTAGTTCCAGTAGCCTTTTTGTATGGATGAAGTAAAATCAAATATCGGGTGTGTGCATGAGTTTTTGTGAGAACCTTAATTGTTAGATACAGTGGAAATCAGTGATCTCAGTCTCTGTAGATACTGGTAAGATTTTGCCTCAGTTTGCCAAGTTGGTGAAACTGTCTCACATTAATTAGTGTGGTAATGGTGCCCTCTAGTGGTTACATCATAGAACCGTCAGCTGAAAATCAAGCAAAATACTCACAAAAATTCCCAAACCCTTGAAACCGCAGATTCTTGGTGTACGCAGCATTTTAAAATTATTATTACATTTTAATTAATGTATGTGACATTTTGCATTGCCTATGCTGATCAAAAAAGGAGAAGAATAGCATTATTATTATTGTGAGTGAATTGCAGCAATCACTCGGGCCTAATGCACATTCTTTTTACAGTGGAAAGGGCACCATTAAACTTTCTTTGTCAAGAGCTCAAAATTATTTTGAAACAATTGCTTTTAATTTTAAAACGTCTGCAGAAACTCCACTCACATATAGGCATACTTTTCATTGGCGGATCCAGATTACGGTAATCAGCACCCTCCTTCATAGTGGAAATTAAACAATAGGAAAGTACTTGAGCTTTATTAAAATATTTCAATTTTATTTTATTTTATCTATCTATCTATATTTCAGCAAATGTTTTAGTCTACAACTTTACTTTTTCTATTAGGATTTTACACACTAACCACATGGCTGACAAAAATACAAGTGGTTAAACCACTTTGTGCTAGTAGAAATTAATTTTAGCCATTTAAAAAAATCTAAATACTCCTGTCAGTGAGCCTGGGTTTGGGTTTCAGGTTTCTAACCATTAATATGCCCTTGTTAAAAATAATTGCTTCAGAGAAACATGAGACAGTCCAGACAAGATGATCTCCCTTTGAATTTGACCGGAAGTTGTCATCGCTTTTTCAGTTTATTCGTTTGAGAGTTTTTGTATGAATATCGACTAGACCTCCGGCATTCCGTAATGCTAACTGTTCCATTGTACTGTCTACCCTATTTTCATACCTCCGTTGATATTTAGCCCAAATTAACAACTTCCGGCTAATGCCTACTACTTCCTGTTTAAATTGCCAGGTTGTGATCTCTTCTTCTGCGTTCAGATCCTCCTGTGACGTTTCCGCCGATCCCCGTTCATCCAACTGTCATCAATCGGAAGGCGTGAGTAATCGATCGACGACGTCCTCTGCCTCTGCCGTCGCTTGTCTCGGTTTTTTTAGCACCTTCCGACTCTGCTCGTCTTTTGGAAACATGGCTACGACAGTGAAACTAAACACCGGAGCACACATGCCGATTGTTGGACTGGGGACGTGGAAAGTAAGTTTGTGCGCGAACCCACATAACTGATTAGACGAGATCGTTCCATAAAAATATATAATATCTAATAGTGCAAGGCAAAGGCGCCATCGACTCATTCTCACTAACAACAAACTATTGTCCAAGACGTCAAGACGCAGCTTATTACTTTAACAGCCGGTTTCTAGTCTTTTTTTGATTGACAGGAGGACACGTTGACAACTTTATTGTCCTTCTGTTTGGGCAGTATAACTGTGGATAATTAGTATTTGCATGTAAACAGATTGTTATCCACCTATATGCAGTTGATATGCAGTTGATATGCTGCATGTGTGTCCTACCAGTATCTAATAAAATAAAGACCAAACAAATACAAAGTCGAGGATGTATTGCCCTTGTAGCCTGAACCAGATTCTCCCAGGAACTAAACTGAGGAACAAAGTCATGAACAAACGTTTCTTTCAAATAAAGGACTGTGACTTCCCTATTTGTTCATTGTTTATGTGAATTTAAATTGTGCAAAATAATTACACCATGTCCAAATACAGCTTTTCTGTTGTTATGCTTCAGGACTTGCAGTTAATGTTCCTTCAAGGTGCACGTCTATAACTACTGCTAATTCACTGCTAGTTAAACTGCGTTAAACTAACCACACTTTGTCTATCAGTCTTCCCCCGGGAAGGTTGCAGAAGCTGTGAAAGCCGCCATTGCAATGGGCTATAGGCACATCGATGGGGCGTACGCCTACGAGAATGAAGCAGAGGTGGGAGACGGTGTTCAAGCCATGATCAAGGATGGTGTGGTCAAGAGAGAGGATCTTTTCATGGTTAGCAAGGTGAGTTGTGGGTAATTATTAATGTTAATTAATGTTGCCTGTTTGTTTACTATATGTAAAGTTTTTTTTCTATGACTACATTTCTGAGAATCCCTGATTGGTCACTGACTACCCTGTTTTTTCTCAGCTGTGGTGCACTTTTCATGAGAAGTCCATGGTGAGGCAAGCTTGTGAGAAGACTCTGAGTGATCTGAAGCTAGACTACTTAGACCTCTATCTAGTGCACTGGCCCATGGGTTTCAAGGTAGGAACACGTGATTCTGAAGTGGATGAATCATTAAATGTATGAGGAAACTTCCAAAGTTGTGGTGTAAAACTTAAAGTTCTTGCCATTTTATAGGCTGGTAATGAATTCTTTCCTCTGGACAGCGCTGGAGAAGTAATCAGTGATAACACTCACTTCCTGGAGACTTGGGAGGTGAGTTAAAGAAGATAAAACTCTCCATTGCATCAAACATAAGTTTTAAACAGGTAAAACATGTTTGGACCTGTAGCAAACACACCTCAACAATCAGGAAACGGACAGTTTCAGTAGATTGTTTTATGCTGATATTTAACTAATTCAGTGTCCGAATCATTGTTATGATTCTTTATTTCTCGTGATCCAGTGGATCCATGTACAGAAAAGCACATCAGTACAAGCATTCATTCCCAACAAACAAGACGGCTGAGCACTGCAAACACTGCCTTTAAATGTTTTCAGGGAGTTGAAAGTAAACCTAAGTCATATTTTTCAGGGGATGGAAGAGCTGGTGGATGCTGGTTTGGTCAAAGCTATCGGTGTCTCCAACTTCAACGAGGAGCAGATTGAAGCTATTCTCAACAAGCCAGGCCTCAAGTACCGCCCTGCTAACAACCAGGTAAAATAAAGGAGTGGTTCACTCAATTAAAGTTCACCTTTGAGTAACATTACATCTTAGTGCAGAACGGAGGTTTCAACATTAGCACTAGGTAGACCCAAAGAACTGTACCGTTTAAAAGTGTGTTTGCAATACTCTTCGATACAGCACATTTGAGACGAGAATGAAGCATTTCAAGTCTGTTGTTGTTAAAGGCTAAAGGGACATAATGACATTATCTGTCTTCTCCTATCAGGCCTGAGACATAAATGTCTTGTTAGTCCCTAATGGGCCACAACAGTTTCCCCTCAGGCTATCCAGTTAGCTGAGGTGACCTTATATATTTGCTGTGTCTTGTTTTGTCTGGCTCTTGTATATCAAATTACAGCAACATTTTCCTTCTGCTCCCATAATCAATTACAGAAAAAGGAAAGAGGAGTAAGTCGTGTATATTGAACGTTAGTCAGTCTGACTCCTAAAATGAAGCCAAATAAGTACTTGACAATTTTTGCATATAATGTAGAGCGTCCTGAAGAACCTGTGAAAGGTTGGTTGATGTTTTTTGCAATGGTTTGTGTGTCTCATTAGGTGGAATGCCACCCGTACCTGACCCAGGAGAAGCTGATCAACTACTGCCATTCTCAGGGCATCTCAGTGACTGCTTATAGCCCACTGGGTTCCCCTGACAGTCCCTGGTCAGTAAGCAGGATAGTTGCAGCTATGATATTAACAAAGAAATGAATACAGATTTTATGTTCTAAATAACTACTACTTCATCACACTGCTAAAAAGTAAAAAGTTGGTCATATATGGTCATAATAACGCTTTGGTATTTGTCAGACTCCATTGTCTCTGTTGCGTGTGTTTACTTAGTTTCAACTTGTGACCATTGTTCCTTTGTCTACACGTAGCATATTTTGACACTGGTCTTCATTTTGTCCTTAGAAGCTTTCACTTTTGGTTATTGTGTATTTGACAAATATGTCATACAGCTAAGGATGTTACATTGTTGTTTCCCTGAACGAACTAGTAGCAGTGTGTGACTTTGTTAAAGACCTTCTATATTTTGTATTGCTGGTTTTTAGCAAATGAGTGCATTTTATATGACCCTTGTAAATGTGGATGTGAATTACAGCGCTAAACCAGATGACCCCTCATTGCTGGAAGACCCCAACATTAAGGCCATTGCTGACAAGCACAACAAGACAGTTGCTCAAGTACAGCACTCACACTGCCTCCAACAAATTGAAAAATTACACTCAACTAAACAAAGCATAGAGAAATAATTGTTTGTTTCAACCTCTGCTTATTTTCACTTTAACATCCTTTCTTCTTCGCTGCCAGGTCCTGATTCGCTTCCACATCCAGAGGAATGTGAGTGTGATTCCCAAGTCGGTCACACCTCAGCGCATTCAGGAGAATTTCCAGGTAATTAGCTGTGCACATTTTTTCAGATAATTTCTGGAATTAGCTCTCAGTGTCCCTGAGCTTGTGCATGAAAAGTGCTGTTTAAAACTGTGCAGGTGTTTGACTTTGAAATAACCGAGGAGGAAATGAAGGCATTATTGGGACTCAATACGGACTGGAGATCCTGTCTCAACCATTGGTAAGATCATATTATATTGTCTTATGGTTAAGACAGTGTGTCAGATACAGCTTTTTAATATATATATTTATTTTTTTATTTTTCTTTAGGTGCATAAAGCACAAGGACTATCCATTCAAACTAGTACATTGAATTTCCACAGGATTGCAGTGGGTGCTGTAGTTTGCTTCTCTGTCATCTAAACTGCTTTCTGTCTTGTTCTTTTTCTGCACTAGACTTTACTTTTCATGTTACATTTTTAAGGAGGAATATGTTACTTGCCACACACACTCCAAACACTTTGAAACCCAAGGTGCAGTCCATTCATTAAAAAAGAAAGACATTCGAGATTTAAAGTAGTATTCTGTATTGGCATCTTTTTTTTTACATGGTCATTTTCTGATTTGTCAGCTGTTTAAAGTAAAGTTTGTTGGGGTTTCAAAATACTAAAGAATAAAGAGTCAGTGTTAGCCAGTAGGCTTATTGTCAGTTATATTTTTGAAGTTAATTCAGAACATGTTGGAAAATGATCAACCTTAGTTTTTCTTATTGGGTTTTGGTCCAAATATTTTTCCAGAGATTTATCGTACTTCAAAACACGATCTTTGTTTCTGCTTTTTACATGGGCAAAACTGCTTATGATATAAGTTTGACTGCAAAACTGTAAGCGACATAATGTAAAAGATGGGATACCTCACTTCAATTTGTCTTAGGATGACATCATACTTCCCACTATCATTTAGGAATCATGTGGCGCATAATTATATGAATTACCACAGCTGTGAAAACGACACATCCTGAATCAGCTGTTTTTGTGTTGCTGACTTCTGAAAGAAAATAAAACTGTGTAGTTTCTTTATCGGCTGAGCATTGAAGAGACAGATCAAGCTAGTCAAAGTGTGAATTGCTAAAATGCCACTAGGGGTCAGAGAAACAGGGATTCAAAGAATGAGCTGCAAATGAATGCAGTATGCAACATGCAGTATACAACATGCAGTATACACTGAAGCTCCTTAAAGGCATTGCTGTTCAATTAAGAACAATTAAAATTTGAATAATAAGAAAAATCCTGCGTCTGTTTCTTTGACCCACATGTCTACAGAATGTTTTAAGTTTTATGTGTGTTCTTCTGACCTTATACACAGGTGTATCAGAGTTTATGATCATAAAGTGTCAGTACCAGTGACTAACCATTAAGTATGCATATAACAGGTCAGATGTTCCCTCTTATTGCCCTGGATGATGCAGTATCCATGATTTACCAAACATTTTTTTAATTTTACCAATTACTGATTTTCACTTCACCTTAGTTCTTTGTCTTGTAAAAGATCCTGGCGTGTCAGTATTTCTGGATCATTTTCCTTTGCATGGTAGAGTTTTATCGTATACACAGATCAGACATAACATTATGACCACCTGTACAATTTACAGTACTGAGGGTTGAATAATGGGCTGGTTTGAGTGACTGATGTATCAGGCTGCAACATAACAAAACTGAAAAAAATGAGGGGGCTCTAAAAATCTTCTGATGCGATGTTCAACCTGTACATCACAATTCGCTTAATTCTGTGAAGTAATTTTAAAAAAATGCAGTATTTTTATATCACATTTGTATGTAACATATTTGTTTTATAAATATTTAAAAGTGATTTTCTTGGTTATGAAAGAAGCTGGTTAGTTATTGTATTGTGGCAGACCAGTGTATAATTTTTAATTGTGTCCTATGGAAAAAAAATGTCCTTTTGCTATATTTTAATTTAACCAGAATTACAGTATATGAGAGTGATACATACAGCAAATATTACAAAAAAATAAAAGTTCAGGCTTAATAATTGGAAATAATTCTTCAGTTGGAGAAATAAGAAGGGTACAGCATATGTGTTAGCTTAGTATTCTGTATTCAGGGGGTAGTCTTTGTGTTTTGAGGCCCTGCAGTAAAGAGACAAGAAGCATTTGTCATTCAAAAGATAGTTTCCATATTTCTTAATGTTCATGTCTTTTTTTTTCATCTCCACATCTCCCTGTCTACTCACCATGGTAGTGGGAATCCTCTCCAGTTCTTGTTCAAGCTCATCAGGGTCTTCATGTCATCTTGACTCAATTCAAAGTCAAACAGCTGAAAGAGAAAGAACAGCTGAGACAAGCCACAGAAGCTAAAATTTTGTTTTGTGCAAACTGAACCATGCGAGTAACATGCTCACACCTCATGAACAGAACAGACTAGACTGACTCCAACAAGCTTCGGATGTTGTAGGTTTGCTTTACCTGGAAATTTTCCTTGATTCGATGTGGTGTCACTGACTTGGCAATGACGACCACATTTCTCTGGATGTGGAACCTGATTAGAATCTGGGTCAAACAAAACAAAGCAAAGCTCTATGTCAGCATGATTCAGGCATTTCCCCGACCACATTTTTGGCAGATCACTGCACAACCATGTTACTTTCCTATGATTAGTATTTCATAACAAACCTTTCTGTGCTTCACATTACATTCCATAATTAACACAAGTCACTGTGTCTTATTATTAAAGAAAAAAAAGGAAAAGATTAGCTCTCACCTGTGCTGGGGTCTTGTTATATCTATTAGCAATGGCCTTGATCTTAGGTTCCTCCAACAGAGAAGGATCATCAGACGAAGACCTTTTGGTCAATAAGGCCAGAGATAAATGATTGACCGTTAATGATCTGTGCAGGTGGAACTGCTGATAAGTATAGACTGACTCTCACCAGGGTCTGTCAGGAGAACCCAGGGGGCTGTAGGCTGTCACTGAGATGCCCTTTGAGTGGCAGTAGTTGATCAGCTTCTCCTGGGTCAGATATGGGTGGCACTCAATCTAGGAAAATACCCAAGTGCTTTAGCTTTTTTTTTCCTCTGCTTTTTTAATTTTCCAGTATATGTCGTATAATGGACTCGTGATTGCACCTGGTTGTTGACAGGCTTGTACTTGAGGCCTGGTTTGTTGAGTATGGCTTCAGTCTGGTCCTTGTTGAAGTTAGAGATGCCGATAGCCTTGACCAAACCAGCATCCACCAGCTTTTCCATAGCCTTTATACAAATAGTACACTGACATTAGTGTGTTTTGGTCATAGATCCTGCTATTTTCATATTTATCTATTGTTAGTTTTTCATTTGCATTATGACTCCTGTGCTTCAATAAAAGAACTGTCAATTTGACATTAAGCAACTGCTTCTTTGCCACTTAAATACCTCCCAAGTGTCCAAGAAGTTGCTGCCATCAGAAATTATATGACCGTGCTCATCTAAAGGAAAAAGCTGATCACCGGGCTGCAATGATAGAAATAAAAATGGTAAAGTCAGAGCACAGAGATGAAAACGTTAAGTGGGACAAACATCACAATCCAGAAAGGCCACAACCTGTAACTACTGCAGAATTATATTAGAATGAGTTTTGTTTGAAAAATAAATAGGCCAAGGTTGCTCTATACAATGCCCAGGAAAGGACAGTGGCGTCCAAACCTTGGCTCCACAAGGGAAGTGCATGAGGTAGAGGTCCAGGTAGTCCAGTCTCAGGTCACTGAGGGTTTTCTGACAAGCTTCCCTTACCAGAGATGGGAGATGGCAGGTGCACCATAACTGAAAAATATATTTAACAGCCAGTGTTTATATATGTGCAGAATATGCATGATATATATTAAAATGCATGAGATGAATTAATGAGGATGAAACAGAATGTGAACAAGCTAACATGGCTGTACACAAATTAAACATATGCATTTGTACAGTGGCATTATTGACTTCAGGTGTACTGTACCTTACTGACAATGAATAGCTCCTCCCTCTTGACCACTCCTTCATCAATCATGGCCGAAATCCCAGCCCCAACTTCTATCTCATTCTCATACACATAAGCACAATCGATGTGCCTGTAACCAGCGCTTATAGCCACCTTCACAGCCTCAGTGACCTTTCCTGGGTCTGACTGCAAAGGTACAAACAAAAGGAAGTTGCCTATACTGGTAAACATTAGTAGAATATGTATTTAATGATTTGGCTGTTACTCTCATTTTATATTACTGAACATTTCTAGTTATAAAACACTTGAAGACTACACGTAAAGCGCATGTTGCCAATGTTAGTGGTATAACAATAAATACACTAATATGATGTGCAGTAGAATGTTAATATTTAACCTCCTGGGAGAGATAATACTCATGCATTTACCCTTGAACACATACAGTTCATGCAGGCCACATTTGCTAAGAGGCTGCAGAGGAAAGGCCCAGCCGTCCACGACAAAGCTGCTAAAAGTATCTCATGTTGGGGCCTTACCCGCCATGTTCCTAGACCCACAATAGGCATCTGTGCTCCACTGTTGAGTGTAACTGCAGGTATCATGTTAGATATTTCCATCAGGCCGGATCAGTCAAGAAGCAGCTGCTCATCCAAGCAAAGTCCTACTACGCTCCGCTCAGACGAGGGCCAGCCTCTCATTTAAGAGTGAGAGGGGAGGAGTTCCAGCAAGGAATGCCGCCATTCAGACCATGAAAAGATCCTCGTCCAGGGGGATGAATGACTCAGCACTGTTAGAGCGATTATACACCACACGCATGCAGAAAATCTCTTTTAATGTTTCTATGAATTTGAAAAATAACTGCTTTCATGAATTCTGGGCACAGGCGTAAACAAGGTCAATCCAAGTCATTACGTTGCAAAGCGAAAGTTAGACATCACCTTCTTATGTTTTGCAATAAAACAAACATTGATTTATCCAATGCATTCTGTGACTACGCAGCTTCAGTTCTGGTCTGCGTTTAACAGTGGCTTGTAGCAGCGATATCAGCAAAATGCAAAGTTTATTTTGAAATTGTTGTGTAACTGACATTACTGGAAAACTAAACTTGTGACCCTTCACCACTTAGTATAGTAGTATTGTTACAGAAGTTTTCAGAAGGTCACACATTAGCATATTAGGTAAAACGGGAAAACGTGGCTACAGAAGCTGAGCTTCAGTAGAAGTTATTTGTGCTTTGAAGAGGCACTATGCGCTTTTTCCCCTACTGCAGAGTTTTGTTTGTTATATCCATACAGGGTATTTTTTCACCTAAATTCATATTGGGTGTAAAACAATTTTTACAACATTTTTGATCAAATTTATCAGCTGAAGCCTCGGGCCCTTCTCTAATTATAATGACACAGATCTGACTCAGAGGTCCATGTGACGACTTTCACAGTGGTAAAATACCATTGTGAAAAAAAAATACATTTTTGTTAATAGATGTGTTCCCTGCATTTTACAGGTGGCATGCAGAATTATAAAGGAATCTGAAAATGTCAAAATGACTTGGCATATTTCTCTCACAAGGCCCATTTATTGCTCCTTATCATATCTATACTATACACCGTTCACAGGTAAAAGGTGAACTTTTCTTTAAATACAGATGTGCTTACATTCTCGCCACAGGAAGCACTAGCATTTAAAGCCGTTAACTATTCATTTATTTATCCAGGCAAGTTAAAAAAAGAAGCCATTTTCACCCACTTTGATTTGACCTGTTTTGATTATTTTTTTTGAGGAAACTGTAGAAGTGAAATGTAAATTGTAAAAAAAGAAACAAAAACACACACTCTTAAAGTACATATTATAAATATGAACCTGCAAAAATGGACATTGAAGATTTTTGTCCGTGTTCTCCATGATCTATCATTCCTCTATAAAAACTGCTGCAGTGCTTTAAGCTTGGGAACGTGAGCCCTCTACTGGATGTTAACTTGAAGAACTTGTGAGGAACCCTGCTGTGTGTAATTGATGTGGGGCTGACAAGCAAGCAAGTGCTTCTTACATGTTGACACACCACAAACTGCAGCATACGCAACACTATGTATCAGTGCCTTTGTACTGTGTTGTGCAAATGTTTACAACATGCTTCCTGCAGCATGCAGAAGGCAATACACTGTAAAATTTGTCAGATCTTCCTGGTGTTTGCTGGATGGTTAGCAGGATGGTTCAGCTGTGAACTAAGTCAAAGTTGCATTTCGCTCTTATTACCCCACCCCCCAAAAAAAACTAAACAAAACATTATTTTGTTTTTGTCATAACTTTATTCATTCTTCAAACTTTATGCTACTAATCAACATTCAGGGCACTCAATGCATACATACACACACACACACACACACACACACACACACACACACACACACAAAGTGCAGACATTAGACAATGACATAAACATAGCACTGTCTATGAAATATAGGCAACATGAACAGCAAAGGTGCTAAATATTGCACATCGTGATCAGTTCAGGAAACTTTTCAGACATTCCAGCTTCACTGGCAGAAGACCCCAGGGTTTTGTAACTTTGAAAACAGCTGGTTACAAAACAGCTGAGAGAGTGCACAAACTTTGCCGGTTGACAAGTTTACCAGTAACTGTCATGGGACTGATGTTATTTTCCTACCCTGACTGAAGGTAGATCACAACTCTTTAGAACTAAAACGAGGTAACAGTTGATAATGGCCAACTTGCATACATCTCAGGATGTGAAGCTTCTTCGTATAGCAACTTTTTATTCAAGTGCTATAAATGCTATAAAACCTAACAAGCAAAATGGACAAATCTACAGTACATAATGCCTAGTTCAGCAAAGGCTTTATATTATATTAGCAATTTGCTCACGCTGTAGAGAGCATATTAGGGTATAGCCTAATTAGTTGGAGAATCAAGGTTTTCATAATTTTTTGCCTCGCTCTTTTATTCAAATAACCTTTTAAAATTTAGGCCATACCTGAGTCAAGTAGATTGTACCATTATAAAAGATTAACATAAGTAAACAAACTGAAACTGGAACGTTAAATAGAGGGGAGGTATCTGAATGAACCTAGGACTTAATAGCATGCTATGAGCAATATGAGTGAGTTATTGCTTGAAAGCACCTGTTCATCAAACCAGCTTAGATATTTGTTCCTAGAAGAAATTACATACATCAAATTGCAAAAGCCACACCCCAAGTGATAAATTATTATTTGAATCAAAAAAATCACAAGTGTCCTATATGGCAGCCTTCCGTAGCACACTGTTCCGTTTGTCTCAGGAGCAGTCAGTGAAGGTGGTCACCATGTTTCCCCTACGCTGGGTCACTGTCCTGCAGTGTTGTTTTCCTGAACCATGGAATCTGCTGTCAGTCCTAGAACTGTGTGTGTTAAAGGAGAACATCTTCTCCAAGTCCTCAAACACGTCGTCAAAGAGTCCTCCGCCAAATGCCCCCTGCTGAAACTGTCTCCTCTGTCTGTTCATGGCCTCCCGGTGAGCTTGAAAGTGGCTGTCAAAGTGTCTCTTTTGGTGAGCTTGATTTTGAGAGTGGGCATGGGCATGAGCGTGGGTGTGGGCATGGGTGTGGGCGTGGGTGTGAAAGTGGTGTTGGTGGTGTTGCTTAGCAAAGGGATCAAGATCTTTGAAAATATCATCAAAGTTGAAGTTAAAGGACTGGTGGTGCGGCTTAAAGTTGGAGTTGCCAGCTCCTCCTCCTTTATGGCCCTCCCCGGGCGATGGGCCATGACCAAACTGGTCATACTCTCGCCTCCTCTTATCATCTGATAATGTTTCATATGCTGGAAAAGGAAGAGATACATTATATTAGATGCTCTGAATCTTGCTGTTATGATGTTTCTAAACACTTTAGCTTAACAGTGATCAGTGCAGTGATATTTTAATGTGTTTATAATCAATATATTCTAAAAACTGTGCTGGGAGCTCACTTGCATCTATCACAGATCTTGGTAACTTTAGTTAGGCATCACATCACACAGAAATCAATCTAAGCAGAAATTCATTTACATTTCACTTACATAGGCTAAAATGGCTAACGGCTATTTTCTTTATGCCCATTGGTGAAATAAAGCATGTTAATAAATAGATTATTCAGTAGTGCTCAGCTTTAATCATGACAGTATGTCATATGAGCCAAGAGCAGCTAGAACCAACCAACCAGAGTAATAATGGTGAGGCACACACATATTGACGCATATGAACTCTCATCCAACTTAAACGTGGCATTTTTCCAGAATTTATTACAGTTTCTGCATAAAGTGTGACCTACGTTTTGCATGGCTGAACATAAATTTAGAAATACCTGTGAGTGACAGATGAGGCCTGGTGCCAAAACTAAAGTAATGAGCCACTTACCCTCTGCTATTTCCCTGAACTTTGCCTCGGCTTCTGGCTCCTTGTTTCGGTCAGGATGGTACTTGAGGGCCAGCTGATGGAAGGCCTTCTTGATCTGTCGCTCCGTGGCATCTCTGGGCAGCCCCAGGATGTCGTAGTAGTCTCTCTTGGCCAGGACGAACTCCGATATGAGCAGAATATGCACCGCTAACAGCAACGCCGACTGCGCCGTGGCCATACTGTGGCTACTGTGAAGACAGCGGTTTGACAGCTCCGTTAAGCGACACTAACACAGGAAGTCTTCAAGAGCTGGGTTTGAATTTCTACGGTAACTAGTCAAATAAAGTCCAGAGCTAATTTACATGACGCTCAGATAAATGCTACGTCTCTAGCTAGCGTCAACGTAGTTTAAAGAGAAAGACGTCAAGCTCACAAACACGTCTACTCACTGTTTACGAGGGCGAAACACAAATCCGCGTTTCCTCTCTGAGCGTGTTAACGATCCAGATATACCGAGGGAAGCAAATAGCGTGTTGCAAGCCTGGAGACTGGGTGTCAAACAGCCTGGAGGCAGTGGCGTCGGCTGCCAGCAGCTCCAGCTGACTCGAAACGAAAGCTACGTTAGCGTTTGTTGACGAGCCGCATTCCTCAGCTGTAGCACCACGACTCGCAACGCGATTGGTTGGTTTCTCCAAGCGGTGACTCACATCGCCGTGATTGGTCGAAACGATGCGCGCGTGGAAAGCGGGGAACAGCCTGAAAAGACTATTAGCGAAGCAAGATGGTGACCTGCAAACATTTTAATTTGTCGTTGAAGGCGTGAAAACTACATATTTTTGCTCGTCAAATTGCATTACTAAATCTTTATCTTTTCCACTTTGGTTTTATGTGTTAAATAACCATAAAGTACTTAAATATTACATAAAAGTAATGTTGAAGTAGTGAATTGACCTCACAATTTTGTCGTCGTGGAAGGTCCAATAACAATCTCAAGCGAAACAACGTTTAAACGTCATTTCCGCTGCAAGGCGTACAACCCGGAAGAGACCATGTCCACACTGGCTTGTGTTTTCAAACATTTGAGCCACGGACGCGTGTCTTGCAAAGGGGGTTTTTCATGTAGAAATGCCGCGGTACTGCGCCGTGAAAGCCTGCAGAAACCGCGGAGGAAGTGCATCCAGACCAGAGAACAAGAGGATCAGTTTCTACCCGTATGTCATGTTCATGCATCTCTCACATTTGAAATATTAGTTTGCAAATATTTTTTCTCTCAGCCTGAGGTTTAGCTGTAATATAATATTCGTAGTTCTTACAGTTGGTTTTATTCTACGTTTACGTCTCTTGCATATCATCAGATTTCCCTTGCACGACAAGCCCAGGCTTCAGAAATGGGTGGACAACATGAAACGGGAGGAGTGGACCCCGAGTCGACACCAGTACCTGTGCAGCGAGCACTTCACAGAGGATTCTTTCGATATCCGATGGGGCATCCGCTACCTCAAGAGCACAGCCATACCCACTGTTTTTCCTTCAGGAGCAGATGTATGTGTCTGCCAGTAACTTTAACAAACACATGCAACAACTGAAAGCTCTGATCCAACTTAAATATTTATATATTTAAACACTGTGTTCAAATATGATGTCAATTATTATACCAGTGTAAAGATACTGACACTCAAAAATTAGAATTTTGGTGTTTTTTTTGTATTACCTGGTGTTTTGTATTGCCTGCCATCTTTCTCAATGCCATTGCTGTTTAGGGTATTTCATACTTTCTTATCTAGCACTTTCATTATAGATGTGTAGGGTGTTACAGTTTTTTGTCACTGCTTATACCATGTAATAAACACACTTTTTCTTTTATTTTAGGACGGTGAGAAGAAATTGGCCATTATTAAAAGGATCCCCAAAGCTAAACCTTTAGAAATCCACACACCGGATGAGCCCACAAAATTTGACTCTCCTCTCAGTAAGAGGCCACTCATTTTGAGCAGAACATGCAAAAAGTTCCAGTCAAGAACAACAAATAACATTCCTGCAGGGAACACTGAGATTATTTTTGAACTACCTCTGATTTCGGACACTGGCATCTCCTGTCATGCAAGTCTCTCAGAAATGCAGGCTGCTGCATGTGAGATACCAGGTGACATTGGCATGCCAGCAAGATCCTCCCTCTCATCAACCAAATGCAGCGAATCTCACTCTGAAGACCAGACTGACTCCACTGTGACTGTGTTGTGCTGTGACTCAGTTGGTTCTTTCTGTGATGCTGAGGTGAGGGTGGATGCAGCTGCCTTCCAGGAAGCTCTGGGCCAGGCCTTTAGTTTTGTTCCTGTGGAAATGGTTAGGAATGAACCTACTGACTGCTTTCTGGAGGAGCGGGGACCCAGTGAAGGAGAGCATATTTCTGTTTATGAGCACTCATATTGCAGACCGGACACAGACAAAGATCAGATTTGGACTAAGATTCTGAGTTTGCATGCAAAGATCCTGGAACTGGATCGTAGGGAGGAAAGCACCATGGCTAAAATCCATGCTCTCGAGACTGAAATTGCCCTCCTGAAAAGGGACGGAGCTGTTTTTAAAGAGAAGCAGAAAGTTTTAGAGGATTACATTTCATCTATGTTGATCTGATTTTGAAATCTGATAAGAGATTGTCTATGTGTATGTATGTTAGATGGTACTTTTACAGATACGTTGCACACGCTTTTATGCACACTGTACAATACTTAAGCTAAGCACTAATTGTGTTTTTACACAACTCGATTGGTTCTCATTTCATTTGCAACATTGCTCTTATGTGACACTGTACTGCCATGTTTATTGGCAGCTTTTTGAAGCTTCATTGTAGCACTGATTTTCAGCAGCTTGTTGCTATGTATTACTGATACATATATAAAAATTTCAGTTCTTTGATGTGATCATATCCTAACTTATTTATGTTTTTTTTTTTTGCTATTTTATTAACATGCTGCTGTCTGCCAGTTGTATTGTATCATCTTAGTCTGTATTTGAGAGGTGCCTTTGTTATAGAAGCTCAGCCAATTCTAGCTTTCCATGGTTTGATGTTCGATCTGTAGCAAGATTCATGATTTCTTATTTGCATTTATCTTTTGCCTTTACGTGGATGTGAATAGCATTTTGTGGTGCTTTTTTATATTCACTGACTAACGTGTCCACAAGCTGCCTCTTTTCACGTTCACTTTTCAGTAATGGGACAGGCCCTCATGTCACAAGACTGCGCTACTGCTAAAGTGTTATATGGTTATTCAGGTGAGTCCTGACTTTTTATTAGAACCTATATGAGTCATGGGGTTTTAATACCTTAATAATTAACTAGAAAATGTAATAATTCCTGAAACTCTATCAAACTAAAACGGTTGCGTTTTGCTTTCTTAAAACATAAGATCCGTTCACCTGGAATAAATTAATAAAGGATTTACTTTAAAATAGAATATGGGATTGTTCTTACCAAGGGAAACCAACAGCAATGGTGGTTATTTTCAATCCCTTAGCAAAATGAACACAAACCACCAGCAGAGGTCATTACCCACCTTTCCACCTTTAAGGCCTGAAAATCTGTAAATTGTTTTTCACAGTGTTTGAGAGAGACCTCTAAACCTATCTGAGGCAGTTGTGTAGAATGAAGTGGGTCATTTATAGGCTGCCTCTGCACTGTAGTCTCACAGCATGGGTCATGATCATGTTAAAAGTCTATTTTTAATCTGCTCCTGTAATGGAAATATTACCGGTCTGTTAAGAAATTGAAGGTTGTCCTTGAGAAGTGATACTGATTGTTTATCTTAGTGTGGCATCTAAGTTTTAGCAAAACGTTAACCATGTGATAGCTTAAAAAGCTTCCTTGTATGAAATAATCAAATGAACTTGAAAACGGTTCAAGATGCCATCTCTGTCTCTTGCTATCTGAATACATGCATAAATGTAATCCTTATATAAAACAATTATCAGGTTGAACACCTGTACATCAGTCCAGTCTTTATTACTTCAGACAGAATATATATGAAACATGGTACACCAACATATCATTTATAGAGCTTTCTTATAATGAGAGCTGGTTTTCTGTGGTACATGAGCATGTAAGCTACCCCGTCATATAAGTTAGATCCTGCTTCATAGGTTTCCTTGACATCCACCCCAGGAGCACAACCTGATGTCACTGTTGTCTGTAAGATACCAATTGTCCTCTTCCCACACATAAGCTGTGTAATGGCCACAGTATTGAGTACCACAGTGCTACAATGGCATAAAGCTCTTATAGAGCACTGACGATCACTTCGAGTTCTTTCTTCGTGTATTTCAGATCCACAGTCTCGGGAAAGCATAATCCCTTATAACAAAAATCATAGTAATGTCATAAAGAGCTGAGGAAAATTACACTCAGTACATGAAGATATTTTGTAACGTAGAAGTTTTTACACAACTTGCTGCAACCATTTTGAATATAAATTAGGTTGACAGTGCTCACCTGTTTTGTCACAAAGTTAATCCATGTTATGGGTTGTCATGAATTTACCTGCAAAGTAATATGGAAACATGGAGGCTTTTTGATCTAGAAGAATAAAAAGGGAAGGTCCACACTTAATGGCCATGAGATTGCGAGAAAATAAAATCCCTCAAAAAGTGCTTTGTAAATATGTAAATACTATAGGGCCATTAGTAACTGAAGAGCTAATAATCTCTCTAGCCGCTGTCTTATATGTTCTCATGTTCATATGTGAAGATTCTGTCCTGCTGAGGAAGAAATCTTTTTTTTTCTTCTTTAGGCAGTGTGTGTGTCTGTGACACAAAGTGTGTAGTGTATGCCCATGTGTCTGTGAAAAATGGATGTGCCAGTTGTGTCTGGATAAAAAATCCATGGTTCGATATCTAACCACTCTTGGGGCTGTGGTTCAACTCTCTGTCAAAGTAAATAATAAATAAATATAAAAAATAAATATCACAGTATTTATTTTTTCTTGGCTCTACGAAAGACTGTCTAGGGTGTTTAGGGTGGACCCAATTTCTGGCCACGCTATTTAAAATGAAAGATGGGCCCAAAACTTCAGGCCAAAATACTAGAACCCCCTTTTCTTATATCGCATTCTAGTATGAGTTTACCACCCACTATAACCTCAGTAATAAACACATAGTAGAATTATTACCTTTCTGTCTTACTAGGAAATTATCACATTGTAAAAGTAGAATTCATGGCAGAGCTGCTGTATTGGATTGCAATAAAGTGGCCAGTGTGGGAATGATGTTACTGGTTCAGAATATACTGTTAGTAAGCTCATGAAATACATATGCAACTAAATGTAAATACATAATTTAATTTGCCTAAATTTGTAAAAGAAAACTCAATTGGTAATTCTCAAATGAAGCTGAACTACAGTGACGAACAAACAGATTCACCCCGGAAGTCTCCGTGTGGCCCGTTCAATGGATCTTTAAATTGGACACTGCGTCACTTCCGCCCTATTTTCTGTTTATTTTTTGGAACTAGCACCCGAGTTTTACCAGCACCGCCACACGGAACGACATATTTCGGCCACATATTTATTAATTTTCACATCATATGTATTTCACAAGGTAAGTGGAAGATATTTTGTACATGACTCAGTTATGTTCGACACTGTAAAACGGGACAAACTAAAAACATTTCCATTCATTCATTACCGTTGCTAGCAGCAGCTATTTTTTTTGACAAGCTAGCTTTAAAACACAGCGCTAATATGTGGTGTTTGTTATTATAAAACTGTATATTATAGAACATGAGCAGCTAATTTAAGTTAGTTTTTAACGTAAGCTAGCTAACAGTCATTGTTATGGTAATAGTAACGTTATACGGTCCAACTACTACACAGATCAGCATGATGCTAACGTTACTTTATGTTGCCTTGAAGTTGGCTGACACACATTAAGGCAATGGAAAATTAAAAGCCATCTTTTTATACTTTAATACTAGTTATGGCTTAGCTAAGATTGAGTATTGTCAGCATGCCACGAATGATCCAGAAAGCTTCCATTGGGCGGTTCCGAGTTGGCTCAGAAGTTCACCGTTCTACCGAGCAAATACTTGCTCTCAATAAGATCCGCCAGCCACTTCTCTTTAAACCTGGTCCTCCCAGGCGTGTGCACAAGCCTGTTTGACTCCAACACGAACAGAACCTCCACGGGCAGAGCTTCGGGTCGGACTTTTGATATGCCCACCACGAAGTAGACGCTAGCTGTTCCCTGAATCGGCCTTTGCGGGGTCGGGTTGCTAAACCGAGCCCGGTAGTGGTAGCAGGTAAAGAAGTCCTCCTCGGTCGTGTAGAGAAAGTCCAGGCTGTAAAGCCAACTGGGCTGCATTTCCCAGGTTTGAATGTACTCCCCAATCTGCTTTTTCCCCACTTCCACCGTGAAGTCTTTACTAGCAACCCAGTTTGTGATGGCGTTGTCAGAGCTCTCCTCCTGCTCCTTTGTGAATGTGTGGCGGTGTCTCTCCAGCAGGGTTTTTACCAGATGAGCTGATTCTGTTGTGTAATTCAGATTAGATGAAGGTTGATGCGCTTCCATATTTTTAACAATTGAAAACAGGCTGAACACCAAGTATGTTTTGCGAATCCTAGTGAGCATGTGTGGTTTGAGAAGTTTCTATGGTAACCAGCAGTGATGCCCTCTGCTGGCTCACTGTATGCTTGCAACGTGACATTTGATCACAGTCTTTACGTTTTTAATAATTTTTTTAATCTTTTTTCAGGTGCAGCAAGCAACACTGATATTTCCTCTCCAAGACGGATTTCTGCCCAATCCACTGTAGTTCATGGCAGGTATCCTGCCAAAATTCTCCATTATTTTACACACGCAATAAATCGTCATCCATTCCCTTGATAAATTTAAAGTTGTCCAACACTGTTCCCAGTGACCCAGAAGACGCATGTCACGGATCAGGACCACACTTGACAGTGTCACCAAGGCAGTGTGCAGCACAGACATAATCTCCAGGTTCTCCCGTCTCAAGCCTGGCAGTTCCTCAGTTGATAGAACCCATGCAGAAAAAATTGTGGTCAAAGCTGAGACCTTACCCTCTAAAGACACAGATACTGGCTTGCCATCTGAAACCACAATGAAAAAAGAAGAAGAAGATGAGAAGACCACAGCAGAGAAAGAGTCAGACAAACGGCAGCAGCAATTTACGGAAAAAACATTAATTGCCACTACGAAGCCTGCATCAAGTTTAGCTTTAGCTGCAAATGTGTCGGTGTCAAGCTCTTCCTCCGCAGTGGCAAAACAAACCATGCAGCTGTTTCCCCCAACAGGACTTTCAACTAACATGGATGAGACCTACACAAGTTTGGCTCAGCACATCAATAGCTACTTCGGCACCAGCATACAAGGGGAAGAAGGAGACAAAAGACAACTGCAGGAGCACGGTGGAGCAGATGATCCTAGCTCCAAGGTTGTTCCTCACACTGTGCCTCTGGAAACTAGGGATCACGTTCCTGTTTTGTCTCCAGTGGCAGAAGCTAAGAGTATTAAAGCACCCACTTCTGCTCCTGCCCCTCCCTGTCCATCAGAGAAACACAGTCCTCCGGTAGAGATCCCATCTTCAGACACCCCCGCAACAGCAGGTGCCATTCAGCCCATCACTGTGCCTACTACCTCCACTAAAAAAGGCTTCACCCACTATCTGTCCTACCCTCGGCCCAGCGTTCAGGCTTTTGTTGGCAGCTATATTGCACCTCTGGTCCCCAAATTTAAAGGTGATTCCAAAGGCATTCCAGAGGAAAAAGACAAACCTTTAGCAACTGCTGCTAAAGAGGAGTCCACTGTGGACAAAACAGACGAAAAGAGCGATAATGAAGAGGAGAAAGCCGATAAAGTCAAGCAACAACTACTGATTCAGCGAGAAAAGGTAATATGCTCAGGGAAGTTTAAAATTGAAGTAAATAGTTTGAGTTAACTGTGTGGAATTTTACATATGGCCATTTTTACTTTAAAATGTGTGGAGTTCTGATATTTATCAGCAGGCTCGAATTTTTTTGTGAATGCAGATAATAGCCCGAGTGAGCGTAGACAACAGGACCAGAGCTCTGGTGAAAGGCCTGCAGAGGGTCACTGATGCCAAACTCCTGACTACTCGAGTAGAGGAGCTCAGCTATCATCTGCTGGAGTTCCCTGAGACACGAGGTGTAGCTGTCAAGGTCAGTGTGTATCACTTTTACATATCCTGCAGATCACTTTAACCCTTTGGCCTCTGTGCTGGCCATTTGTGGCCACGTCACTCTCTCTCTCTTTTTTTTGTTAATTTTAGCTATGTTAATGCAAATGGAATACAAGCTCCCAAGGCTCTTGATATTCTTCAATTTTTTTACATTTTTTAACTGCAGCTCTTCAAATATATCAATATACCTTTTGGGTGAAATTTGTAGCACTTGGCTCCACTTTTAGCCAGTTAATACCTATGAAAAGGAAGGAAATTAATTCCTTGTTATTCACAGAATAAAGTCATACAATTTAGGCAAAATGGCTTTTATTCTTAACTTAACACTTGAGAATTGTAGTTTTAAATTTTTTCTACCAGATTATTTACATTTACATTTACATTTCGTCATTTAGCAGACGCTTTTATCCAAAGCGACTTACAGATTATGTAATTTGTCCATTTTATGCCATGGGAGAAATTTCATGTAATATTGTTAGTTTCCATTAGGGGTGCATGATGGCTTACTGCTTACTGGCAATGATTGATACAATTTTTACATGTTATCTTGAGGATGTCAGATAGTGATTTGTGTTTTTGCATGAAAAAAATTGAGCCTGCAGGTGAAATTGCAGCGCTAAAGTTGAAATTTAAAAAATCTGAAAAATATCCAGACCCTTGGAAGTTGTATTTCATTTGTATTTGTACCCAGCTAAAATGGTCAAAAAAAGAGAGTGAAGTGGCCACAAATGCCACACATGGCCAGCAGAGAGCCCAGAGGATTAAAGGGTTAAACTTCTGACTTTTAATGGAATTTTGGTTTCGTGACCTGGACTGATGCAAAAAGAAACAAAAAAAGTGGAAAAAGTTTATTTTAATATGTTATAATTTCTTAGCACTTTGGGAATGCAAAAAGGAGGAGGCCATTTTTGGTCATGAGCACCCTGAGTGGGAGTTTTGTCTACTTTGCTTTCCCTGCACAAAATAACAATGCATAATAATTAGTGAATTATTAGTTAGGTTGTTTTCCCAGTGCATTGTGGAAACTAATTGGCAGTTCAAGGGTTAAAAAATTTAAAAGTATGTGTACTAAATCCCCAAATCAAATAGCAATAGTTATTTTATATTTACAATAACAACTGATGTTGATTTAAAAACATCATGCATTGAAAGCAGCTAAAAACATTAAAAATCTAAAAAATTACAGCCTTAGTTTGTTGGTGGCGAACAAACTGAATGTATAGCGATTCTGCACAAGGCCAGAGAGGTAATCTAAAAAGTTTATTTTAGAAGTTGGAGAAGTCTGTTTTGTCCTAATCAGTTTGTCTGGCTATTATTTTGTGTAACAGGAAAGCGTATTGCCCTGCTTGCTGCGTTTGCGCCAGGCCAGAGACATTCCTCTTCAGGCTGCTGTGAGAGAAGCACTGGCCCTGGTTGGATACAATGAACCAGTCAAAGGAAGAGGAATTCGGGTCCTGGCTATAGATGGAGGTGGAACAAGGTATTGTTGTTGTTGTTATTATTATTATTATTATTATTATTATTAGAGAGGAAAATGCTCTGAATGAGAACAATCCTCATTTTTGTAAAATAAAAATGTCCTTTTACTTTATATCTTTTGTTCTTACAAGCAGTATAAAATAGGAAGCATCCATTATCTGTAGCTGCTTATCCTATTTGAATGGCAGGAGTATAGAAATTAAAGGAATACTGTTGGACTACAGCGATACACAAAGTCTTTGTGCTGCTTTTCTTTTTAGGTTTGTGAACCTTATGACTTTCTTACAGGGGACTATTGGCCTTGCAGACTCTTCATAAACTGCAGAGCTTGACTGGCAAACGAATACACCAGCTGTTTGACTACATTTGTGGAGTCAGCACAGGTACACCTTCATAGCTGATTGTTTTTTTGTCATTTCACTCTTTAACACCAGCCCTTGCTCACTCTATTTGTGACTCCTGCTCAGTGACAAATCAAAATTCCTTGTCTCTGCTTTAGGGGCTATTTTGGCATTCATGCTGGGGATTTTTCAGATCCCCTTGGAGGAGTGCGAGGAGATGTATAGGAAGTTGGGCTCCGATGTTTTCAAACAGAATGTCATTGTTGGAACTGTCAAGATGGGCTGGAGCCATGCTTTCTACGACAGCGAAATCTGGGAAAGCATCCTCAAGTTAGTCTGCAGTCTTTTATTTTTGTACGTTTTCTTTTTAATTGCTTAGCCTCCTAATCTGAATTTTTGGTTTCTTTTTCTTTCTTTTTTAGGGAACGGATGGGGGACGGGAGAATGATTGAGACTGCCAGGGACCCAAATTGTCCTAAAGTTAGTGACGGGTCCTTTTATTTTATTTTTTATTTATTTGTAACTGTAAGAATATCTTATTAATTATAAGAAAGAAAAACCCTAAAAAGCAAGCAGAAACACTTTCAAAACAATGGCGTCTTGGCATATGTGTTCTTTCCACCAGGTGTCGGCAGTGAGCACCCTCGTGAACAGGGGCCTCCCTCTGAAAGCCTATGTGTTTAGGAACTACAGACTCATGCCAGGAGTGAGATCCCACTACCTTGGAGACTGCAAACACAAAATGTGGCAGGCTATCAGGGCCTCGTCTGCTGCCCCAGGCTACTTCCAGGAATTTGTCCTGGGAAAAGACCTCCATCAGGTACAAAATGAAACTGAGATAACTGCTGAATGCTTTTGCTAAGCATTTGTTTGTTTATTTGCACTTAAGCATTGAGAATTTTAAGTTGAGATTAAATACTCAAATAATCTTGATTAACAGTGATTTAGATCATCATAGTCACCTAAGATGTCAGATCTGTGGGAGGCCTAGTTCAGTGTGAGTTGTTCAGTGTGAGTTGTTCATTTTCTTGAAATGTTGTCCAACCGATGCACTATAATGCTTCATGTCCTGGGAGACCCGTGCCAGGAATGGAGGCACTCAATTAAATTCAATTCAACTTTATTTACAAGAATGTCCTCTCAAGGCACTTTACATAATAAAATCAAAACTATACATACATTCACCCAACAAATCCCCTTTGAGCAGCAACAGTAGAGTGGAAAAACACCCTTTAACGGAAGAAGCCTCCAGCAGAACCAGGCTCAGGGTGGGCGACCATCTGCCTTGACCAGTTGGGGTGAGTGGAAAGTGGAGAGGGAAGGGAAAAGAGCAACAAGAATACATTGGGCAGGACCAGTAGCTGTGCACTGGAAGACACACAGCTCCAAAGCCGGGGACACCTGTAGACTTTATTGCACTGTCAGTGTGTTTATATGTTGTATAGACTTGTATGAAGATTGGTTAAGATCATACAAAACCCACAGCCTTGTTGGTGGTCCTCCCATTTGTTCATTCTGTCTTGTGGTTGCCAGGCATCTGAGGGATGGAGAGAGAGTGAACCAAATGAGATGGAAGTATAGAGAAAGTCCTCTGACCTGGTCTGTGCTCCTTACACATTAAACATTAAGGACTTTATCATTTATGATTTCGCCTGAAATTGAAAGAATATTTTATTTCCCATGAAAGAGAATAGCTAACAGGGTGACAAGTCCGTCACCACCACGGTCTGAAGGGAGTAGAAGGTGGCTTTTGCTAAATCATTTTATTGGTACCTTGTATAATAGACTTCACACTATTACTGTGGGTCTTCAAAATAACAAATGCTATAATGCATTAGAGATTGAAAGCTAGCTTTTTTCTGTTGCTTCACAGATAGAAAGGGGGAGAATAAAATCTTAGGTTTAACAAAAGTAGATAAGTAGCGTCAATGAAAAGTAATTTTATATAAAGTGTTTGATATATGGTTATAATTTAAGTAGGATTAATGTGTTTTTCTTTGCACCAGAATAATCATTAATACAGCTTGGATGTGCCGTTTGGGAGATGTCCAAAGAGTTGTAATGTGTTATTTTATGACTATTTAATTATTAGGCCAGATATCTTTAGATGGTCTTTATGGGTAGCAATTATGCTCAAGGCTTAGCTTCATTTTGATAACCTACTTAAGCAAAATTAGCCTTGTCTTCCAAGTAGTTCCCTCCCCTGCTATAGCCTAATCAAGAAGCTCTGGTAAATGGCCCTTTACAGTGTTTCGGCCAGTAACAGATTCTAATCTCCAATTCATCTGTGAATATTTACTAAGCCATAATTCTCCTATGCATTTAAAATGGAAACCGATTACTTGCTAGTTGTTTACCTGTTTTGAACAAAAAAAAAACTTAGCAGTGCAGCTAAAAGATGTATTGGCTAGTTTTCTTGTCATATGTTCTGTATCTGTTTTGAGATGTTTCTATGGACTGGGGTGACAGAAGGGATGGAAAGATGGAGAAAAGATGGTGTGTGGTGTTAGGAGCATGTGCACACACACTACATTCCACTTGGTGTGTTGCATAGTGTTTCGTCGACAGTTTGAGCTACTGTTGCCACCCACCAGTCTCACTCCTACTCTAGTTTTGAGCACTGGCAGTGATATTTCTCAGGAGAATTCTGCCATTTCGGAGTATGAAGAACAATACATTGATTATAGTGTATACACACGTAAACACAGAAGTGAGAGACACAGCCATAGAGTCATTACAGAGGTGCTTTTTATTTTAAATATAGCAATCACTTAAAATTGTACTATTCAGCAAGTAGTTATTTTCATGCCTTCAAAAGATTAATTAATATTAGCACTTATTTGTAAAGTAGTTATGAAAAAGATGCTGGTAATGTAACATATTGTATCTGTTTCTACTTTCTATTGACCTTTATCCCTGCTCTGCTAGGGAGGATCAAGCCTCTTGTGTGAGCACTCTTCCACTAATCCAAACCAAACACAATTCAGTAGTTGGTGAAGGTCCAGAACTGGGTTTGGGGAAAGACTTAAAAAGGGAGCTGGAGCACAAAATTGGTCAAGGCATTCATTCAGCTTAATTGTCTTGTTTATCTTATTGATGGCATCATTTAGGTCCACATTATTTATTGTGAATGGCATCACGTGTACAATGAATAAAGCAAGCACATAATTAATGTTGATCTAAATTAAGCCAGTGAAGATTAGAATTCTGAAAAGGAATAAGATGTATCAGTCAAATTAAGTTTAATGCAATGCAGCTATTAGATTCATTAAAACAGTTCAAATCTGGTTCAAATTGACCCACAAAAGTCTTATTTTACCTACTGAAAACTCAGTCTTTCCTACTTGTTTACTTCTAAATTAACAGGGCGGTTTGCCAATGCAGCGCATCTCTGGTGCAAGAGCTTTTTTTTTATCTGGCCTGAAGCTGTGCATCTATGGGACAGCTTGTCCACATCACCTCATTTGTCCTCTACAGGCTGTCACAACAAATGTATTCATACTAGAGGCTGTAAATAAAAATGTTCCTGCATGTGAAATAACTTTATTAAGACTTGATCAACATTTTTGACTGTGGGGATGCTAAAGGTGTGTCTCTTTTTATTCAGGATGGAGGGCTTCTAATAAACAACCCCACAGCGTTGGCTATTCACGAGTGTAAGTGTTTGTGGCCGAACACCCCACTGCAGTGTGTGCTGTCTCTGGGCACTGGACGGTATGAGACAGTGAGCAAGAATAACACAACCTACACGAGCCTGAAGACCAAGCTCACAAACGTCATCAGCAGTGCCACAGATACTGAGGGTAAGACAACACGAAATGCTGCTTTTACATGTTTGACATCCCACTGAGTTATTTTTAAACCGCAGAATAGAGACAGTAGGTCACAGGCTGCATGATGCGCTGTGGAGGTTCTGTTTGAGTGCAATGTCTAAGAATTTTAAAGCTGTCTGTAAATAGTAGTAAACACAACCCTTGATCCTTACTTTAGAGGTGCACACCATGCTGGACGCACTCCTGCCCCCTGACACCTACTTCCGCTTCAATCCCTACATGAGCGAGGACGTCCCGTTGAACGAGAGCCGTGTGGAAAAGCTCAACTTCCTCAAGAGCGAGGGGGAGCGCTACTTGGAGCGCAACGAAGCCAAGCTGAGGAAGGCGGCCGTTGTGCTCGGCCAGGAGAAGAGCATTATCCAGAGACTGGACGAGTGGGCCAAGCTCAAGGCGGACATGTACGATGGCCTCCCATTCATCTCCAAGCTGTAGCCGTTAGCGTGGCTAGATTGTACAAGAGACTTTGAGGTCAGAAGACATTGAGAGTAAATGTTCGAAAGGGCACAACCTGGACAAGCAGGCAATTTAAAATGAAATAATGAATGTTTACATGATTTGATCATATTTTACGTAACACTAAAATAAGATTAATCCATAAAATTTTGATAACGCTAAAGACAATGTCTGAGATGTCGACAGAATATAATACTTTAATAATTTAAGACTCTGAGAGGGTTCACTTAACTGGGCACAGAAAGGAAATATGAGTGTACATACCATGAGATGGTAATACATATATTAAGAGAATTGTTGCCAACATGATGATAACAGTGATTATTTTGTATTTTTTTGTGCTTGAAGTAAGACTGGTGTTCTTTTTCATCTTCTTGAAGAGATATTTAATACCTGATTGCTCAATGAGAATATGAACTGTCTATTTCTAACACTGTACAGAATGGAGACCTCATGCACTTTGTAAAATATATTGATTAACCTCTGTTTGGAAATAATGTAAATAATATATGAATAATATTTGGGTGCGCTTGCTAGAACCTTAGAATAAGAAATATTGCTTCTCAAGATCACTGTCCAGTATGTCACATACAGCAATGCTGATAGCTGATGCTCTGTTTAAATTAATAAATTGTGGTGCATTATAATTTGTTAAGCGTAAAGCCCGAAATCCTCAGTCCTGAGTCCTGCCGTATGTTGTTGGACAATACAAATGTTTTACACTGCACCAATGCTTGATGGAATGCAAAAAATTTACGAAGAAATAAACTTTTTGAAATCATTTCTTTTAATTTATTGAAATTAGCGCATTGGAATGCATGCCTTAGCAACGTATAGTGTGTTATTTGATTCTACTGCTATTTGATTTTACTTTCTGCTGCTGGATACCTACAGACCTCCTCAACAATGACATCATAATATCAAATGATAAAAATAAATCAGGAACCTAAAAGAAAGTTATTACCTCATCATGCTCAGATAGTAAGCTGAGGCTTACTTATAGATAATGGGAAATTTATTTGTTTATGGTATATTTCCTTTACTCTAATTGGTTTGAGGCGGTCTAAGGAATTTTCAGGTGGATACTTCAGAACCAGTAAACATTGGTTTCACTAGATACCACATGCCAAAAATATTGACTGTCTGGACATCTAAGATTGACATCTCAAGCTTCCTGGCATTTACTTTTCTGAAATGTTTTAGAAAATCAAATCAGAGCATTCTCTGTAAATCTGAGCAAAAAATATTTCTGTCTCCAGTCAGGCTACGTGAACCGCAGTCCAGATCAGACAAATGAGTGCAACACAAGAGTAACACTGGCGATGTTCATCGTTCATCTCATGGCGGTTTCCTTCAGTGTGAAAGGCCACGGTGCCAAGGTAAAGTTCAGTCTGCCAGGACAGACACACACACACACACACACACACCACTGTGCTATTAGTTGCTTATTGTGGCAGGAGCTGTCTGTCTCTCCTCCTCTGGGTCTGGTCTTACTACTGTGTTCCCTAGCAACCATTATAGTTCCCTACTCGTTTACAATCTTCTCAATGTATGTGTGCCCACGTTTGCCTAAATTTATCCCAAATCTGGCACAATTGTGTTATACAATCAATCTATTTTATGTTGCTGCTGTTAGTAGGGTTTTGTCAGTTCCAATTGTAGTGTTCATGTTTTCATTTGCTATCTGTATATCAGGGCTGTGCTCTTTCAAACTGACTTTTGACACAAACCGGTTATCAACCTAACGTTTGCCAGGATGTGCCATCTTGTACAAACAACACGGGAGAATAAGTTTGTACAAGGTTTCTTACCACATTTTTCCAAACTCGGCTTTGTTTTTAAGCACAACAGATCTGTAACAAGAGCCACCTTTTAAACATGTGGTCACAATGACAACAGCTCTGAACCAACAGACAGGCTCCATAATTGTTAGAAAAGCATGTGAGGAAGACCCCAGCTTCTTTATATTTGTCAGATGTAGATCAAGTTGGGCTGTTGTGTTACCCGTAACAGGGTATCTAGTAGTTGTCAGACATTATGTCAATATCATATATCCTGACCTGTATGAACTTTTTAAATGGCAATGACCCAGATGAGCTTTGGAGTGCATCCCAAAACATGTCAAATAAAACTGAAGCTTGAGTGTTTTGTCTCACTAAATGTTTTACTACAGATTAAATCAAAGGTTTCAGTGTAACTAACCCAGGAATTAGAGAGAGAGCAGACACAAAGCTTAAGAAATACTACTGAACATGAATGTCGGGTACTGGTGCGTCTGTAAAGTCACGCTGTAGAAAAACTTGTCCGCTGCTGCGTCTTCTCTAAGACATCAGCAAAAGCGTTTACACAGTGGTGTGTCTCTCCACACGTCTCTGCCAGTCAGTGTGGAGACACACGCACAGACACAAAAACACACACACACATCCTATTTGTTTAGCACTCCTGCTAAAGAATGTCTGTGCTCATGTTGGAAAGGATCACGATGTTTTCCGTCACGCTCATTGACAGCAATAACCTGTTGCATAACTCTGTTAGGCTCCACACATACTGTAAATAAACTGTAGTAAAAACACATTTTATCTCATGATGAATCATGGTTCTCGAGAAGAGCGCGTTTTGGTCCCAGTCTGCCTTTAGGACTTGTCACCTTTAGTGCCTCGTGACTTCGTGGCAAATGCTGATGCCCCACAGGCTGGATGAGTGTTACTACATGTGTTTATCCTGTGAAAGAATGCACATTTATACTGCTGGTGACCTGCACACGCCTCAAGGTGAGCTACAGCACATCATGGGCTTTTTACACTTTTCATTAAATGTAATGTTTTTTTTGGTTTGTTTTTGAAGTTTAAACGCGCAACAAACTCATTCAAGCGTTGACATTATTGGTTATCGTCTATTCCAAGTCTTGCTTGGAATTGACTTGGTCTGTTGCAGTTGGAAATTCTTTGATATTTGTGTTATGGATTGATGGACCAGTAAATATTCTGCAAGGTGAAGTGAAATGTTTGACACAAGCACTGCCTTGTGTGTGTGTGTGTGTGTGTGGAGATAGGCCACCTGTCCTGTGTTGATGACACAGGAGAACACCTGTGTCTCACATCATTAGGTCAGGAGGAAACATGTGGGACCAGCACATTGTACATGTGCCCACGGTCCTTAAAGCTGCATGTTTCCCCACCCAAATGTATGTTTTGCAGTTTTATTTTCTTTCTTTAAGAAAGAGGTCTCATTCTGATGTGTGTTGCAATACAACTAAACAATATGAACTAGTTTGTGATTGGCAAACCTTTTTTTTGATATTTTAAATTTTTAGAGATAATTTGATATAGTTTAATCAAGATAAGAATAGAAACAATGTTAGAGGTTTTAGACAAAAAATCAATTTCAAACAACTTTGTAATAAGATTCGTATTAATTTTTGGATTATGATGACAGTTCTACACAGAACTCTTTATTTACAGGTTAATTTACAGTAAAGCTATTGAAATACATCCAAATATGATGCATATTAGCCTACAGAAACTAAATGAAGTTGCATCTCTGCCAATTCGTATCTGGTTCCACTGTTCTTCTACTCAGCCTGTAAGGTTTAGATGTAAATTCATATGCTGCATAAATACTCTGTCATCATCAGCCTCGTGCACTAGCAGAAACATCTACGAGCCACTGAACCGGCGCATGCGTACGGCTCAAAACGCCCACAGAGCCGCCGGAGAATAGACCCGGAATCCGAAAGTGAGTGTGTCGTCTCCCCGTGAGTGTAGGCATAGACGATCTTCGCTCGCTGCTGGTTTGTGACAGCGGCGGCGGATCTGCCGAGGAGAGCGGAGGATCCGTGCGGACCTCGGCGTGCTGCTGCAGCGGCTGAGGGGGACGGGCGGACTGGCCTGGCACGGTCCCTCTTACACACACACACGCACACACACACACACACACACACACAGAGACCTCATCATTTTCTACAGCATCAACACACACTCGCGGACGGGGGGCGAGGGACCGAGGCGTTCTGCAGCGGACGGTGAGTGGCCACATTCCTTTTCTCCTTTCTCGCTCTTTTTCATCCCCACACACACACACACACACACACACACGCACACAGTTTTTCCTTGAGCATCATCATATGGCGCTTGACAATAATGGTGCAGTGGCTGGTTGAAGCCGGCGCACACCCCGGTGATGCTCTCCATAAGAAAGCAATATGGAGATGAATTGTGCAGAGCCCCGCATCTCTACCAAAAAAAAAAAAAAAAAGCGACGTGTTGGACGGGATGGATCCGTCCAGAGCTGGATGCAGCAGCAGCATCATCGTCTGTGTGCATTGTTGCAGGCAGGCCGACAGTCTGCCGGTGGAGCTGCCAGCTGTAGCTCAGATCCTCTAGGTGTCATGTCAATTGTTTGCTGCCGGTATTTTCAGATGAATGTGGGGAGAAAAAGCCACACAGGCCTTTTTTTTTTTTCAAACAGGCAAGTCAGCAGGTGTCTATTGATCAGCGGGGGGAACAACAGGCTCCTATTCTTCATTAGTGATGGACATTTTATCATCGATTGAAAGAAATGAAAAAAAAAATATATGCAGGCGTGATGTTTATGACGGGTTTGTCTGGCTCAGCAGCTGTTTGCTCCATGGCAGGATTTTTTTTTTCTATATCTGTAATTGAGCTTGGAGTAAGCTGGTGAATGTGATTCATCCTCTCCCGACATGGCAGTTAATTGATTAGTGAATTGATTATTTCAGGATTCAAGTCAAAATGCCAAATGATCTCTGGTTTAGCTTCTTAAATGTGAGGATTCCCTGCTTTTTGCTCGTCACACAGACATGTGGTGCCATAATCAGACATTTCATAAGCAACAAAAGAGTTGGATATTTGGCCAAGTCAAGACAGTGTTTTCAGTAAGCTGCACTTAAGCCAATATTACATGTGATGTAGAGTAAAGGTGGCAGACAAGGTGATTTTTTGGATTTGTTGCTGGCTGTGGAATGTGGATGGTGTTTTGTGTGTCTGGATTCGGGATGTTTTCATAGCACAGATATTGTTTTTCTAATCACTCACTAATGGTAGTGTTGTTCTTTAAATGTAATGGTGAATGCAGTGTCGTCCTGTGTAGCAGGATTTCATTTATAACAGGCAAGTTGTTGTATTTCCCACTGGGAGCATGTGTCAGTGCATCTAACATGTTGTTTGCTTGGTGATATGTAACAGATGCTTAGTAATATTGTTTGTGGTGTACAGTACTGTGTCACACCTGACTGCAAAAGAGTCGACGAGAAGGGGGAATCATTGTGGTTTTTATAGAATCAAACGTGAGAGTTATTTCATGCATTCTTAATTTTTTGCAGTCATCATCTGTTGTTGCTTTTACACCGTGGGATACAATTTGGTCAGGGGCAGTTCACGCAGACCCTCAAACATAAAGTATGGAAAAAACTGTATTACTTTATTGTTGCTCATTAATTCTGGATCTCAAGGTGCAAAACATGAACTTTTCTCTTTGCACTTCCAAATAGTATTGCACATCCCTGCAGTTTTCTCGTTTAGTTGTTGAATAAATGCAGTGAATAGGACGATTCAGACACTGAAATGTGAAATCATACAGCATGTAATGCTTTGGCATGTCATAGCATGACAAGTATGACGCGTTGGTGCCGTGGGCAACCACGATCACTTCTGGTGAGCTTCTCCCCCGTGTGAGACACCACAAGACGTGACATCAGTCTCCTGGTGAAAACTCCTCAGACTGTCAGGGCAGAGCCAGCACTGAGCCATTACTCACATCAGCCGCAGTGTCATCGGCACTCTCCCATTTATCCACGGCCCATTAGACGCAAGTCAGGTGATGGAACTTATGGCGCGATTTTAGTGCCTTCTCATTCTGCCCGCCGCTGCCTTAAGTGATGTCACAATTATGAAAGAGGGAAGATGAAGATATAGTTTTCAGGGGATCACAATTGAAGTCAGCTCAACATTTTCATTGACTACCCCATTGGTTGTTTCTGAAGTTTAATCTACACTATCAAGAGAACGCCTTAAATTGTATGTTAAGTTATTCTGGCACACCAGTAAATGTCAGCTTTAAAACCACAACAGTAACACAACCTACATAAACAACCACAGGTAAAATATGCAGGTGCACAATAATGAATTCATAACAAGAGTTTTGTCTCAGTGTCAATTTATCATCTCCTGGCTCACGTCTTTGGGACCACTCTGAAAGCTGCAGCCAAATGAAAGCAATTAGCATAACAGAATCTGGTGTGAGCCCTGGGTTAATAGCATCACCGCCCTGCAGCGATGATGGAGGCTTTGGGGGGGTGGGAGGGGCACGAACGTACCACACGCACCCTCGGCTCACAGCTGGACATGTTTGGGTGAGTGTTTTTATTAAGGGAGCGGGACACATTAAATTAACACGACTGCCTGAAGACTGATGACTTGGAAAATGGGCAGTAGAGTTAAAGCCAGGGCTCGATTGTGACGCTGCTTCAGGTAGATTTCTCTGCTCCAGTGGATGCCGCTGTTCTCATTACCTTCTCACGTCTTTACACTGAAGACAGATGGATTTTTGTGGTTGTGGTTTTTCTTTTTTGGAAGATGATGTTACTGCTGCGAAGAGGGAAGAGACCCAGTTTTTGAACAATGAGAAGATGTGAAATAAGCTTTTTTACCCATCCATTCATTCATCCATTATCTTAAATGCGTATTCTATTCGTGGGGGTTGTGGGGGGGCTGGATCCTATCCCAGCTCGTTGGGTTAGAGCCAGGGTCCACCCTGAGCAGATCTCCAGTCATCATCCTGGGCTTGTTTAGGTGTCACTTGCGTAATTTCACCTGAGCATCCTACAATTTCCCCAGTGTGATCTGTTAAACTCCTGACTAAAAATAAAAGTTTGTGAACAACAGGAACAAAAAAGCTATGGTAGTGGGGAGAGACAAGTAATTAGAATAAAATGGAAACGAAGAGAAGATGAGAAGGGGTAGGACAGAAAGAAAATTGAGACAATAGTGGAAACGGGGAAGGGACAAAGAAAGGAGAGAAGATAAAATAATGCAAAAAGATAAGAGCACAGGAACCTTTAGGGAGGAAAAGGAGAGAGGAGAGCAGGGAAGAGGACACGAGAGGGCAGGACAGAGAAGGAGACAGGAGAGAGAATTAAAGAAAATGGGAAAACAAAGATATGAAAAATTGCCGGGTTGAGAAAGAATGTAAAGGCAGGGGAAGGAAATTGATGATATGAAAGTAGAGGAGGAGATTGGGGACAAAAAAAAAAGTAGGGTTGGGGGAAGGAAAACAGGAGATGAGAGGACAGCGTGGAAAAGGAAACAGGAGTTAGTAAAGGAAAAAAGAGGAGAGGAGGGGAATGCAAAGTAGAGGACTGGATGGAAAATAAAGGCAAGGAGGAGAGGACTGGAGAGGACAGGAAAGAGGACAGAGGAAAGGAAATGAAAGAAGGGTAGAAAAAGATGAAAGGAAAAATGAGGAAAGAAGAGCAACCAAGTGTACAGAAGGTGAAAACATATGCAGAGAGGAATGGAGATAAAAGGGCAAGACGGGAAGAATAAAGAACGAGAGACATGGGAGAGAGGAAACAAAAGGAAGGACGGAGAAAAAAAAAGGCTGAAAAGGAGAGAGAAGGAATGTAAATGAGAGGATGGAGGAAGACAAGTAGAAAAGGAGGAAATGGATAGATAAGTAAAGAGCAAAATAAAAGGGGAGAAGAAGAAAGGGCAGGACATAAAGAAGAGAAGAGAAGAGGGGGAAAGGCTAGAGAGCAAAGGGAAGAAGAAGAGGGGGAGGAAGAGAGAAGAGGAATGAAGAGAAAAGAAAGTGGTAAAGAGGAGACGTGAGGGGAGAAGGGAGGAAAGAAAAGGAATAAAGGAAAGAAGAAAGAAGGAGGAAAGAAGTAGAGATAAAGAGAGAGGTGAAGAAAGAAAACAGCTGGAGCGAGTTAGCAGGAGGACGGTGCAGCTGCAGCGAAGAAGAGTAAAGTGACGAAGAATAGAGAGGAGAGGAGCGACGTGCTGCCGCAATCACCAGAGACGAATAATACGAGACACAAACACACGTGCATGTGGCGGCATCCTACACGAGCACAGACAGATCACCTTTTCCACATCGCACCTTTGTTTCCTCGGAGGCTGTGCGTTCGTGTGGCTCAGGTGGGCAACAGATGGGAGAGTGGGTGAGAGCAGAGGAGTTGCCAGACTGGTTGTAGCTGTCGCTTGCTGAGTGTAAAAACATATCAGCATACATGTGTGATTGAATTTTGTGTTTGTGAGCCATATGCAGGCCTATTCATTTTCACTCGGGTTGGATTCTAATGGGCGTGCCAGCAAAACACTGCACACGATTCCCTCAATGACTGAACCAACTTCTAAAGTCAGAAAAAAAGGGAATACATACAGATTAGACAGGAATTGTGTTAAGGAAACAAAGGAGGAATGTTCAAATCCCAGTGGTGGGAGCTTCATTCATTGCACAGTGGGCTTAAAGTTAATATTGCCTCAATCCACTGCAATCTTTGTCACAGCTCTAAAATGATTAGTGAGTATTTGGGTCAAAGAAGCCATTAAAGAACCACCGTTATCGCACCACACATCCAGTTGGTTCCAGCGTCATGTGACTGCTGTGAACCAATCGTTTTTCAGTACGCTTTGTGTCTTTTAGGTGCATCAGCACTTTATGACGTTTTTAGGTGGATATCCCCCTTCCCCTCCTAGCCTGCAGCCATGGAGAGATTAGTTTGATGGGAAGTTTATCTTCACGCATGATTTGTAGAGTGTGTAATTATGTATTAACGTCTAAGCTTTTTCACTGGCCCAAAGGTTGCAGTGTTCACTGTGAACCAACATTAGGACCTGATTCAAAACTGGTGTCATGTCTGGCGCCATATCTTATGCCTTATCTCTAAAAAATATTCTGCTTCCAATAATTAATGGGTGTGACCCCAGTTGTTCAGAGGACTCTTTGAATCAAGTAGATAGTGTGGGAAAGGCGGCTCGAGTTCAATGGGGTCCGCATGTGTCCCCGAAGACGGCCTCTCTGAGTCCAGCCTGCCGTGAACCAGAGCCCTCTGTTTGTGCTCAAAGACTGTCTTTGTAGGAGACGATAAACTGTCCAGTGAGCAGATGAGGAGGACGGAAGAACAGAACAGAAGGAGTTCTCACTGCGTAAAAGTCACTCATCGACTTAACATGTGTCTGTTGGCAGATAAACCAATTAAAGGCAGACACGCCACGTTTAGGGGCCTCGGAGAGTAGAACATCTGTCGCTTGAACAGATTTTGTTGATTTCGACTTTTAATTTAATTTGACTGGATGAACCGCATGCTGTGCCCGCACTGTATATGACAGACGCCGAAAGCATTTTAATTACAAAAAAAAAAGTTACGTATAACTCATAAACACATTAAACCATTTGGAAAAACACATTAGTAACAAATATTGAATAGATGGCGGCAAATACAAGTATTTATGGAAGAGAGCATGTTCACGTTGTGTTTTATATGAGTAGACGTAGAACAGGGCGTATAGGGGCCGTGGCTCACTGGAGGAATAATTCATTCCCTGTTTGTTCTTGCTCAGCAGCATTTGATGCCACTGGATGTTGGCCCATTAAAGTCAGTTGCGTTTCAAATCAGTGCTGATACCTCACCCTGTCCCCTCTGTCCCTCTTTCACCCCTAAAACTGCTGAGCGCGCTCGTTTTTGGACTCTGCATTGTCCTACCAGAGCCAGGCTGCTTTACTCACCTTTCTTTTTTGTTCCCTGACGTAATGCGACCCACAACGCTTGCTGTTGTAGCACTTTAGCTTATTGCACTTGGAAATGAAATATGAGAAAAACCATACTTTAGAAGATGTGGATGTCTCGAGAGCACTGCTTTGTAGTTTTGCACTTAAAAGAACGCGGGTGTAGGAGAAACTCATTATAATTTTCTTGATCTGCTGGCTAGTACAGATCAAAAACGATGGGCTGGTGGTTGTCAGGGCTTCTGTCTTCCTTTTTCTTTTTTCAATTTCTCTAAATGAACTGATCAGTGTTCTGCAGAGGAGATAAAGCTGTGACGGTACTGACACAGTGAGGCTGAAATCAGACAAAGAGCGTATGTACTGTAGATGCTTAGGACTTTGAAATTGAAGTTACAGTAGGCGTGTGTGATACAGTTGTGCAGGTTTGCAAAGTTCATTTAACACACATTCCCAAAAAGTCCCTAAAAACCACACCCGAGAAAACTCTTTACTTTAGGATACTGATGTGAGTTACAGTGTCTGTCATTAGTTTTTTTACAAAATGCATTTTATCTACATTTTATTACGGTCCCAGTCAATCATGGCAGAGAGGTAGGATGAGAGAGATGAGAGAGCCTGCGGTTGACCCGACTGTTCCTGGAGATATTAATATTAATAGATGCTGGATTGAAACATGGCGCCTATTCCCACCTTAACAAACTCTAGCCTTTGAAATAACGATGATGATCTATCTATGGCCACTCCCAACCTTTACCACTCGTGGCTGTGTGCTCAATGTCAACATGAATCAGGGCAAAAGTTAAATAGTTACAACTATTAGTTTCCACACTTTTATTGGACCGTATTCACTTTGCTGGTTGTGATGCACGTTGAATGAACGTGCTGCTCACGTTCACGCTGTGTATCTTAACAAGTCTCACGTTCACGTTTTTAAGTAGCAAAATGATGATTGTTCAGTTCACTGTTCACTGAAAAATGAAAAGTGCTCCTTTTGCTCTTTTATTTATTGCAGTTATAGCAGTAAAATCGAGGGCTGTAATATCCATTCAAGCTGAAATACATTAACATGCACCAAAGTGCCTAGGGAAGCCACAGAATCACATGTTCGTGAATATTGTTACGTGTGAGCCCTTTCACATTTCATGTTTTGTCCATATAAAGAAACTTAATTAGTGCTACTTAGGAAAAAATACATGTTCAAAAGATGAACTGATTTTTTTTTGCAACCTTTCTTTATTCTCAGTGTTATTAGTGTGATTATATTTGCATCACCTTAAACCTAAGGGTATTGTTTGGTAGTTGCGTATGGACGCAAGCTTATGGTAACGTTATCGAAATGACATTTAAAACACAACTCGCATGCCTGGGAAGAGCGCACATGGCTCTGCCTGCTTTGCCTGCTTTTTTTTTTTTCCTCTGCAGAGAACTCCCATCATTTTCCCAGCCTATGCGCACGGCTGGTATTGACCCTCAGCCCACTCCATCGCTCCTCCACTCTCCGCTCTGATCCATGACTCACAAAGCCCATTTAACCTTTATCCAGCTCAGTGTAAGCCGGTGCTCGGTTGCTACCCACTGGCTGCAAGAACCAAACATCACTGTCCTCGTTGCTCATCTACCTACAGTTTTTAATTAAAGGCTGTTATTGTCTGTGTAAAAATATATACTCTACAATATTTAACCACAAGATGTACATACATAGACATTTTGTCCATTCCCTCTAAACCTTAAAACATAAATGAAAAAACAGAAAGCAAGCATGGGAACAATGGCTTCAAAATCACAGGAAATCCCTTGGGTTTGTTCATATCCATTCAAGTCGCTCATAGATTATATGTATGTGATATATTACCTGCAAGACATTTACTCTACAATAGGTCCATGTCTAAGTGGAAGAGCAGCTACTTTTCTAACATAGGTATCACATGCTTTTCCCACGATGGTCTCCTCTGTGTGGACTGACATAACCAGGCAAGACAAGCTATCAAGTGTCCAAGGAGTGTCCCATAACTGCTGGATCACATTAACCTGTGCTGTCAGCGGTGCCACAGTTGATACTGTCCCTCTTTCATTGTCCCGTGCTTCGAATGTGATTTCCTTCCCTATAAATATCAGTAATTGTGTGATTAGCTGAGGTCAGTTGTGACGTTTTTCGGCAGTGCTGATGCCGTTTGTAACTACCCACCTGTCTGTTCTGTCTGCCGTGTCTTCCTGTAGAGACCAATTATTTCCCTCTCTGAGGAGTTCCGTAAAGACAATGTAATGTAGGATGTACCTTGTCTTGTGCCCAGGAGGCTGATAACAATGTAAACTACTTTTCACTTGGTAAGTGCTGAAGCAGTAACCGGTTTGATCTCACCAAACAAACACGTTACCTTCGGCTTCCAAAGAGTGAACCGAAGTTTCTATAAATCTAAAATAACATGGGCATTAAGCTCGAAAGAATGTAGTTTTAGCTTTAATGACCAGCTGCATGGCATTACTCTAAACTTCAGCTTCCCACTCAGATATGAATCATCACGTGTGCCTCAGAGAAATGTTCCTGGAGCGAGAACCCTGCAGCTCCTCTTGTGACGTCCACTCACAGTCCCCTGTGCAGCAAATTTGCAGTGGTTTGGGGTTCGTCCCTGTTTCTCTACTTAAGAAATGATGTTGTTCTGTAAGAGAAAATGGCAAATGGCTACAAACCCCAACTGAATTGTGTCAAGTATCACAAATCTGTAAGTGTCAGCAGTTGGTGTTGTATTGATATTAAAACAGAGGCTTGTGTTTTTAGACTGTGGTGTGATCCCTCATACCACAGTGTGATAAACTGACTTCATCCTGACTTTAATCAGATTTTGTTACAGACCCTCCTCTAAACAAAAGAGGGGGATTCTATTCAGATTACACCCAAATGACAGATCTGCTATAATATATCTGCTAGTCTCATTTTTCAGTTACTCTTTTCAAAAACAATGGCAATAAAATAAAGAAATGACAATTTTTTTTTTATTAACACTGCAGTGATGATTCTATAGAAGCTTAAATGTAAATGTCTCAGTGCAAACCCTGGGCTGCTTTGCTTTGAGGAACATTCATTAGTTCAGACAGCATCTGTTTTTGGAGTACCAAAGTGCTGACCGGGGCCTTTGTATAGACATAGCTGCAGCCTCTCTTTCACAGCTGCGTCCTGCTGTCGGGCCTGTCATGAGCTCAGCAATGTGGCCAACAAGGCAGCGGGGCTCTGTGGGCATCAGTGAAAGGGCTGGATAAGGATAGCACGATGCTAGGACCTGCTATTTTTTTATTCTTTGTGTATGATAAACATACAGTATGTCCTGAGCATATCATCGGTTTTAGCTTTCAGCCTCGTAGCAGAGGCACAGCTCGAAGGTTATGAACAGGGTGAATACTGACAGCAGGTTTCAGAGGTGTTTCTGAGCCCATGCACTTGTGAGATGTTCCACTAAGTATTTTTGTTTTTTAGCATTAAACAATATTTCCAGGATTTTGTTGCCTTTGTTCTCAGCTTTTTGAGATGTGTTGGTGGGCTTAAATTTATTATGAGTTGCTTTGCAAATTGTTGCGTTTTCTCTCATTCTTTTCTAGAAGGTCTGTACACAAATTCTAACTTTAGAGACCTCAAGAAAATGATATTTTATTACGTATGCTAAGACATGACACAGCCACACTCACACATATATTCTCTCAGTGGATTGTCCTCACAGTTTTGCAATCCTTGAGTCCTTCAGACTGACGATTTCTTTGTCTCCTGGATTTGACTGCAGGTCGGTGTTGTTTCACTGTGCATTTGTTTAATGAAAAGCAGGGCGAAGGTGGAGGCAAAAGAGTGGGCTTGTGCGTGTGTCTCGAGTTCATGTTCACGCATATGTGAATCCATGTGTGGGAACTGGCTCACATATATGCACGTGTCCACTTAATGCAACACTTATTGAACACGCCACAGCAAGGAAGCAGCAGAACATTGGTGCATTACTGAACCGTGACCACATCCAAATAAGTTCAACAGAGCAATTTCATTTTGCTGCTCAGGTGAGTTTATGAATCATGGCTGGCACATGATGATGGCCGCAGGAAAATTTTCACGTGGCTCCTGTAACCACATTAACAAAGCTGAGAGGGATGATGGAGAAAGAAAGAACATGCCACGGGCTGCTGAGTGTCTATTTGGGCCATAAACAAATATGGCTCCTATTAATGCAAAAGCAAAGCAAACAAGCTGATTCATTTAGACAATACGAGATCCCTGGTGTTTGCCGCTCTCGTATCCTCAAGTCCATTTACAGAAGAGCGAGTCAAGCCAGTTTAGTAAAATGCACGAACATCGACGTCCAATCTAGCGGGACTGCTGAGTTGAGGGTAATTAGTCACTTGTTAGACATGCACAGATAGAGACACACATTACTATTTCCTGCTCCAATCTTTGTATTAGCATTTCATTGTTTGGTCAGTGGATTGCGTCCAGACTGTCCATGTTGTTGTTGACCTTTTAACATTAAATGACTGTCCAATCTGCTACAAAGCACATGTGCATATTAATAATTAGCTGTTCCACATACATTTTGGTTCGAGTATATATTTGCCTTTTTGCCTGTTTCTCTGCCTTAGGGGTCCCCTGACCTTGGTGTGTTTGGTGATCCGCCTAATTACAAAGGTCATAGTGATGAAATAGAGATGGCCAGACTCGGTTTGATTAAAAATACTCAAATTCATCGATATGCCGTCAGTGCAAGATGCTTGATGTAGTGTCAGCAGGATACAGCCTGATCCACACCTGCATTTGTGCACAGAAACCCTGAGGGAAGTGTGAAAATGTAAAGCGAGATTAAACACCCGTCTTCATACTGTACCGTAGCTCCTTGATATCTTCTAAAAACAGCCACTTCAGTAATGTCATCTCCTGCTATCACTCATTTCCACTTCTGATCTGCCTTCAAAGAGCCATTTGTAATACGATTGCTGCAGGATTTACCAGTTACGATGCTGTGAGGTGCTTTGTTTGTGACTAACAGGGGAATGAGAAGAATGTGTCGTCTTTTCTCAGTATAATACGGCTTCAAATCACTTGTCACGCTGCCTCTTAGTTGTATCTTCAAGAGAAAAATAAGTGATTTACAGAAATCATTTACAGAAACCGAATATTTACACTTTACTGACACAGTAATCCATTGCTGTGCCGTGTCTGAACAGCCTTTGCATTGGCTTATTGCTTCCTCATCGCGGTTTTAAGCCTCGGAACAAGGTTGAGGAGTTCTAAATTAATCACATCACGTAGAGTGGAGCGATCCCTCTCCACTGGTGTTACTAATATTAGGGGGCCTCAATGCTCTGTTTCCCTTTCTGACTTTTCTGAAGATATGCAGTCAATATTAGATGTCTCCCAGGCTTCCTGTAGGTCCGCACCCCGAACTGTTTGCCTTCTTGTCATCAGCTCCTTTGTTCTCCGCGCTCTCATTTCCACTATTTAACTGCCTCTACATCGGTCTCCGTTTGTCTTTCCCTTTTGTGTGTCGTTCGTTTGGACAGGGTTGTCCCCAAGGAGCTGGCTGCATGGGCATTTTTTTGTTTCTGGCATGTCATGTCACTGATGGCCAAGCGCTGCTCTGTAAAACACTCTAATATTATTGTACTTGACTGTCTCCATGGTAATGCTACTTACACACACATGTACCGTAATTTGCAGTTGCTGTTCTTCTTCTTCTCCACATTGCGTGAGGAATTTCTTAATTCACAGCACAAATTTTTGCACATAACTGTTTTTTTTAAGTCAGGTTAAGCTAATACTAAGCTGAGTTACTAACGTGCATTTAAATGACTAATTTCCAACCATACAAAGTTATAATTTTCTATTGCCATGCTTACAATGCATTCATTTTGTTCACAGTGTTTTCCTTGCTTGGTTTCCATATGAAATGCAATAGAAAGGTTTTTCAGTAGAACACTTTGGCAGGTACCTACTTAATTTGTCGAAGTTAGACTCGTAAAGCCTCAGACAAACTTTTGATTTTGTCCGTTCCTTTCTATAGAAACAGACATGATCAGAATATTTCATATGCAAAAAGAAGGAAAACACAGTAACCGGTAACACAGTGTGTTTCAGTGCATATTCGCGCACTTACCTTAAGGCTTTAATGCGTTTATTTAAAACTTTTAACTTTAAAAAAGTCGCATATACATCTGCAAAATAGAAATATACTTGCAAAGTATTTCATTTTACCAGACAGAAATATCTTACTGAATCATATCTAAACTATATTCTCATATTTAAGAAGTCCATATGTCAAATTCACCTGTATAAGTGTAACATAGCATTTGTTTAATACAGAATGTAGATAACAATCTCTTTCTCATTCTGGCTTATTTTTTATATACACTGACTTATTAAAGCAGAGTTTATCTCTTTTAGGCAGTAAATCCAAATATAGCGTTTCCTGCCAAGAAGAGAAGTTACACTGAATTCCAGACAGTCCTTTGTTGTGTCTGTGTGTAGTAGTGCATGCTTCTATTAAACGGGTTTTCCACATACCCTCAAGTACCCCAGGTGTAGCTTAGGGAGACATCCCCCAATATGGTCTGCACTGATCCTTCATTAACATAGAAATCAAACCCGATGGCGGGCCTCACTCTCTCACTGTGATTGATTCATTGTAGCCAAGCATCATATGGCAAAGCATTTCATATGCATCAACGCTCTTTCTGCCTCTGCTTCATACACTCAGGCCCCTCGCTCTATTGAGGCTGTAAAACCAGTGTGATGATTGATTCTGATTTCTCGTACGTGGACACTTACGTTGTAGCAGACTGAGCCTAGCAGTGGATCAGCAGCAGAGGAATGCTGCTTCCTACTGCTCCTTAATCTTGATTTGTCCTTCTCGCTCTTACTGTCTGTGTGACATTCTTGATGACTCCATTGTGTGCATTGTCTAGTTCGGAGTGGGAACAGTGGGGATGGGAGAATCATCTGTTTAACCTCTGGAAGGAGGAGAAAGATCTAACTTCCAGGAGGCAGTAAATCTCTCTGATTAAACCCAGCTCTCTGACTGCTCCTTTGTGTGAGACTGAAGTGTGTGTGTGTGTGTGTGTGTGTTGTCTGTCATCTGAAGGATGCTCACAGACTGTTAAAATAAAAAAAAAAAACACTATTGGATCATTGGAAAGCCATGGTAACCAACCCCCTTTTCAGTCTTTGTCTTTAGCACACGCAGACACACACACACACACACACACACACACACACATATACAAACATCACAAGGGAATGTGCAAGTCTGAGGTGCTCACCGAAGATTTCAAAGCAGCTGTAAAGGCCAACCTGACACAGGGAGGTAGTATACTTCAAACACACTTTTTCTTAAACCGTTTGTTGTTGCTGTTTTCACATATAACATTTATATGATCACACTTTCTAAGATCTTGTTCTATATGTGGATCCCCTGAACCGCAAGATGTTTTCACAGTTCAATCCAAATGTGAAAACTACGGCTGGAGTAAGAGGGTGGTGGAACCCAGTGATGATAGTGGCCTCTTTTAACTGGCAGTTGTACCATTTCCAGGAACCCAGGAAGGTTTTGAATTAATCATTTTAATTGCATGAATGTTGTGAATCCCCCCCAATGTGTGGTTTATTCTTCCTGAGCTAGTTTAGTCATCAGCCATGTGAGCCACAGACAGACAAAAGCCAAAACAGTTTGAAGACCTATCAGAAATGCCTGCAAATTGCGAATTTTAGGAACCAGAAACTCTTGAAAATGGCAGTGAACCAGTGATGCAATACAATGACACGGTGCACTAAACCCGAGCTGGCTGCCATCTTAATGAGGTCATTTTTCATTTTCTGTGACTCGGAAAACATGTAAACAGATGTGCACAGAACAAACAGACACACAAATCATTCAGGGGCCTGCAGCAGAACCCCTCCACACGCAGATGGTATGTCTGCTACTTAAACAAACCATCAGGCTCTTAGACTGTGTCAGTGCTCAGGCGTTACTGTCTCGGACTTCCAGGTCACTGTGGGTCAATCAGAGCGGATTCTGCATCTAATTGCTTGGCAATGTAACCTAAACATGTATCTCGTACGTGAGGGGCAGCTAGCCCAGGTTCTCGAGTGCCGCAGTCAATCAGAAGCTGGAAGATACAATTTTGAGTATCGTCCAGTTTCTGATTGACTGAACACGCACAATTCAGGCGCTCAGCGTTGGGTAGTGCAGGGATAGTTGGAATCCAAGCAGGTCTGTGGCTCTTGGCTCCAGGACTGACCTCTCCTATATATCTCAATGTTGGAAGGCAGCTAAATGTTTTTACTTTTTCACACAATTTTTTCTTTTTACACGATTCTTGTTTGTTTTCTGTTTTTTTTTTGCACAGAACAGCCACAGGAAAGTGTCTAGTCTGTGTTTAACATGTTCTCTAGATAGAATCAGAACAAAGAAACTGCTATTGTGTATATGTTTTGTTCATTAGTAAAAAAAGAAATATTGTTTACCATGTTGTCGTGCACAAGAATTTTACAAGGCTTTGTGATTGTTTGATTTGATCTTCTTTAAAATTGTCTTTCATATACCAAAACTAGATGCAGCAAAATAAATATTTGATGTGTCTTAGGGTGTTTTCCCTTTTTGACTATGGATAACAAGCAATTCGCAGGTACATTTTTGTCACTTCGAATGGAATCCGAAGTATGTGTGAGTTTTTAAGGATATGTATTAATTTCTAATTATGGAGGTGGATGCAGGTTGGTTTTTTCACCCTGTGTGTGTTAATATTGTGTAGAAATGATTGTGGCGGCTGAGAAGTCAGGACATCTGTTAAGTGTGTGTTCTTTAGGCAGCTGGTACTGTTACTGATTGCTGAGGCCCCTCAGTCTAGGGGATTATGGTGCACACACACACACACACACACACACACACACACACACACACACACGCACACACATATCTATTCATGCCTGGGGTCAGTTATTCTATCACATTCTGCAAAGTGCCCCCGTTGCCACACACACACACACACACACACACACACATGCACAGACGCGGTTTCCAGTTGATCCATAAACTCAGCCAGCTAATTGAAACAGGAGACAGAAAGTAAATCAAAGTGGGATGGCACTGGGCTTTACTAATCAGACACTATGTTGGCATAAGAACATGTAGAATGAGAAACACTGCCCTTATTATCAGGAAATGCTTACCGTATTTTCCGGACTATAAGCCGCTACTTTTTTCCGACGTTTTGAACCATGCGGCTTTTACAGAGATGCGGCTTTTCTATGAATTTTTCTGCAGCCCTCAGATGGGCGCTGTAGATGGAAGTCAGTGCAAACAAAAAAGCGCCAGTTTTTATTCTTAGCGCATGCAACCCAAGACGCACAACAGCAAACATCAGCACTTTTACTGCCGTGTTACAGGCACCATTCAGGTTCAGGTGTATGAATAAACACTTATGGTACAAAATCTTTCTATGTAAATATCTTATTTCTCAGCCTGGATATTGGCGGCTTATAGTCCGATGCGGTTTATATGTGACAAAATATATATTTCTTTTAAATTTTAGCGGGTGCGGCTTAAATTTAGGTGCGCTCTATAGTCCAGAATTTACGGTAAATATTCCCAATGCTCATTCACAACGTTGCGATAGCAATAATTCAGAGGATAGATCTGAGTGCATCACATCTATTTTTGCCACATAAACTTCTCTGAATAACTTCTTTAAGACACAAACTGATTCACCACATGAACTTGTGATATATACTGTCGTGTGAACATTGGTGTTGTCAGGTAACTGCTAGACAAATTTAGTATGTAACTAAATCTGTCTACCACCATCTCCAATACAATCGTGTGTTTGTGTTCTATAAATATAAAAGGTTCTGGCTTTAAATTTAAATTACAGTACATTTATCATCATCAAAAGCTTGCCAGGCAACCTCAAAACACTCTTTGATGTCCCTGCTCCCAATCTAGAAATAATCCATCACACAAACCCTCATCAAGCACAAATTCTCATTTTCACATTTGCCATTTGTACAGGATAAAGAAACGAGATAAAACACAGTAATTCATGAGCTTTAATCGTGCTCATTAATAAATTTCTGTTAGCTTTGGACGGAACTGGGTTCGCCCGTCTTTATTTAAAGCTGAGCTAACCTTCTCCTGGAGCGTACAGCGGTTACAGTCTTATCGTGCAACGGTTGCCAGGAAATCAAATAAACGATTTGACCAAACGGAAGAGCATTCTTTGATGATGTAAGGTGGTTTTTCGTGTCTCCACGGTAATGTGCTGCTGCTTGTGGTCAGTTCTGCCAGCATTTCTTATCTTCCACCCCCCATCTCTCCTGTTCTCTCTCTCTTTCACCCCCCATTTCTTGTGCTGTGATGATAAAGTGCTTTTAGATTTTCCTCTTAATAATGCATGTTCCTGATCCCCACTCGCCCTCTTCACTTTTTCATGTGTTCTCTCTCTCTCTCTCTCTCTCTCTCCCCCCTTCTCCCATCATCCTCGCTCTGCCCCTCCAGCCGGAGTTTTCTGACGTCTTGGTGCTTTCCTGTCTCCGTTCATTAACATCTCCTTTTGTTTTTATCCTGCCGTCTTTGGTCTTAGTTCAATTTGGTTCAGTTCAGTTGAGATAATATAAAATCAGCTCAGTTCAGATCAGATCACTTTATTTATAAAATTATTCAGTTTGACATGACACATTTGAAGTATTGCAATCAAATCAATTTCAGCTGTCAGGTATAGATGACTTAGATTAATTTAATTCCGATCTTTTTTTTCCTCTTTTCGTCTTTTTTTACGTCATTCCGTTTCCATGGTAGCGGTTTGCCGCTTGTGGTAAGGTTTGGTTGTTGATGTTAACCCCAGCCTCTCCTCATCTCTGTGACAACAGCTGCTCACCCATGTCATTGTGGTGCGTTCGGTGAAACACTCTTTCATCTCTTTCGTCCTCTACAATATCCAGTGAATGACACGTCTAAGCATCGTATGTGTTTTGCTAATGTGAAATGAATGCACAGTCTCTCTGGGGATTATGATAATGCATTCGATATCATGAAGGGAAGCATGTTTGCAGGAGGTGGGGGGCACTCGTGTGTGTGTGTGTGTGCCCGTGCATTGGCTGACTTTTCGTTCAAGTGTGTACCCTGCTGGAGACAAACATAATAAAAATGACAGGAGGTGTTTTGATAATTGATAGAAGACCCAGTGCTCACACAGTAATCTAGTGTTTATTCCCCAGGGAGCTGCAGGGATGTGCTCGTGAATTCATGCGGCACCTTTTGTGTGACACTGGCCCGTTCTGATGAATGAATTAAGTCTGAAGCTTCAGGATTGAAAATGTCCCTTTGTTAATCATTTTGGGTTAGCTGCATTTACTTGCTTTCATGGAAAGATTTCATTTACCAAAAAGACGCTGTCTGTTTTGCTATTTCTGGCTGAAACGCAGCACCATTAATGGCTGATGTTTTTCCTCTCTTTGCAGATTTAACGCACCGCAAGACACAAACAGGAGCTGAGTTAGAATCCTCAAAGGTACGTGTAATGACTTTGCAGCTGCTTACACTTTGATCCACATGTTAATGTGTCACCCCCCATGTTACTGCGCGTGTCAGATGGCTCCGACCTCCTCTCGTTCTTGTTGTTGACAACAAGTTTTGCCGATGGGAAAGATTTTTGTATACATGCTCGCTGAGGTGCTGTGGTAAATAAAATGGTCCTTCCCCATGTTGCTTTTCATTCACACACACACACACACACACACACACACTGATGACAGTGGCTGCCATCAAGGTCCTCGCCTGACCCATCAGGAGCAGCATAGTGTTCAAGGTCTCGGCCAAGGACACTTTTGTAGCCAGGCGGGACCTGGTGTCAAACTGACCCTGTGGCTAGTGGACAGCTACGTTACCAACTGAGTTACAGCTGCCACCATATGCTTCTGTTGTGTTATGTTCACGATTACTCCAAGAAGAGAGGGTTGTGTCAGCGGTTCGTGCCAACTCCTGCCAGTCACATGTGGAATTGTCCTTAGGCTAGACACTGAGACCCAAGTTATCACAGTAAGGTAAAAAGTTTTGAAAACCTAATTTTTTTAAGAGGCTTGGGGTCAGCTTGAATTCGATTCTATGCAATATTTCTAGTGTATATAATAATATACAGTGCAACCTTGATTCTGTGAGGTTTAGAAGCTCTTCAAACTATAGCTGGACTTCAAATAAGAAAGGTCATTTATTATGAATGAAAAGTGCTTGGGCTGACAGTGACTGATTCATAACCTTTTGCAGTCTTGGCTTTGCCCTCTTGGTATATGCAGCATGGACAGTAGTAAATCAGCAAACAAGCACAGTAGCATAATGCTTGTTGCAACCTCTGCGCGGCTGTGTTGAAAGGGTTTGTACAAATTAAGTACGAAAGCGGCTGAATAATAATTAAAAATAAAAGCACAAAGGAAAAGGTAATGTAATGATTTAGTTACTCAGTATGAAGAGTAATAACATCATTTATTTGTTATACTATGATGTTACTGCCCATAAAAAAAATAAAAGTGTCGATAGTGGATCTACAATAACTACATGAAGCTAAAGCATTGTCTGTTACAGTAGCTACTGTACCACACTGTGCAGATGATAAATTAATCTGTTCATTCTCCAGCTATAGGATTTGTGGGACTGCGCCCGGGTCTATTAAACGCTGTTAACCTTGTTGCCCCCCAAAGTGTAACAGTTGATCCACAAAGCTTTTAGTGTTTGATGTCCAGATGTCACACTTATGTTTCTATACATCAGGACTATACATCATTTTTGTAAGGAAAGCCGAGTTAATGGCTTAGATTTTCATTCTAATAGAAAATATTACAAATGTTTCTTTACTTTGAAACTAAACCATGATATTCCCACAACCTCAGCTGAAGTGAAAACTAAATCTTTGTCAGTGTTTATCATTGCATATTATTATTATTATTAGGTAAACATTAAGGTATAGTGATAATATTACTGTACTATAGGCTTATTAATAGAAGTATAAATTATATTATATTACATTATTTAGGTGGTACATGACCTTTCAGTGTGTGAGGTTGTGCATGTGTTGTGGCATATACAAATCCTTTCAGCCTTCATAAAAAGAAAACAACTAATTTAAGATAATATCCATGGATGGAGGACTTTTTTTGAAATGGGCGTCCCATGTGCTGCCGTCACCTGCTGCTCACCTGCTTCTTTACACACTCATGTACACGTGCACAGGAAGAGAAACGCTACACACATGCCTTTATAACCCGTCCAGATAAACAATTCATATTTGATGTAGACATCATCACATCCAGACATCTAAAAATATTGATCTCCTTTGTAATGACAAATGCTACAACCTAGAAGGAAGAGTCAGATTCATTTAAACATATGTTTACAATTAGATTGGGCTGTGTCCCATTGAATACAGAGGAGCAACAAATACAAGATTCATACATTGCATTCTGTCTTGTGGAAAAGTATAATTGTCAGTAAAGGGTGATACCAAAAGAAAAACGAGCGAGCAGGTGCTGCATTACCATATTGCATAACGGAGCACTACAATATTTCCAGCTCCCATAACTATCATTGTTGCCTGAATGGTCCCATGAGAGCACTCTACTCAATTGCACTGATCCGTGTTTTTAACAGTTGAGTCATTACCCTCGCAGTTTATTTTACTGACACGATGTCATGGAAAAGTGGTTTCAGCTATTGCAGGTAGTCATGCTGGAGCTCCTCCACTCATCTTTGCCCTCCTACAGTTCCCTCTCACTCCTCCTCTCCATCCCTCTCTGAGTAATCCCGATGAACAGATGGGCGGAGGAGAAAAAATGAAGGGGGGGGTGGGGTGGGGGGGGCATGCCAGCTTGTTGTGCTGCTATAACACTGTCAATCAGTCCCCTCCCCCCTTCGCACCTCCTTTCACCTACCAGCTCGTCATGCTCCTTTTCTCTCCCGTCAACATTTCACCCCTGCCTCCACCATGCAGTCCTACCTCCATCCATCCATCCACCGACCTGCTCCAACTATCTGTACATCGCTGCAGCCATGACGATGTGGTGTCTTTGACTTTCCATCCCTCGCTCACATCGACTGGGCAGGTTGCCATTACGTTACCAGTGCATGTTCGTGCTCCCCAGACATCAAAGCAATCCAAATTTTGACTCTCCAAATGAAAAAAGAAAAGCAACATTATTGGTATGTGGATCACGCCACTAATATGAAAAAGATAGTGTATGTAACAATCTCAGCCATAAAGCTATAACAATCTTGCCTTGAAGGACACGAACACACACAATCGCATGATGTAAATGCCTACAAACAGTAACTCATGTTCCGGTAAAGCGCAGAGTCACGTTCCAAGGCCACACGCATCTATCTGCTCATCAATATCTTTCACCAAGCAATAACACCCAGGCATATCAATGAGACTTGGCTTGTTTGCAAGTCCAGCTGGATTTATTTGACCACTGTCACACTGTGCGACTGTATTAGAATGAGACTGGTTATTGATTTTAGGCTCTTTTGTTCCACACCGATAAACATGCTCCCTGCTTTATTTCAAATACACTTTTTTACACGTGTTTCATACACGTTCTGAACATACAGCAACTTTAGCTGGCTTCTAAATATATACTATTGTCTTTTAAAGGGCCACAATTTAGATGTGGCATGATTATGGTGTCGTGCAGCTGTTTAGTGATGTTACAGAAAAGATGAATTAGGTAGATTGGCTAAATGAGTCAATAGTAAAAGAAGTACAGTAGTACATGTGTCGTCTGTCTGACCCGGTTTTCCTTCAATCATGTTATTTTACGTTTATATGAACAAATGTATTTGCATCAACACACACATGCAGTGTTTACAGCGGCACAAGGAAATATGATCCCCTCATGGATTTAGCCAATATGTCCCTGTGTTCTGACTGAGCCCACAGCTTTTGATGAAATGACATGGGCACACACCCAACATTCAGACCAGAAAGCAAATGTGTGCAATTGTCCATTTGTCATGGTAATATTTTAATGGCAGAATTCAGGAATGTTTTTGGTGAGTTAAACATGGACTGCAGGGCCTCTGTTTCTTTAGTCAGTTATTTGTCTAAGTGATCATTTCTTTTTTGAGCATAAAGAATTAAATATTCACGCAGTTCCCATCCAAATCGATTTAGCTTAAGTCCTGCCTGAATCCTGATGTTACAAGCTTCCCCATGAAAATTTAAAGCTCGAATTTCTGCCAAAGGGGCTTTTAAATAAAACGTAAAGTAAGAGTAAAAGAAAGAGTGAGGGTCTGATGTGATGGTTTAAGAGAACCCCGGCAGATTTAAAACTACAGTGCTTTTATGCAGATGACACTCTTCACTCTTGTGTTGTAAATCTTTTTACGTGGACGAAGCACAACCAAACTTTCTTGCAGGCTGTAATGCAATCATTTCGACACACCAAAGAACTGCACATTCGAAATGTGCTCACATCTTTTATTGCCTGAACACCTTTGCCGTTTCAGCGTTTACCCCGGCGGAAAACAACACGGGGGGACAATGGCCCCTGTGGGGTTGTTGGACTGTTGCGGATGTGGGGTTAGCACGGCCTGGCGCATGCTGACCGTCAGCGTTTCACAAAGCCTCGGAGAAAAGCAGGCGCTGGGGGATTTTGCAGATGGTGCTGGAATAGCTGACCCTAAAAAGGGAATCCCTCGTATATGCAAGTGTGCACGTGCAGAGAGACGCTGAGAGAGTTTGTTTTCATGAGGTGGCTGCGCGTGATCCGGTTTGGGGATCATTAGAGACACAGAGGCTGACAGTTCTGTCTTTTCACTGCAAATAAACTGTGTTAGTATAGTCAGAGCTCATCGTACAAACATTTTCAACGTAGCTGGCAGCTTCGAATTGAGGCAACGTCCAAATTGCTAAAGGAGGCAGTTGTACCTTGTGACTTGCTGCTGGTTTCAAACTTGACAAGGAAACAGGAGAAGTGGGTAAAACCTGCTGAAGGGCTCCAGGGTTGTAATGTTAAACTACTAATGGGAAAAGTATCACATAGTGGGCATCTTTAAGAAATTAGTGTTTGTATTTATTGCTTAAGCATATGGTTAAGTCAGCCTATTTCCACTACACTATAAGTTTCAAACATCGCCTTTGCAAGCCTGTTATGTGTTTGACCGAAATGCATCTCTAACTTGAGAGTGATGCTTTATTCATCTAATGTCTCTCCTCACTTTCCAAGGTAGTGAAACGTGCAACATTATCCACCTATTGTCTGCAGCCTAAATGTGTTTTAGTAAATAATACTGTACTTTGTAAAAAGACACGAAACATGTGTGAATGGAGCACCGTCTATCAAAGCAGACTAGTGACACTTATTTTCCTTGCAGATCGAAAAAGTCCAGTCACGGCTGTTGCCCCGAAGAACCACGGCCATTTTCTCACCTTACAATAGACTTTGTTCAGCGCAGATTGTGTTTTTAAAGGTGGGAGAAACAGACAGATGTGGAGAACAGGAGAAAAGGCAGACATCTAATCATTTTATCAAACTGACAGCTACATAGACAGTGGCTGAGAGTAGAAGTAGGAGTCCTGGATCCAGTTTTTGGATGTTTACGCAGACGAGTAGTATGTTAACCGTCTTTGGGTCTCTCATGGTGTCAAATGCATCTCTGTTTGGTTTCTATTGCCACTAATTTATATTTGACAGTCTATCTCTACAGGCACTGGGAGTGTTTTGTGTGTGTATGTGTGTGTTCGTGCGTGCGTGTCCAATTCCCAACTGGCCTGCAGCTGTTTTAGTTCACTCTCACACCTGCTTTCAGTGAAACACCAGCACTCGCTGCCTCCCACTGTAGCTACCACCCTTGCATTTTAATTTAGTGTTTGTCACAGTGTTGCGTTTTTTTTTATAAAAGACATTCAGGTCATTCATCCTTATTTATATCTATTTATATCTAACAATAAGTGGAAGGTCTGCTTTCTCAAATGTCAGCAGGGTTTCACATTAATGCTGTGGTTACTCCATGTCTACTCTATTCTAATGACCTGGTTACTGAAGACATTGAAATTGTCCCAGAGGCTGTAGGATGAGAACTGGTTGGTATGTGAGAATCCTCAAAAAAATGTATAACTCATTAAGACTTTGTAGAAGGAACGTGTTTATGACCAAAGGATCTGACTGTGTGCAGAGATCTTCCACACCAGTTTAGTCCAGCTAAAAGCAGCCCAACTCATCTGTGGTCTCAGAAATATGACTGAGATATTTGATGTGACTGCATGTGACTGTGTTTTCATCCCTCGTGTGTCTAGTCAGGCTGTCATCCCTCAGTGTGACTGAAGGCTGCGGCGTGGCCAACACAGCGCTGTGCTGCAGGATTTGCAAACTGCGAGGCTGGAGGGGTAGTTGGGTTCATGTCAGCAGGCTTTACATCATCTTTGTGAGACTGCTTTTATCCACTGTGAGAGCAAATAGGGGGTCAATGTGTTGGGTAGAGGCAATCAACAAATGGCTGAACGGCCCCTATTTTTACAGAGCTTTAATTTTAATTTTAATTAAGCTTTAATTTTTTACAGAGGTTTAACCTGGATTTAATGATCTCTGGTCTGTGTGAATGTAGATTCGCTCCTTAAGGGAGACTCCTGACATATTCAAATTCAAACATTAACATGGAGCTTGAAAGGTTGATGAGTGAAGACGTAACTTCACAGGAAATGAAGCGCTCGAGGGCAACGCTTTGACCTCTGGGCTTTGACCCCCTGAGTAAGGGAGGACAGGAAGCGGGCGCCTATTCATCCTATTCAACCTCCTTTGAGTTGTTTGTCATCATTATCTTTAGTTATGTGTCTGTGCCTTGTGAGAAAATGTTCAGCGGGAAATGATTTTTGCCCACATAGCTTTAGGATGAATTTTAGACTGTGCGTGCATGTGTAATTGTGCTTCTGTGAGGCAGCGATTGCTGCCAGAGAAATGCATTCCACCACACTGCACAGCACCGGCTCATGGCTTAGCATTTACCATGGAAGATTCACTCAACAGGCTTCAAACTTCATTATTTATACTGCTACAAACAGGTATGAAACATAATTTCTTTTCATGTGCAGGTTAAGAGTTCAGTTTTATGGTGTGTGGGCAGCACGTAAAAGGTGGGGATGTATTTCCAACACCAGTGTCCGGACAATTTATGCCAGTGAACTCTCGCTGACTTTCTAGTTGCTGAAATATGGAGATCTTGACATTTGCACGCAGCACCTAGTTTTATGAATGTCTGCGTGTTCTGTTGGTAGCCATCTTGGCTGATGTCTTTCTCCCTCTCAGGAAGTGAACCTTCTCTCCCACTCCAGACAGAAAAACAGACATAGAACAAAAACATTTTAAAAGTAAAAAGAAGTATATACATAACATAAGACATTTTGGGGAAGAGTGGTGGCGTCTCTGCTTCCTTTCAGTGAATTTTAGCAACAATAAAAGCTATAGGTTTATTATGTTTACAATGTATTATTGTCTCTCTGATGGTGTTGATGATGGAACATGATACTCCATAGATATGCAGCGTAAGGCAAAGCCTATACTCCACATAAGTTTTCATAATTTTTCACAATGTTTGCAAAGTCTGTCTATCCAGGAAAAAACCTTGTCTTAGAACCAGCGTAGCTTAATGTGGGCCTTGTCTCTGTGGAGGAGGCGGTTTTTGCAGCGACATTATTGTAATTAATCTGAAGCTGGGCTGTTTTATTTTCATGATATCAGATTTCTGTTTTTAGATTAGATTAAAAGATTTAACATGCATGGGCTGCATCTAATTCTGCTGTCTTTCTCTCTCTCTCTCTCTTTTTTCCCTCTCTGTGTTTCCTCTCGATTAATTATTTGGACGAAGGTCAGCGGGATAAAATCTAATGCTATTTTTTGAGTGTATGCTCATTACCATTCAAACATACTTTTTCTCTAAATGTAACTGGCCTGATGATTTCATATTCAGTTGCCTCCAAAGATCTGTTAATCTTGTTACTCTAATTAATTTGTTATTTATATGTGAATCAGTGTATATACAGTGTCTGTTTGCTTTTAATATATGTGCAGATACTTTATAGACGTGCATCTTGACATCTTTATGAATGATTCAGATGTAATGATCAACTGAGCCATCTACCCGACAGTAGCACTGCTGCACATTAAACTCCATCAGGCTGCTAATAGGAGTTATTGTCGCCCTTTGGCTATATTGACTCAAACAGCTTAAAGATTGATATTCTGTTCTTCCCCCATAATTATAAGGTCTAAAATGTTTTAATGTGTAGAAGACAGACATTCATCAAAAGCTGTTAATGTACAGTATTTTCTCAACGCCACTGGTGCAGCGATCCAGAACCGATTTGCTCATAACCTAAAGCACATGCATCATCCATCCATTGCTACAAAGGAAAAACAAACACACATGGTAATTTTCTGCTCCCTGTGGTGCGGTTTACAAAGCCCATTAATGCAAATATGGTTATGTGTGTTTTTGACAGCCGAACATATCATCTGTATCTCTTTGTTTTGCACTATGCAGTAAAACACACACGTGTTACTCGAACCGTATGACACAATGACGAGGATGCCGCCTCTAATGTGTGTGTTTGTGCATGCATTCGACAATCTGTGCGCAGCTCTAGCTGGAGCAGGGACCAGATTATTCCAACCAAGTGAACTCACATGCCATATGTTTACAGGCGGACACGTGGCAGAGCAGGGCATCTCATTGGTGACAGTGGGATATCCTAGTATTCAGTGAAATTCACGACTTAAGAACAGAGCAAGAGCAAAAAATTGCAAGGTGCTGCTCAACATATGATTGGGTGTCTGACGTCTCCCTACAATTTAAAATCCACGTTGACAGCTTGTAAAATCTAGTATAACAAAACTGAGAAGAGCAAAGGTGTTTTTACACTAATTCTTAATGTCAGTGCCAGAAAGTGTAGATAACAGGGGAGGACAGAGGACACACAAGTGCACGATACTTGAACTGTTGAAGTTACAAAGACAGGAATCAAGTTTGTTTGGACTTTTCCTCCTGCCCCAGTCTTTATGTTGGCAGAATGATAGGCTTTTTCAAAAGACAGGTCCCTTTGCAATGCTTGACATAAACGCCTTACTTTCCACGTTGGGCTGTGAGAATGTCTGTAATCCTTACAGACGAATACAGCAAAGTAAACCGTGCATTGTAGTTCAGACTAAATATTTACGTTAACCCATAGCTTTCATTTTTATGGACGTCTTTTATATACATTCCATGAATGGTCTTTGTATCTCTTTGTGTATGAGGGTAGGATGCTATACTAGATGTGCTCCGCTTATTGTATTTGTGTGAAATGTATGAACATACCATGATTTCCTCATATTGAGTTAATATAAATCTTGTTGTAATGGGCTAATTTATGATTTTGTCATTTTCTGTCCCTCTGTGTAGTGTGGATCTATCCTTTTTTGCACCTTTTCACCTTGACACACACAGCCATGGAAAGGAAGTGGAAGTGGGTGCTTTACGTCGGAGCTGTGCTCTCAATAGTTTCGAGTCATGTGACTTCAGCGCTCGAAGTGCCTCTCGATCGTAAGTATTATTAATATCACAACAACATACTAGGATACAGGAGATGTATTGAATGACATTTTAAAAGATTAAGATACTTTCATTCAAACAGACTGTGGAGGACTGTGAATAATCCCTCTATGGGCCACAAAGGGAGCTGTAAAAAAAACTGCACAATCTTTGTCAGGAAGACGATTTTTTGCTTTGCTTTTCTGTTATGAATTTTAAATGTTGCATTTATTGCACCTGCCTCCTCCTATAAATACTGATGCCACTGATGTAGAAAGTGGGAAATCTTATCTTTGCCAAACGTAAGGCAGGCTCATTCAAATGCTCTGACACACCTGTAAGTGCATCTCTCTCACCTGAACCTGTTGTTTGCTCTACGCACAAACTAACTAAACTTTCCTCAACATTCTTCTTCGATGGTACGCCGTGTCATGGTGGACTAAAAGCTAAAGTACTGGAAGGATGTAAGTTGGCTCAAACACTGCTGTGACTTCTAGTGTTGAGGTTTTGCTCTTAGAACTGGATAAAGTTGCATTTGTGTGGGTTTGACCAGGGTTACATGTGCATGCAGTTATTTCCGCACTGTTACTGTGACGTGCTTGTTTGGGAGTCATATGTCATTTCACAGCACGGTAAGTTGTCTGTCATCGGATGAGACACAATACATATATCTTTTGTGGCTTTGTTTGCAGTGATTTTTCCAGCTCCAGATGATTCATGCCTAACTGAATTGTCAGTGCTTGCTGCATGTTGCTTGTACATCTTCAGCTTTGCATTGCACCGTTTGTGTACGTGTGGATCTAATCTATGCTATACATTTTTCTGCAGTGCCCCAACCCCCCACTATAACACTACAGTCCCCAAAGGATTACATCTTTGATCCACGGGAGAACATTGTTATTCACTGTGAGGCCAAGGGGAAGCCATCTCCCAGGTGAGAGTAATTTGTTCCACTCATATACGTGCTTGGTTATAAGAGCATGTACGGTAAAGAATGCAGCGATCCATCCCAGCTAAACATCAGCATATGTCACTGGTTTCTTCTCAGGGTAACGGTGTAATTAAGCAAGAGAGCGCAGGAAATTATGACACGCTAGATACACATTGTGAGCTGCAATAATCAGAAGCAAACTGATTTCGGTCATAAATGTGCTTCTGAGAGCAACATAACCTGGAGTAGTGTGGAAAAAAAACGTATCGCCATAGCAACTGTTGTCATGGGGACCATTCAGTTGAGAAACACCTGGTGGAGTGAATTTGCCACAGTCAAGACTTACCTCCGGCTTCTGAATCGAATGAGTCAGAATCAGCTCCCTGCTGAAATCAGTCGTTCAAATCAATCTGCCCAAATGAAACCTATGAATGATCTGAACAAATGTGCCGTACTGCAGCCTCTACTACTACTACTCTTTCGGCCCTCTAATCTTTAATAAAGGGATATTTATCATTGCTGTTGTTTCTTTTAGCTTTTCATGGACAAGAAATGGGACCCACTTTGATGTAGAGAAAGATTCTAAAGTCTTGATGAAACCCGGGTCGGGTACCCTGGTCATTGACATCAGTGGGGAGAAGGCGGAAGCCTATGAGGGAACCTACCAGTGCATGGCTCACAACGAGCATGGAACCGCTGTATCCAACAACATTGTCATCAGACAGTCGAGTAAGACTCCACGTGTATTCTGATTTTACTCAACTAACAACTAACAGTATGACAAGTTATTTTTCACTCTTTGAAAACTTACTTATGTGTAAGTTACTGTACTCACTAAAAATAAAATGAACGTGTTCAGCATCAGTAAGCATCTTTCCCTGGTGTTCGTGGCTTGCAGGGTCCCCCTTGTGGTCGAAGGAAAGAAACGAGGCCATGACGGTGCAAAGGGGGGTCTCCCTTGTGCTGCAATGCCGACCCCCTGCTGGGCTTCCTCCTCCTGTGATCTTCTGGATGGATAACAGTGAGTCACTTGCACGTCTAGGTTATCTTCACACATGGTACAAAAACATAATGATTTATATGAAGATTTTACATTTGAAACATATTTTGCCTTCAGTCTTTTGTGCAACTTATTTAATTGTGTTGTTCGAATATGACAGGAACAGGACAGATCCTTTTCAAGATGTTCACATCTTTGCTCTTTGTCCAACGTTCTCTCTCACCGTCCTTCAGACTTTCAGAAGTTGCCGCTAGATAAACGAGTGTCCCAGGCCCTGAACGGAGACTTGTACTTTTCCAACGTTCTCCCAGAAGACACCAGGAGTGACTACATCTGCTACGCTCGCTTCCCCCACACACAGACCATTCAGCAGAAGCAGCCCATCTCAGTCACAGTGCTGAGCAGTAAGTCGAGAAAAGATAATATAAGTTAATATAGATTTTTCTCATGTCTCAATTTCAATTCCAAGGAATATGGAATAATAATTAATTCTGGGAAACTGTTTTAGACTGTTCTTCTCTATTGTGTCTTTATTTCTGTGCTTTATAAAACACGTCTAGCAGTTTCCGATTTCATAATGGCCACAGTATCACAGTAATGTAACTAAATGAAGCATTTATTTTTTTTTATTTGCTGCATTTGCATGCTTATGATTTTCTGTTACATTACAGTGGAAACAATGAATGACACTGTGGCTGCTTTAAACAATATCACTGATTTCTATAGTGGTGAGTGCTGCTGGTTTGTTCCTATTCAGACCCCTAAGTGTGAACCCAGCCCTGTTTTTGCTCCCTTACATAACCAGACCTGGCATACACGCTAATCGTTCTTAACTTGGCCTCCGTCCCCTCCTCTGTTGTTATATTAACACATACTCGTCTTCACATTTCTTCTATTTTATCCCGTAGGGTCAGAAAAACCTATAACTTTGAAATTCACAAAACTGATACGATTGTAATGCTTGACACAATTAAGGAATATTAAATGTATTCAAGATATATCATCAGTAAAAGTCTTTGTAAAGTGATGCATGTGAAACATGAATATATCAAACATGAAAATCACACTGAGATTATAAGCTGTCCTGTTATGCACAACTTCACTGAAACATTCACAAAACATTGCAACGGTCACTTGTTATTTTTCTGACCTTTTCAGCAAAGAAAATGCTAGAACATGTAAATATTTCTATAAGGAGCTTTTCACCGAGAAACCCTCTGTTGCCAAAGCAACAATCGGCCCTATCAGGAGGTGGCTCTTGCCTTCAGATTCTGCTCATACTGTATCCACTGAGGCAAAGACAGATTTCGTCCTGCTAAGTCGCACTTGGTCATGGCTCATTCATTTTCTCTCCCTTCTATCAACTTTTTGTCAACATTATGTATTTGACCTTTGCCCTTCATGAGACCGTGTCCCTTCCTGAACTCAACATATTTAAGCAGTCTAAGTTTGTGTGGTCCTTGTGTGTTCAGACAACCCAGAACGAGAACATCGGCCCGGTTTCATGATGCCTCTGGGCCCCACCAGCACCAAGATGGTCCTGAGAGGAGAGACTCTGGTGCTGGAATGCATTGCAGAGGGCTTGTAAGTTATCAAATGCTACTGTGACTTCAATTAATGCGGAAAAAATAAACGTTGTGTTCTATAAGCAAATGCCAGTGTTTTTCTAAAATGAAATTACGACTCAAAGAACCCAAAACATTAATTTGTAATTGTAATCTTTTATATTAGACCCACCCCAGATATTTCGTGGCAGAAGGATGGAGGTGAACTGCCCGTCAGCAGGACGTCTTTCCATAACTTCAATAAAATGGTAAAGATTTCTGATGTGAATGAAGCTGATGCTGGCAACTACCGCTGTACGGCCACAAACAACATGGGCACTGCACACCACACAATCAAGGTCACTGTCAAAGGTAAGGATTATTAATATTATCATGAATCCTAGACGTAGACATAATACACATGACTGTTTAACTTAAAAAGTTTACATAAGACACAACCAATACATGATCACAACAGCTGTCAATTATCTGCAATTGATCATGTCATATCTAAATCACTGAGTTTATTTGCAGTGGCATCAATAGTAATAGTAATTATGGGGAATGACTAGGTCAAATGCCAAAATTGAATCTAATGACCCTATTACACATACTCATTCAGACATTTAGAGACAACCTGTCACACTCATATTCACACTTACCATTAACTCTTGAGCCACCAGTAAACCTAACATGAATGTCGATTCGGGGGGGGGGGGGGAGAACATGCGTAAGAGACAGACAGAGCAGAGTGGCTTGATTTTGAGTATTTATTTATTCTTCTTCATCGTTGCCAGCGGCTCCTTTCTGGGTCAGTGCACCCAGAAACCTGATTCTCGCCCCGAATGAGACCGGCATCCTGACTTGTCGAGTTGATGGAGAACCGAAACCGAAGATCAGTTGGTTTATCAATAGCGTCCCCATAGAGAGTGAGTAAAATGAGTCCTTGCTGCGAGTACAACACAACAACAACCTGGCGTATACAATGGCATGCAAAGTTGCAGGGGGAATTGAACTTTCACAGTATTGTCTGTCTCTGGTACTTTGCTAGATGCTCCCGTGGACCAAAGCCGTAAGGTGGAGGACAACACGGTGGTTCTCAGTAACGTGCAGTCAGGGTCCAGCGCTGTCTATCAGTGCAATGCATCCAATGAGTTTGGCTACCTGATGGCCAATGCTTTTGTCAGTGTTATTGGTGAGTTGAAAAAATCCATGTCGCAGAAAAATTTTTTAGTTTGAAGTAAAATTTGAATATAAGAGGCATTGTCAATGATAAATGAGATAACATGGTGCTTTGTCCCTTAGCTGAGCCACCAAGGGTGCTCACTCCACCCGACCAAGTGTACCAGGTCGTCACCAATAACCCTGCACTACTCCACTGTTCCTCCTTTGGCTCACCCATACCAACCATCACATGGTTAGTCTTTCTTTTTGTGATTATAGATTTTGAAAAGCATGTTCAAATTTGTTTTTCTGTGATTTGCAGTATTGATGGTGCATTCAGCTCATATAAACGACGCTTACGTCAGTCTCGTTTGGCTTTTTCTGTGCAGGTTCAAAGACACTCAGACGAGCATTAAGAACGATGACCCGTATGTGATCCACGAGAACGGCACGCTGGAGATCCATGTGGCCCAGCCACTAAACAGTGGCAAATACACCTGCATTGCCACCAACAACCTTGGCAGGCAGGAGAACCATGTCTACTTGGAGGTCAAAGGTCAGATATGGACCAATTGCAGTTGTCAAAGAGAATCAGAGTTCACTTTTTAGCCTTATGATGTAGGATGTCTCATAAAGAGAGTATGTTTTAGCCCCCTGGAGCCATTAAGCTGTAATAACTATTTATTATTCATACAAACGGCTGTTTTCTCTGTCTTCTAGAACCCACCCGTATCCTGAAGCAGCCAGAATACAAAGTGGTGCAGAGAGGAATGAGGGCTGTTTTCGAGTGTAGAGTCAAACACGACCCATCACTCATTCCCACCATGACTTGGCTCAAAGACAACAGAGAGCTGCCAGCTGATAAAAGGTAGGAAAGTCTTTGATAATGCACTTAATTATTTTAATTCTTCAGCCGGGGAAAAAGAGGATAAAATTTACAACTCCATCCCGCTCTGTGCTATGCAGGTTTGAGGTGGACATCGACAGCCTGACGATCAAAGAAGTGATGGATGGAGACGAGGGCACTTACACCTGCGTCATAAACACCACCCTGGACCAGGACTCAGCGAGCGCAATGCTCACTGTCGTAGGTATGTTCACGCCTTAACACCACAGATGGATTTCTCACTACATTTTATAGGTTGTCTTATTAAAAAATAGATCAAGTAAAACATGATAAATTATCTGACAGAGTTGACAATATTTTTATAACAGATACGTAAGAGAAATATAATGTTTTTTCTTTTGACATTTTCTCAAGTTAAATTCTTGTCATAGTAGTTTTCCTGCTTCTCTGCCTTTTCTAAAATATCTGTTACTAACATCTTACCTTCTCCTTGCACTTTGCTCTTGCTTCTTGCTGTCACAGAGGCAACTCCTACTCCAGCTATTGTCTACGGTAAACAATGTCCTCAGTTTAGCATTCCGTGGTTTTTACTGTCCTCACTCACTCATTCGTTTTGTTGCGAAGCCCTGGAGATTCCATTTTGTGTCCACTCACATTCACACAGATTAAGTTTATTGTCTTTATTGCATATGGTTTTTTCTCATATTCCTTTTCATTTATTTGAACAAACGTATTATACGTCCATCTTATACCCACGCAGCAGTGTTTACTCAATTTTCCTGATCAGACATCCTCTCAAGTGACCAGGTATCTGGCATTTTTATTGTGGTGATGGGAAACAGTTTTTATCTCAAACTGCGTTTTTATATAACAAACATTTACAAATAACATCTTTGTCTACTGCAGCCATACAGCACTTTCATTTTTTTGTCATGAAATATTAAAAATGTATAAAAATAGGCTTGCCTTTCTTTCGAGTGGGCGGCAAGTACGTGCTATTCAATCTGCTTCACAGGCATTTAATTTTTAAAAAATCATTTAATGATAAAGTTTGACAAGAAAAACTAGTCTTAGCTATACTGTAGTATGTATTAATGGCAATTAATCTGCAAGTCATTGACTATTCCTAGTAAAAAAAGGTGAGATGTTCCACAAACTGTCAGCGTCAACAGTCTCAGTGAAAGCAGTAGCAAGGACTAGTTGCAATAGAGTTGAGTTTTTATTTTCTTCTGGTCCTGAGTTTATTGTTATGTGTGCAGAGAAACCGGACCCACCGACTGACCTGGAACTGACTGACCAGACAGAGAGGAGCGTTCAACTCACATGGATCCCAGGGGAAGAACACAACAGTCCCATACAGAGTATGAAATGTTCTCTGATGCTGGTTGTTTTGCAGCGTTCCACCTTTAGTATTTTTTTAAATCTATGAGTCACAAATTGGGAACTTGAAGAGCATTGAAGTTCATTGCTAAATATGTGCAGAAAATGATCAAGCTACATCAATAAATAAACTTTATCTTTTTTTCAATCTTGCAGAGTTTTTGATCCAATATGAGGATCTTCTCCACCAGCCAGGTGTTTGGATCAACCTGACAGAGGTTGGTGGAACCAGCACCACAGCACAGTTGAAGCTCTCCCCGTACGTCTACTACTCTTTCAGGGTGCTGGCTCTGAATGAAGTTGGGTACAGCCAGCCCAGCCAGTCCTCACGCCAATACAGGACCAACCCTGCAGGTAATAACAACCAAGCAGAAAATATTGTACTGTTGTAATATTCTGATAGATTGAGACATTGATTGTTTTTTCCAGCTCCAGATGAAAATCCTTCAGATGTTCAGGGAGTGGGAACAGAGCCTGGCAACCTGGTCATCACCTGGACAGTAAGTGATTTGTGTTTGCTATGGCTGTAGGTGTCGTGGGTGGATTAAATATGCCGTTAGTCCCGTGTGCAGTGCACGTTCAGGCTGATTGAAGTTAGTCTTTGTACAGCCACTGACAGGATTTCAGTCCAATGGGCCCGGGTTGGAGTACAAAGTGCAATGGAGACAGAGGGACGTGGAGGAGGAATGGTCATCAGCGGTCGTCAACGTTTCCCACTTTGTCGTGACTGGAACGCCAACCTTCGTGCCCTATGAAATCAAAGTTCAAGCTTTGAATGACTATGGCAGCAGCCCTGAACCTCAAGTAGTGATTGGGTTCTCTGGAGAAGACTGTGAGTGAACTGATTCCTTTTGTTTGCTGGTTCTGTTTAAAATGTTTATAACATAATAATTTCATCACGGATGTCACAGCACGATACCATTCTTTGTCTAGAAATGTTGTTTTGGAAGATAAATTTGCTGTAGTGACATGAAACTAGATCCTAACCAATTTATTATCTCTCATATCTCAATATTTTGCAGTGCCCATGTCTGCGCCCAACAGTGTGCAGGTCATGGTTCATAACAGCACTCTAGCAGAAGTACACTGGGAGCCTGTTCCTTCCCCGTCAGTGAGGGGAAAACTACAGGGATACAAGGTAGCGTCTGTATAAGGGCTAAGACATGGCTTGTTTGCTGCTTGAGGAGTGTCGAACACACTTCTATGATCTTCCATGTTATAGGTTTTGCACCTACACATTGAATCTAACTTTTTTTGTTTTAACACACAGTTCACATCAGTGGTGATGCAGAATGAGCCAAAGCGTAGACTTTATATGTACGCACCACAAAATGGCTGACACTTTTTAGCTGACATGATAGAACATTACAGACTCTAAATACAACCAACTAATATATACAGTAGAATTACAAAGAAAACTTGTATTACAAAAAAATGGTAATAAAATGCAAGACACACTACAAGCAGGGCTTTATTTTGGTACTTGTGTGTTGTGAGAACAGCTTCCTTTAAAGGATTATCCTGACTGCATGATTATTAAACAGCCATTTTGTGAGTGTGTATACTGGCAGTATTTCTCTTCATTTTCATTTTTTCTTTGTGAAATGTCCCTTTGCTGAACCACTTGCATTGGTGTTATATCATATTAGTGGAGAAAACTGTAGAGAAAAATCAAAGACAGACAGCACATCAAACTAAACATTAACCCTGCAATGACAGCCGCTGTGTTTCCTGTTAGGTGTACTACCGCCGGGAGCGTGGCCTGCAGGAGACAGAGGAGGAGGTCGATCAGCAGGAGCACGTTTTGATGTTTAGTGGGAACCGAAGTGAGGGACGTCTGCCAGGCCTCCAGCCTTACAGTGTCTACACCGTCTTCATCAGGGTTCTGAACAACAAAGGAGAAGGGCCTCCGAGTCCCAACAAAACATTCGAGACACCCGAGGGAGGTTTGTATTGCTGGAGTTAACTCTGCAAGGCATTGTGCTGTGGAAATACAAGGATTTTATTGTCTTACATGGAATTATTTGTCATTTTTGCCACAGTAATCCACAATTATGGCCAATATTGGCAGTAAAAAGGGTTATATTTCATAACTGAATGTAGGCATAGTTTTTGAGACTTTAGGAACCAACCATACAGAAACCCCACAGCGTACTGCATCTGATTTTAAAATCTCATTAAAGACCCTAACAGTGAAATGGAAACGTTTTATCAATCATATGGGCATTTCAATATCCACATTTATAAAGTTTGTAAATGTGGAGTGGTTCTGTATGCTGTGTGACACTGCTTCTGGTTTTGTTTTCAGTCCCAGGACCTCCTCTATTCCTAAAGGTCATCAACCCTAGTTTGGACTCTCTTACTCTCACATGGGGCCCACCAGTGATCAGCAACGGACGCCTTGCTGGGTACACACTGAAATACCAGCCAGGTAGACCAGCTGCTTGACACACCACCTGTGTTGTGAGCTGCCTAAGCAAAGGATAAATTACCTCCAGTTTATCCAATGCTAATAGTTTCTGTCTCCACAGTGAACAACACCAACGAGCTGGGGCCAGTCAAGGTCATGAGCTTTCAAGCCAACGAGACCACCTTTACGCTGGACAACCTGAACTCAAGCATGCTCTACAAGTTTTATTTAAGCGCAAAGACAATCAAGGGCTCTGGCCCCATCATCACAGAGGAGGCCTTCTTAATCATGGACACAAGTGAGTCAGCCAGCGTAAGGCGTCATGCTAATTCCAAGCACAAAGTCTGACACCGGTACACAGACAGTCTTCACGTCCACCGGGGATTCCTATGAAAGTCACAACAATGAGGCTCAGCTACATTCTACTTTCAGTGTCTAACACCGCGTCTGTCTGTCTCCTTCTTTCTTTCTGTCTTTTCTCCCTGAAGCTCATACTCAGCTCACTGTAGAGACGGGCAAAGGTAACCTGAGTTTGCAACTGGAAGTCCCTGCATGCTAATTATGTAAAATGTGATTTAAACAGAAAACGTGCCGTAGCATCGATGTTGTAGTTATCTTTACTCTGCATGTTACTAAATTAGTGTGTTTGCAAACTCCGCATGTGAATAAGTAGGATTTAACTGGGACACATGTCCACGGTATTTACGAGCGACCGGGCCTGTGTCCCACCCTGGCAGAATAGACTATAATTACTGTAACATGGTCTTATATTTAGGCTGTCCCATTTGTATTCTTCAAATTAACCTGTTCGCATTAGAAGCCTTTAAAATATTAACCGCTAGACTGACTAGATTTTATTTATTTGAACCAAATATTTAATAGCCTAACCACATAGCATGCATGTCATCAGTGTGAACGTTAGGATGAAGCATGTTGACTCTACATGTCAGGATGAAATTGCTCTGTAATCTGTGGACTTGCAGCTGAGTGTATGTGGCATGTGTTTGTGTTGTCTTGTTCTTTTTCCCGTGCTCTTTCAGGCCCTACAGAACCCCCTTACTCAAGCTTCCCCATCACTCAGTCTCAGCATCCCACGTTTCACAAGGGTACAGTCTCTTCCTGTGTTGCCCTGTTACTGTACCGTACCTCCCTGATGACGTACACTTAAAGCCAGTGCTACAGAAATTGTCCATCTCAGCACATGCCTAAATCTGGGCCCAAACAAAAGGGAAAATCAGAGGAAAAAATCACAGTAGATATCGTGATCATATCAAACGTGAACGTCATGATCTTTTTATCACTGAGATGAACATCTTTGTTGCTGCTGCACATTCACATTGCCCTACTGGCATTGAGATGGAATGGACATATGCTTTGACTCCCTAGTAATATTTGAAAAGGTTTATTCCATTAGTGGAAAAGTCAGGTCAGTCAGCATTTAGAATAAGTACAATAAAACCTTTTATTTTTCTCTTATGTGCCCAGCGCCTCCTGTGGGCCCTGCATTTGGCACAGTAAACACGTCTATACTGGAGGACGGGGCTGTGATCAGTTGGGAGTACTTTGGACACCATAAGAACGTATATGTGGAATATATTGTAGAAAACAGTAAGACGTCGCTTTCTCTTACATCTTAAAACATAAGTGCATGCGTTGATTGACTGTCAGTCTTCAAATAAATATATTCCTACATCTACTTCCTGTTCATCCACCACGCAAACTCTAGGTAAAGAGGACTGGAAAAAGGAGATGGTAAACGGTTCACACTCGCATATGATAAAAGGTTTAAAGCCGGGGACGTCCTATAGGGTGCGTGTGGTCGCTAGAGACCCAGCTGATCCGAAGGTCCACAGCACAGACGAAGTGTTGGTTTCAGTGCCAGGTGAGGCGGCATGCCTCAGGATCGTTGGTCTTTGTGTTCATCTTTTGGATCACTCATTTTTGTCTCATCATCAGACTTACAGAGTTACATTTAGAATGTCTGAATGTAAAAGCATGTCAGGAGTTGCCATCAGTTTAGTCTGATCCATGTCACTAAAAATCATTACTAAGATTTGACTGTAGTGACTCTTGTGTTTTTATTTTTTGACCAGCTTTTGTCGTCTAATTTCATATTAACTCACTTTTAAAATTCCATTCCAGTGTTTTCAGCCTGTTTTAATAATTCCACCATTTTTAAAAGCCTCGACTAAATTTAGAACTGATAGTTATGCTCACTCTGCTTGTCTCCACCTTTCTCTCTGTGCGTGCAGCCGTACCCAACCGTCAGGTAGACATTGCCACTCAGGGTTGGTTTATCGGACTCATGTGTGCCATCGCTCTCCTCATCTTGGTCCTTCTCATAGTGTGCTTCATTAAGAGGAACAAGGGTGGCAAATACCCAGGTAACTTAGCCATTATGAGTATCACTACTGTATTTAGTCTAATGTCGTTTCAAGAACTGTGAATAAAGACCGTCTGTGTGTAAACTACAGTGAAAGAGAAAGAAGATGCACATCAAGACCCTGAGATCCAGCCCATGAAGGAGGACGATGGGACATTTGGAGAGTACAGGTGAGCGAGAAATCAGCACGGAGAACACGGCTGACAGCGGACCACAGCGACAAGTGTTTGGTTTTTCATTAACTGTGTCCTGACTGTGTCTGTACTGCATATAGAACATTTTACCAGGCTGCAGAGACACCAGACTCCATTATCAAACACTCCACAGAGGCAAGACAAAATCCACACTACTTCCTCTACTCCCTTATATTGACCAACTCACCTGCATCTATGGCTGTCTAATCCAAAAGTTTGCAGAAGTTTTTTCATCACATTTTCAACATTTCCAGAAATATAAATTGAAGATTAATCTGCTTTTGGCTCATCAGTAATTTAGTGATCTGAAAACTAAGTGGTTGCTATGGTGTGTTTTGTACTTATTCATTCTGAGGATGTACTTGCGTTTCCATGTGCATGCTTGAGCTTGTGAAACTGTACTGCACATTTATTATCTATGAAAAGCTCAAACAAGAATAGACACTCGTGGCTCAGACTTTGCTTTTCATGTGTCCTTCCATTTTTTTTTATCCCTGTTTTATGTGGCATTTAGGTCTATGGAGAGGTAAGATGAGATGCGGTAAAACAAGCATGCAATTCGCACAACCTTTTCCTCCTAAAATAAATCTAAAAGCAAGGGCATAGCTTTTCGATCTCGTCTGCATTATATGCTCATGCTCATTGCTGCGACATGGTTAAGCATAAGCATAACGACATTTATAACATTAACACTACACTTTAACATTCAAAGGCCATGCTTGTACTTCTCTGGCTTCTTTTATTTAACTCCCAAATGGACTAAACCTGAGAGGGTTCAGGTGTATAGTATGATCATACCTGAAGAGCCTGAATAGAATGAGGTGTGTCTAAACAAATGGAAAATAAACTCTGGATGTATGTGATAATAATTGCATTTTGGATTACTGCATGGAAACTGAAAAGCATATTGACTGAAATGATTTCTGAAATGGCATTCTGATGCAGAGACAGTGTTGCAAAGAACTGAAGAGCACGCATTCGCAAAATCCTCTACAGAAGTGGTCACTAACCCCAATTCTTAACAGCACCCAATCTCAAACCGCTGCAGCATAAACATTATATTTAATACTAAATATGTAGCTGAGCTGCTCCACTGTACAAGTGCAGTACCAAGACATTTATTTTACAACGATTTCAATTGCATTTTTCCATTGAAACCTTTCCTTTTTGTAAGTTCTCATGTCCATTGGACTGTATGTTTATATATATATGCAGTAGCGCAGCATAAAAACATGGTGCCTTCATGATAATATATGTGCACTTGTGCAGTGGAAAAGTCAGAGAGCTCATTTAAAATGAGAACATGAATATGACCCAGTCATCTGTAGCTCTGGGGTTTCTGACCACTGCAGAAAAATTCATCAAACAGCATCAATTCACATTTCAATAACCTTTCTTTCAACCCTTTTCCTCCCGCCGTAGTGACACAGAGGACCACAAGCCACTGAAGGGCAGCCGGACACCGTCCAACGGGACGGTGCGCCGCGACGAGAGCGACGACAGCCTGGTGGACTACGGGGAGGGCGGGGACGGCCAGTTCAACGAGGACGGCTCCTTCATCGGCCAGTACAGCGGCAAGAAAGAGAAAGACACACATGAAGGCAATGAGAGTTCAGAGGCCCCGTCGCCTGTCAACGCCATGAACTCTTTTGTCTAACAAAAAAACAGGGCCTCCGCCTGGCTGCGACGGTTGCCACGGCCACTCCTCGTCACCCTTGCAAACGTGACCATCCCTGTGGACACCTGCTTTTTACCACGGTGGCTGTCACTTCAGTGGCCATGGCTATCTGTCACCAAGACTGCTGACACGCCCTCATCTCCACACCTGCCAGCCCATCACACACTGTGACCTTCTCTGATCGACACACACGGAAAAGACCATCATAACATCCCCCCCATGAGCATTAGTGGAAATTGTGAAACTAGGGATGCGAGGACTCTTAGAAGAGGAAAGGAGACAGGAAGCAATACAGAGAAGCAGGAGGAATGTACAAGAGGGAGTTTTACCACTCAGACTGAGCCCGAGTGTGGCTGTGTGTGTGAGAGTGTGTGTGTGGGATTGTTAGTGCCATTAGCAAGCATACGAAACACAGTGTATTTATACATGTATTTTATCAAAGTACATTACCCGCAGGCAGGCAAACATACATTCATAAACATCTGCATGGAGTGATTCTAATTCTAAGTTTAGCATTTCACACCCTCATGTCTCAGTCGTTGCAGAGATGAGCTGATGAGACTGTTTATGGTGCACGCCTATTTGCAAATGGATATGCCTTCTACTCTTTTTTTTTTTTGTCAAAGTGTTAAATGGCATATGATATATAGAGAAAAATGGCTACAGTGTCTACGTGGACGCTACTTTGCAAGTGTGACTCTAAGTAGAAGTTAGCAAACGTGGTTTTTGCATATGTAACAGAAAAACAATAAAAGTTACCATATATCTTAAGGTCAGGGATGTCCATTTGTAGTCACTGGAAACCTGGATAGAAATACCTTGAAGCATTCAGTCACTCCTTATCACACCAGCCAGCCCCAATTAATACACTTGGGTCTGTGTGTAACCTCATGAATTCTCAAGCTGGATCCTGCTTTTCTTTTACTCCTTTGCACCAACCAAGCATTAACTGAATAAAAGCGGACATGTAAGTGTTCCAGTATCATTATCAAGTGCTTCCACCCTAAATCGTGGCCCCTGTGCATGGCTTTGTTTGAGGAAGGCCTGATAAAGTCGGAGATAACTGCTACCATAATACTGTTCTGTGTAGCATTTCCATTTCCTTGTCTACTTTGGATATTGGAAGATGAACAGACGTGACATTTACTGAGAGTATGCACTGTAATTTCTGGATATAATGATGATCATGACCCTCGCAGCATGGTTTTTAGTGCCTTTGTAGAGAACGGTAACTTAGATATATGAATGCATCCAATCTCAGCTCAGTGCAAAACACCATCCCGTTTTACTTTAAGGATGTGCGAGTTTCAAAAACTACCCAAAAAAAAAGAAAAAGTGCAAGGCTCCCCAGGATCCGTTAAAAACGTACTTAAAAAGGCTGCATAAAAATTAAACCCCTCTATTATGAGCTATATGATATGAAGTATTGTGCAAAATCCGTGTTCTTTTATCACATTAAAAAAGGCCTCTTGAAGCCTTTTGCAGTAGCGGTTCGGTTCCTACCGAGCCGAAAACTCTTTTCACAGTTGTACACTCTGTTATCAGTTGTGAGACATAATTTCAAGCTATAGATTGTTATGGCCTTGATTGACAATCAGGTTATCATCAGTATATGGAATAAGAGCAGACCAGCAAGTAATGCTACCCAGGTAAATGATACGTGTGGATTATGATAATGGGAAATGTGAAGGAAAGGCGAGGTCAGCCCGGATGCATCATGTCTCATATATTCACTTCAAACACTCTCCTCCTTAGCCATTTGTCTTAAGGAGACACTGCCAACACACTCACCAGGTAACTGCCAAAGGGAACCAGACTCCCTAAAGACTATAACATGATGGAAGTTAACGTCACTGGTAGCACTTACAAAATGAAGGGGCCAGAAAATTGTGTAATGATACTGAATGTGAAGTGTATCTGTTTATGTGAATGAAGCTACTGGTTATTTCACTGCAAATGGTAAAAACACTGGTGACTTTGGTTTATGCATTTAACCTTCTGTCTGTTGTCACGTTCTGAGCTGAGGTTTTTTTTATTACTGTAAATGGATGAAGCTTGAGTGCGGATGTGTGTGTGGATGTGTGTGTGCTGCACATGCATGCTGCCGTGTTAAAGCGTGCGTGACGTCAACTTTCACTTTCTATTTTCCATGGATACACGTCTGATGTGCGTGAAGCAGTCTGCTCCTACTCAACAGGAGACTTTTTTTTTTTTTCCAGAGAACATTTCCACGTCTTAGGTTTATCATAACTTGCATCAAGTTTTTAAGTTGCAATGTGTCTGCTTTCCACATGTAGATATTTTTGTTGTATTTTGTAAATAAAGGCTTGAAATGAGCGTAGATGTGTTGAGGTCAGTGACGAGGGCTTGACCTCTGCTGCATTAAGGGGCAGGTATAGGGGCAAAATGGCGTGTGAGATGAGACTAATATAGATTTCACTCTTTAATTTGCTGTGATTTTTATTTTTTTTTACTTGTCAGGTGAATTTGCTAGCTCAAATGTTTAGCCTATCAGGTATCAAAAGAGATTATTTAACTTGTGACAGCTCTTGTGAAGCCTGTATTGTTTCTGTCTCTGACAGTTCATGCACCTTTTATGTTTTTTTTCTTTTATTATACAAAGAAGGTACATTTAGGATGTGTAATTTCAAACAAATTCATGCATCTAATTTAGGACAACACTGGGTATCTGAATGCAGCAAACTGGGAAACTGTTGTCATAAATTAGAGTTATCCTGAAATTGAAAAATCCTTTTAAATGTGTTTATTTGAAAACAAAACAAACTTATAATGTGGAGCATACCGAGCTGGAATAAGTGAACTAGGACATTGGAGTGCGAACACCCTGAAGACAATGTTCTAAGTTGCTGGACATACAGTATATGATATAATTTGACATTCTGGTTAATGTTGAAGTTACATGAAGCATGAAAGGCTGTCAAAATTGTTTACTCTACAATATATGGCAAAATATTTTGTATTTTAAATTAAGTTTCAAAACATGAAATAAATGTTGGTTTCAGGACATTAGTGCTGTTTTACTTTGTGGTTATGCATGTGTGTTCTGTGTGATTGTGTGTGTGTGTGTAGCTCCACCTAGTGTGTGAAAATATTGTCAACTAACCCACAGATAATAACCTTCAATAAGTTACTGATGAAGGATTAACAAAGACTATTAGTGCACGTATGAGTTTTTCTCCCCAGAAGAATACATTCACCTAAAATCACCAAACTGCTCACAAGCAAAAATCAATAGTGTGAGTAGACAAAATGTCAGATTTCCACATACATCTGTCTGGGATGTGTCAGTCATAACAGAATAATGTGAATATCATTTATGACGCGTAAGTAAGATGCCCATATTTTCCACATCTCATAGCTTCCTTCATGCACTCTTATTCTCAGTAAGACCCACAGATTATGTCTGTGTTGGGATCATAAAAACTGTCCTTCTTTTGCTACCTTTTATTCAAATCAAACGCTCCTGTCAATCCTCTTATTTTCTATTTCTGGAAATGGAGCATCGCCTCTCTGCGCATCCCTCCCTCTGCATCCTCCCGTCTCTTTCTGTTGCACCAATCACAGACGCGTCCTCGCCGCCACCCAGAGGTGCCACTCACCCTCTTTCGTCCAATAGAAAAGTTCGGCTGAACGGGACGATCCGGCAGCGGGTGGGCCGTGGGACGATGCGGGTTCGGGTCCAGGTGTACCACACGGATAGTGAACGGAGATCCCCCAGTCTGGCCTAAAGGTAAGAAAAGGAGAGTGGCTGCATGAACCGCGTGTGATTTGTGGACTTGGACAGAACAAAGGTGTGAGACGGTGAAACGGACCCGGCACAGGACGAGTACCGCAATGCAGAGCAGAGAACTACCGGTGCCGCTCAGTCGTCACAGGGGCTGAAGTGATGTAAGGGGCTGCGCAGTCTCCTCCAGAAGCCCGTCCGCTGTGTGTGTGTGTGTGTGTGTGTGTGTGTCCCTCTGCACATTTAGTCGTGAGCAGCAAAGTGAAAAGTGTGTTTCACGCAAGGTGAAAGTGTCACTGACTACATGCGTCAAGGGCGCAGAGGGCGGCTGGATGCGTCCACAGGCATGTGGGCGACTCCCATATTCATCCGAGACTCTGAACCTGCAGCTGCTGAGCTCATATCACTGAATGTGTTTTGCATATGTATCACCCGTCAAACTGCAGAAAGATCAACTTCCATTTGGAAGGTTTGTCAATGTAGGCAACACACTGATCTGAGTCTGCAAGCTGGTCAGAGGAGACGGATTATTTTTGCCCTCACATCCTCCTGATTTGGTTTGGTCTTAGTTTTGTCATATTTCAGCTCTTGGGACAAAGAATAAATCACCCGAATTACCAGTGACTGATTGTTGGGGGAACCCTCTTGCAGTATTCTGTCTAGACTGTGATTTTTTTCCACGTGACACAAAATCACAGCAAATACAGTTATTCAGGCAGTCACCAAGACACAAGGCTTAATGCATGTGGTGACCCACATTTTGCCCCGTCTGTCAAAGTAGGATCTGTGATGGGATTACTGCGATGGGAAACACAAACACACACACACACACACAGATGAGGTCATCAGAACTAGAAATGAAAGAGATTGCTGCAGCTATAATCTATAACGCTCAAGCTCTGCAGCATATAAAGTCACATGGAAGCCTGTGGTTGAGTATTTTCAGTTAAAGACGCCCATCCATCAGAATGATGAGGACCTCACTGTTTCCTCTCCTATAACTAATAGTTTGAAGAAATACGGGCAATGCATTTTATTAGCAGCCAACTGGTGGTCATCTAGAGGAAACACCAGCCACATGCAAGACGCCCGTCTGGCAGATTTTCATTTATTACTGTGTCTTACTGTTATCCTGCTTTTTACCGTGCAAATGTGTGAAAACATCTTTTTCAACTCGTCTGTGGTTATACAGGATTCACAGATATGTTCCAAATGTCTTCACTCTTTACTGGTGTGATGTAGACGGTTTCCTTTGTGCTGCGGTTTCTTTTCTGCAGTGTAACACGATTCAAATGTTTGACTGTGAAATTCACAGGTCCCTCCCCCACTCGATCCCATTTCCTGAATTCTGTGGATCCTGGGTTGATCCTGCTGTAGACATCCCTGCCTAACCCCTCCCTGAATCTCTCCTTCCGTCTGTCTCTGCACAGTCAGGGAGGGTTGAATCACTGCCGTCGATCACGGCTGTCCGTCCTCTTCCTCCCGCAGTAGTGCTGTTTAAGCGTGTGTGATGACACAGCAGGAGCTGCAGAGCTACTTTGTGTCCGTGTGTGTAAGAACACACAGACCCGGCTTGTGTGTCTGTGCAGATGCACATGTTTTGCTGAGTCACTCACCTTATGAATCATTCACACGCACAGGGAGGAATCCAGATAGTCTCCGTGCTCGCAGTTTCTGCTTTTGAAAGTCATGCACAGCGTGTCATCAGCGTGTTATCCTTCGAGTCATACTTTTAATTTCACACTCTTGCTGCTTTGAGGGAAGACTGTATCGACAGACTGTCTGATGATGTCAGTGTAAAATTTTTGTGCTTCTTACACAGCCCTCTCCTGTCGACGTTGCTGGACTTTGATTGACTCCCTCTGTCCATCCGTCCGGCTCGTGTGGCTACAGTCAGCTGCTCCGTTAACCATCATGGCTCCCGCTGCTTTGCTGCTCCTTGCTCTCTCCTCCTCCATCTCGCTCACAGGTAAGAAACACTGGTGCCTGATGATGCACCGCACCTTCAAAGTGACAGAAACAACCTCTATAATATGAATTTTTGTGCTCACGTCTAAACCGTGCACACCATCATCAGCTCGTATGTTTTTGCTTTTTAAGCGGCGGTCCTGTTTGGGGAGCCCAGAATATTTGGAGGTGAGTTCAAGTGCTGCATGCTGCACATGTAATTTTAAAAAGAGTACGTGAGCTAAATAATATGTTACATTTGTCAGAGGAGGCAACTGGTTATGGCCCCATCTTTGAGGAGGAGCCTGTGGATGTGGTCTACACTGAAGGCTCGCCCGATGGGAGAATCTCCATGAACTGCAGGGCCCGGGCAAACCCACCAGCGTCTTACAGGTGACAGACCCCGACAGAAAGGCTTTCTGAAATAGAACTTCACTATTTATCTGCGTGCATGCTAATTCACTGGGAGGGGTTTATCACATCGCTTTGCATCTGTCACTGTCACTAGATGGCGTCGTGATAACTGGGAAGTCAAGCTGATGGAGCAGCCAGATGAACATTACAGCCTGGTCGGGGGGAACCTGGTGATCACCAACCCCATACAGAAGAAACACGCCGGGACGTACGTCTGCGTGGCGAAGAACAAATACGGCATAGTCATCAGCAAGGAGGCCCGGCTCACATTCGGATGTGAGCATACAAATCTTGTTGTGGCTAAATTCTCGCTTTTTTATTGGTTATTCTTTTTTTCATGTCCCCTTCCGTATTCCAGCAGTATGATACCAACCTCCCCATAGCATATTCTATTATTTTACCCCTATTGAAAACATGAGGGATTGTTGTTTATTCTTCATTTTAACTTTCACACCAATAAAATTACCAGATCTGCACTATTGTACATCAGTGACCCTAGTCATTGGCTCTTATTCGTTCAAGTTTAGGCAAAAGTAAGTAGCACAGTAATACATTAAACCGTCTGTACTGAAGAAGAAACAGATTAATTTTCTTTTGTTTCATTGTTTGGTTTATGTCCAGCCTTACAATGTGCATTCTCCTGTGTAGCATGAAGTCCTACTTGTTACCCTTTATTTGTACTAAGTTGACAAAGAGAATTTGATGTCAAAGTTTGCTTTTTTAATATCTGTGCTGCAGTTATTATATGTCTGTTTATTAAAACATACACTGGTATTCCTGATGGTTTACTGTATGAAACATTCTGCAGTTGTGGAGGAGTTTTCTGATGAGGAGAGGGATCCAGTCTATGTCAAAGAAGGACAAGGTGCTGTTCTGCTATGTGCCCCTCCAAAAGCTTGGCCAGGTATGTTCAAGTCTCCATGTCATTGCTTCGATCATTTAGCTGTGTGCGAAATCTGGTAAATCCAACACTATGACTAAGACAAGGTTTTGGACTGATGACAAACAATAACCCTGAACAATTCAACCACTAATACTACGTCTGTTTGTCTTCTTCAGAGTATACATTTTTTTCCTCATTGTCTTTCAGAGGCAGTGACCTTCCGCTGGATCTACAATGAGTTCCCAGTTTTCCTGCACACAGATCGCCGTCGCTTTGTCTCCCAGAGGACAGGGAACCTCTACATATCTAAAGTAGAAGCCCAGGATGCAGGAAACTACTCCTGCTATGTTTCCAGTCCCATCATCGGACAGAGTGTCTTCTCCAAGTTCATCCCCCTCATCCCTTTGCCCCCTGACGATGGTTGGTAGAGAGTAGCTGTGCTCCAGCTACACAGCAAAAACATCAGAACTTCTTTGATTGTTTTGTGTCATTTATTCCTCTCTCAGGTGAGGAGAGGAAGTATCCAGCAGACATCAGGGTGAAGTTTCCAGACACGACAGCCATGCTGGCCTCTAATATTACACTAGAATGCTTTGCATTGGGAAAGTGAGTTTTGATTAAGCTAGTGTAGTCACCATAGAAGGCTGCTGTTGTTTATTATATGGAAGTTTCTCATGATTATAATAAAAAACAATTTTATGTGTGTTCAGTCCCATCCCTCATATTGTTTGGAGGAAGGTGGATGCTACAGACCTACCAGCAAACCATGAGATCAGTGAGTCAGGAGCTGTGCTTCATTTGTACAACGTACAGTACGAGGATGTGGGAGGATACGAGTGTGAAGCCATCAACACTAAAGGGAAGGACTGGCACAAGGCCTGGCTCTACGTGGAGTGTAAGTACCGTCACCAGAGTTTACTTTCACAAACACTGTAAAAAAAAAAAGTGGTATTTTTCTTATATTAATATTTGTGTGTTTTTGCATTTGTTCTTAATGCATGTTTTTTTTCCAGCTGCCCCAGAGTGGGCTGAAACCATCAACAACACTCAGAAAGACATCGGCTCCGAGCACACCATGCGCTGCGTGGCGTCAGGGAAACCCTTCCCTTTCATCCGCTGGTACAAAGATGGTTATATGGTGAAGCACATTTTGTCAACTACCGTTATTGAAAATTAGGACACGTTTTGGTCGTGCATGTTCAGATTGCAAATAATAATATTTCATTTTTAACTTATGTTACAGTACGGGAAAGGCGAGTTAAAGTTTTCCAGTCTGACTTTTGAGGACTCAGGGATGTATCAGTGTATTGCTGAGAACTACTGGGGCATCAAATATGCCAACGCTGAGCTGCGAGTCATTGGTGAGTCTCCTTAAAAATGATTTTTACACCACATCACAACAGTAGTCTCTAATTTGTGCTTCACCTTTCTCTAGTCTGTGCTCCAACATTTGAGTTCAACCCTTTGAAGAAGCAGCTGCTTGGAGCTAAAGACGGACGCGTGGTGATCGAGTGTAAGCCCCGAGCTGCTCCCAGACCTCGTTTTACTTGGACAAAGGGCAAAGAGCTCCTGTTCAACACGTCACGGTCAGAACAAGTCCTAAGAAAAGAGACCAAATACAATCACACTGCAATAACTCTAGTTCGGATTTATCAGTTTATTTGTGCTGCCCTTCCACAGAGAAGCAGCTTAGCTTTGTTAAATATGTTTGGGTTTTTTTAGCATTTCCATCATGTTTGATGGGAGTCTGGAGATCCTCAATGCCACCAAAAATGATGAAGGTTTCTACACCTGCTTGGCTGAGAACGAGAAAGGAAAGGCCAACAGCTCCGGCTATCTCACCATTACAGGTTTACGTGGAACTGTTGTACTTGCATTTGTTCATCTTCGTTTTGAGCTTTAGTAAACGCCACATATTTACAGTAGTTATCACGTTTTTGGATGATGTAGATATTGTTCGGTAGAGGGACAGTATATGTTACGATTTCGCTTCTCAGAGGCTACAAGCATCACGGTGGCCCCTGAAGACTCGGAGGTTAAGGTCGGTGATGAGATCATTCTGAGATGTGCTGCGTCCTATGACCCCATGCTGGACATCACCTTCATATGGGCCATAGACTTCAGAGTCATTGACTTTGACTCCGAGTGGCAGCACTACGAACGTTTAATGGTAGTATTGCTTGATCCTAATCTCGTTCAACATGTTACAGCATGACATTTGCTTGATAATCCTACTGGTATTGCCAGCTAATTACGGATTTCAAAATGCTTTTCTGTTTATATTAGTAGCCCTGCCTCTGTCCTCACTCATTCCTATTCTTGCTCCCTGTTGGTCAGACTGAAGATGGCGCCGGTGATTTAAGAATAAAGAACGCCCAGATCTGGCACGAGGGCCGATACACCTGCACAGCTCAGACCGTGGTGGACAGTGACATCGCTTATGCAGACGTCAAAGTTGTGGGTCAGTCCCAGCATGCTTTGCCTGAGTTTACTATTGATATTAATCTTATGATTATTATTTTGCATTTCACTTAGGGTATGAAGTTTACATTAAAGAAAATAGCTAAAAAGGAAGAACAAGCAAATAATACAGTGGAAACAAATAATAGTGATTAGTACAAGTTTAGTCTAACACACATCTTTCCTCGCTGATCCAGGTATTCCAGGGCCACCTGGTGTGATCCGGGTGGAAGAGATCGGGGACACTTGGGTGAAGCTTTTGTGGTCTAAAGGAGCAGATCACAACAGCCCCATTCTGTACTACACCATACAGACCAGGCACTACTGGGCTCTGAATGAAGATGACTGGAGGAATGCCAGCACCTGTGAGTATCTCATTGTTAGTACCAGAGTTTATAAAGCAGATGATCCAATCTCCCACATGATTTGATCACTTCAACAGTAAAAGTAGTTAATATTTACTGCGGAGCATGATTTTATTTGGGTGTTCTTCATGTCTCCCTCAGCTCCAACCGTTCTTGATGGCAGTGTGGAGAGGGCAGAGGTGACGGACCTGTACCCCTGGATGGAGTATCAGTTCAGGATCATCGCCACCAATGAATATGGTTCCGGAGAGGCCAGCATCCCCTCCCTCAAGATCAAAACCTGGGATGCTCGTAAGGAAGAAATGCCAACATTTGACATCTTTTAGTTATGAGGGATACTGGGGACAAATTCTGATAGATGATCTGTTTTCTTCTCAGCTCCCGTGGTATCTCCCACTGATGTAGCAGGTTATGGAGGTAGAAATGGTGAGATTGTCATCACGTGGACAGTAAGTAAACGCCTCAGCCTCGGACGCATTAAGATTCTGACTTTATCCGAAAGATTTGCACACAATCACAGGGGTGTTTTTGTGCCCTTTGACCCTCAGCCTGTGCAGCCTTGGTATTTCTACGGAAAGAAGTTTGGCTACATTGTGGCATTCAAGCCTCATGATGCTTACGACTGGTGGTACGAGACCATCTCAGACCCCGAGACCAGGCGGTATGTTCACAGAGACTCCTATTTCATTCCCACCGAGGAAGATTTCCAGGTGCGGGAGTTTCAGGTGAAGGTCAAGTCTTTCAATGTGAAAGGAGACGGACCGTACAGCCTCACCAAGGTCATCTACTACCCACGAGATGGTGCGGATTTTGGTTTGGGGTTTTCTCTTTGAAATTACTCGAGCGGTTGGCTACTCTTTTCTCATCCCTGTCTCTGGCCTCTGCAGTCCCCACAGAGCCTCCGACTGATGTCTATGCCAGGCCAGTGTCTTCCACTGAAGCTCTGGTGTGGTGGCTGCCGGTTGTCGACACTGGAACAGGCCTGCAGCAGTACATTGAGGGATATCAGGTATAAGGCTTTAGAAGATCCTTAACCTCACATTAGTCATGCTTCATAAATATATGTCAAATATGTAAAGCTATAACTAAGCCTAAACAGTTTTCTGCAATTGATTTAACATTAGTTAATACTTACATTTTTTTCTCTTTAAGAGTTCATATAACACGTTTAAATTTTCTTGTGAATGACGTGGTTCTTCATTTCAAACATTATGTTTCTGGCTAATCAGGTCAAGTACTGGAGGAAGTATGATGACCCTGAGCCAGGAGCCAATCGTATATTTGTTTCAGCCACAGTCAATCAGACCAGGCTGGAGAACATGTTGCCAGACTCACACTACCTCATTGAGGTCCGCGCCTTCAATGGAGCCGGTCTTGGACCCCCTGGTGAACACTGTGAGATGTTCACAAAGAGATCACGTAAGCCTATGATTATTACCATATATGAAAAATAAAAACCTGATCAGTTATCTCGTGGTTATATATAGATATTGTGAACTTAATGAATAAATCATGTTGTTTACAGCTCCACCAGATCCTCCCAGGATGTGGCGCTATATCTCCTGGACAGGAAAGTGGCTGTACGTGTGGTGGGATCATATCCAGTATGACTGGTTTGGAAATATATCCTTCCCACTGTACTACAAGGTGCGTGTGGAAAACTGAACATTTTAGCCTACCAATATTTTTTTACCATCTCAGCTATGACAGCACCTGTCTACCTGAACGACAGTAACAGGAATGTCCAAAAACCTCCCATGTTTCCCCATGTCCAGGTCATGTTCAGGAAGACAGGCTACATCTACGGGAAAGTCTACATCACAGGCTGGCACTTCATGGACTTCCCCATGCCTCAGGTGGGAGACTATGAGCTGATGGTGCGTGGCCGGTATGAAGGAGGAGATGGACCAGTCAGGAAGATTAGAATTCAAGGTAAGACAAACATTTTTTTTTATGGACTAAATATGTATTTAACCAGGCTTTCACACCGTGTTTCTTCTTTCTCAGGTAAAGCATCTATGATCACACCCACGTTAAGCCTGGTTTCGTTGGTGCTGCTGGCGCTCTGCATTGCAGGAGTGGAAATTTAAGTCTGCCACAAACGTATATGTATATACACGTGTACATAACAAACTCTGGGAAATAGATATTCTGACCTAATTTGGACCTAAAGAGCACATCAGAGAAACACTCGTCACACCGAGTCATCGGTTAAGATCCTATATCGTGCTTTGGTTTTGAGGGGAACACCACCACAAAGTTGTCTTTTCACTAAAAATGAACTGGTTATTCAAAATAGTTTGCACCATTATTCCATCAGACAAAATGTGGGAAACATTACGTAAACTGTGGCACTTCTGCTTTGAGCATATATGTAGAGATGTTAAAAGAAGATATTGTATTCATGTTTTCTTAATTTTTAAGCTGCTTGTGCCATTTTGGAACTGAAATAAAGTGAACAAACCACGGAAGAATTTAAACTACTAAATACGGTGGGTTTGTTTTAATTTATTGCAAGTACCGTGAGTCTCTCAGATGGTCAAAACAGTAAATGTGTGTAAATAACTGCATTAGTTCAGAGTGAATATAGAATATAGAATGAAATTTTTCCTGGATATTTTATGCCTCAACTTTTTTTTTTTTTTAGCTCAGATCAAAGTATATTACACTTCTTTTAAATATGACTATTACTTACAGTCACTTGACAGAGACAATTCTTTAGAATCTTTTCACTTTTCCTCTTTTGTTAAATTATGAAATGTTTTGTTTTTTTCTGAATGTCTAAAGGTGCTGGGTGATACTGCAGGTACAGTGAGTGCTTGATGAATGGGCATGGTTGTACATAAATTGCTATAACATGTTTGCTAATATTCTTTATTCTGTTATTCTGCAACCATTAAAACCAGTACAACAATCTATATGTGTATTGTTAATTGTCTCAAATAGTCGATTAAATCTTTTCAGCTCAGTACATAAAAATGAATCTTTATCATTTTTCTCAGTCTATATCATACTTAAGATAATTTCTAAAATGCTCCTGTATGTCATAAAAATACATTTACCTTAATTACCTTTAACTGCAGGTAAAGAAACCTTTATTTGTATATTACTCCCTTTTCGAATACTCTAAGCCTGCAGACTAAAGTGTAATGTGTGACTAGAATCAGCAGATGGCAGAATATCTTCGTGCCATAGATGTAATTTTCACTTTGCCATGGATTCAATGTAATGCATAACAAAAACATATTTCTTTGACTGTGAATTGTCCACATATCAAGTCTTTAGAAGAAATGTTTGCATGACTCAAATCTATGCTGGTTAAAAAAACATATTTACTTTGCCTTTGTTTGCGCGGCAATATGATGCAGACACACACCATCAGTTTTCTTTGACACTGCTGCTTTAGTTTTGCTTTTTGCAAATATATTGGAAACAGCAAGTTTATAATGTCTTGTAATTCTGAAAAAGAGAGAGCTGTTTTTTTATGTCTGCCTGCTCTTTTTTCGGTGCTTTAATGGAAGCCTGCTCGTATCACGTACAGTAGTCTCTGTGTGGGTGGCTTTTATCTCTCCTGTTTCCATCTCCATTACGAGTATTTCTCCCTTTTTACCTCCCTCCCTTCAAACAAATTACACGGACACAGAAAATCCCATGTGAGGCTGAAATCAATGCTACCATCATTTACAAACAATCACAGCAGATGCACAAAGGTGACTCTTCCATAGCAGGGGAGTGAGTCTTCCTCCGGAGAAGGATATTGAAGAGACTGTTGTTGTGATACAGGCTCCTTTTCCTTTTTTTTTTTTTTTTACAATCCTAGTGGCTGTGAAATAGCTTGGACAGCAATGGATCATTCAAATCTCATATTTTTTTCTAATGTGTTTGGGTTTTTGTATTCATGCCTTTTTAAAATCTCACTGATATGAAACACAGCTTTGTAAATTTCATCACATTTCAGGAGGTGCATGCCGATGAGACACTGTCAACACAGATTCATTCCGGAAGCAAACTTCTGAGCACAAACTACCCGCTCTTCTACAGCAGTCGTGCAGCTGACCACTGAAGATTAACTGTACAGTGTTTGGATGAGGTGAATATGATGCTTCGAGTCAGAAGGAGATCACTGCCTGCACGCAAAAGACGGGGCCCTGCTAATAAGTTGCTTTACTAGTGTGTGGATATGTTTCCGATGGCCCTGACTGATATTGTGCTAAGACATGCGCAGAAGCACCAGGCTCCTCACACTCTATTACTTTAAATGGGAGAGGTGACGTGGTCAGTTCGCCTGATCACGAATGCTTATGCAAACTGTGTTGTCGAAATAAAATGCACCAGCTAGGTCGACTGTAGCACTTTTGCTTTCAGGAAATACATTGGAACGGGTGACACACAAAACTGACTAGTGTTTGTGAACATGTGTGTACATAAGCGAATGAGAAATTACCTATTATACAGATGCGAATTAGTCGCACCTTCTAATTCACAACATTCCAGAAATATTGAAATTTTCAAGTCTAACAGTCATAGCTTTTGGTTACAAATGAAATGTCTCTTTTTTTGACTTGCCCATCGTTTTCTCTCTCGCCTGCTCTGACGGCGCTCCAACCACTGACTCACCCGTTTTCCGTTGTGCCAGCAGCACCCTCAGTATATATACCAGCCCATTCAGTCTCTGATAGCTCGCTTATTATGCTGCAGTTTGCTGTACTACTCCATCCTCTTACCTATTATCCCGGTAGGAATTGTTTGTCTCTGTCTGCCTGTTTTTGGCCTGTACTTCTTTTTTTGTGGCAACGATTTTCCTTAACCCTTTGTTCAGACAGCTTGAAGCTAAAATAAAACATGAACTGTCTGAATTGAGTCCGTTTCTCAGAGAGTCGTGCATTCGAGTTCTACCCGCTTCTTTTACAATTAGCTGATCTTGCTCGGTAAACTGGTCCAGACAGGCATCAGACGTACTAATCCCATAGTGTCAGATACAATAAATAAACTCCCGGTGGAATACTGATTATTTACGTGTTAGATATTCCCTTTGTTGCTTTCCATTTGATCATAAGATGCTCTCTGGATGTCAGGTTGGAACTGTGATGGTGGGAGGACATAAATAGATTTAATAATAGAGCTGCTGGAGCCCTTAATGCTCATAGCAGGTTCAGCCTGGGTGATTTCCTACTTCTCACATGCACTTAATGCATTTTTATCAAATCCTCCAGATCCTTTCAGCCCCATTTCCATGCTCTGAATTATCTGAACCCTTATGTGTACATGCAAGTTTATTATTTGTAAAATTTTCATACAGGATTTTGCAGCAGTAGTATACTATACTACAGGTGTGGGAAATCTTGACGTATGCATAGAAAGCAGCCTACATTAGCCTTTGCAATAGCTCATAAATCACACAGATCTGGCAGGTCCCCCCTGGCTTGCTGGCTTGTTAGACCAAACTAGGGGCCGTCGTTCCTGCTGGTTCCACAGACCAGAGGAGCCTGTTGAGAAACATCAAATGGCTCCTGGGGTTTGGAAAGAGCCACACTAAATCTCCCAGACCAATTTTGCATGGCAGAGCTGGCCCGCGTTAGCAGCACAGCTAACCTGGTTAGCAGCCCGTGCGAGCGCGGTTGGAGGCCCCCTCCTGCTGTTCGATTGGCTGAAATGGGTTGCAGTGTCAGATCAGGAAGTAATTGCCTCCTCTATGGGTAGTTTATGACCCTGTTTACTCAGTGAAAAATAGCTCTTTCTCATGTCCCTCTGTGAGATGGTGGTGTACCGTGTCAGGCCGGATGATGTAGGTGCTCTCTCACTATTAGTGAACAAAAAGAATGTGCACCTTGAGGCCGAACCCAACAATTTTAGCTGTATTGTGTGGCGTTGAGCAGCAATTGATTGCTCATTGTGGTGTTGTATTCTCTCGCCGGAAAGGCCTTTCCTGTCCATTGGCTAAATGGAGGAACCTCATTGTGGAAATATTCCCTGGATACCTAGGACCTAATTCAGAGATACAGACAGGTTGTGCTATCATGTGACTAGGTTTTGTGGAGCTCATCAGCTCTCTACCAGATTTGTGCTCACTCGGCACCAGGACCCCCTAGTCAGCGTTGGCAATCTTGCCAAATCCTTTCGCTTCCTCTCTGTCTTGTGCTGGCAGACCTCATGCTTGCAGACGCTGATGCCAGGAAAACAGTTTTCAATCCTCTTTGAGTCCAATTAAAGATTAACAGCAGTACATCCACAAAGCCAAGGACCTTTTTTTTTTTCTTTTTTTAGCTGTAACTACCTTTTCAGCTTTTGTTTAGGAGATGCTCATTCAGAGCAGTGATTGCTGAAATTAGCAATTAAAGTCTAGACAAAGCGTTCAAAGCTGTACTGGTACACAGGAATGACAAAGGTGTGTTAGACAGATGTGTTAGATTTATTTCAACCCAACAACAACAATTTTGAGATCGTCAGTTGTGTAACCAGTATCCCCAGAAAGTGAATGTTTTTAATATCGGTAGATATGCTTCAAGATTATTCTAAAGACGTTGGTGATCCTACAGTTTCAATGCAAAGTGTGCATGGAAACCACTCGAGAGTTTTTTACTTGCTTGGTAAAAAAGTATTTGACAAAAGTGTGCATAGAAATAATCATTGACCATGACTTTCAGAGAATCAGTTTGGTGATAGTGACCTTTGTCTTGAATCTCTTAGAGACTGAATAACACCTTCACTAAAAAAGACTGTAAGACTAAAAAGCAAAATTTTAAAAAACTAAGACAAATACATATTTATTACAGAGGCTGATAGATATGCTCAACGCATCCCCTGTTTCTAAGGTAGACATGAGAGAAAGGCTTTAGTCATTAGCGTAGCGTGCTCTCATCTGTCAGACAGGAGGCTTTGCTGTGAAGGATGCAGCAAAGAGGAATGTGATACCTGTGTTGTCAGGAAGGAAGGGCTGGAGGGGATGGAAACAGAGAAAGGCAGGAAACAAGCTGCACGAAAAAAGAAACAGAGAGAGAGACACAGATAGAAGATGAGACGATTTTTTGAAAGACTTCACAATATGATGTGGCATCGTTCAGTGACTGTGGGGCAAAATCTTCTCCTCCATCCTTCCTCATACACTCTGCAAAAATGGCAGGAGTTATCACGGCTTACACATTCACAGAGAAAATTTCTCCATCAGGGAGGAGATGACATGAAAGTAGGTGCACCCAACAGAAACACCCAGTCCAGTCTTCCATTGTTATTCTGAAAAGGTTTGTCTGGGAGCCTTGATGAAAACTTGAAATGTCTGTTTCAAATAGTAAAACGCTGTCTTCATCTTAATCTCAAGTGGGAACAGATGCACAAGCAAGATGCGCCCACTGTGGTGCCCATTCCACATCTGCATATTTAGTTTATGCATCTGCTTGTGTGTGTTGCTCAGTCCTTTGTTTTAGTTTTGAAGGCAGTCCTCCCGGGGATTTTTTGCCGTCTTTTTGCCCTGACAGCAGAGTCTCGCATCGTGTCTGACTTGTATCAGCAAGGTTAGCAGATTGTGACACAAACTGCGGCAGCGATTCCATAGTCAACACAGCAGTTGTCTAAAGAGTCATTTTGTTGTTTAGTAAGGTGATTAAATCACTTTGTCAGTGAGTCCTTGTGTTGCACACATCTGTTCGCAGCAGACAGCGTCCATCCTAACAAGAAATTTTATCCTTTGCCGATCATAAAATTTTATTTCCACTAGAAAAATAACAGCAGTAAATATGTCGTCCATTATAAATAATGACTTTCCTGTGTGGGCCAAACAGAAACGAGCATGTAACACTGTAAAGCTCTAACACCTTGGTCTGATTAAGTGACACTGTTGGCAAAAAGTTATTTAGTCCTGTTTGGGTATTTGCATTATATATAATGTAATAATATATAAACGTAAAGTAAATTTCTAAGAACATGTTGATGTAGAGGCACTCGAGTTATTGCACTTCCCCAAAACAAACTTGGGAAACTCACAAAAGATAATGTGAGCACAACTAATAGTCATCAGGCGATAATTTGGAATTAGAAAGCGTGTTTTCACCCCATTCTGTTTTCCCATTGCAAATATTCCTTTTCTTTTACAGTGGACAGATGAAAAGGGCCGCACAAGACAGTCACTAAAAACATGGTGGGCATGTAAAATCAGCAAAGTGCCACTTTGAGTGACCCTCGTTCACACTGCAAATTAATCGCACATAAATGACACAAAACCACAACGAAGCTACATGACAAAAACCCTCCGTGCACCTGAGCAACGCTGCAGCGGTATTAATCCACACACACATGCAGTGAACACAAGATGTGAAAGTGCCTTGAGTTGTAAAGGGTTAATGTGTTATCACTTTAATTAAGACGGATGCATTTTTAATGACCAGTGTTAGCTCAAAGGAAGAGAGGCATCAAATTATGCTAAGTAAGTGAAAAATGCTAATGGCCCGGCGATGGGTCTGGGTTGCTGCTGAAAGACGAACTTTGCAGTTTTTTTTTTTATGTCCTTTCCCCTGATGGCAAATAAATCTTTTAACCTGCATTTCTCTTATTCCTGAAAAGCTGAAAAGCTTCTTGAGCAATTTGAACAGTGCTCTTATAGTTTAGCATTACATCCAAATATGTAAGCCTTTAAATTCCATTGTTTTAGTCTGAAAGATGCATGTTGTTTAGTTCACAATAATCCATCAGTTCATTATATAAGATATTGACAAAGTTCTAACACTCGGAGACATTTAGGCAGATCACATAGAGGACACACTTGAGTGTCCCAGGGACCACTCAGCCATAATTCCCCCAATTTGTTTTCACACGTGTGCTGTCGAAATATGTTCGAGTGCTCATGCACATATTTCTACAGGCAGACAGAGACAGGCACGTAAATAGACACATCAACACAAACGCGACACAAAATCGACTGATTTTCTTTGCTGCCATCTGTGAGTTGTGGAAGCCTCAGGGGAGTTACAGTAGGCTGCAGACTGTGCCACAGTCGGCTGCTGTGTGAAGTGAACAGCGTAGCAGATGTTTGGCTTGATTCTTAACAGGTTCCTGTGCCTGCCTCCGTGTGAAGACGAAGGTGCTTTCCGTGCCCCATCATCTAATAATGTCACTTACTTAATGACACCCCCTCAAAATAACTGCACAAACATCTGTGTCCTGTTTATACTGCAGATTTAAGTACGACGGACGAGCTCAGTAAGCCGATGAGATGTTTCAAGACCTACAAAAAAGAATTCATTAAGAGTATCTGCAAGGATAAAATGTTATTTCTGTACACACAAATGGTCTTTTTGGTCATCTGCACATCTGGAGCAAGCCCTCTTATTACGTTTGGATTGTGCAGCAAGGACATTATAATACAGTAAAAATATTTGAATCACTTAATTCTGAATGAAATAAATAAAAAGTATAATCACCAACATTAAACTGCACTGAAATTACTCTGGATGAAAATAATTTTGATATTTAGTAGCACTAATAGCACTTGTTTTTTCATAAAATCGCTGCACCCAACATGCTAGTTTTTGGGGATTATGGACTGTACACAACATGCAACATGTACACTTTTTAAAAAACTAATTATTTTAATAGTGGCAGTGGTGCGGAGATACTGTCTGTGTTGCTCGTTTTATTTTCTTTCTTTTTTCCACTTGGGGGCAGTACAATAGGCCCAACCTAGACATTATTAGACATCAGTGGTGGCAGCACCACCTCTCCAGGACACATGAACACACCTTCCTCTGTGGAGTTTGAGTGTTTCGCCTGCACTTGCATGGGTTTCCTCAGGGTACTTTTTAGCTATCAGTTACATTTTGGCCCCAAACTCCACAAACTCCTACGTGGAATGAGGTGGAGTAACTCTGTTCGCCTGCATGTTGCTAACCTTGAAGTAAAAACAGCTGCCAAGTGAGACTCAGAGTAAAGAAAAAACAAAACAATGAGCTTAAAGATCCTAAAATGCTCATTACAAGTGAGTCCTTTCATGTCACAATATACATAGTAATTTCATTCACTTTGGATTCATAAGAGCATCTTTAACTAATAAAAAAAACTGATTTTTCCACCACATCTGTTACAGTGTTATGAATGTTCCAAAGTTTCCACAAATTTTGCCAAGATGGAGGACACTCGAGGACACTAGATACAAAATACTGTACATACTGTAAAAATCTCAGCAGAAGTCTTTTCACAGTCTCACATTAGTCTTTTCATTGTTCCTGAAAAGTCTCTATGTTCACTCCGTGCTAATGTCACCAGAGCACACTGCGAGAGTTGATGAGCTGCTAATATCATCTGTTGGAAAAAATCAGGCTTTAATAAGCTCTTTCTCTGGGGAGGCGTACTGTTTGGACATAAAGTTCAAAATCGTCAAAGAGAAGATTTTTCATGCCTTGGATCTACAATTTAGCTGCTACCGTGATCCGGCCTGATGTGTGTGTAGGGAATTAATGACTTACTCAAGGAATTCACAAGGACAAATCAATTTAAAAGGACTCTGGACATTTAAATATAAAGTGAGACGTAATAAGCCTGAATTTTCCAGCAACAAAACATTCAAATTGTCGACGGGTGTAAGTGTAATGTGACAAGAATTGCTGTCGTGACAAACCTGCTGTGCAGTTCCTGAAAGCTCCACAGCGTTTACAACCTGCAACGGATCAGAATGTGTGCCTGTGTTAGCCGACAGGTGGAAGGTGGCGGCGTACACGATGATCAGCTGAGGATATTTGTAAAAGCAGAGTGAATTTTTGAACCAACATTAAAAATGTTGCACTCAGTTTGCATTTTAGGCATCTCTCCTAATGTTATTAACGAGCTGAGGTTTACCTGACCTCATCTTTTAATCAATCAGATATGTGTTAGTGGATTTTTTCTAAAAGAGCAACAGTTTTGTTTTGCCACATATATCTTCAAAACATAGACCATCTCACTAAGATACATATCAGCCTAAAATGATGTGCTTTGAACTTCTGGGCTTAGTCCATAATGGTGCCATGTTTTTGGCTTACCTACTCTGTCATTATCCATTGTCCAACATGAGCAAAATAAATCCTAAAAAGCGCTAATGCACAAACCTCAGCCTTAAAAAACCATTAACCTCTGCACAGAAAGCCCTTAACCATTGATTTCAGACTTTTTGTCATGTTTGATTTCGGAACCCATTTCTCAGACTGTTTCATATGTAAAGGGTGGACTCTGCAGACTATGGCGCCGTGCTGTGAGGAAAAAAACATACAACCAAAAACATACAGTCAAATGGGTTTAAAAAAAAAAATCACACAAAATAGCTTTTCACTGTAACAAGCCACACAAACCAGGGTTAACAGCTTACCTTTCAGGGTAAAAGGTTAAAGTTTTAACAATTAGGGACGAAGGGCACGGCCCTCGTAGTTAGTGTCAGGATGGGGTCAAAGGTCAGAGGACAGGATTTTTGGTGTAATAAGGTCAGACAGTGATACATCACTGCAGACATAATGCAAAAAATGCAAAAAGAAGAACAAACATCATGACCCACACGACCCCTATCCTCACCGATTTGTCATCTGTTTATCATTAATTTATTTCCCGCTTATTTTGGCATCAATGTGCCCATTTCACAGATCCCATATTTTCCAGCGAATTAAGTTAGTTGCCATTTACAGTAGCGTTTAACCCTTCACCTGCTCAGCATCAATAGTTTGCATCATTTCTACAAACTAAAACTAGAAAATAATAATAAAAATACAGGACACTTTCAGTATTATTTTATTACTCATTGTCCTTTTTGAATTGTTGTCAATTGCCTATTACATATTTATTTATTGTACAGTAAATACATTGAGCTGATAATAACTATATTATACTATATTATTTTTCTATATCCATTATCACTTATAAAAGCCTTTTGTGATGATTTCTCAAAGGAGCTAACTAAATACCAGCCTATTTCTGGTAAATTATGCAGCATGTTTTAAAGACATTATCTGGAAAATGAAAGACCTGTAGTATTTCCTAAATTTGTGCTCATTATTATTATCATTCAATTTGAGTTTTTTTTAACTTTAAAAACGCATGGAAACATTTCTAATCCTGTCTTTAATGATACATCATAGAACATGCTTTAATTGTGAAGTCCCTTTGATTAACAATCTATATAAATTTCAATTTGTCAGCTTTAGTGAACGCATTATAAAATTTCCCAAAAATTCATCAGATTTTATCTTACCAAACAAAATCTGGCACACTTCATAGACTGACTGCTGCACAACATACTGTCACACATAATTTGGAGATTTTTGTTTGCAGATAATGAAGCAATCTGCCAAATTTTATGTGCGGTGCTTGTCACTGAAAGTCCACGGCACGGATGGCACACAGCTGATGAATCGTGTTTGGCTGCTGATAGGTACAAAGCTGTTGTGGTGCGTGAAGCTTTTAGAAACTGTTCTTAATTAGAGGTAGCATCTGGACTAACCAGCCTGGGAAAAATAAAACACAAGAAAGCTACAGCATCTTTTAAAAAAGCTTTACTCATAAAATAGAATTTCATCTATGTTAAAAAACAACGTGAAACCCAAAGCGATACACTTTAACATTTTATTCTATAATGAGTGTTACCTGGAAGTCCAACTGGAAGCATTCCTTCGAGAAGCATATTTGAATATGAAATGAAGAATAAAGGTGCAGCCCGAAGACCCTGAGAGGGATGAAAGTACCGGGCTGTGCGCTGGTGGCAGCCTGACTGACAAGCTTAGTGTGTGTGAAGCAGTTCCTTAGACAACAAATCTAGCAATTATCTCCACCGCAGGCCAATCAGAGACACTGCGCCGAAGCAAAGAGACCGCAATCAATCCCCAATGCTCGTAATGAGAAGCATATTTTTCTCTGCCAGTAAAAGATAATCAGCAGCTCGACAGAAGGGTCAACAGGTCCTTTTTTTTACAAAGATGGGAGCGAGGCAAGTAACACAAATCTTTATCTGCCTCCACAGCTTCACCGCCGAATCGTCAAACAAGATTAGCGTCATACCTGAACAGGCCCTTAACACGGCCGCTGCTGGTATTGATCAGTTCACAGGATGGATATTAGCGTGTCTCACCACATGTTTGCCCACATACCTTATGAAATGTGTGCATTCATTTAAATATGTATTATAGGACTGTACACTCACATTAGTGCTGTCAGTGCAAGAGGAATATCCTGCTTTGTGCCTGTTGAGCCTCCACAACGTGCATCCTAATGTAATCTGAGGAAAAGAATGAAGGCTGCTAAGTGCTGTCAAAATGTGTTGAATACCTTTTTGTATGATTACTGGGTATAATAAATGCACTAAATTTATGCCAAATTCCCACATTTTGGTGCAGAAAGCATAGCTTTTAAGATGAACCCGAGGAGAAAATATTCAAGGGAATACATTAAAGCCATGTGTTGTTGGAAATCAGTGGTTTGGTTCACTCATTATTCATTTCACCGGCTTTTGAAGTGAGCGTGTGCTCTGAGCTTGGGTACATAATTTAATACTTTGATTCATTGTCCTGAAACAATGTATATCCAGTACAGTCAGACATCCTTATTTATGGGGCATTAATAAGATATTACAATAGACTGTTTCATATAATATACACAATACTTTGAAGCTAGATACAGTAAGAGAAAAGTCAGACAATTTGCACAATAAGCGTTTTTTCTCTGACAAAAATCAACACGACTGTCGTAGCTGCATCATAAATGTGAACATACAGCCACCAGTACTAATATCTCAACTGTATGCCAAGTATAGTTTCTTTAACATGTGCTAAAATTACAGTGTATAACCAGATAAAAATTTTTATTTGGTTTAGTTAGTTGATGAACATTTTGAATTCAGGACACAGCCAGAATATCTGTTTACAGTGATAAACCAAGCCAACTAGTTCTCGTTAAACATTTAGCAAGAAAGCTAAAATGTGGGTTTTACAAAAAGTCAAATTATTTTTCATAAGCACCACAAAACAGCAGATAATAGAAAAGCCCAACTCTTTACTCCCGGCTTGTCATAAAAGATGAGAAATGAGTAAAAATTATATAGAGGCATGGCTGCTTCTACTGCACTAGTCTGACCAGCCACTGGCAGGATTTACTGTAAATGCTGGTATCAATCAATTCCTCAACAAGAAGGTGAATAAGCCCATTTACAAATTATTTCTTTAACACATTAAACCATACAGTTATGTTATTTACAGCTGTTCAGTGTAGTTTCCTTTCTCCTTAAACAATGAAACATCCACTGAACCGTACTGAGTTGTTTAATTGATATCAGCATCTCATGATTGTATACAAATTGGTTTGTATTATTTTATTTTTGCAATCATTACTTTAATTTCTAAGGTTATTTTAGTCCCGTGGCGTTTCTCTGCATGTACAGCGTGTGCTAAACCAAGTGTGTGTGTGTGCGTGTGTGCGGATTTTAATGGAGGTTTTCATTTTGTCATTGTTTGCGAGATGGAAGTAAAACCAATTTCAGATAATTGGAATCAGTAATTGAAATTTATGTTGCCATTTAAATTCCCTTCCACTACTTTTATTTGGCCAGTTAGGGGAATAAATAAGTGCACCAAGTTTGAAAGTGAAAAACATTAAATCTTATAAAGGAAAGCAGAAAACGTGTTAAATAATACAACAAATCCATTAATTATGCATATTTGCTTTTTTACTGTTGAGAAAATTCAATATATTATTTCTGATTCCTTTCTGTGAGGCCTTTGAAGATCTTTTTTAATCATTGCAAGTTTAATTCTTCAGGACAGGTTGTCAGAGGTTTCCCTCGAATAACCTACTGTTTATGAATTCAAAACTTAATTCATATAAGGTAATCTTTTCACCTTTATTCCCATGTCTTTAAAGTCATTCGCACTTATACGTTTTGTGAATTATGATATCTATGAAATCTGAGGCACATACAGATAATGGCAAACACAAAGGGTGGATGGGATGTGTTTCTCAGTGACCTCAGTGTTCATCTGACCTCTTGTCGCTCCCAGTTTATGACCTGTGATGCCACTGAAAGGATAGAAAGGTTCCTGACCGGAGACATAAATCCATATTAGGCACCGTGAATGGGATAATTGGAACAGCCCCGTAATTCATTATTGAAGATTTCTTTTGAGATGCTACATATTATATTTGACAGTTACTACATGGGAAGAACAAATTGCTTTTGCATTGAGATGCATTACCAGTGGCAGAACTTAAAGACCTCCAAACCATTTTCTCAGTCAGCTTCCCATTATGACTAATGGGTTCCCACATGATCACACAATGTTCTGCCTGTTAGAGAATTTTTTTTTTCTGCCTGAATTTTCACTATAGTTCGAAGCAAGTGTGGCTCAGTTGGAACAAGACGGGATCGAAAACAAACCAGTTTTCCAAAAGCTGTAAATTTATCACAATATGGCCACAAAATAGTCTCATCGACATCTTTTACACAGTATATGATATAGTGATAGCAATGGTACAAATAATGAAATAACACAAAATTATCAGAAAACAGAAATTGTATTTCTAACTTTTTTCTTAAAACAAGCCGAGTGAGTCAGTGTCGTGGCAGCTTGTTTTTTATTGCCCCCACTGTCTGGAGCGGGATAATTGTCATGCATTGGAAGCAGGGGAGCGTGACGGGAAGACGCACCGCGTACAGTATATACTGTAGGAGACGCTGACAGGGCGACTGCTATTTGTCTCATTCACTGTAGCAAACCGAGCCGCCGCTTTGGATCAATGCTACCTTCATTCTCCCTCTTACTCCTCACCCCTTTGTCTCTATCGCTGTCAATCTTCCCTTACTCCTTAACAACTCTGTTACTATGCAGCTATAATTTACATAGAGTATATCAAAATACAGCCATGAAAGTAACAAAAACAAAAAGAATCATAATAGAGAAATATTCTTATACAGTGAACAATGGTTCCCTGCTTTATGCAGACTTACAGAGAAACTGGTTCTGTATCTGTAAAGTTCACTCCACTCTAACTGATAGCTTCTTCTGTTGTTGTGCAATAAGCTTACAATGAATTTATCAGTGTTTTTTATCTTAAAACCCTTAAAACACTCATGGGATCAGATAGAGCGAATGGTAAGATCACGGGTCATAAAACCAAACAATGTGTTGAAGCATTTTAATGACATAGACTAACTCCAGAATCTATTTTTAATTGTTTCATCATTGTTAAATCTATGTCTGGGAAATTGGCTGCCCATTAATGCAACAACTAATTATTTTTGGTGTTATGGAATCGTATAACATCTCCTTACCATTGATTTTTAAATTGCTGATACCACTGATAACCATTAGTTATCTTTTTTATCTATATGTTGAACATACTAGTTTTCTAAAACTGACAAGAGGAAGACATGGATGGTGGAATACTGAAAGAGCTGTAGTAAAATGAGAAGTAGTTATGAAATGGTAATACAGTAGCTCAGGAAGCGAAGACTATCTTTGGGATGATTGGGGCTGGGACCTTTAACAGAACTCTACGTATTTTATCGCTCCTGCTTTAAAAGCTTTGAGTGGTCTTAGTTGCGACTGAACCACTTGGAGATCTTATGGATGCTGCAAGCCAGGAATGAGATAAAATTATCATAAAATCTGAACATGACCTCCTAGGTCAAACAGCCACACCCATCACACAGAGGAATTTAGAACTTCCAAACTGCATGCTCTAAACTTTCTGATTATTAAATTATCTGTACCATATTGCTCAACCAGGTTTTGCCAAGTCTTCTTTTTTATCACTGTTACACTACATCTAAAAAGCATTAGAATAAAAAAAAAAAACAATCAAAAAACAATTTTTCACTGCAGCAATATGTGGTAATATCTCGGATGACAAGGGTGAGATGAATCAGAAGTAGTAATTCTTTTACACAAATGCATGCTGTGCTTCAGCTGAAGTGTGCAAAATCCAGTGCAGTGTCAAATGTGTCTGGACATATCAGCAGTACATTTATAGTGTTTCTGTACATGAAGGAACTGTAAAATAATAACGGCGTAAAAAAAGTATTGCATTGCAGCGTGTTTTTCAAACATAGTGGAGATACATTAAATTGAATATCACAACAAAAGAGGTTTATAGTAGGTTTTCAGAGAGCTATTCTGTTAGCTTCACCCAAGACACCCATACTGCGTGATGGGAAGCTCCCGGCTAAACTCTGAACACTGCAAAACACTAAAAACTACAAGCAAAGATTGAAAAAATGAGGCGGTGGCTTGTCGGCCTCCACTCTTCATCCACCTTGGGGCATCGTTGATCCATTGAATTAAAATTCACTCTGATGAGATTTAGCCTCTTAACTGGTTTGATCTTTCCGACCAAAGAGGTTCCCCCACCGGGACACAGGGTGACCCTAACATGTCCTTATGCGTCAAAGTGACAAATTGACCATTAAAGGTCATGAGACGAGAAGGTACTTTTTTATGAAAGAAAGTGGAGATTAAACTGACAAACATGACAACCTTTAGAAAACATAGGATCTGACGCACAATCATGTCCAGTTAGAGGCGCTGGACCACTCATGGTCATGAATTAAGTCCAACTTATCAGAAAAATTGCAACCAGAGTAGCAGCGTTGTCCATTATCCTTGGAAAACACAGCTTATGTCTGCGTCTCATTATTTTGCCAATGGTTGTGTTCTAATAGTTTATCACTAATGTGTGAAATACATGATTTCAAATTAGTGAAACTTTGAACCCAGCTCTACTGACCTTTTGTGCTGCCAGTTGATGATTAGCACTGCTTGAATAGAAAGACAGATCCAAAACCAATTAGTCTACTTGTTTTTCTGATTTCCCAGAACTGTACAGTAAAAAAAATGCATTCATTTACACAAAAAAAAGTTTTTTTGTAAATTGTCAGCATGCAGACGTAGCTTCTAGGTTTGTTCAAATAAAAATGCTCATGTCTCTGAACCATACACCGAACAACATTAGCACTGTAGCCAGGATTGAAGTCGAAAGCAGTCTAACCCCAAAATGCACTGTGGAATGAACGTGCTACATCACTAAATTTGCAAATAAAGGAACCTTTATTAACTATATTTTCAGATTTTCCCTAGTCTTACAATTTAACAGGGTGTGGAGATAACCACGTGGACGGTGGGAGACCAGATCCACCTGTAATACCTGCTCATTGAAAGAATGAGTGTAAATTATATATTTTATTTTTATAGAAATACAAAATAACCCGGAGGACTTTTGCTTAGATTGAATGAGAGAAAACAAATTCAATGAAAGTATTTATTTAAGTGACCTTCTGCCATGAAACACGAGCTTTAAGTGATTCAAAACTCTAAAAGTTAAGGTGCTTTAGTGTTTCATCACTGCAAAGAGTCTTTCTGCAGGTTTGTTCCACTGCCGTGACCCTGAATTTGAGTAACACACAACCAAACTGAAACATCCATTTTATTCAGCCATCAATGCATAACACACTCTGCAAACCCACTCGACTTCGCCTCTTTGTTACGTCTGTGGTGAGAGGAGAACTCCAGGTCAAATCACACCCCAAATTATTTGACTTTTCTGTTGACACAGCTGAATAAAAAAACAATAGTGTCTGCGTGTGTGTGGATTCATCTGTGAACCCACCATAGACTGCTGCTGCCCCCACCCCCCACAGACACACACACACACACAGGTAGACACATCATTATAGCAAGGCTCCACAATATGAGGCCATTTCAGTGACAGATCTCCGCTTAGCACTCCTCCGTCATCAGCTCTGTCAAATTGCACGGTTGCTATGACAACCACAGCATGATGTCAAGAGAGGGAGGTAAAACAATAAGGTCTTGGTACTCAACACCCTGCTATTTTTAAATGAGACTATGATTAGCACATACTGTACCTGCGGGTAAACCGCATCACTTCGAGAATGCGTGACACGTCCAATCGCGTTTGACAGACTGATATATCCTCGACGATCAGAGGCAGCGCTATAAAGTGCTTTTGACAGTATTACGACTATTACTGTTGCTATGTACCAATAAAAATCTACACTCTGACCTTTTGTTCTTCCTCCCTGTCCAAGGTGGCTATTAAAAAAAAATGGCTTGATATTGGACCGTATACAACTCACAAGGCCACGGCTGGAAAAACAAGTGATTTTATAAGGTGAAAGAGAGCTGTAAACATCCACCGTGATGCTCGTGTAGCTCTCTGTTTTGTGAGAACCCATGCTGAAGCCCAGTCATGCCACTCTCATTTCAACACAGTCACCCTGAATTGTCCTGGGGGGGGGGGTTTCAATATAAAACAAATAAAGATTCTGAGGATAAGCCTCAGGAACTTGCTGTTCCCATTACACCTGAGCTAAGCTTAAATGGTTGCTTGTAGCTCGGAGAACGTTTTTATCTTTCTTCAGCTGCATTTTAGTGAACAAAATGAAAATCAGCGTCGGAGCAAATGTAGAGATGAATAAATAGACTGGTAGAGGTTCCTGTGATTGACAAGTGCTGGGCCAGCTGTCGAGTGAGTTAAAAAGTTAGTTTGACTCGAACAGCAGTTCACTAACAAGCCCTGTGACAATTTGCCAATCTCCTAGACCCACATATTTTTCTTGACTGTCATAAAATCATTTTCACTGGCCCTTTCCTCTTGCAGGTTAGTTTAGGGCAGAGTTTCACAAACCCTCTCTACCTATTGTTCACTGTCTGCCTCGCTTCCCTTCTGTCTGTGGATTGCACGGAGGTGCTGGATGTAGGGCCAAAATTCTTTCCTTGCAACCATGAAACAGCGCTGTCCATGGTTCTGAAAAAAAGCTAATCTATGTTTTAATGTCACCCCATCCTATGCAGCTACACACAGGAAAGTTTTAGTTTCAAAACTTAAAAAATAAAAATCAACATCACTGTAATGTGATTTGTCCATATTACCATTATCTGTAGGTAATAAAATTATTTTTTCAATCTTGTTTTAAAGTTAAAGAGAACACTATTTATATACTATTATACTAAATATTCTATTTTGTGTTGTAATGGCATTATTACAAATATTTACTGTACATTCCATAATAAAATGAATTACATTGCAATGGGTCATCTTTTCTTCATAAAGCTGTTGTATAGCCGCCAAGGGGACAATAAATTGCTTTTTATTGTTCACTCTGGGTAAAGACTGGGACCAGCAGGACGCTGAGGGCGCACCCAGTCAATCAAGCAATCAATCATTATTTATTTGTTTGTAGATCTTTCGAACACAAAGAAAGAGAACGAAACATTCTGTCTCATAATATCTGGCAATATTGAGAGCATTAAAAAGAACGAACAGCAGCAGGAAACATTTGTAGACACTGATGCCTGTGGCTCCTCAGCAGATGCAACCACATAAAAGAATATGCACTGTGGGGCACTTTCACTTTTAGATTTGGAAAGGAACTGGTGATTTTATGATGCAAATACAACTTAAACAACTTGTATTGCTTTTTATGAAAGGTTTCATTTGACTATAACTTATCCTCCTGCCAACTATAGATGCAGTAGTAACTGTATTATGTATCATGTCATTCTCCTATTTCCCATTGGAACAAAATATCTATTTGATAGTTTTGTTGACGCTTGTCTTATTCTTTGGGTTTTCTTGGCTTCTGGCAACCTGGCAGAGTTTAGCATTTCAACATAAACAATGCCAGCGTGGTAAATAAGAAAGTTGAGGTCCTGTATATAATTGATAACAGCTTAAAGTTTAATGTGATACAGGCTGAGGGGCTTGGTATTCTCAAGTCGACTTCAACTTCTGGTGATAAAATGGTGGGAGAATATCGCAACACGAAGGAAAAAATTGTTCATAATGAACATACAGGCTTAGATTGTTTCATTAAAGTAAAGTATTTTTTTGGGAAATGATTAAACATGATAAACACACATTTGTGCATAGGAAAACCCTCCATTGACCTGTTATATATATTTGACCAATATCTAATAGATCAAAATTTTTTCTTTTTTTTTCTTTTTTTGGAATCTGCCAAATTACTCCATGTTCTACAATGTTGGAGCATATTGACTGTAAGGTCATCCACTGTGGCCAGCCACACCCATGGCCACAGAGGAACCGTAATCAATACCGTGCGCTCGTTCACTACACGGGCTCCGGACACACAGAGCGTTCAGACCCATTTAAAGGAATTTGATGGAACAAAACCACTGTGCACAAGACAGATTTTACTCATGTTCTGGTTAACGCTGGGAATTTCTCCATCAGCCAAGAAAAAAAGAACAAAACGTAAGCTACACTTTTATGTAGGACCTCAGCGTGTGTCTTTTTGTGCCCCTTTCTTTCCAGATGGTACCATTGTTTCCTGTGCTTTTCTACTCTGACCGCACCTCAGGTTGGCACGTTGACATAAGAAGCACCGTTACATACAGACATAAGGAGGATCAGGGAGACAATGGACACTTCCTTATCTTCCTGACAGGCAGTAGCTTGTCCTGCAGTCGGGATTAGACAGAGAAGGGTGTAACAGCAGCTTGGAAACAGGAAGTAAGACAGCTCGCGACATTGTGGGCCCCACTTCGAGCTCAGTGGTGCATGACTAATCTTGTGTCCTGACTGAACACGCTGCTTTATCGCCGTGAGTTGGGGGCCAGATTGAGGCCACATTAATAGTCAATGCGGAGGTCTTTTCAAACCCAGCCGGTGCACCGATAAAAATCCAAAGGGCTACGCTCCTCTTGGGCAGACTGAGAGTGAAAGAAAGAAAAACTTTCTGAAATATAGTTATCCCAAAAAAAAATAATAATAATACATGATGAGTTACCTAAAGTCTTGATGGACAAATAATCTGATCTATTATTTCTCAGTAAAACTTGGACAGTTTGTTGGAAGTCAGCACTTCACTTCTTTAGCAGTTACTTTTTCTGACAAATCTCAGTGAAAAAAGCATGATAATTGCACGATAATAGCGTATGTGTTCAATATAAAGGTATTTTCAAGCACAGACTGAGCAATTGATACAGATCAAAAGAGCTCCAGACTGCTAGACTTTCAAAAAATCAAAAATAAATGATCAGATTCTGGCTTGACACCACTTCCATTCAACACAATTACAACTTTATATTTAGTAGGGTGAAATGTCAGAAGTAAAAAATGTAAAAAAAAAATTAAAAATTCCACCCAATCAAACACTGAATGAAAGAATCAATAACCGTTCGACTTGTTTGTGCATATACTGTATCATAAAGTTGTGTATTATTTACAGTTTATTTACTCCATCTGTAAAACTGAGTGAAGATGCTTCTTAGCCTGCCTTTGTCTGTAGTCTGTCCATGGAAGTCTGTGTGTGTGTGTGTGTGTGTGTGTGTGTGTGTGTGTGTGTGTGTGTGTGTGTGTGTGTGTGTGTGTGTGTGTGTGTGTGTGGAGGAGTCAGGCCTTCTGCCCCCCTGTAATCCTTTTAAGCACCTGGACAATAGAGGAACAGCTGGCTTGGCCTTCTTGCACTGCAGCATGATGAGCGAAGATGTGCACAGCGTTCAGATGGAGGGACAAAAATAGACAGAAGCTCTATCTGTCTATCTATCTGTCTATGTATCTATGTATCTATGCATATATGTATCTATCTATCTGTCTGTCTGTCTGTCTGTCTGTCTGTCTGTCTGTCTGTCTGCCTGTCTGCCTGTCTGTTTATGTTTCTTTTGTGCCTTTCTTTCTCCCTCAGGTCGCTGGTGGCGCTCTCTTGGCCCTGGTGCTCCATCCATCCTCATGGTTCAATACTGGCACAGATGTTGTGCAAAGTTTAAGAGGCCCGCTAGTGCCATTAGTCCGGCAGTGGGGCCTGGGAGCAGCAGGGGAAGAGTTCTCTAATCAGTTTTATTAGAGCTATGCTATTGGGTTAACACAACAGGGTCAGGCCCAGAGCTCAGCAGTACTCCAGCGGAAATGTGCGTGTGTGCAGACAGGAGGTTTCTGTGCATGTTTGCACCCTAGAGCTGCACATACAGATGTGATGTCTCTCTGCTTCTATGTCTCTATTATGCACAAATACACACATGTTGGCCAGGGTGCAACCTGAGACTCAGCTGTGCGGCAGATGAACTCCAGTTGGTTTAGATGCTGTGATCAAAGAACTGTATGGGATGACAACTCTCCCGCAGGTTTGGATGGAAAAGATGATACCATAGTAACCATAGTAACAATGAATGATAAGCAACAACTTAAGAGTCTACAGTCACACTCACAGCTCTATGAGGCTGTGCTTGGACATAGCAGGGCTTTTAGCTAAAAGCTAACTTCTGCATGCTAACAGGTTTATAGTGACATTAAATATGCCAGACAGCAAACCATTTTATCAAGTTATTACACATAAACAACACTCAAAGTCAATGGATCATGCAAGTTTAGTTTAAAAATTAGGTTATATTTGAGTTTAGTTTTGAATCTTTAGAGTTTTCACCCCAAATCTCATGTTAAAGTCAGTTAATTGCCAACATTGATCTGGGGTTCATCTTCTGGGAACCATGAATTTGTAAAGAAATCCACGTTTGGACATTTCATAATAAGGGATAAGTGGAATTTCTGACCTGGTATTTATGTAACAGGGAGAATTTGCTGGACCATAAAAGTTACCGGGCGTCACCTGGTGGGGACCAGGAACATCTTCACAAAAATTTGACTTCTTCTGTAAATTTCTTAAAGGGGGGCAAAGCTCATTCATACTTCTCTCCCTGGTTTTGAGTCAGTTTTGTGTATTCATGCTGCTAAAACGTCAAAGTAAATCTGCTGAGGGGAATCTGAACCTGTATCTCAGTCCTTCCAGTACAACCGCATCTTATGGACAACTTGACCCTGTGCGGTTAATGTGGTGCGAGGTCAGTGGGTCAGACGCCAGTTTGGCTGCTTGTTTATTGAGTAAAGAGGATGTCACAGTCTCAGATTCCCCTGGTCATTCTGCGGCTGCAAGTTGCTGTGTAAATTAGGAAGTGAACTTAACCAAAGACGGTGTAAACCAGCGCCTGGATGTCTTCTCAAAGAAGACACGTCGCCATTTGCTTTTCCAAACAGCCTCGTTCCACAGAGCAGTCAAAAAGAAAATGGTAGTTACTGATTCAACAGTGATTTGTGTGGTTTAGTTGGGGCTTCCGATCGTCTTATGCCAGGCTCCAAATGGCTTCATTATCATACGTTTTTCTATCTGTCTGTGTACATGTGTGAAGTTGTTTGCATGCCTCAGCCTTTCGTTGGCTCAAAGGGAACATGAGTAAGATTTGACACATTGTTTCTACTACAAATCACCAAAGAATGATTTGTACTCAGCTGGTATTCTGCAAAATACGAACAAAAGATCCTTCTGTGATTTGCTGAATGAATCCCAGTTTAGTTGTTTTGTTATCTTCCTTACTTTTGTGGCCCCACTGCCTTTTGTTCCTCTTATAACTCGGCTCCTAATTTGATAATTAAATGATGGGGAATCACACTGGCTCTGTTTTTACAGTCAGTCATTTCTCTTTCAACAATCAGGATCAGGAGACAATGAGCAGAGCGCATACAATCATTATGAGGATTGGATCTGAATGGCCTCCTGCAAAATAATTATGGAGTAATGAATAGTTACTAGAACAAAAAAAAAAATTGAAGTAGATGTCACTTTTCGATTACCGTCACGTACCATAATTTCCCCTCATCCTATCGCTCCATGCTTTAAGTAGCACTCTGACCGTGTTTGTACCTAAATGAATGATTCAGGGTGTTAATGTATGGGTTATGGCTTTTTGAGAACTGTGTGTGTGCTCCCCCCAAGGCTCTTCTCATGCCACTAGTATTAACACACCCAGCTGTCTCTGCTACTAGAAATGATGTCGTTGTGTATTGATTTTCCCATACATGCTGTGACATTTAAAAGTCCCATTACAAGCTTTACTCCTGACTTTATCACCACAGGTTTTTGAAAATGGAAAATCTAATTCATAAAAGTCCATTTGATACAAGCAGTTACCAAATCGTTGGAATGCTTTGGTGTTGATAAATCCAAAAATCCACCACTGTTTTGAACATCATATTTGTCACTCCAAAGACGCCTAAATGACTTTGCATGAAGGACACTCTTAGATCATTATAAAGCCAGGATTTGAGTCGTCCACCATGCACCATGAAAATCAAACACTTTCATCTCTGTTATGTCTGGGATGTGTCTTGTGTCTTAAGGCAACTTTGTGAGAGAAAGCGAGAGGGAAGTTCGCACTGGTAACTTATTTAAGAGCAGTTTGTTGGTATTCTGCAGGGAAGGCCTTTGAGCGCACACCAACGCGTGATCATCGTTCCTGATTAGATCGCCTCTCTACCCGTGACACACCACTCCGTCTGTCGTCAGGGATACCGTGGCCGTTGAACACCGATGGAGGATTCGCATGGCTATAATTAGCAGACACACTGTACCTTTACTGGAGTTTACAGCCGGACTTACTGCAGATTCACCTGTGAAATGGTTCCGAGCTCAGCAAACAACTTTCTATTTTCAGAGAGGAATGTGCCAAGTGGCCCATTTTCTTTCAATCACAGACATATAGAAAATTATGCTAATGTGGTGTTTCAGGCTTCCTTTTAAGTGCAACACTTCCCCCCTGCAGCAAGCTACTTTTGGTTAACCTTTGACTGACTGGCGGACTTTACCGTAAAATACGAAATGACCATTACAGCTGTTTGAAGCTACCTCAGCCCTCCTCGACCCGAAGTTAACTACTTGTCTAAAAATGTCTTACAGGTATGACACCACTGTGCTGCCAAACTGCCAAAGTCCAGTGGTCCAACATCAAAGACAGAGAGGTTTACTTTGTTTGAACTGATCTGCAATATTCACTATAAAATTTCTCATCTCTAGGTTTCAAATCGCGTGTCTCTTAAAGTTATACGGCTCTCTTCAATTTTACGTGTCCAGTTTCTGTGCACAGGAGCTATAATACGGGATGATGAAATAGAAGGGGAGAGAAATTGTGTAAGATGATGGAAAGTGGGTGAGATGAACAATATAAAGTATAAAACACATAAACCTGTGTGTCTTTACTGCTGCTCACATCAAATTGTATTTTTTACTAGAAGGAGCCTCAGACGTTGCCTTCTTAGTGGTTTTGGTGCAAATTGACTTTAACAGCCTAAGTGGAAGAACTACAATGGTAATATGTGGCAGTTATCCATATTAATAAACAACTGAAGCAACTTAATATTTTGAGTTGTCTGAATTCAGTAAACCTGAGTTCAGTTGAGTCATGTTTACAGGGCATCAGGGGTTTGACAAATTAAAATGAAATGCAGCTGAGGTTCACTTTCCTGAGGTCACACTGTGGCTCTTTTTGTGTGTCTGTCGGCAAATCTGAGCTCGTGGGTGATTGCGGTGACAGCTTAATAACATTCTGGCTTTATTGCTAATCCAATGCTTGGACTGCAAACACTGGCACTTAAAAAGCAAGAGGAAGGTAAAAAAAAGTTGAGGAAAATAAATGAAATATAAAGATGAATCCCAAAGTTCATTGTTCATCTGGTGATGTCATCCCCAAAAAGTCACCTTCACAGGTCAACAGAGACAGTGGTGACCTCATCCAAATCAGACAAGAGTGGTCCGAGAGAAAGGGTTAAGTGTTATCTGGGGGGCTGTATTTGGATCTGCTCTGATGCCCCCGACTGAACCACTGAGGTCCTTGTACCTGCATGACTGGTGATAAGGAGGATGACGCATCTGTGCTCGTTGCTCATAGTCTTAGCAGCGACAGCTATTCGTCATATAGATGGTGTGCATCTGCTTTCTGACTCATTGCCAGTTGGCCATAATTTCATTGTGGTATTAAAAGAATGACCAAACCGTACAGTAAGATCACTGACACCATGACACACTTTGCAAACTTCCCACAACATGCATTGAATATTTGGTTCTTTTCATTGTTATGTATTTGAATTCTATTTGAAACATATATGTTAATTTATAGTCTAGAGGTGTTTATCTTTAACCCTGTCCTCCATAAATGACATTTGCACTAAAAAAAAATTGTATTGCTGCCTCTATTGCAGTCACTGACATAATAATGCAAGTATTAGTTTTCTGCAAGTGGTTAAATAGAACGTCCAGTATTTTGACCACCTTTTTCTATTATTATGTAGATAAAAAATGTGATCTGCTAACTATTATATTTGTGTCAAACTATATTTGCTTGGGGAAATGAACATCCTTTCTAGTGCGGCAGGGCTGTAATATCACCACAGCTTTTTCAGTTTATCTGACAGAATCTGGCTCCGCCGTCCTCTCCTCTCCTCCTTTTTCTCTCTTCGCTTCACTCTGTTTCTCTTCCTCGTCCCTGCCGAGTGGGGGCCAGTTGGGCTGGAAGCTAATTTGAAGCCAATCAATACTAGTCTGTGTTTCTTCCTGTGTCTCGGCCCACTCCGGTGCCCTTGTCTAACTGCCGGCAGAGTGAGGGAAGCATCTGTTTGGTGACTGTCGCCGTCTGACTGTAAATCTATGGCAGCCGCTAAACACCGCTCGTCCAACCATTGTAGTGAGAGCAAAAGGCTACCCGATTCAATCCCAATGAGATTGATTTCCGTGCCAAATCCGGCTTCCAAATGTGTGCACAGACAAATAGCCTGCTCACTTACCTGATTAACTGTGTCAGCGGCATTTTTACCACAGTTTTTTGTCTATACATTCGGCCAGTGTATAGATTCGAACGTCTTACAAGTTGGTGGAGTGTCTCTTCACAGACGAGAGATACAGATGCAGATACAATTTGTCACACAGACACATCAGCAGCGTGTCCTCCACTACGCCTGCACACAATAACACTGATGTTCAGACACCGAGTCTACCCAAGATAAGACTAGTCCACTCCCTCTTCCTCCAGCCCCTTCGTGTACACAGCCAATGAGGGGGCTCTGAATTAATGAGCTGGAGTAGGAGCAAGCATGTGTAGGCAGCCTGCCACAGGAGGAGGTGTGTCTCCATGAGGCGAAAGTGTGTGTATGTATGACTGTGCGCTCACACTGGGAGAGGAGGTGTTGGAGGAAAGACAGTGGAAAGTGGAGAGTGTCTGTAGGCATGCGAGTGAGGTTTGAGGGAAAGAGAGACGGGCACGAGAAGCCAGCAGCTTTTACTCAGCGTCCCACTGACACACTACTTACACATACGCACACTGAAGGAACTGCCCTGACAACCTTCAAGAGTTAAGGGAAACACGTGTGTGTGTGTGTGTGGGTGGGTGTGTGTGCATGTATGTATGTGTGTGTGTTGTGCCCGGAGCAACAAAGGGGATCTCTGAGGATACGCGGATGAGAAAGAGGTGTGGGGGAGCCAAAGAAGAGGAGCCCGAGTGTGTTTTGCCCCGGGGGGAGCTCCCACACGCCGCAGACGGCGCACACACTCCAGCGGGCACTAAACACTGTTTCCCTGACAACTAGAATGGGCTGCAATTTGTGCACCTTGCAGAAACGGGAGGAACACTACAAACTGCTGTACGAGATTGCACAGGTAAGTGAGAGCGATGAGGTGAGTGTTCGCACTGTGATGAAGGTAATGACAGCAGAGGTAACGACGACGACGATGATGATGATGAGGATGATGAAGGTAGTAGCGAACAGTATCGGATTTCCCTCCTGAAAATAAGGATGGTAAAGCAGAGACGGAGGAACCAGAAGGAGCCGAGCAAAGTCAGAGCAAATGCACCAAAGAGCAAGAAAACTGACAGGCTGTGTGGGGAAACCGTGGAGGAAAAAATGGCAGAGGTACATGAGAGAAATGTAGGAAAATGAGTTACTTCCAAGCAGCCAGGCAGAAAGCCAGTGTCTGTGCGTATGTGTGTGTGTGTGTGTGTGTGTGTGTGTGTGCGTATTCCTCTCTCCATCAAAGTGAGCGGAGCTAGTTATTTCTCCTCAGTCGCAGGAGATGTGAGAATAAGTTCGGCTCTTCTTCCCGTACTGGCTCCAGGGGAATTCATTACATCTCCTCTGCCTGTGACTGTCTCGAAGCAGTGCAGTTCAAAGAACAACCAGCAAATGCGTTCCACTGTTTTCTGTTGTTTGTCCAAAGCTGACTTGTTCTATTTTTTTTTCCTTTTTGACCTGATTTGACAGATTTTCACGTGGTTACTGTCAGGTGAAAATCTCATTCATGTTCTGCAATTTGCAGCTTGTGTTGAATTCATTTCAATGAGCTTTGAACAATTTATTGCATTTATTTATCACTATAGACCATCAGCACATTTAGATTGTTTCAGCCATGAGCTGGACAAACAGTCGTTCTGCCATTATGAGCAGTAAAACGCTGTCAATGTAAAACTTGTCATCTTTACTGGGCTTGGGTGGAACGTTTTGATTAGATAACAGACGTAAATCTACCAAAAGAAATGTTACTGTTTTAGAAAGTGTCTCAAGGTGGTTGTCGTCTTTATATTAAAAGGTAAGGAACAAGACAAACGGATAGACAAAGAAGTGAAATGCGTTTACATAGTTTTTACAGCAGCCATGTGCGTATGCGTGAAACTGATTGTGGGAAAACACGTGCTCCGGCAGCATCAGCGAGGATTTATTCATCATTTAGTATCTCGCAAAGTTACAGTCAGCGGCGAAACTGGATACGGCACAATGGCAACGAGCACGACTGTTGAATTCTTCATGTTAGTTTGCTCATGTAAAATATGCCACTATTACGCGCCGTCCTCGTCCTGTGCAGTGTCGGGTCACATCAGATGTGTGGTAGCTGCGATGGGAAATGAACACGCACTGACAGTGGGGCTGTCGTCAGTTGTTTGGTGTTGAAATACATCAATCGTACCCAAACCTTCCTAGTGCTGCTGCGGTCTCAAGCTCATTACGCTCCTTAAACTAAAAGTCGCTGTGTGTTAATGAGATGAAAGATGCCTGTGTTGTCTGCTTGGATGGGGCACAAAGAAATTAGACATGTCAATTAAAGGAAACTCTAGGAGGTCACTGATCCTGTGCTGTGTTGCTGAGTTTTATTGCGAACGCATTATACTGGCCCAGACAAAGACACGAGTACAGTGCAGCGTTTTACGTGTATTTGAAGACATGCAGAAATAACTAGTGTGACCGAATTACAATAACACTGAATATCATTTAGGTTGATGCTGTACTTCTGGAACTTACTCTGCTGTCATTGTCTGTTTCTGGTTGGGTAAGACTCTGTAGCTACTGCTGGCTCCTCCTGGGGAATCCTGAGGCCTTCCCAGACAAGATGAGATAAATAATGTTTCCTGCATATTCTGGGTCTGCTCCAGGGTCTCGTCCCAGTAGCATGCGCTTAGAAAACCTGCAATAAAAGGCGCCCAGGAGGCGTCCTAATATGACGCCTAAGCCACCTCAGCTGGCTCCTTTTGACGTGAAGGAGCAGCAACTCTCCGAGACGTCTCCGGATATCGGTGCTCTGTAACCCATTTCTAAGACTGAAACTGTCTATCCTGAGAGGGAAGCTCATTTCAGCTGCTTGTCTTCCGTGATCTCATTCTTTCCATCACTTCTCAAAGCTCATGACCATAGGTGAGGGCTGGAACTAAGAGCCAAGTTTTGCTTTATTGCTCAAATAGTAGAATTCCCAAAGACATGCTAAACATGTTTTGTAAATTTGGAAATCTAGAATTGCCTGTAGTCTAATAATGCACATTCTGCTTGGACTCACTGGTTTACCCGTTATCGGGTTAGTGTATTTGCCAAAACATAACAGCAGGTGTATTGTATCATAAAACAGGAGAAGGACTGAAACTAACAAAGAAAAATTAGCCTTGTTTCCTCCTACTTCCGCATGGCACTGCAGGTGTCCTGGCTGTGTGGCAGATATCCAAGAATATTGCCTGCGTGTGTGTGTGTGTGTGTGTGAGCACACCCACTTACTGTTAAATGCTTTGTGTATGTGACAGTCAGTCACACACCTACAGTTCTCATCATCAGTGTGAAGGAAATAAGGGAGAAAGAAAAAGAAAGAGAGCTCACCAGGCAGTAAGTGTGTCAGTGTGACTTTGTCCCAAAACTTGAGGATGATGGGATTCTGAAAATCCACAGAGACTCCTCGACAATTCGTTTCTCTGTCTCTTTCCCCTTTTATCATTCCAGGCTTGTTTCTTCTCCTTCCTTTGTTATTCTTTCTCTTTCTCCATAACCTTCATTAGTCCTGCTCTCCCTCTGTTTTCCTCACTCTCGGCAATCTGTTTCTCCCCTCTCTGCTTTTACTTTGGCACTCGCACAGCTCTGCACATTCTACATGTATTTTTGTTCTAATGCACTTCCAACAGCGCCACACTTTAGGACACCACCTGCTCATTACATTGAAAGATGCTGATACTATATCACAGCTAAAGCAGGGCCTGAACAGGTGCATAATGACACTGGACTGAAGTGCAACTAATTTTTACTGAGATGCTCCGATGCTGTTTCCTCCTGCGTGTGTCTCTCCTGACCAATGGCTGATGTTGCCATTCTCTTAAGACAAACCTGTAAATGACTTTGAATTTCTAGACTGCACTCACTTATTTCAGCAGCTTGTAAACCATCAAAAAAGAGGCACCAAGAATTTCCTGTGTTTGCAGCGATGATTTTATTTCTAAACCCTGAATGTCAGAAAATCCCAACACAATATGGGTGATTAGTGGATTTATCATAATTTTGTCAAGTTCAACACTGGTGAAGTTTGACTCACAAATCTGTTGACCCTGTTGCACCATCAGTTTTAATTTGACATCATCTGTCTGCGTATGAAAAGCTCCATAAAGAAGGACACGTGTTTGTTGTAGAAAGAAGCTGATGACATACAGCATGTGCTTCTTTTCAATAAACCCAGGTAACTTGCTTCATAATATTGAGCAGCCTGTCTTACTGAACAGTATGATGTGTAATGCTGAGGGGGAAAGGCGGATTTTAAACATCTTCCTCCTAAAAACTGGACATAGAGTGCAGGGCACAGACCTGTTCAGCACTATTTAATTTGAATGAGTAAACCAGCTTTTCGCAGGCCAAGTCCAGTCTTCAGCCAGCAGCTGTGCTCCGGTGTCTTCTGCAGCACAGTGACTATCTCTGTTCACACAGCTGCACTTTTCTGACAGGAATGCTGGCTGCCCGACCCCAAATGCCCCGCAGCCACCGGGAGATTTATGACTCTCGTCAGACCATTTACATTCAATGTTTCATTTGTGATTTTTGTGTGTGTGTGGCTGCAAACTTGCAACCCGTGTGTGTGTGTGTGTGTGTGACCGTGGGGCTTCGTCCAACCTGCAATACTTCCATATTTTGCTTGTGGCTGTGTTAAATTGTCCCGCAGCCTCTGGCCTTCAGAGCCTCATAGGACCTGTGTGTTTTGTGTAGTTGTACCGGTGTCAGCACTATTGTAGCACACTGTACCATAACCTACAACCAGCTCGATTCAAGAACCACTTACTGCACTTTATGTTGTCTTCATCTGCACCCAGCTTATTAGTAAAGGACTCTTTGTTCTCCAAGGAAGAATTCCCAATTCATAAAAATGTGATAAATACAGAAGCAAGGGCAGTTTAGTCAGGCCTGGTCTGTACCTGCTTCTGTGATGATAGTTTTTACTGTGACTGGTGGATCTCTTTATCTCTTTCCACATTTATAGAATATCCAGTTCTATTTAATAACTCGTTGTAGCACAAACAGGAGGATTTTACCTTCTCTCCCCTGTACATACAACATGGTGCGCTTGGTTGTGAACCAGGCCAACCCTGTCCTCCAGAGACAGATGCTGTGCCACATGTCCATCCTGTTAGACAGCATGAAGGGGGCTAGACAGACGCCCCTTCATCCCGCCACCACCTACGGTGTCCGGAGAGTGCCACAGAGAGCAGGGGACGCTGTGGTCCGAGCCTCACAGCCGTCACCTCCATATGGCCACCTCTAGACCTGTGGATATTTGAAACGTGTCAGTGGTATCGTTTGCTCTGAGCCTTCGGAGCCAGAGGAGAGAATATTAAAGGAAAGTGGAGAATGGAGTTTAACATCCCGTTGATGTTAGATTGAGCGTACAATATTCAATAAATGATAATAAATACAGTCTTCAGCTCACTCTTCTTTTGAAGTAGCTGCAGGTGACCCATGGGGCAGAAGTGGGGTGATATTACCTGAGTGATCCACTGTCTAATTATCAGAGAGGCACAACTCCGTTCCTGGTCCCACGGTTTTCCTGTCTCTGTCTCTGTCTCTTTGTCTCCGATGGGGATTTCTAGCTTTGCTGAAGGTATTAAAAAGTTGACCTTTAGAAGGTTTCTTGCCTTTTTTGCCCAACAAGTTGTCTACCTGTCTGTGTGGGTCAGTGAATTTGACCTTTTCATCTGTGAGTGTAATTCTACTTGACAAGTCTGTCTTTTATACACACACAACACATTCACACACTTGCTGCTGTGTGTGGCTTTGAACTGTAGTTGTGTATTTCACTTCAAACTACAGCCACTGCCTATTGTACATGTTTATCTCTCATATGTACTAAAAAAATTCCATAAATCCTAAATTACAGAAGCTGCTGTTCTTTTATTGCAAATAAACGTGTTGAAGTGGTGCTAGATATCTCGTATAAGTTCATACATACGAGGCGATAAACGGTAAGAGGTAAGCGTTTTCCCCCCTAAAAATGTTAATCTGGCATTATGGAAATGAAGTCTGCTCTTCAACACGGATCATCTGGTGTCTTCCATCATGGTTATAGTTGCTTGTTGGAGCACAGCATGGTGATAATACCACATGATTTAGAGGTGCATATGGCCTCGTCACCGGCGCCACATGTAGCACGTCTTTTGGTCACGGGCCAAAAATACAAATATAAAATGAAATGGGCGACTGTTAATAAATTACAGCTTCAGGTTAACGTAGGGAACAGCTTTGGGGTGTGTGACAGACCGAAAACTGGAATGTGTGTGTGTGTTCCTGTGTAGGCAGTGGCTGAAAGACACGATTACAGAAAGCGTCTATACATCAAAGCTCATTTGTAGCTGTACTTCTTTGTGTATTCTTTTTTTTTTTATCCTGGCTGATTGTTCGTGTGTGTGCAAAGTCAGGGGAAGGCAGGTCAGGTGTGGAGGGGTGGGAGGAGGGGGGGTTTCCTCGACCAGCCAACGATGTCCCTCTGTGTTGGCTCTGATAAGCCCAGGATGAAAACCTTTTCTGTGGCCAGAGTGACACTCCCTATTGCCCCTCCAGACAAGGCAAAGGATGCATGATGTACACACACCTACGCAGTAATGTTAAGGGTAGATATGCTTAGTCGCACATACTGTGTGTCCACGTATGACAAAGAAGGAAAAATCACACAGGGTCCAACCCTTCATCAGCTCTGAACCATGTTTTCCTTTTTTTTTACGACTGTGTAAAAATGACATTCGGGCTCTTAGCACTCGACAAGAGGACTTATCAGTTGTTATCAGCCTGTAGCTGATTACCATACTCACCAATCAGCCAAGTGGCCTGGCCAAGATGATAGGAGGTAGGAAAAAAAAAAAGAGAATAGCGGGGAAAGAAAAGGGTGGGAATGGAAAAGAGTGAGGGAAAATGTCAAGGTAAGAGAGGGGAAACGAAGGTGGGAGATAATGAGGAGATAGTGAAGGAGCAAAGCAGGTGGCGAGTGACAAGACCCAAGTTGTGTGCATCAATAAGTCTTTAAATCTCCCCCAGTTTCGAGCTTTTATGCCCCGTCTTCTTAACCTCGCCCTTTCCAAAACACAATGTCTCTCGCCCCCCCTCCCCTCCCCCATTACTTATCAGTCGCCAGACACCGTTTCAAGTCCGTTCCGTTTCAGTGGCCCTGTCTGTGTTTCTGCCCGTTTGTCACTGTCTGTCTATCCTTCTCATTAATACACCTTGGCATGTAACCCCACCTTCAGAGGTGCCACGGATTTTCTCAACACGTCAGACAGACCCCCGGGAAAAGAAAAAGATAGTGACGGAGGAGACACGGAGGCAGCCTGTCACTCATGTGTGGCAGAGAGAGGGACTAATTTTGTCTGGTTGGAGTGTGTGTGCTGTCAGCCGGTGACGGTTAAATAGTTTGAAGCCAACCTTGTGCCAGAATAACCCAATAATACACCTTATGGCCACATGCTGCAGGCTATGTTTTGTCAGGTTAGACAGATGTTACGACAAACCATCTGGAGCTGTTAGGGATATGTTGCAGGCATTTGCTGCTACACGGCGCCACAAAAATGCTCACATACGCACTAAATATGCACAGAAACATTCCCCTAGATATTTAGTTGTTGCAGGGGGGAAAAAACGCCCAAACTTCACAGACATAAAACCTCTAATATCTTTCACATTAGCATAAAATTCCTCTCAGTCAGATCTTTTGATGACTTCTTTTGGCAGTGAATGTGCAATACTCATCTGAGACCAAATGTCAGTTATACTATAAAAAGAAAACCATCCACTTTTTCTCCTGCTCCTTTTTTTCCCTCTTTGCCAACACTTTCTCCATCACGCATGTGATTGGGGAGAGATGATGATTTTTAAAGAACATTTACAGCTGGTTGCTGGTAATGTCAGCGATGATGTTCCTCCCTGACATCTGCTCTGCAACATGTTGTCAAAGCTGAACAATTTTGCATACTGCATGAGTCCTAATAAGGCTTAAAAATGCTTAGAAAATGTAAATGGCTTGTTGTTGTGCCACTGTCAAGTGTGTTTTGAATCCACAGGGTGGATCTTAGGTCTAGGTGGTCTAAAGGGAGATTAGGTTACACCAGCGTGCCGGTGTTGAATTCCCACTTAACCAACTTGGCTTTAGGAGTCATTAGGCCACTCAGAGTCTGGCGTCGAGTCCAGTTACAGATAGAATAACACTAAACCATCTGCATAGCAGGGGGGATGATTACATTTACTGCCGAGTGTAACCATAAGCCTTGTGTTGATATGGGAAATGCCCTGAGGTTGGAGAGCGGCCAAAGCTGTGTGGCTGGGTCTTTGTTGCTGTTGTTGTTGTTGCCTTGAGGAAAGATATAAGATTTTCTCTTCTGTGGTCCGGCTTCATTACACCCTAGCACTGGGAGGTGCATGTGTGATCTCACTCTGACAACATAAAAGATAATTAATGTTTGGACCAGTGTAACTTTAGTTGGGGCTTTGTTTTTTGAGAATTTTCCTCATGCACAGAATACTGTAAAGAAAATATGTCTTTATGCTCATCTTTGCATTGCAGTTAAACTCATGGCAGTCCATCAGGTTGGTTCAGATTAGACACCATTGTTCTCTTGGGTGGAAGAAAGTAAGAAAACCGAATATTAATTGTGCAATGACCCAATCAGTCATCTCAACTTCTCCCTAAAGTAATTTCTAAAGTCCTAAAATAAGCACCATAGCTTTTTAGATCCAAATATATAAAGGACACAACAGGTCATTCTCAGTGCAGAATTAATCTTCATATCCTTATTGCAGAACGCATTCGATTAGTACTCTCAAACATGATTAAATATACGCCGCACAAAGCTAAAAGTCTACGAGTCTAATCTTCCTGATTATTACACTGCCATAATCATTACAATATGCTTCACATCCTTGTTACAGGGAAAGTCACACAAATTAGGCCTGTGACCCGATTTGAGAAACAACTTTTTTGATTTAACGAATCACTTAACGAAATGCAGTTGCTAATCACCGGCCGCGTGATAATACGTTGGTGGCGAATGTGATTAGTCCTTCGCTCGCTCACACAGACTTACAGTAAGTTCAAGTTCCCCGAAACTGTGAACACAGTCGAAGTCGTGATTGAGGAGGGTCGATTGGGGGGTAAATTGCACCAGAGTGTGTCTCTCACTTAACTAACCAACCATGCTTTTTTGATGAAGGTATTTTTCATTGAGGAATAACTCCTCTCGCCCTCTCTCTCAGTTAGTGGAGTGTGAAGTCATTTTTCTTCACCGGCAAAAGGCGGTCCGAGGAAGCTTCCTGTTATGAATAATGCTAATGACTTAGGTGCTTCCAGTGAGCATAAACATGCATCACTTTAAAATGAAAAAAAAAAAAACAGGTTTGGTGGGAAGACGGAAGAAATGTTAAGTTCACACTCCAGGATTCTTTCTCAAAAATAAACTTTAATTTATGCAAAAAGCAGCACATAAATCTTTTATTTTCCTGCTCCCACTAAAATGTTTTCACTTTGCGAGCTTTAGCATGCTTTGCCAATCGTGCCACTGCAGCCGCAGCCAAGCTCTTTTCGCCTTCAACCAAATCTGTGCTCATGTGAATATTAAATATTTGCAGTGAATACGGCGTTCAATAAGGATGCCTTATTCCTGAGCCGTACAGTTTTAAGATGAACATCACTCGCCATGTTCTTGGTGAAACTGGTTTAGAATTCAAACGTGTGTATTGGGTCCATCAATAACTGTAATTGACATAGTTTTAAGAGTAAAAGAACATTTATTTTATGGGCTTTGTAATGTTTTTCCTCTACCCTAATTATGAATATAGAGAAAGCTTCAAGCAATAAGAAGCTATGCTAATTTCCTTCTGATGTATTCAGTCAACATTTACCCAGGCTCAGTGAACCTTCTGTCTGCGCCTCTTCACTTGTGCCACTTTCATGACACTGCTGAACCCCCACTGGTGTGTGTGTGTGTGTGTGTGTGTGTGTGTGTGTGTGTGCTGAAATTCAGAACAATGGAAACTTGGACAGCAGGACCGGCCTATTTAGAGCAACAGATCTAAATAAGTGCTGCTATTTCAAACCAAATGAATAGCTCTTCACATTTATTCCACGTTTTCCTTATTTTTAACAAACCTCATGAAAACTCTAGACTTCTTCGTCTGATTTGAATCTCTACACTGTCTGTAGTCGTTGGCTCTAATCCCACTGAGTCCTACTTGAAAAAGTGTCACATATACATAGTTTAATTGGTTTAAATGTGTTAGAGCAAACATCAGTAAAAAATCTCAGTCTTCCGGGTCATTTCTCCTCTCATCCAAAAGGCTACATCATTTCTCCTGCTTTCAAACCATTGGTTTAACGGCAATTTGTTAAGCGAGTTAAGGAAAAATACTACGGTGGCCTTGAGAGCTCAAATTTGAGAAAAGACACATACAAATAGACAAAAACTACTTCGCTGATTTGACCACACATTAAGGAAACACGCTGCAAAAGCCACAACAGTAGCAACTAACTTTACAAATCCAAATGTTCGCATTTCTTTTTGTCCCCCGTTGTGTGTCGTCTTCTTGCCTGTGTTTTCTCAAATTGCGGGGCTTTGAGCTCTCAGAGCCACCATAAAATACCTTACCAAACTGATTCTAAACGCAGCAAACGATGTATGTCGTCCAGCTTTTCCATATAGAGAAGAAGCCTAACCTCTTTGTGAACTCGTCCATCTGGATGAATAATGTGGGTCTAATCGGTGACCCCCAAGAACCTATTTCAAACTCATTGCTAGTACATGTCAAGGGTTTGGAGGAAGGGCCTCTCGGTTGTTCAGCCCAGCTCAGTGGCTTTAGTTTTAATGGCAGATGAGAGATTAATGGCAATCTAATGACTATGGGGAGGACACAGTGCAACAATAGAGTCCCCGCACAGAGTGAGCCAAGTACATTAGTCCGTCAAGGCAACTATCTACATGGATGCGCACACACACAACTGTGTACACACAAAATTTCCAGACACACATATGCAATAATATTACAGATGCACGCACAGTGCAAATGAAAGCAACTTCTATTGATTTGTCATTAAAGAAGTTTTGCAGTCACCCGGCATCATCTGCATCTTTCTTCATCATCAGCAAAACAAACTGAGCTAATTCTCAACCCCTTCCCCATGTGACAAAAGAAGGCTAATTTATGCATTGGCAGCGTGGTGTGCAAGGAATAAGAGCGCGGCAGCGGGGCTGGATGCTCACTCGTGGATCGGCATGATTGTGATTTGGTTGCTAGGATGTTGAGGGTAATGAATGTCTTGTTGATGCAGTTTGTCATAACCCGTGCCATCCATGGCTGCTTGAGGACACAGAGCCTATTAATTAAACACAGACGTGTTGGCCCTGGCATGATGTATGAGTCCACCGGGCAGAAGGCATTTGTCATTTTTTGAGAGAAAATGAAGAAAACTGCCAGAATACAATAGATATTGAATACGATTGTGGATTAAATTTAGCAGCGTGAAGCACACCTCTGGACTTTTGCGAGGGTGCTTAGTTTTCTTTATCTAATGGCATAATGAGGCACAAATTTCAGGGAGGTTTAAATAGGAATTTTATCATCACTGTCCGGTGATGATACAGTAATAGGTTGTTTCTGCAATAAACGTTACTAGTACATACGCAGGCTCCAAGACAAGCCATCATCAAGGCTTTACCATCGGGAAGTACTGTATCTGTATTCCTGAAGCCTAATTGAAAGGAAACCCGCCTTGCATATAGAAGTGGTACAAAGAGCAGGAAATGAGATGGTTCTTAATGTGTTCACTGACAGATGATAACCTTTGATTTCCCCCCACTTACATCAGAAACTGCTGCTTGGAATGACAGTCACAAGTCAACAGTCTGTGATGTCTGCATGTGTGTTTCTACTGCTGGTGTTGTTATGCCAGGGTGAGGAATGACAGACATGTGAAGAGCGACAGAGGAGAAAAGCGTCGCAAGGCGCGCACACACACACACTCACGCACACGCACACACACACACACTACAGCAGATCGGTAGAAACTCAAAGCAATGTTGTGTCTGTTTGCAGAGCTCTTTGGCAATATTGAGTCTTTTTCACCCGCTGAACTGAAATGAAATGGGCTGACATGCAGTGGCAATGACAGACAAAAGGAAAAAAAAATACCTAGAGAGCAAGACAAAGAGAAAATTCACAATAAGAAGAATGTGAGAAAGATGAGTCTGAGTGTACACATGATGCTATTAATTTTTAATGTTGAGAATTTTGTTTTGTGATATGTTTAAAGAGTCCATCTTAACTCAGTTTTTAAAGTAAACAGAAAAAGAAAAAGTGGAGAGCAGAACAGGCCCATTAGTACTTTTCGGGGATCACTGCTCCATCCAAGGTGATTAATGAACAATGCGGTGGAAATGGCAACTGGAGAGTACTGCAAAATAATTGGAATGAATTGATGTCAGACATACAATACTCATCTTAATTTTGAGTACATTTAGGAAATGATTTTGATTAATTATCACTGCAAATTAGAAGAGTTAAACAGAAGGAGCTGTTGTTTGCAATATCAATGTACCAAAATGTCCCTTTTCAGTTGCCACAGATACAAACAAATGCATATAATTTATTTTTTATTTTACACATTTGCATATTATATTGTGTGAAAGGGTTCTGGGAAATGTAGGAAATCCTCTTTTGTTTTAGCCTTTTGCAGGGAGGAAGCATAATCAGATGCAGCACAGCAGAGTCAATCTTGTTGAAGGACACTCAGCAATGCAGATGCTTCACGATGAGGGGCTTGAATGCACTAGCTGGGGGACGGTACGCCCGCCTGTTACTTTTACTGAGAAGGACATGTGAGAAGCACCGGCCCCAGCTGTTGCTATGAGATCATTTAAAGCATGCCTTTTAGCTACAAGTTCATACATTTTTTCACTTTTAATGCTCCCGCTGAAGCTATGATCCAACAGCTAAAACAAGCCAGCGATGTGAAGAGCATTTCCTGGAGGAAAAGTCTAATCTACTGCGCACAGAAAAATGTGTGATGTAGAAGGGATTGACCTGAGCGGGCTACTTAACATCCGTCCCGACTGCAGCTATTTAATCCACGTTTCATGTTGTCATGCAGCTTTTCTCATGCAGAACTAATTGGTTGTTTTTGCCCGTTGTGCAGAGAGCCCACGTCTGTGAAAAAACTGTGAAGGACACTCATTACAACTTGTACACACACTCACAGGCGCGGATATAGATGCAATCATGGGTGCAGACGAGGACGTAAACACGGGCGAGAAGAGCTGAACTCAATTTGGCGATTAAGGCTCCCAACAAGAGCAGCGAGCAGAATCTCCTTGAACCCGTGGCCACAGCTTATCACGCACACACTCGTACAAACTCGCGCACGCACAGACCGCGATCCACCACTATCACTGCCAACTCAAACATACGTCTTTTGCCTACTCTCCACATCTGATTTGCATTTTGGTTAACAGTCTAATTGCCTCTCATTAAATACCTTGTCACTTTGATTAATTGGTGCGATGCAGAAATGTAAAACAGCAGAGCATTACAATGCCTGGTGAAGAGTCGCTGATTGGGAAAGACGAACCAGTCTGGCTAAAAATACAAAACAGAGGTGAAAGCTCAACAATTCCTCATGTACTTTTACTTTTTTTCTTATAATAAAATGAATTATTTAAAATGTACTGACGGATTGTCTTTGTGCTTCACAATCCTCCTTTCCTCTAATCCATTTTCAGTTAATGTAGAAAGTTAAACATGAACTTGGACTACCTTCTTTTTTTTAAAGAGTCGAGTCGGTCCAATTTTAATTAACATGACAATGAATGATACACATTAGTCAGGGCTTTTTTTTCTGTCTAGATTGTACTTTAAAAGTGGGCGGTTGCCTAAATGTTACTGAAATTTCTCTGGTTTGAATAATGGACCAGTCCCAAAACGCACCATAGTCTCTGCATGAACGGCTACAAACTGAGGGGTCGATGAGCATTCAGAAGAACCCTTGAGCTCCTTCCCTACTGCTAATTGCTGACCAACACTACAGCACTGAAATGTACCACTATGATAAGATTCGCAAATCTTCTCTGGCTAAATATATATTAAAATGAATCATATCACACCGTAACAGCAGTATTTTAGGCCCGGAGAACTATCACGCTGAGCTTGAAATTGCCTGTAATTGTAGTGAATTATACATTTTAGCCACTCTCGGCCACATCTTACATACAGTGTGAATCCTTTGAAATGACAGATGGTGTAATTGTACAGTAAGTGAGAGGTAATATGAGAGTTGGTGTTGTTTGAATGACTTCAGAGCACTTAGAATTTAAAATAAGGAAACTAAACTTCATGAAAAGTATTGTTACAAACAATGATAATGCCATAAAGTTATGCACAGCTTTGACATTTAGAAGTAAAGTACTGTAACTTAAAGAAACTCAGGAAATTCGTAAACTCTGAGAAGTAGTAGGCAAACACTGGGCGACACTAACGTTACACTTTCTTTGGACAGAGAGTTGGAAAAACAAACTCCAACTTGTTATAAAAGCAGAACATCAGAGCAAGAAATGTAAGACTTCTCAAGATTCCTCAACCATTTTCATTAATACCAACTTCATCTGAGATTTCCTTTATTCCCTTTTTGGCGTGGGTGCTTTCCACACACGCATCAGTAGCATCACGGTTTTCTGGTCCTGCACAAGGCGAGGGTCAATGCGATTCAGTTAACCGAGCGAGACCCACCAGTTGCACCACCTGCCACTCAAATTTATGAAACCATCATCTCCTTTGCCTCCGCTGCACTAGGGTGATATTGCGTGTCAGAGACTTTTATTATTGAAATGAGACATTTATGACAGTGAGCCCGCACCGCATGAGAGTCGTCTCCCGAATTGTCTCAATACAGCTAAAGGAGGGGGAGAAATGAGATTTGGCAGATTACTGGAACGCGCCACCTGCGCTTCCTCACTCGTCACAATATGCCAATTTTTATGAACGTGAAAACAATCTTAGTTGTATAGAGCTGAAGTTCACAAAAATCGTGATCTGAGGGAGTGTGGTGAAAAGCTTGCTCGTGGCGTCTCCTCAGGGGCGGGCGAGGTTGATGTTGAATGGACGGGTGGTCTCTCCTCGGCAGCTTATTGTTTTGCGGTCCATTGTAAACCTATTCAGTGGGAGATACTGGTATTGTTCAGTCAAACATGGTTAATGCAAAAAAACACATTGTTGAGCTGTTTTAAGTCTGTCGGGAGCTGATATAATGTCATACTGTGTGTGTGCTTCCATTTTCTTACAAATCAAACCACATCTGTCAGATTTAGCTGAGAGGTTGAGTGGTTTCCATCACCCTCTTATCTCCGTGCAGCAAATGCACCCATTCATATGTACCAGCCACACAAAAAACTCACATACAAACAAACGCTCACGCTTATCTGCTGGCTTTCCTTATCACCGCCGTTTGTATTCAAAAGTGGAAACAACATTTAGCCATCTTAGAGGCCAACTGATAAAACCCTGTGGCACATTTAAAGCCTTCAGCCTTCTGTCGAGCTTATTGTGCCTCTGAACACATGTAAAAGCCATTTCCATACTATAGTAACTCCTCATGGTAAATGATGTGTCATTGGTGCATCACAAGGAGCAAAATGCTGCATTTTGTTGGTCACAAAGATTCATAATTTCTTATATGTGTGATTTGAAGATCTATCACACACTCACACTGAGGTGACACTCAAACAAAAACTAATTGTATCATCCCTGGTCTGAGTTTTGAGCATTTCTTTTGATTGCATATTTAAATTTATTTAATTATAGATTAAAATATTTTTATGGTAGATTTCATATTACTGCATTGAAGATATACATTGTGTGACATTTTAATTTTTTATTTCTAAAATCAATGCCACAGCTTTATGATCCTCCACCCCAACTTTACCATTTGTGTTTTGCCTGGGACTGTTGTCCACTATAAATGATAAAGAAAACTCACACACACACAATCTGAAGTCTTTCGAAGAATAATAAACACATCTAGCGCGGTTATAACAAGCAGATGACATTTTCACTAAAGGCTGTAGATCGATGACATGCACACACTGCGTTAACTGAACACACCGAGAAAAATCCACGTACAGAGGAGCTACAGTATGTTCGGTAGCGGACAACTTTGACCTTTGACCTTTGTGTGTCTGGATAGACGTGAAGCTTTGGCTTAGGGCTACTGGGAACCATTTTTATTGGCAACGGTAACCTTTAACTTGAGAAGTATATGGAGGCTACACTAGACTGCTGGTTCATTACTAGTGTCCCTGTAGATTAGTGTGAAAGCAGAACACAACCCTTGTGTTTTCCTGGAGCTTTCGGGGGTATATATACAATATGATGTAAAAAGATGATACTGTATTGCTCTCTGTCACTTTGGTCACAGGAGTGCAGTAGAGTAATGTGACAGGAAGCTTGTAATCAAAATGGAATTACCATTTGATTAAAAAATGGAATCTGTGCACCTACACTTCACAGGACATATATCAAACTTGTACAGACCCAATAAGACAGACTATAGTCTGGCTAAATTTGCTTCAATTGCCAGTTAAAAATGTTTTTAATTCTAAATAAAAAATAATAAAGCCTCAAAACAAATTGATCTGAGAACAGAAAATATGGATACTTCACTGAAATGTGTGGAAAATGTCTGATAAGTGACTGAGGGTTTACTGCAGGTCATGAAGAAAATATGAGACATGAAGTGCAACACGTGATGATCTTCATTTTGAATCCACATCTCAGTTGTCTCTTACCTTTAAAAGCCTTTTCCAACTTGCCCTCTTCCTTTTATCACCTCATTTGTGGTTTAATTATCCGTAATGGTATGTAAATTCAGTATATATGAAACAGAACGTGTGACACACACACACACACACATAAAAACCTGTGCGTTCTGAGCCATTATCCCTGGTCTTTGTCGCATCTGCTGACAATTAATCAGGCCCCAGTTAGCTCATCAACAGGCAGAATGAATAGAGGAACAACAGCAGGTAAACATAGTGGCAGGTGTAGCCGTGCAATCACTTCCTGCCTTTCCAAGCCTTCCCTCTGATTGGAGATTGATGTGTCCACCTGGACCTCATTACAACTGAAAAATGTTGCAGAACTTTCTCAACACTCTCTCAACTCTCAAATGGAACAGTTAGATGGAGTCGGTGAATGTGGAGGACAAGTCAAGTGCGCATGTTTGATGCAGCTATCAGGTGAAGATTGACAGCAAAACATTGTCTGTCATTGAGAATAATGCCACGTAAATCAAATAGTGAAATAGAGAAAACCAAATTAGTCATGCGTCCAGTTTGCTGTTATCGAGCACATTCACCAGGCTGAAATGTATATGGAACATTTCTGAACATAGCTCTCTGTATTTCTACATTGTTCTCCCAATCATGAAACTGATACTAGGCATATTGTTCCCCATTTGCAGCATCTGACAAACATTTAGACACTCAACCAAAAAAAAAAAAAAAAAAGAAAATCAATGCAAACAATCAATTTCAGGACATGACAGACTTAAAGTGAGCTTAGCTGGCACCAGAGATGGATTAAACGTGTAGCTGTGTGTGTTTTCATGTTGGCAGCTGTCAGTATGATTTCTTATGCACCTATTTTTCAATTGATTCTCCTGTGGAACAACCTTTTTGAAACTTGCAAATTAAGAATGTGCTGCATGTTAAAACCAAAAACCGTTACTGCGCAGCAAAACCCCACCTGCTGCTGCCACTTCCCGCTTTGTCGCTGATTTGCAGTATTACTCCACATCTAATGGGCCCAATAGTAGAAATGTGATGCAAACAATGTATCCGAGGTAGATTTGAAAGAGAATACTGGAGAAAACTGGATGGAATTAATGGAGCCCACTAAAGCAAAGGCAGTGCATTATAAAGTCGCCGTACATTTGCCAGTAGCCTGAAGGTTAGAGAAGCACATTTGTAAGTAACTAGTCAGCACTTAAAATGTCCAAACCTGGTGAGAAAGTGTAAGTAAAATAAAGACGGGGCGAATATGTAATGTGCGTGTGGTCAAGAATTACTGCCAAAGTGCCCTTTATGAAAGCACTTAACTAGTAGCTGCTTTACTGGAAGCTACTTTGCACCTAACTGTGCAGAGATGTAAAGGTGCTGTGAGAAATGCAGGTGTGAATGTAGAACAGGCTGTTGCTGAAAAAAGCTTGCAAGTCTGCCAATCATCCCTGGATAACTCAAGGTTAAAAAAAAGGTGTGTGCAAGGTCTCCAGTACCTGTCCGCTGACTTGTTTCTCGTTTTTAGAGAAGCCATGTCGTTTACTGAAATTGATAATGTGATTTGCATCCTTGGCTTATGTCACAACAGAGGTTTAAATCTCTCGTCGAAGTGACTTTTTGTTCTCCTCTTACCCAGGTGAACGGGCGAGACTTCTCCAAGGTCGACCATGAAGAAGCTGTGGTGGAGGCGATCAGACGAGATCCCATTGTTGTGCAGGTTCTCCGTCGAACCCCCGCCAGAGCTGCTGCTGCTGCTGCTGCTGTCGCACATAACCACAGCGGCGCGCCTCAGGACGTGTGCGTGGTCGACGTTTGCACGCAAACGGACATCACTTTCGAGCACATCATGGCACTGGCCAAGCTTCGACCTGCTACGCCTCCCGTCCCTGACATCTGTCCCTTCCTTTTGTCTGACAGGTGAGGGAAAAAAAACCCTTTTGTGTCGTGTGAGTGTAGCCAGCGCACAAAGTTTGAGTCGTCCAACTATCCCCTGATGGTCACTGAGTGCCAATCGGATTCCATCCCAAATGAAGCCGGAGCTACCCAGAGGATGCTCAGTTGTTCTCCTTCATTTCGTGGTAGATATTAAGCAGTTCTATCATAGTACGCAAACCCCCAGCCTGGCTAAGTACTTTGTCCCTGTGATATCATTATGCAGCGCCAAACCCGCAAGCAATAATTGCTTCTGTGTGCTACATCCATTTTCTTTAATGGGAGCTTTTGCTGGACGATTAAAAGCCAATGGGCTGACGGAGGAGGCATTCTGGTGCTGCATCCATTCCGTGGCTATTTATAGGGCTTTTCCTGGGCAGCAAATGAATCGATTTGTCCTATAAAACTACAAATCTGCCAGTCTTGGCCAATGATTATGGTGAGGCAGTTATTGTGGTGACACTTTCCAGAGGTCATGGTATTAATAGGGGAATTGTTGCACTGCTTGTTAAGTTTTCTTGCAAAATGGCATAGCCATCATTAAAAAATATATTGTACTGTACACACAAAATAGCCAAACTTTAAATGAAAGTATTCTATGCTACTTTTCTTCACGTTTTTTTTCCTCTCTAGCTGCCATTCCATCCACACCATGGAACATGAGTATTATGAATGTCCAGAGTACCTATCTAACACCCCGGCAGACGTGGAGAGGACTGAAGAGTATGAATTTGAGGTATGAATTTGCATCAATCTAACTTTCTTGTGTACTATACTTAACTCGTCTTGGAAATGCACACTATTTTTCAGTACCCACTGCTTTGGTCTGGAAGAATATTAAATATTTTAATGTAATGGCCAGATTAAGAGTCCTGAGAAAATGGGTAATAGGCAACTATTAGGTTTTTATGTGAAGATTCAAACTCATAAAACCCAAGAAAGACATAGCACAAATTAAAATGAAAAAAATATATATTTTATTGAAATTCTCTTTTATTCAGTGGGATAAGACCCTTGTCAGTAAAACACAACCCCAAGAGATGCTCCAAGGCTGATCCAGACATATTCTATTCACAATTCCCACAACCATGCAAAACAAAGGTGTCTGCCACAACAACTCGTGAAAATGGTCTGACCCTTGTGCGAGAATACTGGATGGCACAGCACAGTCCCTGGGTTTCGGATGGAAGGACATTCTTCATTGTGCCAAAAGGAAACTCTTTTCTAAAAGACCTCTGTGGTGAAGTGGCGACGTGCTTTAGTCAAAGGACGGTAGTTTCCTCTTTGTTATTCACTGTCCTTCAGAAAGATGTGTTCCAGCCACTGATTATGTTAATGTTGTAAAAAGCACCTACATCGGGGAAAAATATTAAATAACATAGTAAATCATTGTGTTGGCAATGATATCAGACCACAACAAACAGGATTTAGGTTAAATGTGACAACTATTTTACATTCACATGGACTGTGTGACTGTGATGAAAAGGGTTGATTCTGTTCAGGTGTACCTTCGCCATAAAGTCGGCGTTCTGCAACCATAAGCGTCTCTATTGTAACAGATGCATCATGCAAGTCAAGCAGCGGACCTTGGTGTCATTTAAGGTGACAGTGATGGGTAGCGTTTTCTCACTGTCGGTTGTCCTGCCTGGTTTAATAGGCGCTGCCTGGTCCAGTGAACTGCACTGTGGGTCATTAGGATTCCACCGCTGCCAGCTGTGCCCTGTACCTCACAGCATCATCTGGATGAATGGCTCCCCTGTGTGGGTTGGGAGTGGGGTGGGGGTGGGTTTGAGGAGCTTGTGTGTTGTATCAGACGTAGTACCACGCTCCCACCCCCCCGCCGCCTACGAGACCTACACACACACACACACACACACACACACCAAATCAGCTGTCCTCACTTACCTCTGTCCATCCGCGTGTATCTAACTGAAACATGAATGGCTTTCCTCTCGGGCGGAACATAATAGGGCTGCCGTTCCCAGGAATGCTACTTCTGACTGACAGGTTTAACTTCGCTTTGCTAACTGATTGTCCACATGGGAACTCCTGCTGTCATAATTCACTGGTCCTCCTGCCAAATCTAACAGACTATAATAATGGCGAATAGCAGCCAGCACGTGTTTTATATTGAGAGCTGCCAGTTTTATATATGGATCCTTGGACTGTTAGTTTCAACACTAAACTAATCACGATTCCCAGAGCTACTAAAAATACTGATAGTTTGACTTAATAATGTTCCTAACAGTTTTGACTGCTGTTTTATTTACTTCCAGTTGAAACTATGTTTAAAAAATGGCAGATATTCCAGTGGTCATTGGATTACACTGAACAGGAAATTAGAAGCAGCACTGGCAGCATCTGGTTAGCATGTTGCAGAATTATTCAAAATAAACCTGATACATAAACCTAATTTTATGTATGGCAAATGTCATTCAATGGAGTTTTTCATCCTAAAACGAATCAAAAGCTAAAATATTACAACCTTAACGTGGCTTCAGGGAGAGGCTTCCTGTCTGATATCTGGATATATTTTTCAGAATCCACACCCACTGGGTTTCTGAAAGTCTTCAAGCCAGCTCAGATTAACCTCAATGACATCAGAGACAATCAGTCACACTTCTATAGTTTATATAGAATTGATTTATTATAGAATATGAAAAATGCTGGAAAAAAGCTAAAAAGATGTAGAAAAAAAATCATTTCATTATCAAGTGGGACTTCTCATTAGGAACCATTCTCAAACCTTTTCAGACCTACTGACTGATTGATGGACCCTAAGGACTGTAGCTACAAAACTGTGACAGATGAAAGGATGTCATCATAGAGAGGAAACAGATCCACTGAACATTAGGCTCCACAGTCCTTTCCTTTGACTGAAATATGAATTCGTTAACTGCATAATACAGCGAAATATAACTGATATCTAACACAGTACTGTCTCTTTTTTGCACATTAATAACTTCATATTGTAAGTTGTTAATTATTAATTAGTTTCTTGTCACAATGAATCCAGACACAAAAACAATTTAGACGTCGCTGCTGAGTTTATGTTCCACAGTGGGACAGATTATGGTCCAATCATTGCTAATCGAGCCTCTCAGGCCCTACGGCTTCGCACATCTGGAGACCGGCGAGCTTCGTTCACCAGTCAAACCCAATGTGCGCTGACATGAAGGCACTAGTGCCGTCTGATCCCGCTCTGTGCTGCTGGTACGATACTGTCAGGCTTTGTGCAGAATTGTTATAAGTAACACGCCCCAACCTTTGAAGGTCAACGCTGTCTGCACCAGGGGTTAAATGCCACAGAAATTAATTACTTCCCCTGTCAATCTCTGCTATCGTTGTTTCCCATGACAGAAAAAAAAAGGGGTGGGGGGGGTAATTACTGTCCCCCTACACTTATCCTCTGCACACCCCATGCGGTATCCTAAACCTCTTCTTTCACGACTTCACAGTGGCTAAATGAATTTGGCAGCATGGGGTTAATAAAGATTATCCCCGGCGTTAACTTTATATGATTACCTTTGTACACAGCAGAGATCAAAAGGAGCCAGTGCAGTGATGGGCTAAATTTAAGAAAAAGAATATCCGCGCGGAGGGGGGGTATGGGGGGCTACAGCCAGTGAAACACCGCATCTACAGCCATGAAAGACCCGCCTTGTGTGTTGCCCCATGCTGGGTTAAGTGTGATACAGGCAGGTTGTCATCTGATTGAAGCACTGAGCACATGCTGCGGCAGTATTTATGTTTCATTTACATTGCATTGCACTGCAAGTTAAAAAAAAGGCAGTAAAGACTAGAAATAAATTAACTTAAGAGCAGCTAGATTACACGACAGTGAGCCTGCAGCAGAGACATGTACTGTAAAATCATGCACCTCCAACATTAAGTAAGGGTAAGACTCAGATTTAAGGAGGAATTTTGCTTCTTTTATATTGGTTTGTCTCTTTGTAGACTTGTTTCTCTGTGTGTAGCTATTTTATCTCTTTGTGGTGGATTTTTTTTTAATGTTTCTTCATTTGATGTCTCTTTCTTGTATTCATCTCGTCTCTCCGTTGTCATTTTTTTTTTGTCTTTATAACCAATTTATGTCATTCTGTGTCTCTTTGTACTTTTATTCTTGCAGTGGTTATTTTGTAGCTGTAGTTGTTTTGTGTCTCTGTCGTAGTTTTGCGCATCTCTTTGTGGTTAATTAATCAATTAATGCCAATTAGGAGAAGCATTTTGTCCTGGAAAAAGTAATTACAAGCAAATTTAATGCTGCTCTAATTATGTTTTTAATCAACATAAAAATAAACTTTTATTTTAAATACCTGCTTAACATCCTGTTCATTACACAAAACGACTTTGTTTCTCCCCCAGCATCCATATTATATGAGCCAATATAGTGAAGGGGTAAGAGAATTTTCAGGTTGCCTGGATGTTGTGCACCAGTAGAAAATTAACACTGATCCTTTTTGCCCGAAGCAATATCACTACTTGTGATTACAGAACAACTAAACACTCCCAAAGTGACTGGTATTGTTCATGTAGAGCATAGAAATCTCAAAGTTGGACTCTTCTCCCCACATGTGGTATAATTTCTGCTGAAACGAAAGAAATAATAATTTCAAATCACGTGGTGTTGGAATCCATCCAGTCCACTCGGGAAGAAACGTAGGTACATCACAGTAATGTTGGTTTGTGTGTGCGAAACAGGAGGTGGAGCTGTGTCGACAGAACAGCCAAGAGAAGCTTGGCCTGACGCTGTGCTACAGGACAGACGATGAGGAGGACACTGCCATCTACGTCAGCCAAGTAAGGGCAGAAAAAAAAAAAAGGGTTTCACCACATTTTACAGTTTTCTTTTAAGGACTTTAAGGTAATTGCATCTGTCTGTCGCATAATTTCTTACTTCAAACCAGATATCTGCTGTACTGTAAAATAAACTGCTATTCCCCGGAGAAGCGATAGAGTGTAAAAACGCTATTCGTGATCAGGTCTGATAAAGACAAGGCTCCGTTTTCATTAATTCAAACTCGGGGGCCCTCGCAATTAGTTTCCTTTGGAGCAGGAAGCTATTAAACGATGGCATAAAATCCCATTTGATTTCTCATCTTCACATACTGAAGCAGAGAGCAAATCAAACTGAATTAGAGAGGAAGAAGGAAAAAAAAATGTTTGCCAGTCAAATATCAGTTGAGAATAAGACACGCATGGCCAAAGAGGAAGTCAGGTTTGAAATGTGATTCCCATCCTGCCATTCTCATTCCTCCTCCTTTGACGTGTTTAATTGAAGGGTTTAATTAGCTCTGAGCGACGGCCTTGTATCCCAACCTCAGTTAGTTAAATAACACATTCTCCCATTTACTACACACCGGCTGAATACCAAACACAAAGGGGGGTGGGGGGGGGGGTATATTACAGAGATTCCACTGTATTAGAAAGAAAAAAAAATCTTCCTCTTGCAAAGTGAAAACAAATTATTTCACAAACCTGAATGAATTGTGGAATTATGAGGGCTTTGAGCACTACACTAGAAGTGACTTAGGGAAACTGTTTAGTCTGACTGCAGGTGCAGTTTCAATCCCATTATGAACACAAAGGCCGGGATGTGAAAAGTACAGTACGAGCCGTTATGAGGATTAGAAAGCAGTCGTGAGTATATAAATGACGGAATTACAAAGAGCTGCAGTAGATTTGGCGTCTTTCCACCTTAAATTAATCTGTGAACTCTTCCTGCTATCCCTCTAGTTTCTTGGAAAACCGCAAACACCCGTGGGGGTGTTTGCGGTTTTCCAAGCTGAAGCTGGTGACAACAGACCGCCACAGATGAACATATCTATTTTTGTGTTTTTGATAAAAAAAAAGGCTAAAAATGCTATTTTCCCCTCATTAAAATGTATGTATGGATAGTATCTGTGAAACTTCAGGAAGTCTGGGACGTTATTTCGCTTTATCTTCAGCGCTAGAAGAACAAAGTTTATCAAGTGATTTGTAGGGGCTTGCAATGTGTATGTAGCTCATATGCATATCCACTGGGAGGCATTTTCCCAAAAAATAAAATAAGTTAAGTGTTGATTCATTCAGCTAGAACAGGATCGTGTTTGTGCCTTAAACACTTGCAGGGCTTTTTTAAATGCTTTAGTTTTTTCACTCTCTCTCTCCATGACTTCCATGTTACCTAAGAGAGCAGTAGTAAGAGAATAGCTGATGATCCGTGGTGGTTTTTTTTGTTTTTGTCCTGTGAGACTGACTGCACGCATTGATTTATTTTTTGGTTCTTGCAGGTGGAGCCAAATAGTATAGCAGCAAGAGACGGACGCATCAAGGAAGGAGATCGTATTCTACAGGTTGGTGGTTTCTTCACGGTCACCAGATTTTGTTGTGAACTCCTGCGTCTTCCTCTTTATGTGACATTGGCTACGTATCAACATTGTATATAAGAAAAAAAAACTGGAAAACTTGCCTATGTCCTGCAAATCCTCTAAGTTCAGAGGAAACTTTTTACGAGAATGTCCAAACTGCTGATTTCTCGAGTCTGAGCTGGCATATGTATATTTAATGACCTCATTTTAGTGGGGAAATTAAAGTGCTTCTTCGAGGTTACACCAGGCACTACATCATTTCTAGCACTGCTCTCTGTCTCCGTCTTACTGTGCCTCATTATGAGAACACCTATGGGGTCGGAGATTGTGAAATGGTAAATAGATCAGAAAACTGGCTGGGCTACGTGAGCACTATGGTTGTAGGGTACATATAATGTATATCAGTGCTAATATCTTACATAATGTCTGAAACAATATGTTGTATATTACAATGTATACCACTGGAACACGGGAATAAAAAAAATTTAAAGGTTTGCACACTTGACTCCAGGTGAACAGTCCCTTGTTTACACCTAATAATGAACTGTTAATTGTTTTCTACGAGTCTGAGGGTCTCTTCTGTACTTTTATTTAGAGTGACCAATATAACAATATTCTTAATTCTTATTTTATGTGAATTTTTTTCCAGCCCATTTAAATGTTTTGTATTGGGATTCACACATATTTTTATATTTGCACCTCCAGATATACCTCCAGCCTTAATGTACTGTAGTGTTTCTGTTTCTCGGTAGTATGAATGATTGTGTGGAGCAGGGCCTGCTGTACTCCTGGCCCTATTATCTTCTCCTGACAGCCCCATTACTCTAGTGAAGAAAAGATGAACGCCACCTGTCAGAGAACAGTTAATTGTGTGTCTGGATGTGTGGCGAAAGCAGACTCTCGTGAGGTCGGACAATGCGCTCGCAATTGACTCCCCATACAAAGAGAGCGGTGTACCCATGCTATTTTTACAGATACATGGTGGAAGTGATAGTAGAAGAGACGGGCAGTGAGATCTGAAAAACGCAGAGTGAAAAAATGACTCATAATGGGCAGAAAAGGGGGTGTCAGTATGTGATTACAGTCGTGTTAAAATAGCAACAATTGTAAATTGTTTTACGCTCATCAGCATTTTATTCACGTCAGTTAAATGTACGATGAGAGTAAAATGACAAATAGTCCTGTCGTGGGTGTGTAGTTGGAACTTTCTGCAAATTTCAAAACATCTGTACTCGGATTTGCAGATAAATGGCTGCGAAGTGCAAGACAGAGAAAAGGCTGTTGCATTGTTGTCAAGTGAAGAAGCGAGGAGCATCATACTACTGGTGACAAGACCAGAAATCCAGGTAAAGGCTCGCACACGCACACACACACACACACCTACACAATCTTCTTGCCCTATCTTGACAACCCATGTCATGTCAAATAACAGCAGCTGCCTGCTAAGTGCCTTCTTCTTTCTGTTTGTGTGATTCTCTGGAGTTTCATACTCACACTGTACATTCACATGAAGAGGGAGACAGGCCTCTGACATGAAATTGTGATTTCAGCTAGAGGAGGAGGCATGGCTGGATGAGGAGCAACAGGAGCTTGTGGAAAAGCTGAAAATGGAGATCCTGGAGGAAAGGAGGAAGCAGAAGGAGCATGACTTTAACGGGGCAGATGAGGTGAGAGCATATATCAAGAGAAATAAATCAAACATTACCAAATTATAAAACATATGATTTCAGTTATGTAGCCTTGTGGTTAATGATCTCGGTCCACCTGCTCCTCCAGACTTAGAGCAGCAAGGAACAGAATTGTCCACTTAACTTTATTTAAGAACAGCAACAAACTTTTGCAAAGGCATAAAACTCGCTTTATCTTTCTTCATACACCAGCATCAAGCTGAAGAACACATGACAAGAGACACGGCTACTTGTTCCTCCAACAATCAAGACAGCGGGTTTGGACGCAGTACAGACAGTCCAGAGCACCAGCCTCTGTTGGCCAGACTGCACAGAAGGAGCCCAGCCCATTGCCTGAGGGATCGATGGCGGGCAGAGCATCCGCACACAAAACAAGGGACGGCAGTGCCACGAGACAGCCAGAGTCAAAGGACAATGTCCAAAAGTCAAGGCCACGAAGGGGTACTGAGTATTCGTAATAGTGGAGGTGGGATCATAGGTTTAGAGAAGTGCTTCCAGCAACTTCTGGAGCTCAAGTGTCAAATTCGGAATGGGGGTGAATGCGGTGTGTACTCCATTCGGCACAGTATAGAGTGCAGCCTCACTGAGCCAGGGGGAGAAGAGGGAGATGGTGCAGATGCTGTGGGAGGAGGGGGAGGGATGGAGCAGGAGTTAAGAATGCTCAATGAGGAACTGCGTAGCATTGAGCTGGAGTGCCAGAGTATCATGCAGGCACATCAGCTTCGTCAGACCCACCAGCTGGACCCCTCACTGCAGTCACCCTGCTCACCGGGACGGAGCCCCAAAGAGGGACACAAGCGGCATGGGAGGCTGGCCGACATCCACGAACACCCAGAGAGGTCAGATAGTGATAAAATCCGGGAGAAGGACAGTTCCAGTGCCTACAACACAGCGGAGAGTGCGCGGTCAACGCCGCTAGGCATGGAGGGATCTCCAGACCACTCTCTGCAGAGACGCATCAGCATCACCAACCAGAAAAATCTCAGACTGGTCTCTTCCACTCCCTCTAGTCCTATTCCGATCCCTAAACTCCAGGGTGCATCTAGTCATAGCAGACCAGCAGATCCAGGGCCAGTTATCTCAAGCAGTCCAGATCAGAGCAACCAGTCCCGGTCTGAGTCAGACCCTGCCCTACCTGCGGATGATGAGAGATGTGAGAAAAAAGGGAGAGCCAGAGATTCCAGGAGAGGCCTTCCTTATGGTTCTTCATATCAAACCACACACTATCAGGGCCAAGGGGGATCCAGGCAACTTCAGGTATGTTTCATAAAAAACATGTCAAGTCAATTTATAGCACACTTAACTACTGGTGTTACCAAAGGGCTTCACAGACAGATACAACTATCAGATTATGATTGATGGCTATAATAACGTAAAAAATTCAGAAACACTAGTTGAGAGTGGTGATCTAACAAAAAAGTGACGATTGTGTCTCTGGTCAGCAAAAAAAAAATAAAAATGCTTCATGACCTTCAGGATAGAGAGTTCAGAGATATAGCCCAACTCATGTAGCATTTTTAAATACAAACAGTAAAGTGATTTTAAAATTAGATGTGGTCTCTTCTTCTCTTGAGAAGCCTCACTTGTCATTTTGTACAAGCTGCAGGCAAGATAAAGCCGACTTACAGACTGATTTAGATATAATACAATTTGAAATAATTGAGGCAAAAAGCATGAATGATAATCTCCAAATCTTTAATAACAATAATAGATCTTGGTTCGACAAGTGATCTCAGATAAAAGAAGCCAGTGCTGATAACATAGTTGATTCTCTTTTTCAAATTTTAACCCAAAATCAAAAATGACACCAAGATTTGCTGTAATTGTTTAGTGGTGAGTAGTTTGTATGACCAACGATTCTCTATTTTGATCCAATTTAACTGTGAAAAACATCAAGCAATCCTTGAACTTACATCCTTGATGTGATTTAGTGAGAGGTACAACAGGGTGTCATCTGCGTAAAAATGATATGCTCCCCCGAATGCCAACAGTATCCTGAAGGAGGTCAAGAACGATGGTATGATCAACTGTGTTGACATAGTAATGCATTCATGATGTGTCTTTGCATAGTTCACTGACAGTTCTGTATCAATGTTTTGCAGAGCTACATGCAACTCCTACAACAGCACTCATCTCTAGAGTATTCCCAGAGCCAACTGAGTCTGCTCAGTGTCTGTCAAGATCCTCTGCACCGGAGTGGACGGCCTGGGGAACCCCGTCTGGAGTGGAAAGTCAAAGTCCGAGCTGATGGGACACGCTACGTGGCACGGAGGCCTGCTCGTGACCGCATCTTGAGAGAACGGGCACTGAGAATCCGAGAGGAAAGGAGCGGGGGCATGACTACAGATGACGACGCCATGAGTGAGATGAAGATGGGCCGTTACTGGAGCAAAGAGGAGAGGAAGCAGCACTTGGCACGGGCCAGGGAGCAAAGGAAAAGGAGGGAGTTCATGCAGAAGAGTCGCCTTGAATGTCTAAAGGAGGGCACAGCGAGTGGGGCCGAGGGCAGGAAAGAGGTCAATATCCTGGAGCTCAGTCACAAAAAGATGATGAAGAAACGAAACAAAAAGATCCTGGACAACTGGATGACCATCCAGGAGTTGATGAGCCATGGGGCCAGGGTTCCTGAGGGCTCCAAAGTACATAACACCTTCCTATCTGTCACAACCGTTTAGCAGACAAAAATAACACAAATTTTAATGCGTACTGTACACTTTTTTATCAGGTGGCCTGCTTTTTCGGGAACCACTGCTTTGTTCAAGAAATTTGTAAAATAAAACTATAATTTAACTTCTAAGGACCTCTGTAGCATTCCTGAGCTTTTTATCACTTTACGAATGTTTGAATATTTCTCCAACTTAATCATTTCAAGACCTCAGCCATTCAAAACTTTTTACAATTTTAACACTGGCTTTTTGGTAATGCACTGACTTCTGGTAGCAAATGAGTTTGGTAGCATGTTGGCGCAAACACACACCCTCCAAAAACGGAAGAACGAACAATTTAACGTCATGTATACAATGTATTATGTGTCCATGTACTGTTCTTTTGTTTCATTGCATATGAAGCGACTTCACTTGCCTCGTTCAAAGTGGCATTTTTTTATAATGGGGAAAATACTGTATTTTTCACAGTTTGTACACTCAGTTACTTTTATAAGGAGATTTTTACACTGAATATCACTGTACAAAACACTTTGTGATTTTTTTTTTATTTATGTTTCTATCACCAAACAATCGAGGGTTGAGTTGACACTATTTGATTGTACTGTACTGCAGCTTGCATTGTATGCCAGACCAACGCAGACAAGAGAAAACTTCATGAAGGACAACTCCTCATTACAAAATACTGCTTTCATTACGCTGATGTCACTTGAATCGGAGTTGTCTGAAGCATTTCAAGCACTCAATTTAAAGCACTAAAAATATCAATATGCAGCTTTTACCTCAGTTGACAGTTTAAACCGATCAAGTGTTTGAAGAACTAATTGAATCACTGACCTAACGATTCAGCCTTCAACTCAATGTATGTGAATTGTTTTAAAAATGTTCTACAAATCCATATTTATATTGTTTACTGTTATTTCTATTTATTTAAAATTATTTTTATGGTTCGTCTGATGATTTCGTGTTCAATGGCTCACCCTGAAAGGTGCTGTCAAAAAAAAAAGTGACATTCGCAGCCTTTCAAGTCAAACATGCTGCTAATGGACCTTTGAAGCAGCTTTTACAGAGGCTTCAGTGTAAAGTTAATTGAAGAGGCCTTGAAACCTGTATTTGTTGATGGTGATATTTGGAATAAAATAATAAAAAGATTTCTCTTTTAGCCAGCAATGGGGAACATTTTGTCTTTTGTCATGAATGAGTCAGGTTTGTTAACTTTCACATAATCAATATGTTAAATGAAAGTGACGAATCTTTAGCCTGGTTAGCAGTGTGCCGCTATGGATCTGACTGGTGCTCAGTTAATTAAAGCCACGGCCACACACAGGTTTTTTAAAAAAAAATTAAAAAGTAGCAAAGTTGAGCTTGTGAAATCTACTAACCTACACAAAAATGTATGTCGTAACTTTAAACCATGCCAAGGGGCAGTAGAATGAAGCGAAATCTCATAACAATATCTTCGTTATGCATTTGTGTTGAACAGCACAGGGACATAATTCCAATCATCTCCTGATCACAGTGGACAGTGCTTGTTCTTCTTCTCATCTGTCTTACTTTCTGTCTCAGTCTCTTCATCTTGAAGAGTTCCTGCCAAAAGCTCCGCTTTGATGACTCAGTCTTCTCATTCTCATCTGTGGATCTAGTGAACACAAGGCCAGTTAATAAATAAAGAAGTCATTGCCCTACATCATCTTCCAATAAAAGATCAAATACACAATTGTAGTAGATGGAAACTTACATTTATTAGCTTTCTCTTTTGTGTTTTCTCAGGTTAAAATTTGAAAGCAGTTCATCAAAACAAATTTGACTAAACCTTACGCAACTACTGGCATTCCCATCAGCTTAAGCTGTACTTTGTGTTTAGTGCTAATTAGTATTTATTAGCGTGCTGCGATGCCAAACTAAGGTGAACACGTTCACAATTACCTGCAGTCAGAATTTCATTTAAAGCACCGCAGTGCTTTAATAAGCTTCACACCGCTGCATGTGTGGCGGTAGAAGCTTTTTCTGTGAAGTTACTAGTTTAAATCTCTTGTCGTCCCTCTGTCTTGGAGCTAAGAAGTGACAGAAGTAAGAGCTCTGAATATTTTTAATGATCCCGTTTAAATGTGACTCAGTCCACAGCTTGTTCGCCAATGAACCCATGATGCATTATGCAAGGTGAATGGGTTTAAGAGGAACAAAAGCAACACTTGAATCTCCCTGTGAGATAAAAATTAGATTTTTTGTTACTATAATCTATTGTTTCCTGCAGTGAACGCATTTGATTCTATGTGCATATGTATAAGAATGTCAGGCAAGATGAGAAACTGAAAATACATAAAATACATAATGCAGGAAAAATCCTTGTAAGTGCTGCTACTGATCAATACTGAGCAATCAGCTGCTCTATGAGTGATTATAAAGAAAATGTTTGCTAATTGAACACATGGGAGAGGTAAATGGAAGCAGCAATGATTGCTGCACCTGCAAAAGCACCACACCTGCCTCCGAGATGTACCAAACTAAGCCTCCTGATCTCCATATTCGCAATCACAGGTACAGTATGTCATAAAGCAGTTTGATGTTTATGGCTCGATGGCACACATGCTAATTCACCCTGTCGCTACAGTTCACAGTATTCATGTATTCACGCTGGGATGACTGACTCGCAGTGTGCGTGGGGGGGGGTTGATACCTGTGCATGGAGGGTGTGCGGAACAGGATGCATGTCCATTTGGTGATAGGAGGCATCAAAGCTAAAATTCTACTCCCGTTTCAAAGCATTAAGGAGAGGCCTCCTCCTCCTCCCCTGCCAATCTGCTGTGTCTGTCCACAAGCCACTGAGCTGAAGAATTAATGAGACATTAGACTGTCAAGCCTTTATGCATATTATTATATGTGGTAAACACTGCACAGCTACTTTACTCCCGGTATAATATCCAACCACTTGTATGTGTGTGACATAAGTGGCACAGGAACTGAGTCACAGTCGACCTGGTATTATGAATGATTAATACTAATGTGCATAGCAAAGTATGTGTTTGAATGTTGATCAGTTGCACGTAGTTATGTTTGTGGAAGCCTCTACTGCCACAGACTCAGTATATCGTCCGTGTGTGTGTGTGTATCGCACAGACTTTTTCCCAAAATGTTGATTTATTCCTTGGATGGAGGTGGCACTCATACTGTAGACTTGAAGATAATTTACATTTTTTAAGGAAAACCATAGTGAGAAAGAGAAAATGCATAAAAAGAACAAAACATTATGTCAATATCCACGCAAAATTTATGGATTTTTCCTATTAAATTTGAAACTACACAGTGCAAAGGTGCTGCAACTCAGCGAGGAAGAACATCTGGGGGATTTTGCTCCTTCAGTAATTAGTGTTTGTGGAAGGTTTTACACCATGTTTGTTAGAAACTTTACAGCTGTTTGCTCTCTAAAATCTGGACGTATACTCACAGCAGGATGTGCCCACGAGCACATTAACACAAATATGTGAATTTCATATATTCCTGACTCCTCTCCGAGCATCCTTCTCATCTAGATCCGTCTCATTCAAATTCCAGAAGCTGAAGCGAGCAGCAGGGCCTAGTGCCGCAATGATGAAAAAGTGCAGTATCCTGGCTCTCTTTAATCTAATGACGCCTTTGAAGCGGCGGCAAGTGAGAAGGACTACAAAAAGTCAGGTGTTCGTTTGTAAGACGGTGGTTTCGAAGCTGTGATGGGAAGTGGGAGACACGGTGTGTGTGTGAGTGTGTGTGTGTGGATGTTGACTGTGTGTGTCCCGCGTAATTATACTGTGTGTCATTATTACAGCACAAAAACTTGATAGATCCTCAGCTGCCGCCTGATTACAAACAGGAAAATGGAGAAGCAGCGTAAAGAGTTTACAGCAAAAACGGGTGTGGATTTATCATAAAATCTAACCAAGATTTTCTTTGCTGTACCTGAATAAAACTAGCATAAGTTTTTAATACAAGTAAAATGTAAAACATCTCATTTCAACTAACGGCAGCTCGTGAATGTGGGCTTAAGCTTAGTTAAGCATGCGTCTATGAGGAAATCTGCCAGTCTGAACCTTAACACCTTGTGGGAAAAGCTCAGTGCTGAATGATTAATGGTCCTTCCCACTCCGTAGCTTCCACTCAGACGCTGTTGAGCTTTGCAATTAAAGCGCAATTGCTCCAGCAATGTTGGTACATGGTAAACAGTGTAAGCCTGTGGTTATACTGGGCTCCCATGTATGAATGTGTCTTACTATATTATTGTGAAGAGGGACGATGCCGAAAAAAAAAAAAAAAAAAAAAACATGCATGCTCAGCAAAATGAGGGGGAGAAGCGGCTGGATGAACACTGTATGAACGACTTGCAGATGTGATGGCTGCTATTTGTCGTGCCAACAACAGCCAAGTTTGTCACATATCATAATGTGCAGCACAATCAAGAGTTCTGCCGTATTATGACATAAATGAGTGATTGGGGTGGGGTAATGACTGATAATTTCCATTCATTAAACCTCTATTCATGGCCTCAATTACGTACTAATGGCTCATTCAGACTTCTAATTAACAAACTGGGTATTTTTCATAGTCTTTTCCCCCATGAAGGACAACTAACGCTATTCCTATGAAACTTTAGTCAGTTCCAAACGCAGAAATCAACCCTTTGTAACAGTTCTGCTCTGTCACACGAAGTTGGGCGACGTAAAGCTGCCGTAAAGGTTCATCTGTGGGAGGGTGGAACAAGAAGATGTCAGTTTCCATATATGCCAACAGGCTTGATGTTAGTGATGTATAGTTCACACATCATATTGTCTTTTGGTTACTACATGTTAGCCAGGCCTTTAAAAATCTGAATAAACATTTGAATGAATGAATTCTAGTGCCTTTTTAAAACGTTTAATACATTTGTTTAAACATGTGATGTTACACTTCCCATGAGCATCATGCTTTGAAACAGTCAATCTCGAGTTTTCTCTCTCTTAGCAGTGACAATTGGTTGCAGGTGGTTTCATAATCCAGCCTCTCTGACACCGGCTTTATCCTGAGAGACAAACATATTCTGTTTCAGTCTTTCTTGCCGGGTGAAGGCTTTGATTAGCCAGTGATGTGCTCAGCTATTGATCTGGCTGACTGCTCCTTATCTCGCTCTGTTATTACTGGTTTACTGCTGGTGGTTTAGAGTGTTGTGCTGGGAATACCATCTCTTCTCAGAGGGGATCCAGAGCTCCCTCGAGCAAAGAATGTGAAAAAAAAGCTGTTTTTATTTCTACAAAATAGTTTTCTATAGTAGAAAATACTACTTTTCTTTTGTTCAGTATTCATGCTAATTAGAAAACTGTTTACAAAGACACACAAAACTGGTACAATAGGTAGGACAATTATCACATTTCAAGATTATTAAAATTCTGGAACAAATTTAAGCAAGAAAAAAAGAAATTAATAAATGCTTGTTAGTCATACATCAGTACACTGCAAATAGGCTCCTATTTTTAGAAATAAGTGTTATCATCATCATCATTATTATATTACTTGTATTAAATATTACATTCATGCATCTTTCATTTGAGTCACATTGTGATATTTAAAACTTGGTCAAAGTTGATATTTGCCAAATAATTGTTTTTACACACACTGTGCCCAGATGAAAGTAATATTAGGAAAGAGTTCCATGTTTAATAACTGCAAGAGCTCAAGTCAATGGGCAATTTAGAGGAAGATAGTGGCTAATTTCTGAAGATTACAGCTGCACCTGTAGCCGCAGTATTAAATCAGCAGAAAATAATAAAACTGAATTATTTGTTTCAATAACTATGGTAACTGAAACAAACACAAGATAAATATGGGCATGTTAACAGGAAGTCTGCAAGTCAGGCACCGGGCTGCGAGACCTTGTACATACTGGCCCAAAAAGCTTTCGGTGTTTGCATGCAACAATAGAAGTGTCATTGTTCTTTGTCTATTATGCACAGCATAGTTATGAACAAGTCTAGTGCTTTTTTTGTTCCACATGTTGATTAGCAGTATTAAAAACTTTTTTAGAACCAGCTGATTTACTGGGGCGCGCACTTCTTTTGATCCTTTTGGTAAAGTCAGTCGACCATATGGATCATTGCATTCTGAAGTGTTTTCGCCAAGTTACTTCATCCTCCACGAATAGCTCCCTGAATGGCCTACTAGGAAATGGGAGCCCTAACCAAGTGTCATTAGGCCTGATGAAAGCAAATTGATTTCAGTGGCAAGAGGATTTCCAAAAGAACAAGTGCCTCCATGAGATTATCTTAAACACACAGAGAGGTGGTGTTTTCTTTTTTCTGTTTGGGCAAAGGTGCACAGATGGTGCTCCTTGCCTCTACAGTCCCTGTGAAGCTGTGAAAATTTAACTAAGTAAATTAGTCAAAAAATCAGATCCCACTCAGAGTAATTGATCTGGCTTTATGAGAAGCCGCACTGTGTTTTACATGAAAGGCGGCTTAAAGCTGCACTATACAAAATAGCTGCTCATTTGGGATAAAGGTACATAAAATATTCTTCACCTTCCCAGTGAAAAGTAATTTTAAAAAGAGCAGGTCAATTTCACACAAAAGTGTAAAGGCAGACAGACAGACTGAATTTTGCATGCTGTAATAACTGTGGTGTCTCAAAGTTTTTATCACTGAGCAAATGCAGAAATTCTGTGCACTGGATGGAAACTTCAGTTGACTTTCTAATGCTTCCTAATTTGCCCTGAAACAAGAACTTTGATCACAAAGTGCCCTTAAACTAACTATGATTAAAATAAAGAGCTTCACATTCCAGGTGATAAATTAGAGGACATTCATATAAAAAAAAGAATAGATAGTATAGAATTGTGAGCAACAGAAGTTAGACCGCAATGACACAAAGCATCTTCTTAAACACACACTAACATGAAGATCGGAGGTGGGACAGGATCCTCCTGATGCTGCTGTTGGTGGAGTGGAGTTTAGATGAATCATGAACATGACATGAGCTGCTGGCATCATCTAAAATTGACATATCTCCTTCTTCACCACAGCAGTTCAATGTCCACCTCGCCAAAGATGCTGCACCTGTGTGTCTGATTCTTAGCAATATGTCTGATTCACGCTGCATTTTAGCTTGTGAATAAGACCCTGAGACACTTCAACTCCTTCACCTCAGGCACCAACTCAACAAACACACAAGCTGCTTCTGTAACTTGAATTTCTGATATGCAGACATTCTGGATCCTACAGTCGGATTATTTTTTCTGACCCTGTGGGAGAAATGACATGGAGACACTGGCCAAGCTGCCATGCAGGGTGCTCAACTTGGGGGTTCATTGTCTTTACAAAGACACTTTGACATTTGGACAGGAGGTGTCTTGGAATAAACTGCCAACTCTACGAATTTGGGAAGTAAACAAGCTACTGTGGCCAAACATATGTTACAGCATTTATTAAACTGACAAGGAAATAAAAACTTGTTTTTTAAAAACTAAAATATCCATCATCCTGAAAACATCAAGTGTCACTGTAGAAAAATTTTATTATTCTTTAATAAAAATCATCCACGTCTCTCTGGCATGTTTTCAATCACTCCTCTATCAAACACCTCAAGACTTGATTTGTATTGTAGATCTGACAAGGCTGCTGCATATTGCTAAGTCTTGTCTTTGTCTGAACATATACAACAAACTTTGTCAGACAGATTGTCAAATGGATGCAACTCTTCAAACATGACGTGCTCCCACGGGACTTTAAGCAGCATAGATGGTAGATTCATGTGACTCGAAGTTGTGAAAAAAAAAGGGGAACAAAAGACAAGCTGAGGGACATCAATAACAAGAGCTTCAGACCAAAGTCGCCTCTTTGACAGCATGACAGATAAGTGTATGCTTTGGGATCGATTACATTAATTAACTGTTTCACACAGCAGAGCTCTGTAAATATCAGCTGCACAACCAGTCAATAAGCACAAACTGTACATTCTACATGTTGCCCGCGTCTCTTCCACTGTCTTAACAACTTAGATTTGCTTCACGCGCTGATCGATTGATTCCCTCTTATGAGGGGATTTGTCACGACAGCCATCACCGCTCTGCTGCATCGACACGATTCGGTTATTGCCGCAGCAGACGCTCTCATGATCACGATGATAGTTTTATAGGTAAATGCCATTAGACAAATTGAGGCCGAGCGAGAAATGTTGCAGAGTCTAGAACTGTGCGTGTTGCAGAAATGAACAAGGATAAGACAACAAAGCAAACAGGTTGCAAATACAAGCAGGTCATTTTAGATAGTTGAGCGATCAGTGATGTGACCTAACTAAGCTGATTTTGGGGCAGCTACACAATAAAATTACCAGTGTTAAATTAACTCAGTGTGGTAAATTTATACTATGGAAGAGAGTATGATTTTTTTAGAGGGTCTTTATGTCGCTTGAGGAGGTAAAAATATGAGAGAGGATTTGGGCTGTGCTAAAGTCCACTGTATTGTGTTTTAATACATATAACTAAAGCAATATATTAGGAAAACACTAGACTCATTCTGACATGTGAATATGGTGAATATGGATCCTAAAATCCACTACAAACACTAAGTTACTAAACAGTTAGCTCAATTTGACCAACACACAGCAAACAATTGCCCAGAATCCAGAGATTGTTCAGTCCAGATACTTTTTCTATTTTATGAAATGCAGGTTGGATGCTCTCCAGTCTCGACATTATTGCACGTCATATCTGGAGAATCTTATTTCCAGATTGATACTAATGACATTTGAAGTTCATTTGCTTCTTTGACATGATTCAAGTTGTATTTGGAATCCCACACACTGGAATCTGTTAACGTCTGGACAGAGTGACACAACTTATATCCGAGGAAGAATATGTCAAGATGCAATTAAAATTAAATTTTACTGTGGATACCCCTCAGGATATCCCCTGGAGTTTGATATAATTTATATCTGTGAATATCTGTATTTTGACACAACTGGGGTCAGAGAAATTACACGTTTCATATGACAGCTATTGTACTTGACTGAAATAGTAAAATCTAGTGTGAATACAGATTTTGAGATTTTTGCAGTAGGATACAAATATTTTCCATGTATGCAACATTAGATATATCTATATGCTGTATACTATACAAGGCCAATACTGACTCAATTGTTTTTGCACTTCTATAAAGCAAACTGATGGCCAAACACACAAGTACACAAAGACCCATAAACATAATATTCTTTAACACCATCTCTGACATTGTAGTGACTCTAAACGTCCATAGAAAAGTTCCTTTATCATCCTTACAAATTCAAAGTGTCCTCATATCTCTCCTATGTTTACTGCATTTTTATGTTTTTCCTTTTCCCCAGCTTGTTGCCTCTATTGCCATTGAAGCCTCCCTGCAGGGGTCTTCATAATCGTGTAATCCATCCATTCACCAGATGAAACCTCCTTAAACCCCCCCCCCCTCCCTTTTATATTTACCTCCACGTTCTCCTCCGGCTGTTGAAGCTCGCTAATAAGCAACAAGCTACAGCGGAGCTAATACTACGAGTCCACCAATCCCTCATCACAGATAGGAGAAGGACCCGAGGAAAGCTGGGGGGGAAGAAAGATAGACATGGTTATTACCACTGAACCACCGCATACGAACAACCACACACACACACACACACACACCAAGTGCCCCAATAGATAACTTCCATCTCCCAGGCCTCCGGTGTCGGCCTCCGCTTTTCCCTTCATGTGCGTGACTCACACGGGCCATATGCCCATATTGTGTGTCAACACACAATCTAAATGCAAATGGTTAATAGGCCCTTGGGTAAATCACCACCTCCCAGGAATCAACCCTTAACAGACATTCAATGCATTATTGGGCAGGGAAGTGATCACAGGTACGATCAAATAATTAAACCGGCAGTTTAAAAGCCCTCTGTTGCTCCTTGCAAAATCAAGTTGCATTGGGCTTTACACCTCGGCTGCAACGCTATTGATCACATAGCATTATTTTTAGAAATGTTCTACAAACTGGTATTAGTAGAAATGGAAAGACGATGTATGAACTACATTCTGTATTTAAATGGGTATAAATGTTTTTTACATTATGCATATACATTTCTGTGTTTCTTTTTTTTCCATGTTGGGAAAAAAGCTTAATTACATTTTAATGTAATGGTGTAGGCATTTAACCTTTACTGACACCAATACATTAGCTGATCTCTTCTTGCACCAGGGAATAGATCCTGAGAGCCAGACCAATTATTGGTGGCTTGTGGGCACTTTAAGCCTCACAATGTGGAAAGACGAGAGAGAGAGGAGCCCCAAATACTGGAGCCTACATGGCAATTAGGAGGGCAGAGTGCCACGGCAGAGGCTGATTTCGTGGGTTTCATCAAGACATATCTGATATTTGAGGTCAGGGCTCTTTTATGCTTCAGCCAAAATACCCTCACTTGAGACCCTTTGAAACATGTCCCATTATACTGGTCTGGGGTTAAGAAATATTTTAAATCCACAGTATTCGATATTTCAGATGCGTTTTTACAATGAGGGATCATACGTTGGTTACTCTGGCCTATGAAAAACTAAATAGTTTGGTGCATTTCCTCTCATCTAAAACCCTTCAGAGAAGATCTTTGAATATCAAAGCCGTCTACTTCTGCAACTTTTGACTTTGCCTGAAAAGTTTTTTTACATGGTGTATCATGCAGATGATAACTTGTATTTTTACATAATTTTCCTTCTAGTTTAAGAGTTTGATGGTGTGTTTTTTTTTTTTTTTTTTTTTAAATTGGGATAAGGAGTTTAGGGTGCAATTATGCAGAAAAATAAATCAGTTCCCTCGTGAGTATTAAACCGAAACTAAAAGGTGCAGTATTCAACGTGTGGCTTGCAGGCTTTTCATTTTAAATAATTCCTCGCTTCCTGCATTAATTATTGCCTTTACAGTTTCGCAGCAAAATGCCATAATGTTATTGGGCTAAACGAAAGACAATACTAATGGTTTTAGCGCTTTAAGAGTTTGACTACTGAGGATGGAAAGTAACTTCTACAGCTGAATCAAAAAGGCAGAATGAATCCCTGAGGAGTGTGATAGGTGCTACCAGAGGACAGCAGAGACGTACTACAGTTTTATGTACTTTGAAACGCACGGCAACAATCCAGATTGCGGCTGTAAATTGGTGGGACACAACCGCATCAAGCTCCCCGTTGCTTTGTTTGAACAACTCATCGCTTCCGAAGGATAACTAATTCACCTCGTGGCATCGCAAGAATCTTCTAGTCAAGACCTGCCCTCTTTTTTTTTTTTAAGTGAATGGTACACGTTGTTGTGCAGAAGATCTGTCAAAACACATATTCTCCCCGAAGCATTCTCAGACACCTCCATCCAAGGACAAATCAATTAGCAGGGAAAGACAGGCAGATGGTTTTGAAGGACGTCTGTGCCTGTGCCTCAGGTGAGAGGCATCGAATGGCAGCAAGCAACTGTCAAGTGGGATACTTGTCTAAGTGAGTCCCCCATGTCATCCACACACACACACATCTCCCTGAGAGCCTCCGCCAATATCAGACACATGCTTCCACAAAGAGGCAGCTCACAGCTCACTGTAGGATACAAAAATCAACGCTGAGCGAGAGGAAGAGAGGTGTGAATATTTTATACACATAATATCACACTGAATCCGAGATTTGCATTTCTTTAAAATTACCCCAGGTGATGCTAAAGAGGCTCTGAATTTTTCTGCTGCCTAAAGAGCAACAATAAGAGATCTGAAAGTGAATTAAAAATTGCAAAAATGCAGAAAAAAAAATCAAAAGCATATTGTTAATGCTGGACTGCAGCAACCAATCTTAATTTCCAATCATACGATTACAAAGGGACAATACATCAAAGTGGCCAATTAGGTGATTTCCCAGCATCTTTTATTTTACCTTCCGACCGATGCGATAACAAAGCTAACCAAATTAGTCTAGCTGCTTATCTGCACGTAACCAGGACGACCATACGATCTGTTAATAATTGAGGTATGGAGGAAGCAGGTACAAAGGCAGCCATTTTGAGAAAGCATGGGCAGGAATGATAGAGAACCTGGAAGCTGAGAGAAAAGGCCTATCAATTTAAAGGCCCATTGTCTCCTATTCATCCGTAATTAAAGCAGACAAAGACAAGAATACAGTACACAGTGGCGAGCATGGACAAAGAAAGGGACATAACAATGCAGCAAAGATAGGAAATCATTAATTATGAGACAAAAAGGCAACAACAGCAGAACTGAAGGAAAAAAAACAGCAGTTATAAACCCAGTTAACAACCTGCAGATTTACACATCTGGATTTAGAAGGATGAACCTCACAGTAAGCGACAGCTAAACATTTTGCTTCCAAACAGTGAAAATACTGTGCGTAACCAAAAAGATATTTACAAGAACATATTTTTTCTTGTGATTGTCAAATTTCTTTTTATCTACACAAATTAAAACGCGCTGACAGAAAGACAGCGACCAATCACAGAAAATTGACTTTGCATATCTGCCAGAAACATTCTAACGTTTGCTAATTGAGATTCATGGCTTCAAATAGGAATCAGATAACGTCTTAGCTTGTCCAGATCTTTAAACCATAGCTTCCCCTCCCAGCACATCATCCTCTGATACTCCATATCTCACAATTTCATTATTAATCTTACTTTGTTTTTGGAGCAGTTTTGCTCCCTTGAGTGCTTGGACTTGGCGCAGTAAGGAGATGTAATTAGCCCTCTGCAGAGCTGTAAATCTAAATAATCAATATCTGTCTCGAATAAGCTTGAAGCATGTATGTCAGTTGCACACTGTACAGGGTTTGGAGCATGTACGACACAGTGGAAAACACGCAGGCGTGACGTTTAAAAGTAAACTGCATTATTTATTGTTGTGAGTAACAGAAGAAAAAAAAAAAACTTGGAAATGCTCAATTTCCAAATTCATTACACCAGTATAAACATAACATCAGCAGTCTCAGACCAGTTATTAATGCTCGTGAGATTCTACTATAACTGTAAGTACATGGTACAGACATTTTACTTGATCTCAGTCCGTTAGTTTGAGATTTCTGGGCAATCTGACAAATTAGTTTTTCGACCACCGAAGTTACAGACTGTCAAAAGTTTTGTTTTACGGACCCGTTGAATACTCGACACAGGAAGAGGAAGTTGAGGCAGTTTATTGATAATGTATATGAATACAAGTGGGAATGGTAATGGTGAGCCGGAGATGAATGGCAGGTCAGTGTGATAGTTTACATGCTGGAGAAATCTGGTAAATGGGGGAAGCAAGCAGCTCTAAAAGTAATATTCAAAGAAAACAAAAACCAAAAATCCACAATCTTTGAAACACAGTTCAAACAAACTCAGGAGGCTGCAGTTCTCAAAACTGACAGGGAGCCCAGGGCCAGAATGAACAATCCCACAGAATGCAAAGGTGCGTGTGACTCACAATACAGAGATCACTGGAAGGGAGGCCGGGGCTGAGTCCTGCAGCAACGAGTGCACAGGTAGACGGGTGGTGCAGGCCTGGCTGGAGAGAATTGGTAGACAGGTTACCAGACAAACAGGCAGACAACAGAAGAACAGGCAGACACCAGACAAACAGGCAGACAACAGAAGAACAGGCAGACACCAGACGAACAGGCAGACAACAGAAGAACAGGCAGACACCAGACGAACAGGCAGACAACAGAAGAACAGGCAGACACCAGACGAGCGGGCAGACAACAGACGAACAGGCAGACAACAGACGAGCGGGCAGGTTGACCGTAGACAGGTTCGCAGAGGAGATTAGCAGGCAATCTCCCAGTAGAAAGGTTAGCAGGGAAACAGGGCACCAAGATCCAGAGCGTTTTGGAGCTGTGGTGAAGTCCAGGTATATATAGGAAGGACGGGAACAGGTGAAAACAATCAAGGTAAGTGATCAATGATGAAGTTGACAGAATTAACTAAAGAGCAGGAACAGGACGTGGAGAAAACGGGCAACAAAATAAAAGTCCATGCAAGGACGTGGAAATGAGAAACTGAATCATGACCCTGACCAAGCAACCCACAGTGTCTCCCCGAGAGACATTTGCTCCTTTGTGTGAAACGTTGAGGAAAATCTCGATAAAAGCCGGTGTTCCTATTGATTTTCCTCCCACTACATTCTTGGCATTTCACCTGCTTTGGATCACGGAGGCGAACGAAGGTAGGACAAACCGCACAAGGATGACATTCAGCAAAGGTCCTGTTTCGCATTTTTATTCCAAGTCCAGACCGCTGGGCCACGTCCCTCACATCAGTCCTGCACCTACAACAAAGGACGCGTGGAAAAGGCGACTTGAGGATGTCGGTCAACGTGTTGCACGTTGGCTGAGTTGTATAGATGTTAACTAATACGTTGGCTCAAGTTTGTTCCTCAACTTTTCCTGATAATTGCAGTTAGATTGAAAACACACTAACGAATGCAAAGCAATCTGTATCATTAGCTTCAGGGAGCAGAAATGACCTTGCCCTGCAGGGACAGCTTAATCACTGTTGACCAATATTGAGGGCCCGAATCACCGGTGATAGAAATTTAAAGCTTTAATCACCAACGGCCAATATAACACTGACGCTGAGCCTGTTGCCGGCCTGACAACTGAAATACTGTTCACTTCCACAAAGAGTGTGTCTTTTTATGATGCCACTGAATCACACACTTGCAAACACAACATTACTGTGATGAGCTCAGGGTAAATTATGATTAGAAATTGTCACTGTACTGCATACATGGATCATTTTAGTTGCCATCTGTTTTTATTACTCCCCCGTGAGTGAAGAAATAGAGGGGGATTTTTTTAGTGCAATGACAGTAAGTAAGTCTTGCACCAGCTGGTGAGTGTGAGTTCATATGCGGCTGTGCCTTTTCATTTTCAATTCACAGCATCCATAAGTACATCGCGTGCAAGCTGCTCCTGAATACATGACACTGTCACCAAAATGGTAATTGAAGCATAAATCGAATCCCACCATGACAAAAGCAACAGTCCATGTGTGAGCTGTATAGGAAAAACAGAGTTGAATGAAGAAAGTAAAGGAGTTCATTAATCTTGACTTTATAGAACATTAGGCTGAGCACCTGTAACACACACACACACGTAGGAAATGCTCCACTGGACCTTAAATTAATTTCACATTTCGAGTCATTAACCTCTTAATGAATGAGTCCTTAGAAAGTGGAATCATTCCACTGGACAGAGTATTCAGGTCATCAATTTCATTACTGCTTCACAGTCGCAGCAGCAGCATGTAAAGATTCAGAAGCCGTCGCACCAGTCGTGACCTTGACTGCATTGTTATGTTTAAAATCCCAGAGACCCCTCCAGCATTCCTCTTCAATTGAGACGTTCCGCTCGCACGTGTCAGTGTCTTTTCATTTCTCTTTGTTGGCCCTGTCCTTCTCCGCGGTGCGCCTCCACATCTGTACGCGCTTTCTCTCCCCGGAGTGGCGGTGATCTGAGTGACAGGCCGGGGCTGCGCCGCTTACATAAGCTGTCGGAGCTGAGGGCTCACAGATCAAAGTGAGGCCTGTCTGAGCAGCTGAAGTGCCCTTAATATGTTCACCTCAGCAGGAGGATCCAGCGGCTGGTTCTGTCTGCCTCAGCGCTGCTTGTTTGTGACTCCGAACAGGAGCCTTTGTAACGTCTCCAGAGGGACAGATTAAAATCGACATAAACAGTTGTCTGAATTCCAATTTTTAAAATCACGAAAGATCACAAAGTCTGACAGTGAAACTGACGACTCTTCTTGCACTTTTACATATGACGAGTCAACATAATTGTAATTTTTTAGGTGTGTTGTAAATTTGAAGCTGGACATAGTATTTTTTTTGCCAACTAAACAGCATTTTTTTTTACTGTTGATAACGTTACAATGGGAAGTTTTTGGACAGAGCCAGTGCCAGCTCTGAAAAAGAGACTAAATGGCTAAATGCCAAAACACTAATGCACGCGTACAGTTGGCCCTAGAAGTAAAGAAAACCTTTGAGGGCTTATGTGTCAGGTTAACCACTTTTAGTAAGCTGAGCATTAGCTCACAGGTGGACAGAGGTGGCGGCTGTGATGATTCGAGCCTCTGTTTCACCGTGATGTTAGGCAGTGGTTTGGCGTGATAATAAAAGTTCTAACGTGACGGTATTCTGACCTGATGATGTTGATTACCAATGATATTATAGAATATTCTGAGGAGGATATAAACATCTGCACCATTCCTCCTCACACACCAATGACGTAGATTGTCAGATGCATTGTGGGATTGTTTGAAACACAGGAGCCAAAGTTCGCTGTCCATCACAGTGACAGTAATAGAATACAGAAAACAGAACACAGCTGTGACAGCTGAAGAATTTCAATGTCCCCATCAGACTCTATCAGTGTTTAGTTTGTATGTATATTTTATTGCACATATCATGCTTAAGATGTGTTTATATTTATCAAATAATTCACAAAAATAATATATTTAATTTCCAAGTTTCACTCGCATATCGTTGGACAACAGTTTGTACAACAAACTGATTTTTACTGGTTTGGTTCTGACCTTTAAATTCCCTCCTCTGTCTCTCCCCCTCCTAAGTGTCCCTGGTATGAATCCATCTTAGACGTGGATAATTATGAGTTTCCCCCAATTAAACCCTTTCTGTGTATATCTTCAAGGAGACCTCATTAGTCCCGTATGATGCTATCAGTGATTGATCACAACCATCAGACTCATATCCTGTCTTACATCCTGTGCCTGGAACATCAAGAGCACAAAGCCCGATGAACATTACAGATAAACTCCAAATGCTCGTGATTACGGAGACGTGGAACTCTGCCAAGATGCCAAACCATTAGTTACTATGCATTTTACCCAATCACATCATTTAGGAAATACAAATTAGTCAACGAGAGAACCTATGTGACAGCAAATCATCTTTATGTGTCACCGCTTTTACCTGGGGAAATAAGCAGTAAACGGAAACAATGAAGCATTTATTCTTCCACTTAGTACGTCACATACTAAATCACGATCTTAATGCTTATGTGTATGTGCTTGCAAGCCTTAACTGCAATACTCACACTTCAAACTGTCCATCACCTAACATGACACAGAAGTGAAGGGGCTTTAATTAACGGGGTAGATCCTTATCGTCATGGGAACAGAAGTGATAGGGTGTTACTGATGTGTTTTACCACCTTGAAAGGTCTCAGCGTTATACGGACACGCATATGTGAGCATAATATCTCTGTTTTGCTCCCATCAATTTGTAGCAGACATTTTGTCTCGTCTTAAAGGAGCTTTAGAGACTTAAAAGTGTGTCCAAGCAGATCAATAGGTGCTCACTATAAAATGGACCCGGGCGTAAATTAACACACCAGGGAGCTGCCAGAATAAGACACGGGCACAAAATCCACGAGGGTGTAATTTGGACAAATGTACCTCCATTGTTCGGATAAACAACACGTAGTTGTGGTACAATTTGCTGTGCAATTTTAATATTTAAGTGAACCTTAATGTGATTTGTAAGCACTGCATAATCGTAATTAGGTAAATTTAGCATCACAGCTAAATGCAACTTTTGTTTGAACTACAGCCAGAATAAAACATGAAATGAAAAAACATGGCTATTCATAGGTTGTAAAAAAATATTTACCGTGCATTACATTTTCCAGGACACTGTGGTGCTGAAAGTTAGTGGACTTGCAAAATGTAATTGTGGTGATCAAATGTGTGATTCAAATAACTTAGTGACGGCTAAAATATGCACGTGATAAAAAAAGGCATTAGTGCATGAATGTAAACAATGCACAAAAAGTGACACATGGAAACATTTGTAGTCGGATGTATAGTCTGGAGTGAGTGAGCATATCGTAATACGGGTTTAGGGTCGTATAACCGGGCAGGATACAGTTTGCTTAAAAAAGAAATTAGAGAGAAAAAAATTGCTCATTTTAAAAAGTCAAAATGCATCACAGAATAATGTAGTTTTTAATATTTAAAGAAACAGCTTTGCAGGTTTTAGAAAAGAGGAAATGCATCCAGTGTGTCTTGCCTCGCAGCTGAAAAGCATTTCAGGGAGAAACACTGAACACAAGTCTACACCTAACTGTCTAATATTTGCTATTTATTCAAAACATGATCATTTTCAGTCATGTGTTTTATTTGATGTTGCTACTGTGCATTATGTTGTGTGAAGTACCAAATCCCTTTTCATATATTAATTTTCAGCAAAATCCAGCAGCAGCTTTTTCTTCGCCCTGCTCAAAGCTTTGTGTAATCACTCTTTAGTGCTTGCCACTGACGGAAAACCCACTCCGGTCTGCTCCGAAGCAGGGCTTTAAATGTTAACAGTGTTTAACAAGATGGTGAACACGCTGCCGTGGTAACTCGGCTGCTACACCCTCCAGGCACAACACAGGTGCTTTGCTGCCACTGCGCATGGCTCACATACAATAAATGCAATCAACCTATTCACTATGGAAACAGGCTCATACTGTTATAATAAACATGACCTCAGATAAAATCGTTTTTTTTAAAACTCCCTCCATCACTGTCACTGAATATGATTGCACATACAGTACGAACACAGGCTGAGCAGACAGGTACAGAGCGAGCCGCTGATTCGCATGCACACACATATATGCACACAGACAATAGCCTGCAACTCCCCTCCAGCCTGGCAGGTAATTGCTGTCTATGGGAGGACAGGTGCTTCCACAATAGAGCAGCAGTGTCCAGACAGGCTCTATTCACTGCCACTGTAATTACCTAATTGAAAAGCTCACAGGAGAAAGTGTGTGTGTGAGAGAGAGTGTGTGGAGAGTGCAGTAAAAAAGGAGAAAGGGGAAAAAAAAAAGCTCAGGGCTTTTGGAATACAATAAAGCGATGCACTTCACCACTGTACACACAGTCACATATTCATAAACACACATATGCTTTGACATCTTCATTTCTGCAACCTCGCACAGATATTCACACAATCACCTGTGTGTGACCACACACACACACACGAAGCACATGCTCAGGTATTTTTCAGAATCAGATCACTCTGGGGATAAATATTGTTCAGCTGTAATTGAGGGATGGGGTGAAGGAGGGAGCAGTAATGGGAAATCTATTGTTGTGTGATATGAATGTGGCGGGGAAAAGAGGAGGGTCAGAGGAGGCCGAGTTATAAAAGCGGCCGTGTCACGCTCGCATCTGATGTCAGCTCCTCTAGCTCGGTGCCCCCGTCTCCTTTGCCTTTAAGTTTAATATTGCTTCCATCGGCAGTGAAGGGCAGAAGTGGTGGAGTGTGATGTATGGAAATGCAAAATGTGCACATGTGCTTAGAAATGCAAACAAACTTCTGCCCTTTTGTGTTTGCAGTTGGTACTTTATATTACTACTGTGTCGACAGATTAGACCATCTTAAACAGTCGGTATGACGGCATTGACCAATTATTAATTATTATTGGGTGCATTTTGAACACATTGATGCCATTTTATTCCCCCAAAGTTAAGACAACCAGAATTCCATGTTTACAACAACCCAGATTCCCTCTGTAAGGTAATGATTAGCATAAAATCTGCATTTTCATGAGCCCCTTCTCTGACTGACAACAAGTTTGGCCTCCAGTGTGTTTTCTAGGCCATTCCAAAAAGTTAGTATCACCCTGGTTCACTCAACAATGGGACTTTTCACAGATGGTCCCCGGTGAATTTACATTCGGTCGGCTGGTCAGCACGGCCTCGCGGTTTCCATGTTCTCTCCACGCTCTCTATGGGTTTCCTGCAGGTACTCCAGTTTCCTCCCACAGTCCGAAGACACGCATATTAACTGGTGACTCTCTGTGTTGACCCTGATACACTTGCAGGGTGTGCTCCCCCCCGCGCCCAATCACAGCTGGGATAGGCTAAGTGGTTGCAGATAATTTTATATTCCTTCAGATAAGGTTGGCTGTGCTTTTTTTTTTTTTAAGTTTGTCAGGTACAACAGCATCCTGCCAATGCAAACTCACCCCTGTGCTTCTTAATCCACCCCAGAAGTTCTTTTTTTGGGGTTTGTCATATTCCATAATTTAAATGAAATGTTAAAATACCTTTTTTTATTATATCTCCTCTGAAAGTAAATGAGCACATTTCCCACAATTTCAAAACCTCGATGTGACTAAGACTATGCAGAGCTGTGCACTTTAGTCGCTGCTGCCTGCTTTTATATTTAGCAAATACGGCGGCTCACGTCACTTCAAAACCCCACTGAACATTCCATTTTGTTGCAAGCAGCAGCTCGACATCCTCACACGCGTGAAAGCAACGATAACATCGCGGCGTCCTTGGATGCATCCGTCTTACTGTAGCAGCCTTGTTTGGGCTCCTGTGTGTGCCTGCGGTCTAGTACAAAGCAAAGCAGCTCACATCCCCAAGGCTAGCATTTCTAAGTATGCACAAACTCATGCTGGCGTTCTTGAAATGTTTGGAGGTGAGAGCAACACAATCAGTCTTCGAAAGCATTTTGTTGCCTTCTCTTTACAACAAAAATACGAAAAATATGAGCATGTTTGATGAGCGCATTGGGTATTTTTGTATTCGCAGCGCGGCTTGTCTTTGGAGGTTTGCGTGGCTTCTGATGGGTGCAGGAAAAAAAAAAAGCCATCAGGCATAAGAAACTGGGTCAGACACTCAGGTGGATTTAAAAAGTGGATTAATGTACAACTGTTTAAAAAGGGAATATAATAAAGAAGCCAAGAACATGGATGGACGGGTAAAACAAAAATGGACAATAACAAGGACAAGGCTCACATTTGGCAGACGGCATGAAAAGGGTGGGAGATTCCTGAGTGTTGGCTCCACTGAAAGCGGCAAGATTTTGCGGGGAGCTGGACAGACGACTTTCTTTGGCTTGGCTTCATGGTTTTGGCTTGGCTTCGTGGCATTTGCTGTACCAAATCCGACAAACACACACAGAAAATAAGCTGTGAAGTAAATAAACCGATCTGGTGCAATACCCATCACTCTGTCTCTCATTGTGTGGCACGCAGTACCAGGCGAATCGCTGAAACACGTTTCTGTTGTCGGTGGGAGCAAACATGTCACATTCAATCTTAGCGGGCATCGAATGTGCCCTGAAGTTGCAGGCGTGTAAATAAGAAGCCCCGAACATGACATTCTGTGGGAAACATCCAGGCCTGCGAGCCTCTCTCATCTCCTATAGCAGTGATACGTCGACCCTATTACAACATGTAAATGACCCCCCGCTGTGCAACCTAGGAGCAGGATATGACAGACGGCGTGCGGAGCAGCGGTTGTAAGCGGCGTGTGTGGGCGGGCGGGTGTGTGGTGCCTCTCCACCTTATACCTCGACTAGCTGCTAGTGAATTTTTCAACCGGTGTGCATTATTCATCCATATATGTGCATTAGTTTCAATGTGTCAAAATTAGACGCTGCCTTGTCTTTCTACATGGAAATCCTCATAAGCAGGCAGAGTTACTCTTTAGATCATGTAATATCAAAATGAATGGCAGATTCAGCACGCATATCAAAGCAGCTGTGGTTTCATTTATGCTTTATTAGTGGTTAGTAACTCATTAACGCTTCATAATCACACATAAAGCTGCTGAATATTTGTTCTGCAGAGCATCTAGAGCAAAGCCCATTTTTTAAAGCTGCATTAATCCATATTTCTAGATATTTTTTTTTATCGCCCTATATTTCCACATGTGGTATTGTGAATGTTTGTTTACACTATTAGATCACTGAATACAGGTCGTAATTAGTCTGTAGTCACTGCTACTGTTGGTGCACACAGCTGGCACGTTTCTCCAGAGATCTCTGTTCCCATTTGATGAAACTATTTTAAGGTCGAAACTCTGTTTTCAGGAAAGCGATGTCCAATAGATCGCGCGGGGAAGCAACAAAGTGCCCTAATTGCTATATTGGCTATGAAGGCCTTGTTCTTTTCTTTCATCGCTAACACACCATTCGCCTTTTTCTCCATCCTCCCACTATGCATTCATCCCTTCTCTTCAACATTACGTCCTGTGACCATGTCGAAAAAAATGACCAACCTTATCTGGGGTTCTTTTTTTTTTTATGTCTCTTTTTGTCCATCATAACACAGACCCTCTCAAAGACACAGCGCATTTAATTATTTTATCATGTTCCTATTCTTCATCTTCCGCTCTGACCCACTCTAAACGCTGGAGGTCACATATTTATTTTAAACAGTTTCTCTTCCAGCCGTGTTGGCGAAAAGGAAATAAAACCAGTTATTTATGACAACATAAAACATGTAGTTTCGGGAAAATGAAACCTTGGAAGATGGACAATATTGAATTTTTCAACACGATGCTCAGTTCAAGCCATTGTCTCTGTGTCCCTGGGGATCTGGCCTGTTACATGTTGCATTTAAACACACAGGTCAATAAAGATAATTGATAAGCTCTCATATGGATATATAGTGATGAATGAACGATACTTGCGGTGCAATGAATCAAACTAGCTCCAGAGCCATAAACGGACGGTTGTATCCCAACCTAATAGGAATAAGCATAAACTCATCCCCCACAGTCAGTTCTATACAGTGTCATACACGGGCGCCTATAGAGCCGAGTTATTGGTCCGTCACTTACACTTTATGAGCACCTCACAATGGAGGCAGAGACGCTGCAGCACCTCAGGTGGCCTAATCAAAGATTATTGGCAAGTCCATTGATCTGCCCAAGGAGGTGATAGAAACAGCATCAATCTTATTCAGGTTAAATCCTTCTAGAATAAGCCAACAACATTTTACATAAACACACTGCTGTGCAAAATGTTTACAAAATGACATTTTTAATATAAAAAGAGACAGCAATGTTTGTTCTTTTTAATCCCTATGACATATAAACAAAAAAAAGATAGTATTTTACAATTTTTACTTTACAGCCATAGCTGTACTGGACTGTAAGCACTGGCAATTTACAGTTTGATTTGAGGCCTTGAGAATTGAAAAATACATTCAGCAGTGCAAAACTGACATTTATATATACATTTAATACTTTGGTATCAGGAAAAAACTTGTAGCTTATTCATGTATTAAACAGCAGGTTCAGTTAGTAGGTTATGATTCTGACATGACATCACAAACACATACAGTCGGTTTCATACGTTCAATCTGTCTGAAAATCAACAAAATATTATTTACACATTCTTTTAAATGACTGCCCCTCCATCATATTAAGCAGTTTCTGGAAGTTTAAAAAGTGGTCCAGTGCACACGTCTCAAAAAGTGGACCCTGCAGAAAAAAGAAAATTGTCCAGTCTTGATAGGTTTTCCTCTTATTAGGAGTGTGTCGCAAGGGTCAACAAATTCTCCAATGTGGAGGGTCGAAAGCTACTCTTCCAGGTGTTTACAGATCTCTCGCACCTTCAGCGAGTAATCAGAAGGTCTCCGAGGAGAGGATCCTTACAAAGAAGAGATGTTCAGCTTTTAAAAAATCCTATAGTTGTCAGTAAAATATAATAATTTCTAAAAATAATTACAGAATATCCAAGTAGGCATCTGCAACAAACTTCATGCTACATTCAGTGTTTTCCAGCAAATGTCCTAAAACTACACTTTACATCACATTCTTACAAGAGGTGAACAGTTATTAGTCTCACTCTCAGACAGTCACTGTCTTTACCTGGACTTAAGTTAACCAGTTACACTCAGCTTTTTCTGAAAAGCTGATTTCTATCAGCAAAAAAAAAAAAAAAAAAAAAAAGCTGCTTTTCAGATTCCACCACCTTGCTTTTCCATATTCTGCTAGAGGATCCACAGAGGTTTTTAGTTAATTTGATCTGAGCTCCAGTGTGTCTCTCTCTTGCCCTATTACTCTGCTCCATTGACACACACACACAAAAACTAAATTTAATTGAATTACATTAAAGCAAACGCGTGGAAGTGTTTTTGAGGCATGTTTCATCACCCCGAGGTGGAGGAGTAATCTGATTACTTGTTCTCTGCACGTATAAGCAGATTTCCAGTAGCCAGGCTTTTTATGTGCACGTAAACTTGTTCCCCAATCACACAAGGAAGTGCATGGAAAAACAATCTCATTAGGTGGATTTCCATCTACATGTTTTGTGTCCACTTTTCTGTCTGTGCACTAACAAACCTGACTAGAATACTGACAGAATTTTCAATTTCACCAAATGCTCCTCTTTGGTTAGTTGGTGTATTGTTATAAGCATAATGCGACAAAGTGCAGTGTAATGCGGAGTATAAATTATGGCACGTGACTTGAACATACATTGAAGAAATTAAAACAACATTGAAAAACTATAAGAATAAAAAATCTCTAAGATTTCCTTATTGTTTTGATCAGGTTGTTTAAACGTAACCTGACTAAAGAAGTTGCGCCACTGGCTGGTTATCTTGATTAATCAATTCAATATCACTTTTTGTGTGGTACATGGCAACATTTGGATGGAAACCCAGATATTGAGCATTACTACTGTTATTCCAGTGTAACAGTGATGTGTTCACTCATGTCTGTCTAAAGTGGCTTAATGTCTTTTGTATAATGGTCAAACACGCCTGCCATTAAAAACATACGCGCTTCAGTCAGTTTGTACAGTCAGAAGTTAAGTTCAGCCACAATGAGCAGTGACCAATATCACATATATATTCACAGTGGTTGAACTTGTACTTAAAGTTCGGTTAGTCCTTTGATAATTTGTCACTGCCCACGTGGAGCGTCTCGGTTGATATTTGCCAGGCTGTGTGCCAATCTCTTTGTGAAGAGCATGTGGGATTTACCACAATACGTATGTGTTGTCTTCAGCAGTTCTTCTTGTAGAGGATCCAACAACGAGGTCACTGGGTCTGCACCAAAACTGAACTGGAACGACAAAACAATCCATTAATTAGGATGTTGGCAGCTAATTAAAAGCAGTGAACAGTGAAAGCAAACTAATGTCTCTGGTCTAACCGGCGTTTGTGGTACTTCCCTAAAGAATGAACTCTTGTCATATTATTCGTGGGAAATGCTGTCGTCTTCACATCTATCTAAGAGACGGCTTGTTCACATTCACTGGGCTGCTGTTCTCTGTCCTTCTGTTGAAGCAAAATGTCCTACTATGTTCCCTTTGTGAAAACCTCCACATCTCTGTGTTGAACATTTAAACAAATGCCCCAGTGTCTCAAAGCTTCCTGTTCCGTTTCCTCCTGCTTCAGCTTGTCGGCCAGAATGTGACTTTTAGCCAACAGCTTCTCCGTAACAGTCGGGGCAGCCTACAAACTTTAGAAAAGTGCCTTCAGTTTCTTGAGGTTCCAGAGTTTCAGGAAACCATTTATCCCGTTTTATTTTCCCAGATTAGAGCTCAGCTGAGTGCTCCCCTCAGACCCTCTGCGGGTCCCTGAATTTCCCAGAGTAATCTCCACAGCCTCCATCTTTCAATGATTGTTTATGGTTTCACTTTTATGAAGATCATTCTGCAGCTCCTCAATTTCCAGGAGCATTGCCACTTGTTCCTTCTTCTCGGCTACGATCTGAACTTGAATAACAATGTTCAGAAGCAACCATTCATACATTTAGCAGTTTTCTGATTATACATTCTACAATCATTATGTAAAATCAACAATTAAAATCTCCAACTCTAAATGCATGTAGGGTAAATCTATTCTCCTTAATGATGCAAATACCGGAAAGATTAGATTTTACCCCCACGAAAGAATACAGTAACATATCTATGTGATGTTTATCATTCCTGAACTTATTGTCATGCAAACGGTATCTGACAGCATTTATGGATGCTAATTGTGCACTCAGGTTGATGGCTCATTTGGGCCTCATGGGCTTTACACCTGTGTTCTTTTACTTTAGTACAATTTTGAATGAAGGATGATTTTTACTCATTTGGGATGTTTTGAGTTTGTCTACTGCAAGCATATTCTATTTATAACTGGTTATTTAAAAGGTTTGTACCTTTAAAAAAAATCCAAACAACAATCAAAATTTTAATATAAGACAATCATTGATTATGGTTGAAGAAAACAAATGAATTGACTTTAAAAAAGGCAAATATTGCCATTGTGATCACCATGATCAGCTCATACTAATATAAAAACGTATAAGTCCTTAAAAATAAATAATCAACCCTCTAGTCTACTCTATTGTCTTATCTTTTGCCATATGACCATAAACAGACCATAAACATGGTCTCGTGTTGCCAAATAAATTGGCCCATTCTCCCATCTATTTGTCTTTTTCTTCTTCTTTTGTGAAAGCTGGAAAATGCGCACGGTGGTAGCTTAAAGGTACAAACATAGGCCTGGAAACTTAAAATGAGCATCTAAAATCCCAAACTACTGTCCCTAGTTCCCTGAGGACAGCTCTTAACCTCCTACTGTTTGAGTGGAATTGATCATCACATTCCCTCAGTAAGCAAAGCGGCGCTTTGGGCAGCGTTTGAGCTTGAAAGACACGTTTTTCCTAGATAAATTAAAAAATAAATCCGCAAGGCATACTGAACTCAGATGGGACTCCAAATCTAATCTGAACGGTCAGCCGGCAAAACATAAAGCGGCCCGTGTTGTCGGGAGTCAGTTTTGTGCTACTGTGCTTACCATCCAGTGATAACCGGGGATTACAGAAGAAATGTCAGGTCTTCCCAATAATGAAGGAGCCTTTACAATGCTCAGAGGAAATCAAAGGGGAATTACCACTTTTTATGCCAGCTCATTTGCTTGCAGTTGAGTCTGTGATATTGGGTCACAAAGAGAATGGTGTTTTTATGAGCACATACTTACACGCGCGCACGCATACACACATTCATCAGTCATAAAGTTGCATTTACAGTTGGGCGTATTGATTTTGTGCGGCTGATGGGGCATCGTTGATGTGCAGACTCCAACTCTAAACGTACCATCGGCTGTAAAATTTAACTGCCGCTTCCTGGGCTCAGCTTTTTTGCAGCGGCGTGAGGGAGGAGATGCTTTACGATGGACAGACTGCTGTGGTCTGTTTGAGATGCAGACAGGGAGGAGTACAGCTGTTTTTTTCCCATTTCTTTGTCTGAAGACAATAACTACTCATTTAAATTAGCAGCCAGTTTTTTAGGAATAATGTTGCTGGACAAAAACAAATATCCAATTGTAAAGACATCATTACAACTGGTAAATTACTTGATTGGAACGGCATTAACAGTTTTAATAACTAATTCACTGACATTTATCACTTGTTTTGGACTGCTGGTTGGGCAAAATGAGCAATTCAGACTTTTCATGTAGTTTCTGGCATATTTTATATGTCAGTGTTAATATATGTTCAGTGTTAAAATAATCAATATCCACTTCACCAGCCATGTACCTGTCAACACAAATACGAGGGTGAAGCAAGAAAAGGCATTAGTCTAATGTAGTTCAGATCTGTTCGTCAACCTTGAGAACGAGCAGGATTCCTGGACTGACTGGGAAAACCTTGTGGCAAAACAAACCTCTACAGCAAAAAAAAAAAAAGAAACTTCCATTCTGTTCACTACAGTTCATTTCTCTTTTGGAAACCCGCAACAATTCCAATGAATTCCAGTTTATAGGGGTTTGACTGAACTATTAAAACCACCACAGTCCACAGGTATCTTAGTCAAATAATGCTTCCAGTGTGCTGCTGCAGTACTTTCTTCTTTTACTGGAGATATCGCTTGTACAAGATTTCAAGTTTGTTCTGTCATTATATAAATGTGAACCCAGCTGAACACTCTGTCCCTGTCGCCAAGTTTCTTAAATAAATTCTCAGCAAACTCCAGAGCCATGTGTTTCCTGTCATAGCATGGACCCTCAAGACTCCCCTTCTCTCTCTCAAAATTTTTAGTTGACAACCTTTTTTCATTTCAAGCTAGCCAAAATTCCTGCTTGACATTTAGCCCTGCACTACTAACGGCTGATCGCCCAGATCAGGTGTTTTTGGCCCATAAAAAGCTGGCAGATACCATTTCACTTTGCCTTTGAGAGGGAATCTTTATCTTCTGACTGACTGAACACAACTGATGCAGGCAATCAGCAGTGGATAGTCAGAGAACAAGGAGTCCTGTGTGTTTCCTGCTTGACTTGTCATCTGACTACTCGCCTGCTCTACATCAGCAATGAGTCCCAGTATTCACATGTGCTCTCCAAGCAGCATTCCCCCTTTTCCCAGATTGGCAGTTCTCCCTCAGCAGTTTTCTGTGGAAACATGTATTGTGCAACTGGGCTTGGGCCATAAGATGATTTAGAAGATTCTGTATAAAGAAGAATTTGTTGCACTTTTGCCTTTTTTTTCTAAACTTTTTTGAGCTGCCAGTGTAGCAATGCCCGGTCGTTCAGTGTTCACTCTACAACAGTGCGTGTGTAGCCTGAGGTCCTGCAGCAAATGAACAAGCTGAAATGGATGAAATGTTCCTTCCAGGGAGATTCATTACAGAGGACCAAGCCATACCTTTGTCCTCCTGGGAAACTACAGCTTATTACATATTTGTACAAGTATCAGCGGCCACGTAGACCACTGAAATAACTGTTTTAATGCACGCAAGGGGAGTACATATGTGTCTAGTGTCATAATTGATGACTGTCTAAAAAGTCAGTCTTAACTTCAGGCCATGGATAAGATATGGATCAGCCACTGGCCGGATCTTTGTTCAATGCTTCGTTAATAGGAAAGCAATGACACAGCGAACACTGATGGCTTCATTAGGTAAATGCCGCTCCTGTCGTCAATATCATTACACTGCTGGTAAACAACACATAATCATCCTCAAAGGGGAAATTAGCTTTCAGTCCAACCTTCTGCCCATGGTGGACATTTGTGTTTGTAAGTGTGGACAAGTGACGTTGGTAAAACTTTTAAGGTCAACACAAATCAAAAATGTCATCTGCAAGTGGTCAGTGGAGGACAGCAGGTGTGTCACCAGGGTTATAAAAGTGCACCTCCCATCAGGTGTTGCACTAAATTACACCTTCAGCAGGCTCAACATAGTTATTTAACCTTCAGGTACCCAAGAGGCATTTAACAGAGTGAAATTGTCTCTTTCAGACACTGTTTTAGTAAGAGGGCAGTTAAAGGAAAATATAAAGGAAACATTCCTGAATTTACTTCAAAGCAAAGAAAAATTATGATGCAATAAAGAAGAAAGCAACTGCCTTCAGTCAGAAAAAGCGCTATGTCTCCTCTCCCCATGATGGACTGCCAGATTAAGTTGGTGTTTTGGTGTTTTTACCATCAGTATATGCCTGTCAAAGTCTGGAACAAAGATTCTGAAGCCTTAATATGAGAGTCACATTAAGTCACACTTCACACAACTTGAAAAATTATCTTAAGTCTCAATAATAATAAATGCATCACTAAATGGCCAAGAAATGCAAGAACATCAAAAGTGTTTTTTCTTACTAGTGGTGCACAATTATGCGATGTAGGTGACAAAAAACAACTTGAAACAGTTGTTAATGGAAATGCAGTTAATTTTATGCATGAAGAAAACATCAGATAACATTAAAGCAGATATATCTCATAGCTGTGTAGTCCATTTTAATGGATTCCCTCCTCTTTCATCTAGAGAGTTGTGTATTTTACTGCTACAATGTTTTTATCTAGTCAGAACAGTGCATAAATCCCACTGTGGCCAATTCACATCCTGGCTGAACAACGTGCATGGACCTACAATACTGATTGAATTCACTAATAAACCCTCACCAAGGCATACCAACCTTTTGTATGGCCTCATAAATGGCTCTGAAGGCAGGTTGTTTGTGGTCGTGGTAAACCCCTCTGTTTCCATGCAGTATGTAGATGCCATCCTCCTCAGCTGACGCACAGTTACTGCCGTAGATACAATGATCTGGACGATAATTCCACTGGCACGGAAACTCCAGCAAGGATTCTGGCAAAGGAAATGTGTCAAAACACTCACATTAACAATCAGTGCAACAAGGCAAGTAGCTTAACTAGTATCAGATGCTCGTGTCTAAGGCTGTAAATTGCACATCTGTGCTACAAAAAGGAAGTAATAAGCCTGTAATAAGTCAATATAGAGTAAAAAAATGAATAGATAAGCATCTCTGTACATACTGACAGAGACATAAAAGATGCTATGTGTGCACTGGTGTGTGGATGCTTGTGCTCCTTACCAGGGTTGTGGTGAAAAATTATATTCAGAAGGTCCTGATCTCCCCATGTTATATTGAGTTTGTATTTCTGGAGTAGAGGCATCAGCAGCTCTTCCCAACGAAGCCCCACTGATGTCATGTCATTCTGTCAACACAACATTTAAATACATCTTTACAACGTCCACGTATTTTAGTAGCTAAATATCAGGAGGTTCACATTGCAACAGATTGTAATGTGTGAATCTTTAATGCAAAACAAATGCTGCAGAAGGAGGACATCTTGTGACCACTTGAGGTAGTACAATAATACAGTAAACCAAGTGGCTCTGTTCAGTCCTACCTTAAAGAACATGTTCCTCATCTTCGTCATATTCATGACCATGACTCCTGAGTTGACGCCCGTTCTGCCGTAGAAGGGGTGGCGGGCAAAGCGGTTGTACCAGGCAATTCGTGGCTCCTCATGCTCAGGTGCCATAGCTGCAATTTGGGAGGAATTAAACTGCGACAGGAAAGCCCACAAATGGTCCACGGGTTGTAGGAAGAGGATGTCTGAGTCGACATAAACGATCGAGTCAACGTCCTTCAGGATCAGCTGCATAAATTGAAAAATACACACAAAGTCAATTAGAAAATAAACAGTGTGGATGCTCTCCGGTGATTTGAACCCTTCAAATCACTACAACTTTACCATTTATATGTTCTATAGTTGCTTTGGCAAAGGGAATCTTCCCACCTTAACACAACCCTCTCTATAATAAAGCTGCCAGTAATTTTTTTTTCGCTTCAAAGTTTTGCAGAATGTCATAATGTCATGAAAAGATTTAAGTTGTTGTAAAGTACGTACAGGTAAAAAGAGCCTCTGAGAAGCACAGGGTTTGAAAAGTTTCTTCCACTCAGCTGAGTTCTCACTGGGGAAGCTGATGGAGTAGACTCTGTAGTTAAACCTGGATCGAACAAAGCCAGGCCACGACTCCAGCTGGAACAAAGTTAACACATTATGCTGCTAGCAGGGATAAAACAAACTATGCAAGTCAGAGTCATTCACAGGCAGCAGAAAAGAATTTGCAAGACCGTTTTCAGGCAAAGTTCGTACTCACAGCTTCCATAAATCTAGCATGTAGCTGATCTTCAGAAAAGATGTGCAGGTAGAGGCGTTTAATGCTGAAAAGCACTGCAGACTTGATCATGGTTAGGGTCTCCTCCAGTCTCTGCCCACAGGCAACAACAGCCAGGTGCATAGGAGAGTCAGGTCTGCTAGGAACAGGCTCCACCTGAGCCCGCTGACGCATGATGTACCTGAGTGTGAGAAGAGAGTCAGACCAACAGATGTAAGTTCAAATCCCTAAATTTTCTAAGTCACACTTTGCAAATGTATACAAAACTAGTAAACAAAGTACTGAGCATTAATAAACCATACATTTGTGTGTGTAAAACAAAAATCTAAAGCGCAATGAATAAAAAGTGTCTGGCAGTGTGACTGGCTACAATGAAAAAAATCTAATTATTTTCTGGCTTCTAAAAAGTGAAAAATTAGTGCAAATGACTCTGTTGCTTTGTATCATACATAGTACATTCAAGAGTATAGGTGTGGATTTATTAAACGTTAAAGCAATCACTTGCCTACATGTCATGTGCTATGTGTTTTCAGAATAATAACATGCTTATTCTATTTACTGACTCAAACAGTCATAGCAAATTATATAATCAAACTCAAACTATAGTGAAATTTCAATGCATTTCACCAGCAAAGCCACAAAATGAACATACAGTTCAGTGCAAACTTCGTGCAGTACGACAGTGACGTAAACACGCTACAGGTGAGCTGCACGTGAGGTTAAGCACCAGTCCAAATCCGGCCAAATAAACTTCAGTCACGTTCCTTTACGTCACCACTGTCGTGAAGCAGTGCAGGTCTACGTCGCATATTCTCAGTCAAAAATTAAAATACAAGCAGAATATGAAACACAGCTCTACCTATTGTACCAGTGCGGCCTTTGGGGCCCTCCTCCGTCTGCGGCCCCTCGCCTGGGGATGAAGCCGCTCCTCGGAGCGTTTGCTCGGACCGAGCCGTCCGAGTTCACCAGCCTACTGTAAAAGTAGAGGCCGGAGAACACGGCGAACACCGTGCACAGCGTTAGTGCACGAATGTACCGCCGCATTCTGCCGATGGTCAACACGGGTCGAAGCTAAAGTCATGACACTGGAACCAGCACCAGCATCAGAGCCGGAAAGCGAGCCGCTGTCGAAACGCACTTCCGGTCAATCTTTAGAAAATAAAACTCTTCTTCAGGGGTTTCACACGCAGCAGCTGCGCCCCCTGGTGTCACAGCTCTGCAAGACTCGCCGCGCATCTCTTCCCTTGAATTTCTCTGTTGATCTTAAGCTTACTTTTGATTTTAGAAACATGATTGATAAATTGCATCTGGTACTATGACTGATTATTATTATTATTATTATTATTAATGGGTACTAATGGGTATTAATGGGTATTGCAGGAAGCTGAATGTCAGCTCACCTGTGGATACAATTTTTGGCAGTTATTGTTTACTTTTCCTATGTACCATGAGGCTCGTGCTGAATAATAAAGAAAAAAATGAAAAGCAATTTCCAATTACGCTGGAATTTCTTTTCTTTAGCTTTTACTTTGAAGGTGACGACAAGCCTCCGGATGTTGTCTCTGCTTTCTCCGTTCACCTTGATCCAGATCGTCCTAAACGAGTAGGGGGTCGAGAACCATAAATGGGGGAAGGGTGGGAGCAATAAGCAAAGTTGATTTCTCCGTGTATCCCCAGGCTGCTGCAACTTGCGGCAATGTGTTTCCCTCTGAAAAGACTCATTCATCTTCATTATGCATTAGACAAACCCGAGTGTAAGAAAATGAAGTAACTGACTCACAGTTTCAGAAACGTAGTGCACAAATTAACACATTCTGTTCGCAAAATGCTCTAACAAAACATTAAAAGGTGCATCAAAAGCAATTTTTCCGTTTTTCCATCAAACACCACAACTTGTGGTCAAACCTTCACACAGTATAGTGGATAACATAATACAGCCATCATTATCCCAATATCCTAAATAAATCTGGTGAGTTTACTAACAAACCCTGCTGCATTTTACATTTGCACCTTTTTTTAGAAGGCCTGTTGAATTAATTTAAAAAACAGACTTCCTAACGTTTTCTTGATTTATTCCTATGTGCGGATCTTTCTGCAACCCAACTGTCTCTGACATGCAGGACCTACAATGCGCAGCTAGACTGAACCAATTCATATACTCAATATGATACCACATTTGTACTGTATTCTTTCTTGAAACCTGAAATAAGAAAAATAAAAGAAAGCAAATCAAACTTTTGGGTTGAAAAAAGCAAAATGATGACATAAAATACTTTTTTTACATAAATCCCATTTGTTGCTGTGAATTAGGCCACATGTTCTCAACATTGACTGAGTGCTTTTCCATGTCTTTGATCCATATATACAGATAATTGACACATAGAAGTGACACAGAAAAATTTTGTGTAGGGAGTTGCACACATACATTAGGGATTCATAATTTTGCATGTAATTCCTATCAGCTAGGAATATGTTTTTTCATTTGTTTGATACAATTAATTCAATAAGGATTTGGGTCACTGAATGGCACAGATTACTGTTTTCAAAAAGGATGTAAAAAATGTGTGAAACCAATGAAAACGTGTTACCACATTAGCAAGAGAAGTCCTCTCCTCTCCAAAGAAGGTGATAAGAAAAACTGTAACGGTAAGCAGCAGTTGTTAAGTTATTCACCAGATGGAGCTAAAGAACTACAGAACACAACAAAATATTCCAGTTTCATAGACAAAAGCTAAATGAATTAACAAACCAGTCAAAACACATTAGTGAGTGTGAAAGACACATAGCTGGGAAATTTGCTGTTAAGCAGCCTTCATTTGAGATCAGCTGACACCCAATTTGAATTAATAGCTTACCTTTATTATAAGAAATATTTAAGATTTTACAAAAGTCCCGCAGAATCCTTTGAGACTTGAGGGTCTCTGGAAGACAGCTTTAGTAATAATGTTCAGAAATGACACGCCTAGACAGAGAAACAAGTTTGGCCTAGAGCACAACTGCCATGCGAACACAATGCAGTACTTGCTGCTTGTCTATACTGCCGTATTCTTCAGTACAACACAAGCCAACATTTTAATATTGCAGCAGTTGAATCACCAATTACCACAGAGCTCCCCTTGTACATCGAGGGGACTCCAGTGAATCTCCTTTGAAGATTTAAGGAAGTTGTCATTGAAAATATCATTAGAAATTGAAAAATAAATTTTGAGGGGTTCAGAAATTTGCCATTTTCCTGCTATTAAAACAGATTAGTGACACATTAGGACTATTTTGTCTATCATTGGACTTTATCGACGGGTGAGATTTTATTAGTCCTGAAATGACCATGTAATGTTATAAAAAAAAGATGTGCACAAGAAAGGGCCTTTTTGTTTTGTTTCAATTTTGTTATTTTCTTATTCAGACATGTAATAAACAAGTTCACACATTAAACCAATTGAGCATGGCAAAGCAAAACAACAACAAAAAAAAAAGACCAAGTGACACTAACATATTTGAGCGTCTTCCATTTCTGCCACAACCAAGAACAAATGTGTGTGTGCAGTTCTCACATGTCCACACACCTAGTCCCAGCTAGTGTAGTGAACATATGAGAGTATGTTTCTGACACGGTACTAACAAACTAACAGACATAGCCTGTCCCACAATATACTGAGACCATAATAATATCATGCCATGACAATTTTCAGTATGTGTGCTAAGATGTTAAAGTAAAACTCTCGACAGTAACACTGGATAATGGATAATACAACCACATCAAAACATAGTAGTACCATATTTTAGAAATATCCATTTATCTGTGTAGATATTCTACAGGTTTTATAAGTTATTGTGTAGTTAGGTTGATCTATAGTTGTTCTGCAGGGAGCTCAGTATACTCTAACGTTCCTCCTCTTTACCATGTCCAAATGAAACAAACTGTTTCTGAAGTCTTTCACACTGCAGAATATCAGCGATACAGTTCATTAACATGTCCAGAGGTGAAGACTCTCTTCATCCCTCTTGTAAGCACCATGATGCATCCGAAGTGGCTCCATTGTGGGTGCAGAGCAGCATCAGCACCCTCTGGTTTGCCGTACGGACACTGAGCAGGTGCAGTCAGTTTGTGCAGTGATTATGAAGGAGAATACAGGTGTCATTTCCAGCTACGCTGCCGTTATCACTTTCTGCTGAGAATAAATCTCTTATTGGAAACAGAAGATATAAGACGATGTACATTTGAGAACCCCTGGCGTGTTTGTGTATATATTTAATTCTGTGGGACTCATGGTTTGAATTAATTATAAAATATATGTCAATGGGTGGTAACAAGTTTTGTATTTACAATGTGATTGTAATAAACAACAAGGCCTGGATGATTCTTAAAGCTGCATTATTGGAGATTTGATAACTAGAAGCAGAAAAGACATAAGCAACTCAGTGAATCACAGCCCTGAGATATTATTGATTTTTTCTTTGTTATTATTCTTATCTTCTTATTATACTTTGTTGTCTACTGTGCATATTTAGCAGACACATACCAACATAAATACTTAAGATGCTGTTTCTTGTTTCTTGAGCAATTAAAGTCCAATATTCATCCAACATACAGCCCTGGTTTGGGCTGGAACCAGTTACACTCATAGCTAGTGGTTGGGATTTTCACTAACTTGCCAACTCGTCAGCATTTCAACAACTTGCCTGAAGTAGTTTGCTAGACATAGATGCTCCACACTCACTCTGTGTGAGAATTACAAAAACCAAAACACTGAGCTAAAAGCTGCATATAAAGTTCGCTGCATATTGAGCTTTTCACATCATTTCTAAATTATTCGATTCTACATCAGAAATATCATTTACTGCACTTTTATGCTTGCGGTTGTGGTTTACATGGAATAAATAGCAGCCACACCAGGAAAAAACAAAACCTCGATTGTATTCCCAACATGGCCGACTGCGTGCAGACGAACCACGGTGGTGTGGCAGAAACTGAAAACAAAAGACACCTGTATTGTCCTTTTAAAATCATCTCCTATCTGTTTACCGTCCAGCACCATTTAAAAGTGAGCTTCCCAAATCTGCCTTTAAACGGATATAAGCATTACCTGAAGTACACAACCTGCTCCAAACAACTAAGGGTGCCAGAAGGAGTATATCTGCTATGCTGTGTCGAAAAAGTCACTCTACACAAGAGGCAGTCCAGAAATAAACGCTTGCAGTATCAGGAGGATCGGGAGCAAAGTTCACTGTCAGGCTGAACGTTCAGTGTAGAGACACAGAGGAACTCGAGAGTTCAGGTTTATGAGAGGTCGGCAAAGATTCCAGACAGAGGCTTATAATCTCTCACTGGGAAAGAACAGGTCACTCTGACTGCCACTGATGGTGATATCAAGGGTGGGGCTGCACAGTTTGCGTAGTAAAAATATTGAAGAACGGAAGAAAAAAAAATTATTTTGCAGGCGCATCTAAATGATACTAGGTTCCAGCACACTGTCCAAACATTTATTTGTTCTGTAGAATGTAGCCACGTCCATGATGGAGCAAATGCTGTTTCCTGCCAGATCTGATGGGTTGGTACCTCGTTCTCCGACAATTCAGAGAATTCCCTGTTAAAACTAGGAAATCCAGATGAAAGCAAGCAAAAAATGTGTTTAGTGCAGGGATGGAGTAGAGGCAGGATGCTCCTTTAGTGATCTGTGGCCTGGCAGATGAGATGTGGGTGGATGGCGGGGGAGGCTTTGACGGGAGGTGTGTGTGTGGGTGTGACTCAGTGGGTCTCTCCGTTGACCGAGCTGCCCTCTCCTCGGGGTGAGGAAGAACGGGAAAGCCCCTTCTCTGTGTTCTCTGAGCTGGAGCCGTTCTGGCTGTGGTGGTCTGCCGACAGCGCAGCACTGGAGGACGTGGCCGAGGTGGATGAGGGTTTGGCCTTCTCCTTAAAGTCTGTTATGATGACTGTCAGGTCTCCAACGGTCACCTCCAGGTGCTGGGCGCTGCTCCTGTCAATGTTTTTTAATCGTGGTCTGATTGGTGGGGAAGGTCAGAAAAGGAGAAAAAAAAAAAGAACGTGTTAAAACGGCTTAAAATCGTGCAGGAGCTCAATTAATAGCGATTGGCCCAAAAGTGAAAAGCACCTCGAATATTCAGTAAGGCTTTTCACTACTCCAAAGAGCATCTTCCAGACATAACTAGAAATTTATTTCAGGTGTTTTCCACCCTCTTCACTTCAACGTTTTTGAAGCACTTTACATAATCATCCTAGCTTCAGGTAGCAACATAAACAGCATCGACAGTATACCTTCCACTGTTTATTCATGGATCTTTCTAATATCTGATTCCCACTGATCCTCCAACCTGGTGTCAGTTTGTTTACCTCATCTTCTTGTGACTGTTCTTCTTGAGTGCCGGCTCTCTGTCGCTCTTCTCTCTCTCTACCCTCTCTTTCTTCTCCTTTTTGGGCTGTGAGGGCAACACAAACTGCTGCGTTACCTGCTGCTGTGACACGAGCTGGGAGACGGGACGAGGCTTCCTGACGAGTGGGGAAGACGCAAGACGAAGTAGGAGAGGAAGATAAAGAGAGAGAGAGAGAAAGGGAAGAGACACAGAATGTGGCAGATTAATGAGAGGGAAAATCGCAGCGAACACATGGCTTTGTGCTATCGTACCACCATAATCAAGAGCCAATAATCGCTGCCAGTGCTGGTTAGGATGCTGCTACTGAAGTGTTCTTTACGCCGACAGGAAAGCGGCAACACACACAGAGTGAATTTAGAACAAAACCCAGGATTCAGCCATCTGTGAAATGTGTAGCATACCTGCACAGGCTTGTCTTAGCTCTCACTGGGCTAGAAATTGACAAGAAGAGATCTGTTTTGATGAAAACAAAGATGTGATGGAAATAGTAAGTGCACAACACCTACTGAATTCAGAACACTGAATGTTTTCTGCAAAGAACCCCATAATAAATAAAAATGATGCAATGCTGCATGAAAAGGAGCAAAGCGAGGTCAGTACTGACCAAAAGTACAGCGTTTCACATTTCTGCTAAAGGTCAAAATAAATATGTTTTGTCGCACCTTTCATTCCAAATCCCCCTGCACAGCAGACCACGTTTCTGCACAGGTGCACAGCTAAAAACTAGATTTTTAGATTATGGACAAAAAAACACATATGTTTGACTTTTTTCAGGACTTGCACTGAAATGTTACACGATAGTGATGATGGTGCCTAATAAGTGACGAACCCCATTATCCAACAAAACATGGGGACGTGTATAACTAAATATTCCCCCTCACGGTCACACTTCCTTCCTCTGCGGATGTTTGCTGTTTCAAAAATGATGCATTATGCAATTGGACTGGTAACAGTTTGCTTGCATGAGGGTTGCACTCATATTTCTGTTCAGGAGAGTGTATATGTGTATGTGTGCGTGCACGCGCGTGTGTGTTTGGGGCTGGCAAGAGCCTTAGCCAAGAGGCGACTGTGTTGAAAAGGCCATCTGTTGAGAGAGTCTACACAATTAAGTACCTGATTTTGCATGTGCACACACAGACACAGTTACATGTTTGCATGCAAAACTGGTCGCACATGAAAATGTATGCGATCAAAAGACGCCGAGTTCAGGCACACGAGTGCACACGTGCAAACGCGCAGGCACGCACGGCGGTGAACAGATGAACCGTGAGGGCATGATGAGAACAGCAGAAGTGCGCAGTGTTAGTTTTCTGAGCCCTGTTGAGCAGCAGTCGCATTTGTAATTAGAGCTGTTAAAACCATTTGCATATTTCATGAGCCAGTTTAACTGTTTCATCAGCTTTGTGTGATGTTAGCAGTGGACCAGGACCTCCAAACAACTGTTGTACCTGAATCCCCTTGTGACAAGTGAGATTTCAACTCGAAGACATTGAATATCCGCCTAAAGAGTTTACGTAACTCCCAACGCCCTGCTTTAACTCAGTACAACAGATTCCCTCTAGTGTCCTAACCTGTGTGTGACCCTTTGAAGTACTGCAGCTCCAGGAGTGCGATGCAGTAAAAGCACAGCGTGTACAAATGTAATGGACTAAACAGAATCCACTCGGAATTAGTTTAAGCACCTGGCAAGATGTTGGTGTGATACAGCACGAGCCACATCTCTTTGGAAAGAGCCGCTTAGTCTATTTAGGCTCATTTAGAGGCCCCGCGTTTCCTAAGAAGAATTCTTGTATGTATGTCAAGTCTGCTGGTCTGCTGTCTTGTTCTGAGGGCAAAGCTGTTGTTTAACAATTCAGGGATGACCTAAATTGGGGCCCAGCTTCAAAGAGTCTCTCCCAGAGTCAGTTATCACTGCCTTCACAAAATATGCAGTGTTGCTAGCAAGGCTAGAGTGAAATGCAAATGGGTCTCTTGGCCTACATAACAGTCTGATGGGGAGGAGATGTAGAGATCCTCTAATGTGTCTGTCTTGTCAGCAGCACGATGCTGCAGAACTGCTGACACCTTTTTAAATAAAAGCCAGAGGCCTCCCGAAAGTCCTCGGTTGCCAGCTCAAGTAATTTGCTGCTCTCCTTGACACCCTTTACCCCGACACTCCTCCTACGGAAACAAAAGCAACGTCCGGTGTTCCGAATTTACTGAAGCTCGTCGCAAAAAAGGAGGGGAGCATCCTGCCCTTAGGACAAACATCAGGGGGATCCGAAAATAAAAAATACCAAATCAGTGGCTGCCTCGTTTGCAGCCTCCTTTTGGTGTATGTTGGATTCATTAATTCAGTTCAGAATGTGGTCTCTGCGTGAGTTGCTGTAATGCACAGATGAATTACTACTCTCTCATCAATGCAGCAAACGAACTGCGGTATTTTGGTTTGACGCAAGATACAGACAAGAAGTCACCTGAGGCTAATCATATTTTTTTCTATTTAAAACTGAACGACTGTGCAGTGCTTGAGAGCAATGAAGGCCGACTATAAACATATTTGTACATTCTATCCTCCTCATGTATTACAATGAAATAGATTCTCACTAATAGAGCTAGCTCAATAACCTGCAGGTGAAAGAGGACACCGACAACCTAATATTACAGTGAGGCAAAGCAGCAAGCCTAAACAGAGCTGCCTCTGTTAACCCAATCAAATGGTTATTATCTTAGCACTTAGGCCCTCGATGCTGGCCTCCATCTGGAAGCTGAGTGTGTGTGTGTATAAGTATTGATTCCAACAGGAATTTCTGTGCCTAATGTAACAGCCTATTCTTTCTGACATTAATACTACGAGTTGGTACTGTTGTTCCAATCGATATTTGCTCCACCGATGCCATCTATTGAAGAGCAGGCTAATGGAGTCCCACGCTGGGAAATTAGGCCGTTATAAGGACCGCTTACATATACAGAATTTTCCTAGAAAAGGTTAGAGAAAAGAAAAGCAATGGATATTAATTCTAACGTCTTTCTGTGATGAGATAAACATATGATATAGGAGGACCTTACTGGCATGTTTGTTGCCATTCATTCCTCCTTTAACCATTTTTCCAATTCGCTTTTACTCAAGTTTCATTATCCCAATAAAAGCGTTCAAAACAGGCCTCACTGTCGACCACTCCAGCTCACAATCTATTCCAGCTTCTGCTTTTTAGTGTGAGTGTAAGACAAATTGGTCTTGAAATGCTGATGATCACCGACGGGATCGTGAGCCGACCTCTTTGTACATGGCGTACGCACACATACGGGTCACCTGTGGCCCTCTCAGTCCTCTGCCTTTTCGGGCTCTTCTCCCTCCTCACGATGCCCTCACTGACCTCACACTCTTCCCCCCAGTGAATCAACACTAGCAGAAAACAACTCCTCTGGTCCGGTTTGAGCCACAGTTGGACAGTAAATGTTAATAAGAAAGTAGTAAAAGTTTTAGTAAATGATCAAATCACGTTTCAGCCATGCTGGACAAGCGGGTCATAAAGTGCACCGCTTGATGTGACTCACCAATTAAACAAATGGCGTAGTAGAAGGTATGAGCCAGAGACGAACATAATGAAAGTAACTTTTACATAAAGACTGGTCTAGTACAACAGGAAATGGAAAATCGAATTCAAAGACTGTTAATAACTTTAAGTCTCTGTCTATTTTAGGCTGGAAACATCCTAAAATGTTCCCTTTGTGCCTGTGTGTCGACACCAGACTGTTCTGTTGTATCTGTTGCCCCTGTCCGCGTTAAAATGCCAAGAGAGGGAGAAAGGGCTTATTCTCCTCCAGCTCAGCATGTTTGGAAGACTACTTCCGTTTCCAAGCAATGTTTATATTTCTTTCTCTCTTCAATTTCTTCAATTCTTTCTTCCAAAGAACATAAAGGAAATGTCTCATCTCCACACACGAGGATGAAACAGCACTGAAGTTCAGGGATATAGTAAATAATTGTCAAATCATAGTAAAAATATAAATGTTTTACCTGCCAAGTTTCAAGGTGAGGCCTTCAAATACCTGTGTTTGTCAATCAGAAGACAATTTACAAAATGTATAGTTTTCTACTGTGTTTGACAATGGACAATGATCTTTAAAAAGAAACAGCAAATATTTCACAGTTTTTTTCATACATTGATACTTCATTAAAATGTCTTTTATTTTTAAATATTTTTTTAAGCTTGAAGAGCTGATTTCAGTTGTGAACCTGAATCGTCAAAGTGCTACAATAAAAAGACCTCAGCGCAGAATTCTGCAGATGTTTGGGCTGCTTGCTAATGTTTGTCGACTATACGGTGTGACGAGCAAACAGGCCACAGGACAGCGCATGGACTGCAAATAAGCAGCGGGGCGAGCGGCTATAAACAAATCTCATCTCACTGTTCTGTGATGATTGTAACATCATTGTGAAATAGCTCATTTTATGCCCTGTTGAACACCTTCAATCCAGGTGGAAGTGTATGTGTGTCAGCTTTTCCATCAGGAGGTTGTGGGCTGCTCCTGGGAGCTCCTCCAACCCAATGATTAATGCCTCTCCCTGCCTGAACATGCTACCACTGTGTGTGTGTGTGTGTGTGCGTGTGTGTGTGTGTGCGTGTGTGTGTGAAAGAAAGAGCGAGACAGATGGCTCTTCACGTCCTGCGGTTTATGACGCCTTCAACAGCCCGCTAGCCGCACTATACCACATTCTCTCCTCTCACACAAGCGCCCGCACACACACAGAGCGGGGTGTCATGCATCAGTGTCACTGTAGTAATTACAGGCTTATCACGTAGCCATAATCTTGAGCCACAGTGACGTGATAACAGCTAGCTTCATTGTCCCTGGTGTACACTCAGTGTTTGTATGCTGTGTGAGTGCTAACACCAGTAACCCACACGACTCAGCCCAATATGTGACTTATTAGAGGAAGCAATCATTAAGATAAGATAATAAAACACAGATTTTCTATGCATGATGCCTGGTTATAGATGCAATTAGTATCAATCATTTTTACCTATATTGTTTAAAATGCTCTGCAGTAATCATGCCAGTTCGTCTCTATTGCAGATTGCAGATCTCATAAAACCTGTTTTGGTATCTGTTGTTGCCTGTTTTACTGATCTTATTTGATATAATTACTCAATCACGTCCCCAGAAATTATTCCAAAAATCAAAGAATGCATACAGCTCCATCTCCTCAGGATGATTTCATACTACGATAGTAAGCAGTAACATAGATGCATGATTATAAAAATGTAAAATTACGAGAATAAAAATGCACAACCCGAAGGTAGGAGTGAGATGTGTTACTCTCAGCTTGTAGCGTGTTTTGTAAAATCAGTGGAACAGTAGCTTCAACGCAGCAGCCAAACAAGGGGGGAGGTTTTGTGGGTTTCTGCTAAATTCTTCATTCACACATTTTGTCGGCTAAAGAAACTGATTATTCTTTGTGATATAGAATGTGTAAAGAGCTTTAAAATGTGTGGAGGAGGGCAAATTGTACCAAGAAGCTAATAACATGCCTAATAGAGACGTAAGTTCAGGGCTTCCTGATTTTTATTGCCAAAAAGAATCTTTCCATTGAAGTGGTGCAGATATACATGTGTATAGACACAGTGGAATGATAAAGAGAGCTGATTCACATTTTACTACTATAACTTTTAAAAGAATACTTTCTCTTCAGGCACTACTGAATATGTGCAAGTACAGCATTATATTGTACTTTGAATAGAAGTTGAACCTAAACTAGATTCTTCAAGTTCAAGCACAAATTGGCAACGATAAATTTCCTGGTATCTGCAGCAGATTTTTAAGTTCCTCACAATACTTATTGCAAGACTATATATGCTCAAATGATATAAAGAATTTTATATCACTTCTGTTTTTTCCATGTAACTAGTTGCTTTCTCCTTTTAGAAACTGTCTTAGAAACAGTTCAAATGATTAGCTGACAAAAATACAAATCATTTGCTTGTAATGTTATTATCATTGAAATTTGAACATCTTTGGAGTTTTGGGCAGCTGACAAAACAAAACAAAGAATATTTTTCACAGTTGTCTGAAATTAGAGGACTAACTGGTTCATACAAACAACAAATACTAGTTGCAGCATTGTAAGATTTGTCCTAGTATTTGCCATATCTACCTGCTTTTTTGTTTGTTTTTTGTGCGTATGTGTTCAGAAACTCTACTGAGCAGTAATAGCCTGATTCTGAGTGCTTGCACTGCACATGAACAGTGAGGTCAATCTTGTGTGGAGGATGATAAAACAAGATCTAAGCAGCTGAATTCTGACAGGTTTTCAGCGCGCCAGAGGGGCTTGTAGTTGCTTAGGTGAAGCCGACAAAAACTGCGCATCAGTCAATCTGTCACCGAGAGATGCCCTAGGTTAAGTTCATCTCCTATGGAGAGCGGGTGGTGGTGGTGGTGGTGGTGGTGGTGGTGTTGGGTTGACAGAAAAAGAGTAAGCACCAATTGCTGAGAGAAAGAAGGGATGAAGGTAGGGAGAAGATGAAGGCAAACAAGAGAGAGAACTAACAGGAGCATGATCAAGCTCAATGTCCTGACCTGTAGAAATATAATGCTGCCAAACAAGCTCCTGAAGGCAGAGCATGCGCACGCTGTTCCCCTGGTGGGCCTGACTTGTCAAAGCTCAGTGAACAGATGCAGGTGGTGGAAGCTAGACACCAGAGAAGGTCACACACACACACACAGTGCTCTATTATAACCAGCAGTTTGGCTGATGACGATGTTTAGGTTTTGATGTTAACAGCTGTCCATCAGCACCACTTCACATTCCTGTCTTTGGGATCAACTCAGACACGTCACTTCTTTCATTCCATATTTTAAACATCAGCGTGGCACACTGATCCAGGACAAACGCATAACGCGTCGCTCAGGGATGCATCGTGCGGATATTTCAGCTGATGTAGGAATAAAACCTGTGACCTTGCACTCAATAAATAGCCTCTTTTTTTTTACCGCACTACTGCGATGTGATGTTCATCTATCATGCTGGTTTTTAAAGGCTGGGATTAAACCCAAAGAGTCGGAGGAAGACAAAATGGACACTTTTTCTCATCTTAAGGCAATAAAGGGTTTTAATATGTTACAATCATTGGGATCCTTTTAGCTTGAATTAAACCCTCTAATAATCGGAACATAATAGTCCATATTAATCTGCATCACGATTGTGGTCTTTAACTTTCTCTAAATATTTGCTCATATTTTTTTCAGCTGTGCAGTTGTGGGTCCCCCTTGTGTATTTTGTTATCTGACTTCCTAGCTGCACCAGTTTCTGAGGCGCTGACACAATCATTGTCAATTTGTCTCTCTCTCTCTCTTCTATTTCATTCCACCTCCTCTGATAAGCAAGTCAAATCCAGTTGATGCATCCTTCTCTTTAGTAAAACTCCAAGCCCTAACAACGTGCTCTCAATCAGCGCCGCCGGCGTCGGGGGGGGGGTGCAATAGATCATCCCTCTACATCAGAGTGATGTAGCAAGATGTGCTAAACCTCGCCTTCATAAAACATTCATCTTCATCTGCTGATGGCTATTTACATGCAGACTCTCCCCTTCCAAAAATATTTCTCTGACTTGTCCCAAAATGCTCCCTGTACAACATCCATCACCTCCAGCACTTGCTGAAAGCGTTGGACTCTGTATAAAAGCAGCACTTTATGCGTTACGGTTGTGCTCTCGACCCATGATAAGTGATATGTTGATACACGCCACTTCCACTGAACCCAAACTGGCTGTCAAACCTGTGACCTTCAGGTTATGGGACACTTCCTCTTCCCACTGGACGCTCAGGCATTAATTTATTACTTCCCAGTAATAGCTCAGTCATGCTTGTTTAGCAGCCAGCGAGGGACTTTGCCGTGTCCTGCATTTATATTCTGCATGTCGTTTGCCCTTTAGCACCTTGAGCACACACACTGAGAAACCCACTTTGTCTGTTGTGTTCAGTCATTAACAGCTGTGACCACCTCTGTGGCCATTTTGCTGCAGTGTTTAGGCCGTGTTTCTGTAAGTTTGTGTGTGGCCTTCTGCAAGAGCATGACAACACTCTGACTACAGCATTTCTGCAACATTGCAGCTGGGAAGACAGGGAGTTATTAACATTAAATAAGACCTTCTCGCAGACGGTTTCTAAATTTGTCACTAAGTGTCAGGGTATAAGCAGGGAATTCTGGGTCCTTGTGTCCTTGCAAACTGTCCCCTCAAAAAAGAAAATGAAATGCCCAGATGGGGAAGACAAAGGGTGTTAAAGCTTTTGGTGAAAATTAAGACAGCATCTTGGCAAAGCCGCAGCTTCTTATTTACAAAAGCACAGCAGAGTTGCTGAAGTGTCCTCAACAATCAACGCTCAATTCCAATAAGCTGAACACTAAGACAAAAGCATATCTGCTACTGAATCTCTTTGATTGTGTGAGACTCAACTGCACACTTGAGTGTGTGTTTATGGATATGGGCATTAAGATTGTGTCCAAGTGTGTACAACTGTGTACGCAGTCATGTGTGAAATTTGCATGTGACTGCATCTGTATGTGTGTGTGTGTTTGTGTGCGTGTCTGTGTGAGTGTGTCTGATGACAGCAGGCTGATTAAGCTGTTGCATAGTAATGAGCTATAGCTGTCCGTCTGACAGCTGCTCTGACAACCTCTTTTCACTACTAGTCACACACACACACACACACAGGCATATAGAGTCCAGTAATCATTACATAAAATTAGAGAATGGCATCAAAGCAGACAACTGCACTGATGTGTTGTTGTTTCTGCTGTAGTTATGTCACTGGGAAAGTTAGTGCTAATGCAGTGGTGAATAATTAGTGACGCATTAAATGGGGAGACACAGCTACATTTCCTCTCCTTCATCCTTTGTTGTGTTTTTATCCTGATAATGATTCACATAGACATTTGGCCTGCAGCCCTTCTCGTTCATTTGAATGAAGGAAGTGTCTTCTGTTTATGCAGCGGGGACTGGCACCACAGGGGGCTCCACTAAAACAACGCAGTGTTGTACAAAAACGGGAAAAAAAGGATCTAGTAGGACTTTTTCTGCAATGTGATGTGAAGTAATTCAGCAAGAGCGAAGCGATGTGCTGGCCAATTAGACTAATTCTAGTGGATTACTTTGTGAATATGTAAAGTGAGCGTAGTATTTCTCAGTTGTAAAATCCTGTTGCTGTGCTGTGTTAGTGTCTAATAAGCTTTAACCTGTTCTTTCAACTGTATTTCTTAAGATTGTGTGTGTTTTTTTTTCACACAGGCAAAAGAAACAACACCCACCCACCCCCCCACCAAAGTAGCCCCCGGTGTTGTTTTAACAGAGGGCAAATGTCTGTCTGAATCCACCCTAAGTCATTTCCTGCTTCAGTTCACTGATGTCAGGCAAAATATCAAGCACAGAGGTCACAAAATGTTTGTGTGTGTGTGTGTGTGTGTGCGCACTGACATGCAGTAAATTTGTATGCCTGTGTATTACTAAACTCTCCAGAGGTAACAAGATGGATGGATGTTGGTGCTTAAATTACAAGTGACCCCTCTCCTTCATTTCAGCGAGTGTCAGTGTCAACACGCAGACACTAATGGACTCCTGTGAGGACATGTGACAAGAATAAAAATAAAATAAAACAAATGTGTTCTCTCAACGCCGAAAAACATAAATGAAAATACGCTAAAAAGCCACAGAAGAAGAACCTCCATGTTTGTTTATATTCACTGTATGAAGTGCATACAGAATGATAACACTGGGATAGAGATTACGAATATCACTATAATAATAATGAATTCTCTTATGGTACAAATGCAAACACTCGTTAACAGCTGATCATATGATTGAACTGATCTTCATTTTGCTGTGGGGGCAAGGCCCTCAGTCCCCCAGTCCCCAAGCAGCCCCCTCCCCAGTGGGACCTTCTAATGCAAAAGGCACCAAAAATAATATTCATCGTCTTACCTTGTTGATGTCCCCTTCCTGACATCACACATCATGCACTTAAAAGCCTCTGCCGTGTTCTTGTACGTGCACACGCTGCAGTCCCAAAACCCCTCGTCGGAGGAGGGCTTTGGTTGACGCTTCGGCCTTTAAAAACAATAAATGTAAAAAAAAAAAAAAAAGAAAAAGAAAAGAAAAAAAACAAAGACAGAAAATTAAAACATTGGATAGTACGGGATGAGAGAGAACGGGGCGAGAGGAGACACGCAGAGTGAGTTCGGGCTCCCATCCGCGAAGGCTATCGATAGCAAAACATCTGGGAAAGGCTGCAGGATTTGGGAAATCATCTGCAAGCGCGCTGTGATCCAACGCTGTAATTGGCGATGAGGTTTTAACACCCGTGCGCGCACACGCACACGCACGCACACACAGTAACACACACACACACACACACGAACACAGGCAGCGAGAGAGAGCGAGCGAGAGACAGGGGAGAGAGGCCGTGGAGAAAACCCTTTTTTTCCCGATGTCCGCTCCCCTCTCCCACACTGAATATCCGGGGCGCATTCACTCGGTCGTTACCTTGTGGGACTCCTCTTGTCGCCCATGCCAGACCTGGGTTTACGTGGGGGTGCTGAGGCGGCCAGAAGTCTTGTTATTTCCAATAATTTCAGAAAAGAAACGATGCGCCTGTGCCGCTCGGCTTCCAGCTGTCGTGGAAACTCCGCTTGGGAAATGCTCACGTGGCTCGCCATGGCCAATCAGAGGCAGCGTTACTTCCCGAGGCTGACATTCCTCTTGATGGACCTCTGCCGTATTCACGTACCCGCTGGAAGCTCGGACTTCTGCGCGTCGCCGACGGTAAATATTAAGTTTCTTTGTTTATTATGAAAATCGAGTAATGCAGCATTGTTCGCTTAAAAAAATACAGCCGTTTTTATTTTTATCAGCCAATGCAGCTGATTTTATTTGTAGTCCCACAATAAAGGGGATATCCTTACATAAATGCACCTTCTCACAATGTTGGATTTAAATAAACTTGACGCATCGTTGGTTCACTCGAAATAAAAGTACAGACAAAGTTGTTCAAAAAATAATTTATGTAAATTCATGTGCAATGTATAATATGTACAAAACAACATACATCTTTTCCTTACATGACACTGAATGCTCACTTATGAATGCATAATTTAACGGGTACACGTCGCGTGTTCGATGTGTCACAGGTGACAGACTCCCATGTGTGGGACACAGTGGGGGAATCCTTCAACATCTTCGCATGTCTCGGAGACAAGAACGGTTCAGATCAGAGACGTGAAGGGGGGGGGGGCTCTGAAGGGGGGGGATCCCTTGCTTTATTTGCCTGCTGACGCAAGCGACGTTCAAGGCCCAGGGTTTCCCAAAACCTGTAATATTAGGGACACATTACTGGATCTCCATTATCTTCAATGTGGAGAAGATACAAAAGCTTGCTTTTGTTTTCAAAGGTAAATTCAAATTAATTATTACATTTTATTTTAGGCTACTCATGATAATTCATAAAACGTACACAACCTATCCTCAACTGACTCAAACTCCTTTGTAGCTTTTAAAGACATGTTTTACATAAATATATAAAATATACTATTGGTATTTTTTAAATAGACATGGATGAAAAAGTTGTGGTGATTTATTCCAGCTTACTGCAATAAACTAAGACAAGTTATCAATAACCTCAGCACCCTGGAATAACCAACAATTATTCTGGTTTTCAGTTAAGTAAAACAATTTATTGACTGAAACTGAAATAAGCTAGATAACCCAAAAACTTAACACAAGTTTCAGAAAGACAAAATACTTTAGTTCTATTACAAGAATTAAAAACAAATTCAACATTATCATAAAAATGAAGTATATATTTACATTACTACAGTAACACAAATCAAAGCCATATTTATGAGACACTCTGCAGGGGAAATCCAAAATATGTATTTTTTCATTAATCACTGAGCTCCTCCTCATCACTGAAGTATGCACTCTTTTTGATCCTTGATTTCTTAGAGTCTGAGGATGTTGAAGCTTGTGCACTGTCTCCATGTGAAATAACTGCCTGCTTCCTCTGTTTCTCCTCTTCCTCAACACGGGCTTGCTAGAGGACACAAAACGAAAAACATATGACAATTCTGAAAGTCTTAAATGCAGATAGATTATTTTATATTAACCTCAAACGCACATATGTTTTGTTATATAATAGCACCTATGTTTTGTTATATATCATCCTCTTTTTGGTGTGGCAGTATGTTTAGGTCACGGACAAAGGTGCAAACCTTTCATAACAAAAATCTGAAATTTATATCCAATATTCAATCTAGTTGATCTGCACTGCCTTTTTAATTTTTGTTTGTTCATTTTACCTACACTCTCACCTGAAAAGCTATTGCTTGGCTCAGACTATCCAAAGCTGGGTCCTCTCCCTCTTCTTCACTTTCTTCTTCTTCTTCACTTTAAAGGAAAATATGCAAATAAAAAAGATTAACACAAACTCATATCATATAATATCATATCCCAATAATAGCAAAATAATATAAAAATACTTACACATGCTCAGGTTGTAGAGCCTTTTTCTTTTTTTTCTTTTCTTTTTTCTTAGGTGGTTCCCTCTCTCCCAGCACATTTTTAGGGCATGCATAGCTCAGATGACCTACATCCTGCAATGATTCATTTTAAGTATTTTCCATTAAGGGAGGACAAAATAAGACCATACTTGCTATTTTAAGTCAATGTCTTACAGGACAACAAAAAGCATGCATGTACTGACCCCACATTCGTAACATTTAGACTTGTCTGTGTAGTTTCGTCTTCTTATAAACTCAGCTGCTCGGCCATTGTCAATTGCAATGCTTGCTTTCACTGTTCTGCCAAACAACTGAGTGGCAAAAAAAATGTATAACTCTTACAAGTAAATATCCAATACAGATAATGAACTCGCTGATGAGAAAACTGCAGCACATGTTCAGTGAAATACATAATATAAAAAACTAATGGTCTTAATATAAAGCAGACTCACCTGTTTGTTGTTTACTGCTTTTGCACAGTTATGAGCTGATTCTCTGTCCAGAAAGAGAACAAACGCCACCCCTTTACTCTGGCGAGTGTCTTTATCTTTAACAATTGTAACCCTGAAATAAGAATTGATAACAATCAAATACCTATTTTAAAACGTGTGATAACTAACTTTACAAAAGCCAGTTACATGGGGGTGGTCACTTATTGTTGTTGGTGTTCCCTAACTAAAAAATAAACAGAACAACTTACTTTACAACTTTTCCATATTTGGTGAATAGCTGAAATGAAACAGCATAGTCTCTGTCAGTAAATGAACTGACTTTGTTTGAGTTTGTAGTTTGTAGTTACAGTTTGTAGTTAAAAAGATCTTAAAGCACAAATAAGCCAAAAGACTACAATACCTTGTGCAGGTCATTGTTGGTCAAAGAGAAGGGCAGGTTAGACACATAAACGGTGCTTTTGCTTGGTGCCAAGCCCCCACTCATACTGTCCACACTGTCGAACAAAACAAGAACATGAACTGATCAATCAACTTGTTTATTATAAGCTACTGGAGAAGAACAGCCTTTACAGAAGAAGAACAGCTTTATGTAAAGCTAAACATTTCAAAATCACTTCTGGCAGCTTAGTACATCATCCAGATCACTTACCAACACAGCCTCTACCGTGAGAATAATATCCAAAGTCAAGTGTATTGAAGTATTTTGTGTATTCTAGCCTAGCTACTGCTTAGCAAAGCGGACAAACGCCATGTCTGCGCGTCGCGAGTTGATGACGCATTGAGTGCGCCGTCCAATAAAATAGCAGTTGTCCGTTTAGCTAGCTGTCGACCGGGAGAAGCTAAGCTAAGTAAACGATAAAGGAAGGTGAGGTTGTTGTTGCTATTTTGTGTTGAATAAATTACCTTTTATGTGGGTTATTTGACAGACGTTTGCATAAAGAAACCCACACTTCTCTATAAATGCTTTTTTGAGTTGCAGTAACTATGCTGCAGAACTGTGCGATTACTTGCAGTATATACTGAGGCTAGCTAATTAGCAGTGCTAGCTGTCTGTTCTACATGGACCTGGTGTAGTTAGCAATAAATACATAAATGTCAATATTGTTGCAGTCATTTTTCCAACAAATTGATTGGGTTGTTTTCAGTTGTGTGTATCAAACTGGTGCTATTTTAAATAATGTGTTAGTGTTCAAATGCAAATACATCCGTAGATCAATCTAGCTGCAGAGTGTCACTGCAGCCAAGCAGTTGGTGAATTCCATCTCATGGTCTAACAGTTTTTCCTTTACTGCTCATTTTATAGAGCTTTACACATGCTACTGCTTTTCAAGTGTTCATAAAACATATTTTAAGTAAAACGTCCTAATATTGCTTTTTACAGATTGTTTTGAAGATCCTATTCATTCACAAAAGTAAGTTGTCAACCAGTTACTATTTACGATATAGTAGTTTATCATGGAAAGTCATCAAATAATGCTTGCACTGCTAATGTATCTGAATGACAGTATTGAATATGAATGGTACACGCAAGGATGTGCACAGTATTAAGAGATTTTACATACTGTAAAAGAATTTTTGCAAGAGAGCAATAATTCTAGTATTCTTTGCATTTTGCAGTGACTTACAGGAGGGACAGGAGCATACGAGAGGTGTATGACGAACGTTTTTTACCAGAGAGATCGGTAAGTGTGTGACAAGTAGCTTTGGCTAAAAAAATGTTTTCTTTAATGACATTGTCATTGTTTCATAAATATGCACTCAAAAGTAAAAATACCCAGAAAAGAGAGAGAGAGAATCAAACACATTGTTTAATTGCCAAAATTTCCTTTAAAAAATATATCATTTAATTTCCAAATGATGTAATGTAATATGTGTGTATATAATGTAATATTATGTGTGTTTTCATGTATGTATGTATGTACGTAAAAGCTGAAGAAGTCAGGGCCAGCAGGTTGCACCGACCATTTTAAAGATACATTTTTTTAAGCAACCATCATCTGAATGAAAGTACACTAACAAAACATTTGGAAACCCAAGTTTACGTGAAATTGTTTACTGTCCTTGTAGGGTCCGTACCCTCGAGCAGGTGGAGCTGTGGAGAGGAGGGGTCCCTTTGGGAGGCCAGAGGATGACTACGCTCGTGGTGGATACGAATACGAGGGAGGTCCCCGTTTTTTCCCGAATGGAGGTGGCCCACGTGGATACCATGAAGATCAGAGGGGCTACCATGGGGACAGCCTTCATTTCCCTGCTGAACGTAGAGTTGTTCCACCATCAAGGAGGGTAGGAGCCATATGTCCTACATCACTCTGTAACTAACAGTTCACATATGATCAAATAAGAAGTTTTAAAATCTGTCCTGACAACAATGGTTCTGAAACAGACTTTGTCCACAGAAGGCTACAGGCCCACTCATACATACATAAACACATCATTTGCCAGCTGAGGGCGCTAGATTTACACAAAGTACATATAGGTGTAGTTATTTGGATGTTAAATCCCAATTTGGAAATCAAAACATTTTTGTTGTGTACAACAAAATAGCCTTCCTATAACCAAATTTTAGAACATCTGTGTTTTTCTCACATAACTAAATAATATGAATTTAGTTTCACATTGACGGAACTTTATTTTTGCATCTGGCAGGAGGACTACTCCTACAGAGTGCCCAGAGAAGACCCACACCCAGGGCGGCCTTTGGAGTTTGGGTAAACTGCTTCTCCTCTAAGTCTCAAATTGTACTGTAATTTCACGTTAATATTTTGCACAGCATGGCATCGCTGTGTCTGTACACAATTCCCCAGTGTTTAATTCCTGTGGTTCAACTGAGGAGAATTCTCTCCTCCAACAGACCTCTGTCCTCAGTATTTCTGTTGAAACTGCTTGTTTGTATATATCGATAATTATAAATCATAGTCATCTGACCCAGATTGGCCTGTTTCACCTTATTCACATTTCTTACAGTCTCAAGTCTTGCTCTGTACTATTGACCAATGTAGAGCAAGCAACAGTGTCCCCATTTAGCTGAAGATTTTATTTGACCAGTGTTCTCTGTGTGCTGGACTATAGTAAAATGGGTTCATTGGTATGTTAGAGAACACTAGCATTTAATGAGAATGTTAATCAAGTTCAACAGTGCAAGAATAAATATTTGAGTTCGTTGAGATAAGGTGACACTACTTACTGTTACTCAACTCTGAATTATCTGCTGCCTTGGCTGTAGCTCGGTGTTTGATGGATTTCAGCCTTTCTCCCTGTAGAACCCCCATCAACTGTAAATTAGCGTAGTGAACCAGAGGCAATACATATCAAGACCTACTTTTCGGTGTTAAAGATGTTTTATACAATAATAAAATGTAAAAAAACTGATTTTATACAACACATATGCACATACTAAATTTACATTTTACTGTATTTATTGTATTTATTATATAAGATGATTCAAGTTACTGCAGTTTGCATTGTATTTTCACACTGTAATGGTAGTTATTAATATTTTCTCTTTCTTTTGGTAAAATGGATGTGTTGCTGGAGCCGCTGTACTGATTGGTACAGTGGTATTTTAGAGAAGGACTGTTTAGTCTCATTGTCTACTTAATTGCTTTTAAAAGTCACTGTGAACTGGTTGTGTGTGTTTAACTCGGGTTATATCATTACAGAAAACAGGGATCAGAAATTGTGATTTGTCTGCAGGTCTGCAAAATAACCCTGGCTATTGGATGAGTTGCACATCATGTTCGACAATGGCAACTATGACTTTCTCTAGTCATTTTTGGACATTTTTAGACTTTTTTTTTCTTTATGCATTTTACTCAAAAAAAGAAAGGAAAAAATAGAGCGTGCAACCTGTATTCCACAGTCCTCTCTGTACACAAATCTTTTTAAGGGTCTGTGAATTATTTCAGGGACCAACTGTCATTTGTTTAGTAGTTGTTTCTGTGCTTAATTATAACTGGATTGTTTGTGTTTATCTCCCAAGTGCCCGTGCACCACCACCTCATAGCGTGCGAAGCCAGGGCATCTACCCAGCACCCAGGTCCCTCCCAGAGAGTGGGGAAGACACACTAGTGCAGGCAATCCTCAACCTAGACAGAGGGTAAGTGAAAAAAAAAAACATACTTGGATCAAGTGAAGGCAATAGGGTTGTTTTCAGTATGTAATTACTGAAAGCAACCACTGTGATCTTTGGTTAGAATGATGAGCTGCCTGTTTGGCTCATTCACATTATTGTTGTAGTCATCTTGTGTTCCAACTCCAAATTAAATTATTATGGTTGAAGATCACTGTGCTATTCTTTTCCAAACATGGATTCACTTGTTCTGTTGTTGCTTTTGTGCAGTGACTTTTAAAATGCTAGATGGCAGTATTGTGCTGTGTCAATGCCAAAAGTGGAAAAAGATAGGGCCTTAATTTTACATTCTCTGAAACAAATGAACTTAGAGCTGGAAGTATTTTATCGCATTGTAAAGATGAGTTTATAATGGTTCTAACATGATTTTTCTCTGTTCTTCCAGAGAGGACAGAGACCACTATAGAAGAAAAGCAGCCCCCTTCCCACCCCTCAGAGAGCGCTCTCCCATTCGCCGTGAGGTGGCCCGCTCCCCCCACAGTCGCTCCGGCTCTAGCGTCAGCAGCAGAGGCTACTCACCAGACAGAGCCAAGAGTCTGCCATTTCCCTCACAGCAAGGCAAGAGTATGTAGAAACTTAGTTCCCCTCACCTGACTGTAAAATCCCTTTCAGTTCAGAACAACAACCCCAAATTCTGTCTTCATTGTTTAGGGCCAAAACTTAAAAGTGTCCCACATCTATGTAATTATTTTACTGCCTATCCGTGACTGACAATCCGGCTGATTGGCTTTACAGGTGTGGACGGGTCAGATGGACACGCAGGTGTTTCTGAGCACCTTTGGGGGGCGCTCTTTCCTCAACAGAGTGGACATGAAACTTTGGGTCTGTACATGGAACTACATGAACAATCTTTCCTGATCTGTTGTTTCTCATAAGTTTCTTTGCATCCTTGTCATGATAGGAAATGTTCATTGACTTCAGAGATTCTTGCCATAAATACTGAAGGATGCAATTGTGGAGAACAATTATAAGCCCATACGTTTTTAGAATTGTTATGTTTAAATATATATGACAGGGAAGCATTTTTGGCGTCTCATAATTAAATGGGATAACTGACCCTAAATAATTCTTACAAAAATAAACTCAGATGTTCTGTTCCACCGTGAACATTTTTTACCCATGTTTATGAGTTGCATTATTTTTAAGGTTTACTGATTAGTACCTAGTAGTGAATTTGTTATAATAGACTTCATGTTTATAGACCACATGTAGTTCCTGTTGTATAGCTACATCAGCACTGTCCATCCTCTGTTGATAATGAGGAAGTTGGAAGTTGTTTAATTTGACAAATGTAATGATATGTTTGATTATGTTATTTCATATCGACTTGGATGTGATTACATTTGAATTACATTAAAATAGCAATACGAATATAGATTTTGGGCAAGGATTATGTGTAGAAATAGTAGGTTTTACAGGTTTACACTAATCGCCAATTTTAATGCATGTCAGATTTTTTGTTTGAATGAATCTGGCACTGTACATGGGCTCTATGTTTTTCTTACCCAGCAGGCCAAAAATGTATCTTATAATCAGTTGGAATTTAAAATAATTTTTGATGAATATTATTTTTAGGCTTAGTAGTTTTGAACTTTTTAGAGTTTCCATGGTTATAGCTCATTTAGACGCTTCCATATTTATTACTTTGTAGGTCTTTGAAAACCTTTGTGCTAATGTACAAAAGTTATAGATGTTTAATAGGTGGTGGACATGTTTAGTTTTCAAGAGAAGATGCCATCTTGCATAACGTTGATCATTTTAGGAACACATCAGGGAAGTGGATGTCTAATGTGCTGTAAGAGAACATAATTATTGTGTCGAGAGCCACTGACCTTATGGTTTTGTCGTCCTACAGGGTATGAAGAGACCTATTCTCAGAGCAAGATGACCGGTAGGTACAGTTCAGTATAGTTGTTGTAGATGAGTTACAAAATTACACCAAATGCACTCTTGCTGTCTAACTAAAAATCTTTGAGAAAATGAACATTGGACAATATAAATATGAGTTACTGTATGTATTGTACTGTACAGTCGTTGTACCATCTCTTTCATCAAATGTTTTGTCTATTGACATTATTGAAATCAAGATGAGATGACACACAGAGAAGATTTGTTTCAGAATTGTGCAGTCGTTAAACTTCAGCTACTCCCTCTCTTGGTAACCTGAGAGACAGAGAATGTTTCTAATGTGTCCAGCAGCCGGCCTTTCTGCCCGTTCTGTCTGCCACTTTGTCAGGCCCCATAAAGGTGCCACCAAGTCGTGTGTGGAAGAAGATGGAAAGGGTATAGGATGTCTGATGGATATTCCTGAAGCTAAACGTTCCAGTCTGGGGGTTTTTTGCTGGAGTTTGAATTTGTTGATAAGACCTGACTATGGCAGGAATCCATTCACAGGAATTTGATGCACAATAGTGAACACTCTTTTTTTTTTTTTTTTTTTTTTTTTTTTTTTTTTTTTTTTTTTTGATGTTTCCAGATATTCTAGTTTAACTACATGTCTGAAACCTGGAACCAAACGTAATCAGCTTTTCAGATCGTTACGCACTCGCTTTTTCCACACAAACCTCTTTCCATTTCCCACTTCCTGCTGTTATCCTCCAATATTTGGATTAGTTTGAGATATTTTTAATTTACATGTTTGTCTGACCACCACTCGCACACTATCTGTAACAATTTTATATACATGCTATATTTTTTCTCCAGACAAAATTCCAGGCCTGTCAAGAGAAGGCTCACCACACAGCGCTACCTCAAACAAGGTGAGCTCAAATAAATGACAGCGTATATATTATTACCACTTTAGTGACTAGTGTCTTGTGGCAATTGTAGTTACTGCAGTAGTGATGTTTTTGTGATTTTTATATATAAAAACCTTTAGACTTAAATTAATAAAGACAGCAGTTCAGTTCCAGATGTGCTCTAGAATGTCTTGTAATTTAAAGTATCCATACAATGCCCTTGTCACTATACAGCAGGATCCATCTGGAACTTCTTAAATTCCATCCTTCTAATAAGTGTTTGGTCCCATTGAAGTATTTTAATGGGTTTTAAAGTGGCACTCACGCAGAGCATAAAAGCCATCAGGCCTGCGCTTTGTTTACCTGTCGTATAAGCAGACCTCAATCACAAGAACATGTAATGGTGTAGGAATAAGGGCTTGACTGTTGACGAAAGTATGAGTCATTCTTCCTTAAAGTGCTCCTAATTTTAAAAGAACACTTTTACTGTTTTGAGTAGGTATTGAATGTAGATATCTGCTGCCTGTTTTGCAAATAACGTCTTGTTTTGCCGATATCATCCATCCCCAACTACCCAGAGAAGTGTAAATAGAGTCAGATGTGATTAGGTACAAAGTGTCTGGCGATGGCCACCCAGAAGTGAGGAGGCTAACTCAGTAGCCCAAGTCACATCTTTATCGCAGGATCTTAGCTGCAAAGCCAGAAGAAGTCCCTGTGGAACTCATTGGGATGTGTTTAGGCTGTTTACAATGAACAATCGTTTCTTTTTTCTGTTGAATAGCTCGACAGACTACGTTTGGTAGATGAGGCTGTCTGCTGGATGTAATAGGTAATGCTCTTGTGAGCAACTGCTGTATAAGGTCTGGGCATATGTACAACTATCCAGTCATGTCTTATGTCGCGTTAACTTCAAAAGACATGAAAGGCAGAGGTGGTAAAGATTCCGGTGTAACTGATGTACGATTACATCTTCTGAAATCTGGAGAGGGTTTTATGTGCAAACAGCAGACCCGCTTACAGAGAGACAGCCAACCATCTAACACAAGAGGGCTGTATTAAGAGAAGGCTACTTCCAACTGATGAGATGTGCCACAGCTTTTTTTTTTAAGTTAACAAAATTGATGCAAAAAAAAGTTTGTCAGAATATTTCAAGTGTTCATATAAATTTACTTTTAACAGAAGCCAATTGAACCACCTTGGAATGCTGCTTATTATCTCATCAACAGCCCTTAGACTTTTTTAACACATGCTGGGGGTCATTTGAATGTTGCAGTTTTTAATGTTTTCTGTCGATTGTGCATTTAACTTGCATAATAGGAAATTGAATGTCTTTGTCAACCCATGAATGTGCTTTTAATACATAACAAATCACAATGCGTACAACATTGAAACATGGTCCTCTCTTTTATGCATTTTTGTAAGAACCCACCACTACCACTCAAGCAACTGCTGTGATGAAAGTTGTACTCAGTGCTCCACCCCTCCATACACCCATACACACTGCTGGTTCTGCTGCGGTGTTTGATCTGTGCCTGTGGTGCATTGTTGTTCTCTGGTCTGGGGGCACAAACCTATAACCTTGGCCAAGATGAAAGGCCTGTAGTGTGCCCCCAGTAAAGCTTGCACTAATGGCCCCAGCTACTGCCTGCTGTGCAGATTCAACAAACACACTCATAGGCTTTCTGGAGCCACACCAGACAGAACAGACTAGAGAGAGGGACCTAAAAAGAAGGCAACTCCAGCTCTGGCTGTGATCCAAGGTGGCCCAGTGGGTGGAGAGTGTGTCCTGAAACCAAAAAGGTCACCAAAAGGTTTTAACCTTTTTATAAAGCAGCTAACATCTGCCAATTCCAATGTAGTATTTTACCAAACAACACAATGACTGAGATCGGAGGATGCGCACATGGCAAAGAAGCATCAGCAGTCAGAGGATCACACAGGTTTTTCATATTTGTTGTCGCACTTGCCTTTTTAAAATGAAGATTGACAGTTGGGTAAATATAAAATCTAAAATTACTTGCAGAATATTGTTTTTGCCGAGCTTTGTGACTGCAGTAAAATCTCCCCCAGGTCAGTCTGTGCCCAGCAAAGTAAAGTAAAAGACGCAGGGAAGGGTATGTTTTCGCTGAGGCTGAAGACTGACAAATGCTATCTTTAACACACACTCGACGTCTCCGAAGCATTGCTTCAGGGAGGCTATTGCAATGAGAAATAATTGGATGATGCTTCATGAGTTGTGCATTTTATTTCTGACCACTCTCAGCTTTGTAATGTAGCATCTCCTGTAATTTCTGTCCTCAGTCATCTTAGAAATTTAATATGACTTGTTCCGTGGCCTGCTTCCTTTTAATGTATGAGTGGACTTTAGTCATGGCTGGGCAGTCGTGCTCCCTGGCCTTCAAACTCTAATAGTATCAGGAAATGAAAAGAAATTGAGCGGTGAGCCAAGTTGGCCTCATTTCTCCTCTTTGCTCTTTCTTTTGGCTTTCACTGTAATGCTTATGGGTACTACCACTTCCAGTCACCCTATTAGGTCGCTCATCATGACTTGTCTGACTTCCTGTTCTCCTAAGATAAACAGCTGAAATGCCAATTTATACAATTTACAAAGAAAAAAGCAGTTTTAAGTCATTATTAGCAAAATAAGAAGGATGTGGAGTAAGATAAACTTATACTTTGATGAATGCCACGATAGCTTTTCTGTTTCTGTGTCTCTGTATTCTATGAAGTCTTTTAGTTATAGATTTACTATAACTAGAAATTTACAGCATCCAACCACAACAGAATGTAACCTGACATTTCAGCTTTAGCTGCTGTTTCACTATCTGAGCTTTATCCTTTTGAAACCCCTCACAACAGTCAACAGTGAGTCAGGGTACAGCACTGCACAGACAATATATGGACCAACGTCCTCTTTTCTCTATCATCCTAGTACATTGATTTTGTTTTGTTTTAACTTTAATCAGAAACTAAATCAGTTTTTATTCCTGATGTTTTCTAATTAAAATGTTTTAATAAGTTTTTATGTTTTTGATTTTAAAAACCCTCTTTTGTTAGTCTTCCTCAGAATAATAACCAAATCTTTCCTCTGTTTTTAGGAGGACAACCATCCTCTAGAAGTAGAAAAAGAAGAGCCGGTGGCAGTTCCTGTCGTGGAGGACAGCCAGAAGTCTACAGAAAACATTCAAGAGCGACGATCCCTCGCCATCGCAGCCAAAGCCCAGGAGATCGAGAAGGTATTTCCTTGCTGACTTTCTGTCAACCATAAATTAATGCTAAACTCCCCATCTGTAAACTTGAAGAAATTGAAAATGAATCTCCAAATGAGGGGCGTTTAAAAAAACACCACAGCTGCTGAAGGCTATTTCAGGTCTGTTATATTACAGGCTCCTAAACTCTAGACCACACTACCCGTTACTAGTGAATAGTTGCTTTACCTCAGCTAGTATTACCTGTTTTTTTTAATCTAAAAATTGATACACTGACAACTCGATATATATGGAATATGGAATGGATTTTCATGTAGCATGATGGAAAACATGAAAATAACAATTTAGTGTCAGTGGCTCTTATTGGCCCCTCTTGGAAACGTGTTTCATTTATGCAGCTCACAAATTGGTAAATTGTAAGACTTTTCTATAAATGTCAGTGTGATGCATACATGGCAGACACACACTAATCTTGGCGCACGTTCCCGTATATATTTTGGCCCTAGGCTCTGTGAGTCACGCATGGTCTATTTCACTAAATGCGCGTTACTGGAACAACCACCTATTATTGTATATTCCTAACAGACAGGAAATGAACTTTTCTGTTCACTAGTCACAGTGGTGGATAGGTCCTAGAAATAAAGCTGCCACTTTCACTGTTACCAGCCCATGAAAAGCTCGAGCACAGCATTTAAGTGATGGTAAATTTGGCAACCAGCTACTTTATCAGATAATTAACCTACATTTTCCTTGTGGCTCTTGTTACTCTCCCAGCCTGACTGCTTGACTGCAAGAACTGGTCATTATGCCAATTACAAGTTTAACATCCTGCAGTCCTCGACTCCTCTTTACAGATGCATGTACACAGGCATACGCCAATTTAGGCCTATATACAGGGATGTAAGAAACACTTTGTTCATTGTACAGACAGTATGGGCTCGTACATAGAATAAAGTGGGAGGTCGACCACAGCTAACCTAAATACACCCCAGGCTCAAGGTTCCAGCTCTGCTCCGTTATCTAATGAAGGCCCTTCCTGCACCAGTGAGCACTACTGCTGCTTTACTGGGACCATTAAACTAGAGCCAGCTCTGCCTAGGAGCACACGCTGCTCTCTCACATTGAGCTGCGCCATAGAGCCTACAGGCTGTTGCTGACGCTGCATCTCCTGGACAGTTTTAAAGGCTTTTTTTTTTAGTTGTAGTTCTCTTCCATCTGTTTCTCCACTCTTTTTATGAGACAAACTGTGTAACGTGTATTTTGTGAGCTTTAGTTTATATTTTCAAGTAATAATAATTGCAAACTGATTTTGAAAAATTTGAATAATAATCAGACTATTTAATAGGGCTTTTAAAAAAATAGATTTTTGTCTCAGCTATTATTTCTTGATATAATATTATATGTAATTATTAGGTCTGGGAATAATTTTAAATGTTAAATAGGAGGGAACAGTGTATTCATTTTCAGACTCAAAAATTTTTTTTTATCTGAGATTTTTTTTTATAACTATTAAAATAACTGCTTAAACTGGCAGTTCAAGCTTTTAAAAGTCTGTTACCAGTCTGATATACATGAATGCATGAGTGACAGGGTCAGAAAAAAAGTGTTGAATGATCACATAATGGTTGCTTACCTGACAAAGTGGCTTACAAAATAGAATCTGGAAATTTTATTTACAGAAATTAAGCACTCGCAATGCCCAGAATACACAGCTAAACATTCCTGCAGTTGGAATTAATGTTTCAGTCTGAAACAATGTGCTTTCACATGTGCTCTGCAAAGTCAAAGCAGTGTTTTTGTTGCAGTAGGCACTCACGCTTTGCCAGTCGACAAGTGTCAGACTGATGTTTGACTTTCTACACCCAGTCTGGCCTGGCTATCTCCTCTATGCAATCAGACACAAAAACAACAAGTCCAACGGCTCCTCAAAATCCCACAAACAGTCTCTGAAATTGTTACAGATCACAAGCCTTACCTTCTATCATTTAGCCAGATGCCATGCTGGGCCATATTATACCAGAAGTTCAGTGTTTGTGTAACTAAGTGATGTCGTTCTGCTGAAATTTAACCTGAACCCGTTCTCATCGTCAGAGTTGACTTTGGCTGCAGTACAGACTCACTGGTTATAGTGAGTGACAAGGCATGACAGGCAGTAAAGCGTATTATGTTTTACTCCTCATTGCCCAGGCTGAGATATAAAGGAAGTTTTATTTCATTTGTTAAAGACTCTAAAAAATCTTTTTTGGCTATAGAAGAGAAAACCAGACAGTTCTAGTCACTGAGGTTTTTGTTTTTAGGTACAAAGTGGGCAGGACTGGACTCTTTCATTCTTGTCTTGGGCGCCAGACAGACTCCTACGCCTTCTCTTCCACCATACCTAATAGTTTTCAGCCACTCTCAGCATGCCGTTTCAGCAGCCTATAGAGGATATACTATATGTTATAAGAAAAAGACAGTTCTTGACTGACCCCACCCAAAGTAAAGAGCTGGGCCTTTCCTTCCTCATTGGATAACAAGGGAGGGATTTCAGGAAGTGTGTTTGAATACAGGATGTACTTTCAGCACATTGTTGTCTAGGAACAGTTTTGCCTATATTCAAAGATGTTGTCAGCACACTTGATTGCATTCTTCCTGGGAAAGGTTGATAAATACATTTTAGTCACCAGTCATCAGCTGTTAAATAGGACCCAGAGAAGCGAAAAAAAAATCAAAAAGACAATGCATTGTTACTAAATTTAGCATAGTCGAGTGATATATTTGTATATTGCTGTTGTGTTGCATCTTATTTTAAATGGGAAATGTATACAAAAGCCCAGAGGAAAAGGTGTGTCACCTCAACCAGTTTGTGTACTTGGGCTTAGCCCAAATGTCCTTCCAATAATTCACCCTAATGTCAGATAAAGATCACACAAAAAGAGTAAAATACTATGATAGTCATTTTGGAAAGCTGGCATCTGTTGTCACAAGTACATTAACTCTGGTTGACAGCAGATCTTTATTTGTGATCTCTCTTGTACTCCAGCCATGCTTTCTCTTCTAGGAACATTGTGAAAAGCTATAAATAAGTCAGTGAGTTAGAATGCCCTGCAGCACAGAAGCCACTGTTGGTATCCAGTGAATGACTGAAACTCACCCTCGCCTGGCCTAATTTTACCCAGCCAGTCGCGCGGGCCCAACCCTTGTCATTGGAAGTGCCCTTGTCTCTGCCTCCGGCACCTACGCTCGATGCTTGATGTAATAAACAGCAGTGTTGGTCATTCAACTCTGTTCTCGTCACCGAGTGGAAGTGAGTTAAACAGACGCAGTCGAGGTAAAGACGGAGACACAGACGGGGAAAACGATTGTCGTGAAATAGTAGAGACACAAATGGAATAGAATCTTTTTCATCATTTAATGCCTTTTATTAGTCACAGTGGAGAGACGATGGGAAATATGAGTTGGATAGATCCAACTGAGGCTAAATTGGAGCTAGAGTTGCAATTCACAGTTAGAGATGATTTCATTTTTGTGCCTACAATTCATTCAGATATATGTTTTAAGCTAAAAAGAAAAAACAGCTTCTCAAATGTGAATACTTGGAATACTTACTTTTAGAAAATGGAAACACTCTCATTTATTACCTGCATTAGTTGAGGCGACCATTTTCTTCCTCTAAAATGTCATTGCCAGCTCAGTGGAAGGATTCAAACAAACCTCTGCTTTGATATTTAGCAATTGAAACCATTTTTGAACGCCGCAGGCTGCTTCCATTGTTGTGACACATTTGAGGCTCAGTGTGACTTAGCAGCTCCCCAACAAGATTTTAACACCTCTTCCTCATTGTATTTAACACCTGTTATAAGCCATCAAGTCACCACTAAAGTGTGGTTTTATTGTCTCTGGGTTTGGCCTGTTATATATGAAGCGCATTTACTAAACTTGAGAGTCAAAGTATCTTTGGCACCACGTTGATATAGGCTAACACCAGAGTGTGATGCTGAGTAATGCTAAAGTCCTCACATCTAGGCGACGGGTAGAACAGGAAGGAAAAAGCTAACCTCCTCAATTTAAAATAGTCTCTCCCTGTTCTTAACCCTGTGCCTTTTGACACCTGAGCTAAATCTACATACAAATGGCTGTAAATGTGTGTGAGAGTACTTGCAAAGTAAAGATTTCATGCCGTTTTGCTTGTCAAATCTCATGTTCCTGTCTGTATCCAGGTGTATCGTCAAGACTGTGAGACATTTGGCATGGTGGTAAAGATGCTCATTGCGAAAGACCCCAACCTGGAGAAGCAGCTGCAGGTTCCCCTGAGGGAGAACCTCGGGGAGATCCGCGAGCGCTGCCTGGAGGACTTAAAACATTTCATTAACGAGCTGGACGAGGCAGTTCGGCAGCCAGAACCCTCCGTCTGCGACTCAACCATCCCCTCTACATCCCTGGGAAATCATAAACTTTCAAAGACTGTAATGAATAACAACTCGTCTTTCTGACCCCGTTGGCCTGATGTGCTCCATTATTGTGAGACTGAGCATTTTAGGATTGACTGCTGGTTTTGGGTACTTGGACACATGGTGAATTGCTGGACTGGAACTTTTCTACAGCCCAGCAACGTAAAGAACAACTCCACCTGGAGAGAGGATGCACCGGTGTGGGGGTCAACAGTGTTAGTTTTGAACAGAAGCTTTTACTTCCTCTGTTGAAAGCGGTTAATAAATGTTTTCGAAAGTTGTTATCTGGCAAATGGCTAAAAATGCATTCTTTATTTAAGGATCTACCAGTGGTAATGTGAGTGTATTATTGGCCATTTTTAAATGGAAACCTAAATAAAATGTTGAATGGGTATTATCTCAGTCCTTCAGCATTATCACAATTTCCAAAAGATAAGCCAGATAAGACATTGTTTTGTATTTTCAGATATGTAAATGTTCTGTAGCAGTAAGACATGACTTGGTGCTGCTAAATTTATAACAGTTCAAAATGATACAAATTTGTACTGTCTAGAAATGTCAGTTTGGTAATTTTTGTGTTTTGCTTTTCAAACTTTATATATTGTATGCCCCTCAAAAAAAAAAACAAACCTGAGCAAAGCTTGGTTATTTTGGTGACACTGATACAAAGCTTTGCACAAAACTGATGTGTCTAATGGTTCTAGTAAACACGTTTTCTGTACATTATGTTTATTGTGATCTATTAATCAAAATCACATGTACTGTAAGCGTCCAGCCAGAATCAGACCTTATTTTAACCTGTTTTTGTTTTTAATTTGTCAGACTGACAAAAACAATACGTTTGATAGTTTAATTATGTTTTGGTAAGTTTCCCATTTCAATGAGAATCAGTGTAGTTACACCATATACCATCCAATATTTTTAATGTGGTTCATTAAAAATTTGACAATATGACCGTTGCAAAATATAAACTTCAAACATTAAATAATGTCACAACTCAGGAACACAAACTATTCTTGGTTGTTTTGGAGAAAATATTTATTACAAGCGTCTTTACATCACAAAGCATTTAGCTGGTTATGTCAGAGCAAAGGGCAGTGAACAGTTGGTGTATATGGAAAATGTGGCTGTTACTGACATTTGTTTTATATTTTGTACACCATAAGTGAGCATTGTGGAATATGTGGTATGGATGATGTTCAAGAGTGATTTTTGCACTTTACTGTGAAGACCATAATTTGTGAAGTGGCACTTTCTTGTTTCTCAAAATATTAACAAGGTCTGTTTACTATTACACTGCTATTTTTATATCGTACACTTCAAAAGAAACAATCTTTAAACCACGGATATAAAAATACCAGTATTCAAATTTTAACTTAATATTTACATTATCATTTTGTACTAATTTATGCATTAAATAATTATTTGGTTAGTTTCTATTTTCTACTTTAATTACCAATCTGTGTACAATAATGTTGCCAATTTAATGCACACAAAGATCCTGCTGCAAATCTTTAAGTGAACATTTCTAAGAACTTCAGTGGCAAATGATGAAATGAAATAAGTTTAATGTGTCTTTGCCAAACACATTAAACCTAATTCAGGTCTGCACTGTCTAAACACAGCTTCTAAATTTACCAGTCCATACATCTTAGTGCTAAAATGGAACAAGACCCAGTATCTAGGTCAGACTTGGAACATATTCAGAACATCTGCTTCTTGAATATGTGTTGCACAGATCTCTTGTTCGCTGTTACAATTAAACATTTCTTTAATCTGAATATTTTTGATTTAAAATTACGTGATATGCATCTTGACATTTGACCATGTGCCTTCATTCAGGGTTTAAAACAACTTGTGGACATGCATCTCTTCTAAAGACCGTTTTGATCTGTGTAAACAGTCATAGGCTCAGAAAATCTGACTGTATCAGTGGGTGTGTAGTGCAGATTATAATGCAAGTACACTCTGTTAGGAGATGATACAGTTTTTGGAACGATGGCTCTTTCTGCGTCCAGTCTGTGAGCCGTGATTCTGGGAAGAAAGTGCTGTAACCCTTGTTGGGTAATCCTCAGCATAGTAGCGCCCAGCTGCTCGAGGCTGTGGGATTGGCTGGCCCAGGAAGTAGCCCTCCTCCTCAGAGTCCGATGATGAGGACGAGCACGTAGAGCACCAATCCCCCTCATCTCTGTAAAGACCCATGAAATGCTCAAACCGCAGGTCTCCTTGTGTTGAGCCCTGAAGCATATAGTCAGATCGGGTTTGGGGGTAGGCCAGGGGCAGCCTGTGTGAGGGTTGCTGTAGGAGCATGGCACCACACGGAGGGTTTACTAAACCCTGCTGCTGAAGCGCGTACGGCCTCTGTGCTTTCTCCAAAGGCACCATGTGAAGGGCGTTGTCTGAGCGGGTTTTACGACTCCTGTGGTGTCGCCCTTGCCGGTGATGGTGCTTGCTGCGCCCGTTGTGGCTCGTAGGGCGGCTTCTTTCTCTGTTCATCTCGCCTGGAGAGTAAACCCTCCGCTGTGGCTTTTCACTCAATGGATGCTTTCTGATACTGAGGTCAAACCCATCGTTATATCCATTGTCCACAGTGTCTTCTGAGAACTTGACCATCTGAGGAGGCCTGGATTGAGACTTGCTCCTCCTCAGAGCTGGAGCATGGACAAAGGAAGGAGGAAGACCTTCCAAATGAGGGGACAGCGACAGAAGTCCTCCTGATGTACCTCCCCTTGTTGCCAAAGTTGCATCCTCATCCTCCTTCTCCATATTAAGGTTTAAAGAGTTGTTACTATGATGAAGATGGGATGAGTTAAAAGTTCCCATGTTGCTCATCTTCTCACAGTCATCTGCCACTGGGGATCCCTGCAGGGCAAGAGTGTAGACTACAGGTCTTTCCCTGCCATCAGCATCCACTGACGCACCTGAAAAAAGCGAGCCAGAGACAAACTTTAAAAGATATTCAACATGAAAGGGCACATTTTTCGACAATTCGTGTAAATACCAGTGATGGTCTTACCCGTGATGTTTGAGAGTGCCAGGGAATCTGTGGAGTCTCCAACACCTTGCTCAGCTTTCCTCAGCTCATCAGCGATACATTCTAGGGAGTCCTTATACCACTGCCTGGTGTCTGGCCAGAAAGCCTGCCTTCCTGTGTCAGATTGGTCCTGTTCCTGGTCAAATTCCAGCTCTTGGATCTTTCTGGCACTGGCAGGTCCTGGATGACTCCCGTAGGCAGAATCTCCCAACCCATCCTGCGACTGGGCCCAGTACATTTCAGGTAGGTGCTTCTTGCTAATGAGTCCAGGGCTGTTTGCTCGGGACTGATTGGAAATCTGACTCTGAGTGGGACTGGCGGGAGTGGAAGAGGAGGCAGTAACCCCCATTGATGTGGCATCAGGCTTTAGCCAGGGGTCAGATACATTTATTAGTCTGCTTCTGTCACTGCCAGGGCTGGGAGATTTCAGGGGTGGCTGTTGAAGTTGATGCAACATCCCACGGTCGCCAAACTTAAGCAAAAGCTGTGTCATATAGTCCTCATGCTGAGCCCACTCCTCTGGATCCTCCTCTCCTCCACCATCCCGCTCCTCCCGCTCCCTCCAGAACCTTTCCTCCTCCAGGCCAAGGCGGACCAGCTTACGTCCTACAATATCAATGCCGCCGTCGGCATCTCTGTCACCCTCACCATCCCCAAACTTGTACTCGTATGAGGGGACAGCGGCGGGTGGATTAAACAGCTGCGACTGTCTCCACTGTTCGGCAGGCCTACTGCTTTTCCCCATGCGGACGCTGCGCCGCGATTCACGGGAGCGGGCAGACTGGAAAGCAGAATCGGAGGAGTCCGAGGCATGAATGTCTTCTCCCTGGCTGCAGGCCTTCGAGCAATAAATGCGACCCTGCTTTGGCAGAAAGGGACAGCCTAGCAAGGATGTCTTGCACTGGGCGCAACAGAAGCACTGGTCTGTAGCATGCCAGTGCACACCTTCGTAGGTCATCTGAGCATGGTCAACACCTGAGGGAATGAAATGGAGGACTGCATTAGGTGGCGCACTTGACACAAGCACGTAAAGGAAATGCTTGGACAGTCTTAGACAACTTACCAATGTTTTCTCCACAGGCCTCGCAGTACTCTGCATACAGGGACTCAAAACAGCCACAGCAGTAAGGCCGGCCATCTTTCATGATGTAGCGCTGCCCGCCTAGCATTGTTTCACACTCGAAACAGGCAAAGTGCTTCATGTGCCAATAGCGACCTTCTGCTTCCGTGCACTCATCAGCCAAGATGATCTTAAGGGAAATATAAATAGCGTTGTTAGTTTTTTTGTGGGGGGAGAGAACTATGGTTCACCGTAAGACAGTAGTAGATATGCTACCATTTCTGCCACTCACCTCGTCACAAGATGAGCAACGTGGCTTGAGAAGCTCAGCGTGGTGTCTCCCACAGAGGATTTTGCCATTTTGGTAGAAATATATCAGATCCACGAGCAGTTCCTGACACGTGGTACACACGAAGCATGCTGGGTGCCAGCAGGGGCTTGGCCCTGCTCTGGAGGCAAAAATTGCCATCTCCCCTCCGTTGATGCCTCCACCACACTAAAGGACAACAACAACAGATTTATATTTCAGGCAGGGCCCATTAATAAAATGAGTGATGACAAGTATGCTGCCTTGAGGTTAAACTGTAGGATAAGAAATACAACTGTCTAAGGAAATGACTAAAATAGGTGTGATACAGGCAGTGTCACATGAGGAACACAACATAAAGGGAAGAGGGATTATGTGATAGATATCTATTCACAAACATCACATCTGTGGATGTTTCATTTAAGATGAAGAAGGCCAAACAACAGGTGACCCTACTATAAACTCCAAAGATCTATTCTAAATAGATCAGTGAAACCTGCAGCGATGACGATCATTAAAAGAAATACAGCAACAGTCGCTGACAGGGATAAAATATCATTGGATTTTTTTTAAAAGGCAAAAAAAAAAAAGCTTGTTATTGAAAACGGATGCTTTGTATTTGTAATGACCCACTGTTTTTCTAAACAGAGCTTGTATTAATGCTTGACAATAACAATTAATGACATAATTGCCCTAATTATGTTACAAACAAAGGTTGGGCCTCATATGCTAAATCAAAAATCTCAACAATTGTCTGTTTTGGTGAGAAAGATATCAATTATTGGGTGTCACTGATAAATGGCACAGTATTTTTGTTCTGTCCAGGCCTTGGTCCGGATTCGAAAGATTGTATGACTCCACTGAGATTGTCAAGCATGTCTGAACATGCAATCGTGAGTCTTTTTTATAACCTAGCAGCGCTATTAGACACCTACAGGTCATAGCTCTGGGACAGCATGCCCAGCTGTTAACCATTACGACCAGGGTGCAGGGGCCTTGAAAAACGGGGTGGGGGGGGTGTTGTGTGTCTCTGGGAATTACAGCATCAGGAAACTAGAGTCTGACAAAGTGTGTGTGAATGTGTGGACATTTATGTGTGTGTGGTTCTTTTTTTAATACTTGAGCATGTGTGGAATGTTTGCATCAGTCTATGAATGTGCATGTGCGAGCAAGCGAGAATATATATGTATGTCGTGTATGTCGTGTGTGTGTGTGTGTGTGTGTGTGGGGGGGGGGTCAGTTCAGTGAGTGTGACCTTGCATCCCTGTGTTAGCATCTGTTTTTGAATGTTGACAGACTTCATCTGCCTGGCTGCTGGAACCAGCATAGCTCCTTTGCTCTTCCTTGATGCCTGGCAGAGGATGTGGTTTACTCCGTGGTCAGGGATGAATTTGCCGGAAGCCACATAACACTAATATTTATGTTTGTTGCATGGAAAGGACATTTTTTAGAAATATGATCAAGACCAGCTTGATTGGTACTGAATGTTTTGTTTAAAACACCATCACCAACTCAAACACAGGAAACAGTCTTCAAATGGTAATGATTGATTTCAGCATTGTGTTTTTTTCATACCACAGCTTCAAGCGGGACATAAAAACACAGTCTAGATGCATCTGATTTCCCCAAATACCAGAATAAGAATAATTAAAAACATACAATGTACCTCAAACAACCCTCGTCCTTTCAACAGAAATTTGACCACTGTCACCAGAGAGAGACCGGAAACCAGTGCTGGGCTGCGTATAATTATACTAATGCATGTGAAATTATCTGGCACGTACAGTCATTTGTTTGGGAAAATGTAGGATTCAAAAACTCTCGACAATAAAATACTTATTAACCTTTTTTCATTAATTCCTTCTCTGGTTGTCCTGAGCCTCCCAATTTCCCCGCTTCCTCTCTCAGCCAAGGATGTGCTTAAAACCACTGAATTAGCCAATCAGCATCGTGCCTTGAGCTGCCATTAGCTGGGGATGGGACAGTGGGTGTTGGCTGGTTGTAACTTAAAATGCACCAATTGGGGACCTAGTTTACCTCGTGGCTATGTGAGCACAAAAATCATACAAGTGGTGTTTGTGCGTGCATACACGTGTGTGGCACTTACATTTTCACAGCGGGTGTGTTGCAAAGCTCGAGGCAGGATCTTGGGTGTTCCTCTCCCCAGTGCTTCTCTCTTCCTCTGGGCACTGAACATTTGCAGCTCCCTCTTTTCCTCCTCGGTGAGAGTGTGGCAGTAACGCACCTGGTAAAAGAAAAAATATATAAAATATATTAAAAAAAAAAAAAGAAAAGTGATGAGCTGACAAAAGATAAAGCCGTTCAAAAATCGACCAGTTCAGAGAAGAACGCGGAATAGCATTTAAAATACACCCAGCTATTACTGCAGATGGCTCGGCTTTCATCTCTTGCATGCAACTTTGGGGAAGTGTATGACACACGGTCCATATATGGCTGTAAAAGGGTTTAATTAAAGCTAATCCCCCTCAAGGCTGCATTATAAGGATGGCGTGAGCGATACACAAACCCTTCCTCTGTGTTTAGAGATGGTGATGAAGGCCCCAGATAAAAGACCAGGACTATCCTAACAACCAGCTCAGTTGTTCTCTAAACAACAGTAAATGATGCCTGTGTGTGTGTGTGTGTGTAGACACACACGTACTGTCTATCCCTTTCACGCACACACACGATGCGCTTATCCTTCCTAACCACAGTTAGGCGAGGAATCCCCCCCGGCGCTTTGCCTCCTCAACCACCAGGTCTGCTGACAAACATCATAAAACCCCAGAGTTGCATAGTGCGTCTATGTGTGCATTTATGTTTGTGCCGAGTGCACGTTGTTGTGCATCTTCCATGTGTGTACACAGAGGTGGTCGCTGTCTGGCGGTAGCCCCCCCCCCCCGTCCCTCCCCTCCCCTCCGGTGATAACCCTTCGACCATATCTGCTAATGTAAACTCTGTTAACACAGATGTGAAAGGAGGCTGGTTTACGCACCGTAAAGCCATTTTACAGCGGAGGCTGGCTTGTGCTTTACTGTCGCAGGGCAGATCTTTCTGTCAAATGCTCGAAGGAATGTGGTCATTGTTTTAGTTTACTAGAAAACGCTAGTCCAAGCTTCACCCAGCTGCAGGGTTTAGTTCAGTTACTGCCTGGTCTTGTCAGATATCCTTCACTGGAATCTAGTTATTGAGTTTTAATGCTGATTCCTAATTTTTTTTAACATCTTGTAGCTTTCATAACTGCTTAGATCTAGTTTTATTTTCTTCTTCTTGTGGTTGAATGTTCTGGTTATTTTTTTTGTGGTTATATAAGCACATTGGTCGCCAGTATTGTTGGTAGCAGCAGTAAACACTTATTGTATCATTTAAATTTATTTCAAAGCCTCAATATGCATCTTCTACCACCAGCTATGCTCCACCACACTCTGCACAGCAGTTATTTATTATAATGAAATATTGACTAAGAAGCTGCAAAACTTACTAGTAAAGCACAAATCGCGAAATTCTCTGACTGGATAGAAGCTTCACAAAAACCTCGACTAAAAAGTGAAAATCTCTGCCCCCCCTGCCAGAGCTTCGAGTCTTAGAGCCTGACTTCACAGGAGGTGTCGACGGCACTTCTCCACAATAACGTTATGGAACATATTTCTACTAAAAAATATTTGGGGAAAAAAAAGAAAAAAAGAATAAAAACCGTCACTTTTCCGTTTCTCGCATTCTCTCTCATTATCTACCTCGTTGTCATGTGGTGGCAGCTGGTAGAGGAGCTGTCGGATCCTGTGCTTTTCTCCGGGGCTGTTGACGTATGGCACCTTGTCCTCTGGTAGACAGGAGAAATACATCTGGACCTGAGGATGGAGACAAATGATGGAATTTCAAAAGGAGACAATACAAATTTCACCCTAACAGTGTATTGTAGCTGTGTTTTATGCACTTGTAGAATTTAACGACTTACAATCTTTGACAAATTAAACAAATCTAAATGCTTTTTACAAATCACAATGTAGAGTATCAATGTGTTTAAGGGGAAGAGAGCTGGACAGAGCAAGACTGGAGAGGATGGATTTCACTGGAGAATAACTGCTGCTATGTATATGCTTCATTTGTGACCCCGGAGGACAAACATGTCCATCTCTATCCAGTCACTGAGCTGTGAAATCCCTCCATGTATAGGAGACAGAAAAGGTCCGAGCGAGCTTAGGCCAGTGATCCCTCACAGGGGAAACATGGACAAAATAGTTTGTCAGTGTGAATTTCAATGAAATCATATGTAGGACCATAAACAGACATTTGTAACTGCATTGAGCTAATACCACGTATTTTAAATGCCCACTAATGAATGCAAAAAAAAAAAAAAAAAATCCATCGCCAGATGTTAAGCATGCGGCACTAATCCATTAGTGTGACACAGAACAGAAGGTCTACTCACAATCTTATTTCAACTGAAACTCCATTCAGCAAAATCAACTGTTTTTTTCCCCTTCATCTCTGGGTTCTACTTTTTAAAACTGGACTTTCCAATTTATACAAATGGGAAATGGTGCAGACCAGGCGGACGGACGATGGCTAACGGTCGGGCCTAACAGACGGTCGTCCTACCTGCTCAGGCCTGAGTCCTGGTGGCACCCATGTGTACTCCTCCAACGCACAGCCAGAGTCATCATCTGAGGTGGAGCTCCTCTGGAAGCCCACCGACATCTTCCCCATTTTCCCACCAGGACGAGCCTCCATGTCTGGGCCTCGAGGAGAAGGACGCTCCCCTCTCTCGCTGCGCTCCAGATTCATCACACACGGGCGCTGTGAACAGAAAGAAGGAGGATTTAGGAATCACATTTACAGAGCCCTGCCTTTCATTTTTATTTGCTTTCCTAGACCTCTTCTATTTACATGATACATCTTCTTAATTATACCCAATGCTCTGGCTTTTAGCGTCTCACTTATAGTCGCTGATTGGCTGGGATACTGCTGATCTAGGATTTCATTTGGCACTTACTGTAAATTCCTCTGCATTTTAGTAATTAGTTTTAATCTGTGATCTTTCTCAACAAGATAATTGTTTTTATCCCAGCAGTGACTTAGCAGTTTAACGGCAGTTTTTACTGTCTCGAGAAAAAAAGAAAGAAAGAACGCAAGAAAGAAAGAACAGAGGTGCAAAATAGATGTTCCCTTAGCAACCACCATTACACTGTTGTCATCTCACAAATCAGAACTCTTCAGTCACACTCAAGATTAAACAGTATGTTAGTTTCCATCCCATTAGTTAATACGTCATACTTCCTTTGTTTATCCATTACACAATCGTGTTTGGTAAAGTGCCCAAAATACTCCAACATCAACATCATTAAGACAAACTTAAAATGATATACAATGGAAAATTGTACCATGCTTTTTTCAGTATGGTGCACTTACAACACAATCAGACATGGAAGACACATGAATACAAAACAGAAGTACCATTTAGGAATTAAATATAATGTCCAGCTGATACCTATTAAACATCTGCACTACAAAGACATGAAGTCATTAGATATGTGCAAAAACACTGCATCAAAAACCAAAGTGGAGTCAAATGTGCATCCACTGAGGCCGGATTTACTTTCAGCAGCAATTCAAACGTTTTTCTTTGTTCATCCAACTGTTATCGGCTTGTAAAAATAGTTACATGATGAGGAATTAATCAGTCTTGTCATAGTGTCCTCCCCCGCCCTCAGCAGCAGCCCTCTTATCAAAGCATCCACGTTCTTCTAAGCCCTCTCGGCCTGATAGCTGCAGCGCTTTGGTCTCAAGGTGCTGAAGATCTGCCCCGCTCTTTGACATGCAAATCTGGACCAGAATAGATCTTGTTTGGGTAAAAGCAGCCAGAAACTTCACAGGGACCTTCAAAACTTTATGCAGATTGGAGGTTTTACACAAAAACACCGCCGTCGGGGGCCTTCAGGTCTCAGTGGCTGCCAGTTACAGCACAAAACGATGGGGGGACTGAAGAACTGTAGAGCAGTCAGAAACGCATTTACCTCCGTCAGTGCTTGTTCCAGGTGAAATAAACATGATAAATGCATTTAAAGCAAAGAGCTTTTCAAGTTACATATAGTTTGTTGTGCTTTCAGTCTCAAAAAGAGATTGGCACACAAAATATAAAATGATATACATCCTCTCATCTAAGTCAGCTGCAACTCAGAGTCACAATCACTGCAGTGGACTGTGTTTTGGCCCATCCTGCTTGAAATGTCAATTGCTCCGCTCACCCTCAGGGCTTCCCACACCTCAAACCCCAGTAACAAGAAAGGGGAAATATTAGCATTCTTGTTAACATACAGTTGAATAAAGCCAGGGGCCTCAAAACAGTGGATTTGCAGATTAGGAGTGCTGTTAACAGCTCTTATCACAGGACAAAGGGCTATTTGAGTGATGCTTTGTTCTTCAGTGTCTAATCTATCAGATTTATGGCAGGACAGATAATATTATCACTCAAGCGTTTCCTTGCCTCTTTTGCTTTATCTCACCTAAGCCAGTTAAGACCAGTAAGTGGTGCAATTAGATGAAATCTTTTTTTCCCTTAAGATTGTTTAGTGCAATTATGTCGTGGGCACTGCTTGTAAGGATTTGTGCAGATTGGAGACTGGGAGTAAAGGGGCATTACCTCGGTTTTAGCTGACCAGTCTAGCGCTGGTATGATACACCCAAGCAAAACCGCTGCCAGCATTTACAAAAGAATGTCCTTAAAGTATCAATGAATAAAGACAAGATTATCTTTTTCTGGATTTGGAAATATCCCAATTAGTTTTGCACAAATTCACAAAGACATTCAGTTTTATATGACACAATAAAGCAGCAACTCCTCCCTTTACAGATGTTGAAAGAGGCAAATGTTTGGCATTTTTGCTTGAAAATGACTAAAAAGATTAATGAACTGTCAGACCCGGGAGTCACTTTCCTTGCCTGCCTCTCATCCCAGTGCCTCTTGGTAGGAAGAGGTGACTGCAGATTCCTGAGCCAACATACACAGCAACTCACATTTCACCATGTCACCTCTTGGCAATAACACAATGGCTGTCTTTGTCAAAAACAAAAACAGAATGTCCGACCATTCCTCCTCTGAATTCCAGCTGCGGCGGAGATGTGACAGGTTCAGACAAAGAGGGGGTTAAAAAGGGAAACTTGTTTGAAAAAGGCATTTAAAGAGTCACAACATTGGCTCTGTGCAAACACGGGCCAGATGTAGCCCGCTGACAGTGAACCGCGCAAGCCTGCCCCCCCTCCTTCACCAACACTTTTAAAAGACACTCCGTCACCGAAGAGTGAGTTGAGTCAAACGTGTTCTTTTTAAATTCAGACAAGAAGGATGACTTTTATAGTGTGCAAGTGTATTATATTACAGTCAGTGACAGTGTTGGTTGCATGCAGGAAAGATTTGAATCCACCGAGAAGCTGTTGTTGGAACGTCGTGGAACTTACTTTAAAAAAGTAGAAAAACCATTAAATGATGGAGTTCAAAGGCCGAGGTCATTGCTCTTCGGCTCACGACAAGTGTTATTTTAAGAGCAAGTGGGTGTCAGAGGGGACACAGGAGACTTAACACAGCTGGAGCGAGACCACCTGCACACAATCCCCTCCTTGCTGCAACAAGGACTAGACATACACCCATACACACATCAGATACAGAGCAACACACACACGCAGGATCAACTCGGACACCCAATACATTAGCCCTTCATTCTCTAGTGGACACAATCCACTGCACATTTCATCTTTAACAGATCTAAGCATCGGTGGAACTTAATTGCAAACATATTCCATATTAGAGCTGCAAAAGTGGTCTTTATTCCACCAAATTCTTCTGCATTTACAAGTTTCAGCAGGTAAACTCATCTGTTTTTCCTCTTACCTCTAGGAAAAGCATCTCTTTTTCCACTTGCACAGAAAGCTCTCATTCACATCCACAATCCCCCAGTCACACAGAGCTCCAGCTCTATGCTCTACATGTCTGCAGCACCAAGCTCAACGGGCCCAGGGTCTAATCAGGTCCAGATCCCAGTTTCAATCAGGAGGAATTCCCCCAACGTCTTACAGCTTTTTGAAAAATCAACTGGGTTGAAAAACAGTGGGGAGGGGGGGTGTGCAACGCTCACACCACAACAGAGGAGCAGCTCATTTAGGGAAACTAAATTTTGGAATTCCAAAGAAAAAGAGAAGGTGACGTCTCAATCTGGAGTGTTTCAGATCCCTGCCAGCGAGTGGGAGTGAGTGGATGCACGAGTGTGTGGCAGACTGGACTCAGGCCCCTCCCTCATTCCTCCCCTCCAGAGCAAATCGCCTGCCACTGCATTTAAATCACACACACTTCAGAGTCAACACCCCCCTCCCTCTCTATCTCACCCCTTCCTCCACCACACTGACACCAAGCCCCTCCACCCCAAATGTGGCTGCAGGATTTCGGAGAACCAGATGACATGTCCACTATACCCTCACCCTTTACTACAGGTCTTATTCTTTCTTTGAGATCCTCAAAACATTTGCCACACAAATTATTTTTCCTTATAAATATGAATCACTACGTCACAAAGAAAGTTTTTGAGGTCATCCTGTGTGATACATATTTCATTAATAGTCATGTGATCCTTGATTTACAGATTATTACCACTTGGCAAACTTTATTCTCTTAGTGTTTGGGAATAATTTAAAAGCAGATAATTATTTTTTTCCCTTTACAAGTGAATAAGCAAAAAGGAGGGGACAGATTATCAGGCAAAAGAAACTTTGAATGTTCTGACTTTGAGATTTAAAAAAAAAAAAGTACACCAAGCCTGTTCATTAATCCACCCATGACTTCATCCCATTACAGTGACGTTACTTTCAAACAGTTCGGGAAACTCCTGACAATCCGGTGGAACCAGACGTACGATATTTCCCATATGAAAATTCTGACATCTGCATTATTAACTTTCAAATTTAAAAAAAAAAGTTAAACATGGACTCCTGAACATATGCAATAAACCAGAACAATCAGCATACACGAAAGTGGACAAAACACAAGCAATTGAATTGAAATGTTGCCCTGGGGAAGTATGATGTGATTTATTCATACGAGCTCTGCACCATCTGTCATCGTGAAAGGCTGAAAAGCAGAAATGGCTTAATTTTAAAACAGTCTAAAATGAGTAATGACTTTCCTTAATTGTCCACCAGACAAAGACGCCCTCTCCCCTGACAACTCGACAAAGTGACTTGCAGAAGGGGCGACAGAGCTGTTTGTCACATGCCAAATTACCGGTTGCAAATGAGAAATGACTCCGTTAGCAAGCTCGCTTGGAAGGGGGGGGTGTAGAGCGAGGGGGTCTCGGTGTGCATACAGATAGGACTGTGTTATGAGCCTCGCCAGCACGGCCTTCTTTCCTGGCACGCCGCTGCATATTTGAAATTGAGAGAGAAGAGCTTGGCAGTCCAGTCATAGGGTAAAGCTTTCAGAAAAGCTCTCAAATTTTCCACAGGTCTCGGCGCTGATCTGCTAAAGCCACTGTGCGTTTAACTCTGAGAAAGATGTGCATTAGGTTTCCCGAGATATTCATCTCGAGATAGATTTCCGAAGCCCTGCGAGTCGTATTCAAGGCTGACGGGTAGAAAGGAAAACATCTATTTTTGTGACAGACAAGTACTTAATTCAGATAACAAAAAACACACAATGCGTGGGCACGGAATGCTCTGGCATGAATAGAGGACAGGTCTGAGGATGAGTGGCTGTATCCCAGACAATAGGCAGATATCAGCCTTTCAGACTGGGCCTGGGCTTGTGGCCAAGGACCCATGGTGCTTTAGAAAACACAAGAGGACAGTTGACCTTGCTGTCTCCTCTGCTTCCACTCAGAGCAGAGGAAAGGGTGCGACAGAGCAAAAAAACCTCTGAAATTCCTTATAATTGAGTGCTATTGTTCAAGTCGTAGGTGTCAATTTGTAAACCCCTTTAAGCCAAAGAACATAATGGCGAGACCAGAACTTTCTGACACAAAAGCACAAAGGAAGAAAATGTTGCCTTGTACACAACGTCAAAACACGGGATTATTGCGCAGATTCCTCCCTCCACAATATCAACAGAGTTTTTTGAAATGGATCCTGGCTTTTATAGGGCGAAGAAATCATGCATCAGCCCTCAGCAAAAAGCCACTGGACATGTGCTGAATGGATGACGCCCTGCTCTCATTCACATGTCTGAGGTTGACGAGCAGGAACTAACTAATGGAGGGTTTATGCAGTGGCTTTTGACCCCACAGCTTACAACTACAAACCCATGGTGCACACATTAAAAAATGCTCAAACACATCGTCATTTCAACAACACTACTTTACAGTTTGGGAAATTGCAAGTACTTGTTGTTACTCAGACATATACCTCTTTTCAGAAGACGACTGGAGTCAGTAAGACTTTAAATGAAACTGAATTATCCAGGATACAAATTTAAAATCCACCTTTCTTTTAAAATTCTTCCAAAAAGTTAAGGCTGACATCTAGTTTAAAAACAAAAAAAAAAGAACATTATTGGCCCAAAAAAACTAATGTACGTCAAAGTCTGAAACAATTTGAACAGAAACCTTTTGATCAAGTTTCTCAAAGCAAATTTTAAACAGGAATTTCTATCCTTGGCAAAAGCTTTGGACAAGCGTTCAGACAAGATCTAGTGGCATTTTCTGTACTTGAAACCCAAGACTGAGTCTAGACTACACGCTCACTGCACACACACACACTCTCTCTTTAACACACCCGACACACTTACCCACTCCTTCTGGCAGGACATTTCACCCATCTATTGGAACGAAGCTCAAAGCTGGTACTGTGTCCTTATCCTAACCCTCATTATGCTGCAGACAGGCTCTTTTCCAGCAAGGCTGTGCTTCATTTTCATTAACGTCAGTCCTTCACACCTAGATTCTACCACCGGTGCTGCGTGTCATCCCCAGAAGGCAAGAAGGGGCTTAACTGATCCCTCACAATGCAAATATCATGAAATACACCTCTGTGGTTGTTCAAAACACAAATCAACAAGGACAGTGACTTGTCACAACTTGTTGCAGGACAGTTTGTCATAAAGAGTCAAACTCAAACTGAGCATGAAGACAATTCCTAAAGTTAAAGTAGCATAAAGTGCAAATGCAAGGTGAAATGTAAAAGACTGATTTTAAAGCTGTGCCTATTTGCACAGACTCGAGACGAGAACAGATTCCGTAAAAATAAGTTATTACATTCGAGGGCAATGTTCAGTGCCAATCCATGCTCATATAGTTCTATTGTAGAGGTCATGCAAATAATGGCACACAGTAATCTGAAACAGCCAAGTTTTCCTTTCTCAGCATCTTTAAAAAAAAAAAAAAGGCCTGAAAGTTTGCATGAACGAGTGTCTAACCCCAACTAAAGGCCAAATGTGAAGGAGGAGCAAAAACCCAGGTTTGGACAGTCAGAAAACTCACGGTGTTGCACTTTGGTGAGGATTATAAAATGTGACTGAGGAGGTTGCACAAATAATGTAAAAACCACCAGGCCAATCAGTGTCGCATTGTTGTTTCCAAGGTTCACACAGTTTGGAGGTCACAACTGAGGGCTCTGCATGCAACAAAGTGTGTGTGTGTGTGTGTGTGTGTGTGTGTGTGTGTGTGTGTGTGAGGAGGGAGGAGTTGACAATCTGCCAAGCACTTCATTTGAAGCATAATGCCGCCTTAGCAAGGTATTCAACTATGTTCTGCTCAGTGATGAAAACGAGTGATAGCTACAAGAAAAATACTGAAAAAGCTCCTAACACAACAAATAACGCTGGTGAACCACAGCTGACAAGCCCAGACAAATGTAACACTGTGGGGGAACCTCGAGTGAAACTTGATGTACTAATGAAACCTGCCCTTAGCAATGTCCCGCTTACAGCGGCCGTAAGCACATATGCTGTAGATCATATGCAAACAAACCAGCTGACACACATAATCCACGTCACAGAAACCCTCAGATCCACGTCTCAGTTCGCATCCTTTGTGATTCCAGAATTCTGCCTCGTTCAGCCCCATTCGTGCTCAGCAGTCTGTCACACCTGGAAATGGATCTTAGATCCTCGCTAACAAGGCCCACCAGCTCGACCTGCTGCTGCTGCTGCTCGGGCCTGTTAGTTGAAGGGCTGGGGTCTCGCCGGAGTGTGATCAAGGACTCCAACTCATAAAACCCTCCGCTGAAATTTGTTAACCACTGTAGGGTGTTACCAACACACCTCTGGGACAATAGGAGCAGCAATAAATGTGCCATAAAATGCAGGAAGTTGTCAAGTTACTGGAATGGGAGCTTCGGCAGGGATTGGGTGGGCAACCCCTCTGGTCCAGACTAAATATCTCAACAGCTATTGGATAGATTTTTATGGACACTTAAGGAACCCGGAGGAATATTCCTAGTTCTTTAAATCACCAGCTGATCAAAAACTTTTTCCATTAACACTGGGTAGCGCCTCTAAATTTGTGGTCCAAGCACCAACACTCATTCTCTAACTGTAGCTGTTTTATTCTGGATAAATCATTGCAAAAATAACAATTTAAAAAAATGCTGTTTCAATGCAGCTACCGTTCAGCCTTACATGTGTATCTGTCAGTCTTTATTGTGCTCTCAGTTCTGTCTATATCCCTGCATATGTAGCCAATTATTCTGACATTCAAGTGGATTTTCTGTAAATCCCTTCACTTCACTCGGAGGCTGATTGGAGTCGCTTGAAGAATTAGGCTGTTTCAGGCCTAAACGGGCTCGTCAAAAACAGTATAAAGGCTTCTCCCCTACATGTCAACAGGTACGTTAGTCATTATAATCATTATATTTCACGATTTGGCAGAGCTGACTTCGCTTAAACTGCTTAATACATGTCATTACCTGAACCCGACTGCATGCACACATGTCCCTGTAGGGTAAAAGGTTTTACCATGGATACAAACATTTCCATCAGAATGTTGAGCTGACGCATATCCTCTGCAGAAAAGCAACTGATGACAGACGATGGATGACAAAATATATTAATATATGCATTTCAAAATAATTCTATAAAATAAGAATAATTAATGCTCTGAAATGATGCTACATTCAAGCAACAGCCGAGGCTCTAGATTTATTTTTAATACCGCAACAGGTGACAAGACGCACACTCCTCTACAGAGCTGACGTCCTCAGACTTGTGATAATAATAAACAATGCAGTTGGGAGCAGTGTGCACAATGTTCTTCCGACTGTGGTTATATTTTTGTCCAGCACATTGAGAATTCAGAAAATAATTTCTTCTTTTTTTGTTATATTTTGCCAGGCAACAAAAGTTCAGACAACTGGAGCTCAAGTAGGCTGACACATTCAGCTGAATTACAGCACTTTGCATGAAATAATACAATATTTTCAAACATGCCTATCAATTCTATGAAAAATTAGGGTTTAATGTAAGAAAATCCCCCATAACACCTAAGCCTAACCCATAACTATAATTAAGTTAATAAACCAAAATCTAATTTTATTATAATGCTTTGTGCATAAGAGAACAAATTGGATAAAGACTTGTGCAACCCATCTGACACTAGTTTGATGTTGTTAAGCGATTCATTTACTGTTTAATAAAAGCCAGAGGTCACAGTCACCACTATTGTGAAAGGTGTGTGTGTTTCAAGTGTCTTAATAAAAGCAAAGGCTTCGGTGATCGAATTGCCTTAAAATGCTAAATAATGGGCAGGTTTTAAAAAGCTGCTAAAAATGCTTCATTTGAATCATAGAGGCACAAGACTCAGTATGGGGACACTGATGTAAGGCATACAAAGTGAAATTATATAAATAAGAGATAAATGGTTAAATATTCCAGCTGTTCTTGTCTTAAAAAAAAAAAAGACATATTGGGATCCACATATGCAGCTGTCAGACATATAAACAAAAGAAATAAGCTCTCGTTACTCCTAACAGGATCATAACAGTGACTTAGTGTTACAAATAAAACGTGTTTTATATTTTTATTGGCCTCCATGATGCTTTAAGAATGATACAACTGTGATATTGCTATTACGTAAAGTCCCACAATGACTCTAGGTATGCATCTGATTGATTTACCGTTCATCTGAGCCAAAAGAAACGATACGTCAGGGCTTTTTTTTATGACCTGTGCCACTCAGACTATATGTAAGCACTGCACTAAATAAATAAAGAACAGAAGAGGCAAATGTAAAAAAAAAAAAAAAACTGCTAAATGTGATGAAATGTCATGCAAGACGAGGAGGAACATTGCATCACACTTGATATGGGAAAGACGTGTGTGTGTGTGTGTGTGTGTGTGTGTGTGTGTGTGTGTGTGTGTGTGTGTGTGTGTGTGTGTGTGTGTGATTGAACCCCCCCTTTAATTTTGTATAGGATATAGATGTAGGCTGCGGATTGGGGTTGTGTACACACAGGATTAATGACAGGATCCTGGAGGGATGACACATCAGTCAAGCGGAACAGACAAACACACATTTATACATAAACACAAACACATAAACCGGTTGTGCATTGCACAAGCAGCAGCCTCGCTTTCCCATAATTTAGCTTTGGAAACACAGCAAGTGCTGGGAACAGTGTATTTGACCCAGTCTCTGTCCCAGTTGGGCAGCAGGTTGCTCTAAATGGACTGGCACGGTAAGGCTGTGTGTGTGTGTGTGTGTGTGTGTGTGTGTGTGTGTGTGTGTGTGTGTGTGTGTGTACTGCAAAGTTTGGTGGTAAACCGCATAGCCATTTGTTGCACAGCACATTCCCAAGGCGCTTTGTGTTTAGCTGCATTTCTGAGCCAGCAATTGGGAGAGAAAGAGATTTTGAACAGAGATAACGAAGCAGCGGAGTGATTATCAGCTGAGCTCAGCAAAGCAACGGTAACGTTTCGGTGGCAGGTTTGGATGCCACAGAGGCGACAGATATCGAGGCTGCATGTTGGATGAGTTTAAGCTTTGAGCTCTGTGCTGAAATAAACCTGCGATCATAGGAAAAGCAGCGTGACTGCATGTCCCTCCGCCAGGGACCGAGGTTGAATCGGGCCAGGCAGCCGCTGGTTGGCATTCGCCCCTGAGCCCTGAGTGGCAGGCCTGAGGGTCACGGGTAAACAGACAAACGGTTTTGTGTTTAACTTTAGAGCCTGTCTTACCCACTTGCTGTCTCTCTCCCTCCTTGTCTTGCTTTTCTCATATCCTCATTTGGCCTCTCTGTTAATTCAGACCTACCTGACAGTTCTGACCAAAACCTTCTGGGTTTATTATGGGTCCAGCTCGGCGACAGGCTCAGCTCTCTAAACACACTGAAGACTAATCTGCAACAGATGGGAGACAAACCGGGGAGGAAGTAGTATAAAAGGATATACAACATGGCCCTCAGAAACAAACGATAGGGTTTCAGTGAAGTTCCGAGCAAAGCCGGAGGAGGGTTGTAATGATGTGCACAGCAGCAGCTCCCAAGGGCTTAACTGGACATATTACTTGAATATATAAACTGTCCATCTGCAATTAGACGTCTGAAAGCTCCTGAGGGTCTTCTCTGAAGGGAACACACACAAACACCCTTTGAGAGACGTGTGTGTATGGAATAAATGAAAACCTATGTGCATAAATACATACATACATGTACTAACACATACAGAAACACACACACACACCTTGGATTTCACGAGTGGCTGCGTAGAGATAATGAACGCCTTAGGATTCAGTTTACTGTCTGATATTCACGGTCATTAGTGTAAATACAAGAGACATTTATTTACTACCTCATTAATGCAAGTGGCAATTAAAGATCCCTTTCACAGGAGAAAACAAAAAGGAACGGACGGATCTCGTAGCGCCCAAACAGTCAAATCACTGTTTGCATTGGTTTTGTGACAAGCACTTGGAAAGCCCCAAGCTTTCATCAGCCAACGACTACGGGCGAATATCTTCTACATCCTTCTCTCCGTGATGAGGTTGTCCTACCTGGAGGATATGCTCCTGCTTGATTACTTGCACAGAGCACCGACGCAGCTGGGGAGCTGTGTTCGAGCGAAACAGTTACGTAAAAACAGTTTTAAGTTTGAGTTGGCTTCCAGAAATTTCTGGCACGGTTTCTACACGCATGAATATAATTTAAGCCTGCTAAATGCACCACTATGTTCACTTATAAGCCTTGTTGCGGCCAGGTGCACTGTGAATGCGGGAAAACGCACAAGATATACACCACTGAATGAGAAACTAAGCTACAAGACGATAAACTTCTCCACAAAGTTCACCCATTTCTGAGCAAATGTGCAGCTTTTTGGTGACTTTGATAAAAAAAGAAAAAGAAAAAAAAAGCTGTATTTTCCCCCACCCTCATTTGTACAGGCCATTTCCTGACTCTGGGTGGCATCAGATTGGCTGGAGCCATTTCCCCCCCCGGATGAATTAAAAAGGCTGATGTTCCTCTGGGAGGGTGTGAGGCTGCACTGAGATACAGCCAAAGATAGGGCACATCCCCAAAGACCTGCAACGGCAAATGACCACCTAACACCAAAAGGTTTTAATTAACGCAATTAGGCTCTACGCCACCTTCATCTGTTTATTAATTCATTCATGAAGCAGATTGACAATAACTAGTCCACGGAGAGAGACCGAGACGTGCATTCTCAAGAACATCCTGTGCCACGTGAGGCCTCATGCATAATGAAAGAGACCGAGAGGTGAAATGATAGAAACAAGAAGGGACAAGGGAGGACAAGAAAGCAAACGGAGCAGACTGTCTCTGATTAGGTCTAACTTGAGACATTCAGCACAGGGTCTCGTGTTAGCCTCAGGAACACAGTGTCCAGCACAGGCGAACACATGAGAGCAATTTAAAAGTGAAAAGGCAGTAGCTAAGTCCTGTTTGATGCACGCACCCAAACATTGATTCTGGCATCGCATGCAAAAGACCTTCCTGTTTTTATCAAAACTAATAATTATTGCATTGTTCTTTGAGTACAACTGCTTTGAGCAATTAGTCTCACGATATCAGATTCGCTCGTAAACCACATGTTTCCAATATGACAACTTTTTGCAAAACAGTGCTCTGCTGATTTACCATTAACCGACGGATTCAGAGAGGATCCTCCTTTAAACAAAGTCAAAACACGAAACAGCCAAAAGGACAACTGTGAAACACGATCGCCCAAAATCGGACTTCAAAACAAACCAGAATCTCCTCTGGAGACCTTTTATGTTTTTTCCAAATCAAAAACAAAAACGAAAGCTATCATTTGTGTTCTCCCTCAGGGTGGTCATTTAACTGGGAATAATTACGTGGTTGTTGTGCAGCGGTCTTGTCTTCCTATACATCTGTACTGTTTACCTTTACTTGAGCTTTAAAGCTTTATAATCATTATCATCTAATAATCATCACCTTTAATGTCTCCATAACAACTGTGGCTGGCGACTGGCAGTGTCTGGGCAAGTGTGTGAATCTGTGTGTGTGTGTGTGTGTGTGTGAGTGGCTTTAATCATCATCAAATAGAGCTGTGTGTATAGGTAATTAAGTTGGTGCCAAATCGACTCTCACTCGCAGGCACGAGTCAGGAACTCCCAACAACACCCGAGTTTTTGCAAAGCGCTGCGGGCAACTTTATTTCAGCTCAGCAGCAAGTTTTAACACAGAAACGAGAGCGGCTCCCTTCTCCGAGTCCATTAGTCAGTGTCTGATGTTCCTCTAAGCTCTGGATTACGTTTCCTCCCCACAAGCTGACCATAATATCAGGCTTGTGGAGCCAATGCGACCTGCAGGGTTTGGTCTGAAACCACTCAATGAGTACAAGGATCACGAGTAGTGTTCGTAGATCAAGGACTGCCGCCTCCGTGCACACACACACACACGCACGCAGCATTCATCACGTTCCTCAGCATATCAGCTATCAGCTTAGCAGTGTTTCATGGCTGTAAAAGACATATTGCACACACATTATTAGCTTCTCTTCGACAATTCATAGCACAACATTTCCATCCAGTGTGAACAACAAAACATTGAGCAGTAACCTGACATCTGGTTATGTTTAGGCAATAAAAACTCGATTCAAACTAGAAAAATCAAAGAAAAGATCAATTTCTCACATTGACTATTTTCATTTATTGTCTGGCATTTTGTTCTGGACTTACAGAATAAAAAAAAAAACGGCTGACCTCAGCACTATTTGCAGATACTGGTGACCACTCTTAATCCTGTGTGGTTCCTATGTGCAAGTACGGGTTTTACTTGTAGATTTCTTTCGGTTCTTCTAAGGAATATTTGGTTTACATCGTTCACTGTTCTCTATCTGCTGTACAGTGATTCACACACACACACACACAACTAGAGGGGACAGCTGCTTGGCAAGTGTATGTGTGAGGGTGTTTTCAGAGGATTGGAATGATTTACACAAACCCACACTCGATTAATTCCAGCATGACAGCACAAACTCGCCTGTGTGTTGGTCCGAGTTATTAGGCCGTACAGACAGAACAGTGTTGACTTACTAATAGATGAAGGTCTGACACACATAGCTACACACAACACACACAAAGCTTTTCGCATTTGTGTTTATGTTTCCTATTGGTTCTATTTATTTCATCTGATGTCAATCTGTGCTCCAATTCAAACACTGGGACACTAGAAAAGCTGAATACTGCTTGACCCCACTGAACCAGAGTCGGCCCACAGAATCCACACAAGAATCCTTAAAACATACATCACAGTTTATAAAAATAATAGTATGCACTGTAAATGTCAGAAACAGGTCTAAAACACAATATATTAAACATTCATCTAAGCTAACCAGTTATTTTCATTGCCTACCATATATTAAAAGGCTGCAGAATTTGTCATTGGATTAAATCTCTCCATCATCAAATGACTACAAAAGTGAAAAAAGCACATCTTGAGCTCTTCAACCTTTACCACTGTGATCAGATGAGGTGTTTAAGCCAGGGTGCCAATGACTCTAAATCCAGAACACCCTCGGCCGCTGAGCAAAAAGTTTTTCCAGGAGAGTGTCCAACAATATCAAAACAATCTCCAGGCTGGATTTCCTCTCTGGCACTCAAACCCCGCTGGAGAATGGGAATCTGGGTTGCATGTGAGAAAACCCAAGTACTGTAGGATGAAGCCTGGCGCTTTTAATCTGGAGGTACCGTTGTGAGAAATGAGTCTCTCGATTAAAAAAAAAAAAAAAAAAAAAAATGCATCCATAAAGCTATATCAAACAACACAGCCATGGGTGCGCTCATAGTCTGTCCATTTCTGCTGCCAAAATGAGACTTAGCATTTCACGTCCAGTCAAAGGTCATCTCCCAGAGATCTACTTCCTCCGCTACAACATTTTCCTCCTTTTCTCAGTTTGACATGTTTAAACAAAATCCACCTTTGCATCCTGACTTTATCGTTGCACTCCCAGCTAAGGCCTTCAATCAAATTTTTTGGGAAATACTTTTATTTGCTTCACTAAGGAGAACTTGGTGAGAATATTAATATGGCATTCATCCTTCTACACAAAACAAAAAAATGCAGACAGCAGCTACATTGACAAACGGCACAAAAACAAAACCGTTGGCACAAAACTGTAATAGAAGTAACAATTAGATTTCCTTCTGGGCGTTTAAAGCACAAGTTTATGTCCAATACCTTGTGCGTTTGTTTTTACAAAAGCGAAATGTTAGACTTTGTGGTTGGTTGCTGTTTAGGCTGGAGTTGCGAAGAGGGTGTGTGTCATGACAGCAAGACTCAAGGCTTATGACAAAAACAGCAAGATATCGAATGCTTTGAATTTTGCAATTTCTGACCGCAGTCAGACCAATGAGCAGTGCTGAAGCTAAACCACTCATGTTTATCATGTGGACGTCGTTTTACTGCTGCAGCTGCAACCACCGGGGATGATGGCATTAGATGCTCAGAGAGCTAAGCCTCCATTAAATGCACAGAACCAATGGTGTGTCCAGTGGTGGTCAGTAGTCGAGCCAAACCTACCAATCATTTCAGCTACTGCCTGACCTGACTCTCCCATGTGGTCCAAATGGCTGACCAATTAACAGCAGCTTAACCCTTAAGCCCAAACACCTATCCTGCTCTCTCAGTCTCTCACACACACACACACACACACACACACAAAGTAACAGACATGCAGATGCAGGAGAACCCAGTACCACACACAGGCAAGAACACACACACACACACACACTCACAAACACACAGATACATACTCATTAACAAAGGCTTAGCGTTACAGCATGTACACCCCCAGCAAAGTGTAGCATAGTCTGGCTGACTCACCTCCCACAAAGAGGGAATACACCTCAGTCACCTGATCCTCGGCTCTTCTGATCCTGGATCAGTTAACTACAGAGCAGTTTGTTTGCTGTCCAGTGACTGCAAGTCTGCAGAAAACTCTACACAGCGAAGATGGAACAAAAGTGCACTGCAAAATATTTCCAGTACACAGCTTGGGAACAGAGCTACTTTAAAATCTGACAGAAGAGATGTTTGAAGTCAAAGCATTTATTTGAGGCTGGAAAAAAAAAACTAAAGCATTTACACAGACACTGCTGCTCTCACAGAACCTTCACAAATCTCTCCCACCACTAGGTGCCCCCACTGGCTTCAGTGCAGATCATACTGCAAGAAAAGACCCATCTTTAAGAGTCAGGGCTCCAATTCGTCTCCAAACATTTTTAAATAATGCAATAAATGTGATGGAAATGATAAGGCTATTACAGACCAGTATGTGTAGTATGTAACACAACCTGTGTGAGGAAAAAGTCATGAACCGGTTTGACAGTGCTGAAGGTGAATCCACAAAAACTGAAGTTTTTAGACCTGTGGTAAAAAAGTAGATTTGAGTCCGACTCGGACAAAACGCTTCCCCTTGGTCAATTTGCGCTTTGTGGCTGAAGTGATGTGGCTTCACTTTGTAATTTCTCTGTGGATGTGGGCTGTGGTCTGTCAACAGTAATGTGATTCTGCCGAGCTTGAAAGAAAGTGAGTGAGGGAAGAAAAGAGAGAAACGGGGACGGAGACCACCTGAGTGACAAGCAACAGCTGAGTCCACACATCTGGACCCCCAAACGCAACCCTCCATTTAGTGCGTCTTTACGCACACACACACACTTTCCAAGGTAAAGCACACGGTCACTTTTTCTCTCACCTCCTGAAGGGAAAGTGACCAGCTTCACTTTTTCCCACTAATGGGGAGACGAGTCATTCCCACCCTTCACTGATGGATTATGATTATGAAGATTATTTTCAAAAGAGCAAGGCAAACACGCCTCTCTGGACTTGACGTGTAGTTTATACATCATCACGAATCCACACACACACAGTCACACTCACACACACACACACCTCTATGCAATTAAAGAGCAAATCTGCACTTTTAAAGATAAAACGACTCACTTCACGGAGGCGGCAACGTGGTCCGAGGTCGGGTTCGATTATTCCGTTTGTCAAATTGTAATCACGACTGCGGAGGCATCCAGGCGCACTGCAACCCACCAACACGGCTCCGGAAACGGCTAAATGGACGAAGCCGTGAAGTGCATGATCAGTGGACGTGGACAGACAGAGAGACAGAGAGACAGAGACGGAGAGAGACGGAGGATGACGCACACCCGAGCTGAGCGCGGCGCACGTCTGGCACCGACTTAAAGCGTCGAGAAATAACATTAGCGCTGCTCTGCTCCCATTGGCTAAAACACACGAAGCCCCCTCCCCTCCCCTCCTCCCCACCACGCCCCCTCTCCCTCCTTCTCGCACTGTTTGCATCAGAGGATGGATGGATTTATTCAGATTTTCTATTATTTCACGAGTGCGGTGAAATAAAGTTCTCATTTGAATCTAAGTGTTGAAAATACCAAGATTCGTTCTCACTCGGCAGTACCTGCAAGTGCCCGCAGGACTCCAGCAGTAAAACACCTTTTGAGTGAGTTCAGCTCTCATAAATTATATACATAGAAACTATTGTTATGATTATGACGGTGGTTAATAAACAAACTAGTTTCATTGTGACTCTGTTTAGAACCAGGTTACTTCTCCCAAAGAATCTTTTGGAAACCGGGAGAAATGAAAATCTAAATTTAGTTTTATTGTAAGTACCAGAGTCCAGATTTATGAACCCGAGTATGTGGATTGGATTTTCATTCTCAGCTGTGGTGCAGTGCTGTTTGACGGTGTGCACACTTGGCAGTGGGACACATGGAGGAGGTCAAACAGTATGGCTCATTGTGCCTGCCTGCCCCCACACGGCGAGGGGACCCGTGGGTGCCCTCGTTCGCCCTGCTGGCTGCTGCTTTGACAGTATCTGACAGCTTGATTTACAGCCTGCTTTTACATTTCACATTCAGGCCTTTTACCTGAGCTTTTATCCAGACGGGACCCCAACTGTGTGATCTAACAGCTCAATAACAGCAAAATAAGCTTCAAGTCATTATCCAGCCCCTGGATGCAAACAAATATGTAATTAGATGCAATAGATGCTGCTCAGAAACCCGCAGTCTCGGCTACCACCCCATTCACCTGACAAAAGTCACATCACGCACACGTGCAACACACATGCAGCTGCACTTTCTGAGGCGGTAATCTGATCGTCATCTGTGTCTCGATTGTTCTGTTTCCACCTGTTCCCCTCGCCTCGTCGTAGAATGTAGAGCCTGTAGTCTCTGTGCTTCGCCTTGGCGCTCTGTGCTCGCACACGGGCATCTGTAACATTAATCCGACTTACAGCAGACACACAGAGAGATGGAGAGCGGTATAAAAGGTAAGCCTATAGGCCAGTGAGGAAGCGAGGATCACTGCGGCGTGGAGAGCACAAAAGGGGGTCTCTGGGTCAGTAAATCCTGCCCCTGTCACCTTCTGGTGTGCGGAGAAGTGCATTTGATGAAAGTGTCGGAGCCGGGCGCAGCACGTTGTATGCGATCCTGCCTTTTATCTCCATCCTTACTCCCCCCCTTTATGGAACACTGCTTTGAAAACAGTCCAGATTGATGTGGGATTGCACACTTTGTGATAGCAGCTTAGATGTCGGAGGGTTGTCTACCTCTCCGTGTTTGTGGTGAAGGGCATTTTATCCGAACAGATTGAAGCTCATCTGTCATAGTTGCCATATTTGTTGGATGGGGAAAATTCAGTTATAATATTGCTTCTCTGCGTACGTTTAAGCAAAGCAAAAGCTTGTGTTAGCTGGGACCAGGATGTTATGTTTGGCAGCAATGGATGTCAACTAAAAAAAATGGGGCACGTGATTTCAGAACTTCTCTGAAAGCTGATATCGGGTCATTAAGAAGACTGAATGACCACACCAAGCGTATCATACACATGACTAATGATTTTATGCATTTCAGTGAAACTATGTCCGACAGAAGAGTCACAACCGGTGTCCACAAGCGAAGTGCTGCGAGTTCAGGTATTTGGCACAGAGACACTGGGATGCTAGTTAAAATTCAGCTAGAAGCCAAACTAATCAGGAATCACGCAAACTGTGCAAAACAAAAAGAAAGTTTCCTTTACTGGTCATGACCACTCGGGCCCCTTCTTTCTCTGACCCTGTATAACCCAGCTCCAAAACCGCCATCCCCCTTTGTACGAATGAGGTAAGTGGTTCCAGATTTGGCCTAAAGGAAAACTGTCAATCAAGCTGTGGGAATCTGAACAGTTTTGTATTCGGTCCGGTCGTCTCCACATCATCCGAAGGAGACGGTCCTTCTCCCGGCAGAAACCCTTATTTTTTTGCGTTGTTTTATTTCCCTCATCACGTGGCGAAGGATCTTGTGGCTACTGCTATGTCCATTCACCCACTGTCGCTCATCATACCTGTCGTTCATCTGTCTGCCCATGTCATCTCATACGCAGAAAGTGCCATCATCAGACACGTCAGTTTGCTCAAGTCAGGGATGTCACAATCTGTTGGAACCCTATACGTTTGTGTTGGGACGAAGACTTTTCCCAGGACCGGAGAGAGGAATGTTGCATTTTAAACAGTTGCATTGACTCCAGTTGTCACTTGAAACAAATGCAGAAAACTTAACACTGACCAGATTGAATTACGTTTGTTAAGTGGCCCGATCACAGCTGCGTTAATAGGGTTCATGAGTGTAAACTAAACACACAAGTATAAATCAAGTTTAGGGCAAAATCCGTGGCTCATGCGGCGGAATTAAACGTGTGGTTTCCATGCTTTGGTTTCTGTACAAATTAAAGCAACCAAATTTAACATGTTGTAAACTTTAAAGGTGCAGGCAAGCGTGTTTTATCATTTTGATGCAAAATCCAATCTAAAATTTACTATTATGTCTAAAGTACATCAGTTACTGTTCAAAGCTCAGCGGATTGTTGAAGTGTAACTTCATCACAGCATCAAATACATACCTGCATACGCGACACGAGTCCTTTTAAGGAGGAATCCATAAAACTCACAATGACAAATGGACTTTGCAGGGTGATATGTGGGGCATGACACAAGACAGGCTCAACCAAGTAACACAACTAAGTATTTTTATGAGAGGAAAGACTCTGAGTGAATGGACTGGAACACAGTCTTTCCGCATTTCTGGAATTCCTACCACCTCTGACTAGTAATTGCTGAATGAAGTAAATCAACAGTCGATGCCCCCCTGCAGGGATACTCATACACACAAACACGGTTTCCTGACTCACTGTCGGGCTGTTTTTTCAGGCAGGTGTGCGGCAGTGGATAAGTGCACTGGTTAAATGTTAATCCCATTAAGTGGTTGTGCTGGTCGTTGCTCGGGGCACATCTAGCCCCTCCACGCACACACAGAAACTCCAGCGGTGATACTCAAACTGCCCCAATTAGACCAGGGACACACATCACATCTCACTTCCTACCTTCCACCTGCAGGACCTCCAGCAGTTCAGCTGCCATAGCTAGAATACCTGAGCACGGTGTCAGGAGTTTGAACCCCTGAGAGCTTTGCTGTTTGCCTCCTCATGCTCTCTACAGCCACATTCGGCCAGTTGGCCGTTAAGCTCCACTTGTTATATAATAATAACTGGACATGTCAGTCAATTTGTGGCAAGCATTCCCAAACATTACTTACATGTGGCTGTTTGAAAAGGCTAGATATTAGACGTACATGTCAAATATACTGGAGCTCCAAAGACTGCAATATCGTAGTATGAATAATTAATACTGCTGAGCTTGGTATTAAACTGCTTGTTTTGAAAAATGACTGGATAGTTGGCATTTGTTATTGATGCGATTCATATTCTGCGAAGATTTTAACGTGACTGTACATCAAACTGTCAGTTATACTGATACTAAAGCCAGAATCCAGATGCTTAAATTTGTGCAAATGCACTGAATGTCTGTGGAGTGGAGTTTCCTGACAGGACTGTACTGTAAGACAATGAAGTCCCAGAGTCAGTGGTCCTGTAACCCAAGACTGAGGGTTTGGATGCTCATGGGATCATGCAAATAACATAAGCAATGGGTGTTTTAGGTCATATCATCATCATCCCTCCACCATTTTGTCAGTTTAGTCCCAACACTGACTGAACTGCTGGACCAGGTCTGTGTCCACATGTAGGACTACTTGTCTTCTCTCCCATCTAGAAGTATTAAAGTGATTACCTCACTCTTTGAGTTAATGCTAAACCTCTCCTATATGACGCTGTCTAATCTTTAAACCTTCGCTGACCCAAAGACCACCAAACCTGATCAACTTTCACAAGCAAAAAAACCAACGAATTTTTGAATGGGTGTAACACTGGATAGATTTTAAAGGTGCAGTTCTGATTTTAATCTATGTGAAGCAGTTGGGTAGTGAGAGGGCAAATATATTATTTACTGAAGTCATAAAGTTGGACATGTTAACTGGGCTTCTTGAATATGGTGATAAGGATATATTTACAAAAAAAACATTTAAGTAATTTATTTGCTTTCAGCGTTATTTTTGAAAAACTAGCTGTGCACACTTGATTCTGTGTGAGTTTCTTTTGGCAAAGCGATTACAAAAGCAAACTAAAGAGCAACTTTATGAACTTTTATAATGTATGCAAGATTTTACCCACAACTATGCACCTTTTTGAAAGGATTTCAAGTCGGGAGCTGAACTCCATCCTCCTCCCCTTCCTCAGCGTTCTGGCCTCAGGGAGGAAGTGTGTGACAGCACGTAGCTCCTGGACCATACTGAGGAATTTCTCTCACACACTCACACACGGGCCGAGCACACACACACACACACACATTAAACCCAGGGGATGTGTTAAGCCAGGAGCAAAACTGGAGGTCGAAGAGAGCGAGAACGTAAGGTAGGAGATGAGGATAAGGAAAGAGGAGAAGACAGAGGAGAAGACCTTAAGGTTGCACTCTCGTCTTGGGAGGCCAGGGAGAACAAATGTCTTTGACAGTCCAGAAATGAATTTTCCTGCCATTGTTACGACTGCAGCCAACTAGCTACTCAAACCCTCCCTGCAGTCTGCAGACCGCAGCACGTCAAAGCCGAAGCAAATAATAGGAAAATACTTTATCTGAAGACTCTTTCAAGCTCCCAACAGAGGTGTCCCCGCAAACGTAGCCTTCATCTTTTCTTTATTTGTTTTCATGCTCTGATGCCAGTTGTTGATCATTGTCTTTTGGAAAGGCATGTGTCAAAGCCATTGACATCTTTATCAGTCCAAGGCCACTGACATCAAATGAGACGTTTGTCGTTTGGGGGGAAAGACCAATTTTCTCTAATGTTAAGAATGAGACAGGGAGACTTCTACCTGACGCCATGTTAAATAGGAAGCGACAGGAAGCAACAGTAAGACTAGACACAGGGGAAATAGGTATAGCTGTAAGCTCCATGAAACCACAGTATGTCCTTTTTATTTGACTTTTATTATTATAAATTACACAAAAAACACTTATTTCCTAATGTGTTAAGTCTATGGTCGTTAAAACTACAACACTGCACTTTGCTGTCTCCTATTCAGCCATTGTTCATACAATCATCCCTAAAGTTGTTGTCTTAGCTCTGACCAGGTCCTGTAACACTGAGAATCTATGTTTCAAACTTCACATAAACCCAGAGGCTTTGGAGGTGAAAACCGGACTTAGATATGCGAATGAAACTCACTGTAACCCAATAAGAAACACATGTCACACACACACACACACACACACATGCATGCGCTCTTACTCACACACACTTGCAAAAGCTCAAAACTGTTTCAAATAACATATGCACAGTATGGCTGAACACATGGTGCAATCAGCGGTCCCGCCCCCATAACATATAGTTATATCGACGGCGATGATGCAATGCCTCCCTTACAAACTACACCCAGTTAAATTTGGACTCTCTGGGCCTGACTAATGATCACCGCCTCAGCAGAAAACCAGGCTCTAACAGACTCGAGAGAGAAGTGCAGATTTTGGCCGGATAATGCAGCCATTATTTTCTTTGAGAAGAAACAAAATACTTTCTGGCAACTAAATCGCGTCTGGCGATTTCACGAAGTCCTGCAGCAAATCATATTGATTTACCATATATAGTATGGACTTCACTGGGTCGCTTTGATGCATCTTCTTCTGCATGCACGAGGCAGCTTTTGGGTCTAAATTACTCTTGAAACTGTTCCACCACATTTCAAAAACATTTTCATTTTTGATACCAGCTGCTTAAAGGCACCAAATCTATTCAAAGTCCAGGGTTCTCTGGTGCCTGTGTGGTATTTGGAGCTCTATTAATGCTTTTTATGCTCAGAAATGGTCTGTGTCCACTTCCAGGGAGGGTTGAGTTGCAACAGACACCCCAGATAGAATAAAAAAATAGAGGACTTCTCTCATCTGCACTTTCACATTAACACAAAGAGACATGCTCTCTCCAAGTTCCATTAATCCTAAATAAAATAGATGGCAAAAATAAGCTCAAAAGCAGATGTTAAAGCATTAGCTTACTTTATTATGGCTGCTTCAAACTTGACATGCAACAAGTTTAAAGCTACACAGCTTTGAACCTGTCCACACATGGCAGTTTAATGGATGATGCACACAAATGGACAGCTTTGAACCTCGAAAGGCATTAAAACAAAGTTGACAAAAGAGAAAACTGCACGTGCAACTATTTAACATGAATTGGAAATAAATAGTTTATATATGGTGGATGATACAGTCCATGTAGACTTGGCTGATGATGAAATTAATAATATGCAGACTGACGCCGAACTTCGCTTGGACATATTTCACTAACGCCTCAGTTTGTTATCAGAGGATTAAAGTTATATTAAGTAAGTCAATGACTTAGATGTAAATAATTTAAACCGTCTCGGCAGGGCATCTGTGCTGAAAGCAGTGGCTGTTACTTTTGTAGATTCACAAGTTCTGAGTGGTTTCTTTCATCGGCCGTGTGCACCGAGCTTAAACTACATTTATGAATTTAAATGTGGTCTACTTGCATTACATCAAACTCAGTAACTTTTAAAAAGTGCTGCACACTTTGGAAAATACATTTATTCGCTTTATAGCAGCTCATTAGCATAGGTCAACACACCGCTGCAGGACAAACACTCAGCTCTGTCCAAACACCCGTAATCCCACCAACTTGCATCTCCAAAGCTCCCTAACTAGCACATTGCATCTCCTTTTGTCTGAGCCACACAGACACAGAATATGTGCGTTTCCCAACATGTCCAACCAAACAGGAATTGGCGTCACTGCGATGGCACTGATGTGCTTTCAGTTAGACAGTCAACGCACAACAGGACATCACAAAAAGACAGGAAGGAAGCATGCAGACTGCTTCTAGACTTTACTAGACTGCATGTTCCATCAGCGTGTCCCCGGCCCAGGTGGGTGAGGTTGAATAAATCTATTCAACATGTGTTGTGTTCATAGGTGTGTTGGTGTGTGTCTAGAGGCTCCAGACGTTCATCTGTGCAACACGTGCCAGGGAGGTTTGTCATCACCTCCGTGAAGAGTGAAGGAGAGAGGGAGAAGAGCGGCAGGAGACAGATGGAGAATATCGAGGGAGGGGAGAGCTATAAAAAGAGAAGGACATAGGGGGAATATGAGGGGATAGGGGCGATATGGGTGGGACGCACAGAGCCGAGAGAAGGGGCTGCAACTCTCCAGGGGAGGATGTGAGAAAGCTCTCCCTGTTGGGTTTGGCCCCCTCGACTGAAATCTTGGCTGGTATCCACTGAACATGCCTCCTCTGTGCCGGCTCCATCTATCATTCTGTCTCAGCCACTTTCTCCCCCCCTCTGCTGCTTTGTCTCTCATCCATCTCTCGGAGGTACTGAAAGCAGCTCCGAGCCAAGTCCGGAGACTCTCATAATCTTATTCCGAGGCACTTTATTTGCCAAGGCCAATAAATGGACGAGGATTTGTTTTGGTTTAAAGAGCCATCATCAAATAATGAATTTAACCAAGTGGAGCATGGACCACTTGGCAGAGGGACATCAGGATGGCACAAAATGCCATATAGAACGGTGCGCTATTAATATCCCACTCCATAAATACACATCCAAAGACTGTCTTCATTTAGTAAGTAGTTCTGCAGTTGTAGAGAGGGTGCTGCCCTAAACTCTACTGTACAGTACACTGCACAATGAGGAGGATGTTTAGTTATTTCAAGTAGAAAATTACACACAAGGGCAAATGTTAATTCTTTTGATTTTTCATAAGACTCTCACATTAGTTTAAATAAGAAATTAATTGACAAAATAAGAAATCAGACATCCAGTCATGAACAGTTGTTGCTTTCTATCCTTTGTTCTGACACCTGAATACATGCTTCTCTAACCTGGATTCAAATAACTAGGTGTGATCTTAGACTCCAAAGTTGAGTCTGATGACCATGTTCGGGGAATTTCAAAGACTATAAGGACACATTTAAATTTTTACATATATCTATTAAAGCAGCGCAAATGTACATGAATGCTACGATTTTATCGCAAGTGTCTTATTGTGCGATCATCTGCGGTCATAAACATAATATTCAAGTGCCCCTGATGTAATCTGTCAGTTGATATAAAAATATGAAAGTAAAATTGTAAAGACCATCACATCACGAAACACAGTTTGTTTCGAATAAAAATCATAATCAGAACTCGCTTGTCATGTTCACAGTCTTTTCTCGTTTCACACTGTGTGTACAGATATGTTTGGAGTTGCATATGCGCATAGTTATGTTGCCTCGTGAGGACTGACAGTGTTAAACTATCTGTAAATGCATGTTGATTCTTGTTTTCACCTTTTCCGTTTTATGTGGATTTGTTATCTGTCATCTAAAGCCTTACCTGTGACAGGAGATGCAAATTACTTTTGTATGGCATTTGAACAGGGCCCATACTTTTAATTTTAAATATATAATGTATAAAATGCAAAGTCTCAGCGTTAGTTTGCATGATGCCCATGAAAGTGGTGCAGTGGCCAGTTTACCAATCAATATACTTCACTTGACTGGTTACAATAAGTAACAAAAGTTGCTTCACATTGGATTCAAACTCAGGTCTCCAGTGATAAAGCAGTTTCTCCTTGTGCAATGGATCCACACAGTCGTATTATACAGGGCGACAGTCTCATTTGATGCCTTCTATTCTCCAGTTGCCTCAACAGAAAACATCTTATCAGAACAACTCAGGAGGGCAATAACATCTCTCACGAACAACTCAGGAGAGTAATGGAACTGAACTTCCGAGAGAGTGATTAACAAGTAGAGAGGCGCTACTTTACTCTAATGAGCTGTGGCTAATGGCTAAAGGGTGTCAGTCATGTAAAACTACACCTGCCTCAGCCTCTCTCTCTCTCTCTCTCTCTCTCTCTCTCGAGGCCGCTGCTGGGTGTAGAATAACACACGCACAGGTGGGCTCAGGTGTGCGCACCAGAAAAAGAGTGTGTGAACAAGGGGGAATTAGGGAACTGTTTTAGGAATGCTGTTTTTCTTTCACCCACAGTCCCACAGCGCTTCTCCTGTCAAACTATGTTTAAGTGAAGACGCCACCCTCGGGTGCTCGTATGTTGTTTACAGTCTTGTCTCTGCAGCGCAAGAAAAACAAAATAGATCTTAAGATAACTCTCGTCTGGTTATTTCATTAAGAACAATTATACAGTTGAGAATGCATTTGCATTTGTGGACCCTGCAAATTCTTTTATTACTATATATTGACTTTGAATACTTTGTTCACTCATTCATAAAAGACATGTTGGCTTTTACTGGCTATTTGGAACAGATATGACACTAATAATTAGACTTCGTGCACTTGGGCCACTCTGTCTCTAGCTGATCAGTGCTGATGCTCACCATGCTACATTGGATTCCAATGAGGCATGTCACCCCAGCAGAGTTCTGCTGTGCTAACTGAGCTCCCCTCTGATGATATTTACTGGTGTTCTGGGCAGGAGAGAGCAGCCATCGATTCCTCCGTCTAATCACGTCACTGGACCATTAATACGGGCTTTTAAATGCGATCCACGAATGCTGACGTGTGCCTACAGACACACAGACGTAAACGGCTACGCACGCACTTCTGCATGTGGCGCACCACCATAGATTTCTCCGACCAAGCGTGACATCACCATCTCCTCAAGTATGTAAACCACCCCTTTGTTTGGTTGATTGTTCGTCGGCTGTTTGTGTCTGTGTTGTCTGACGGTGCTAAGGCCCCCGGGTTTCGGCGGGTTCATCCTCATGGAACTTTAATGCACAAGAAATATGGAAACGGACAGAGCAGAAAGAGAGACACAGAGATGAAGAGGAAAAAGTTCAATATATTGATCCACACTTGAATAAAAGAAAGGTTTGGATGTGTGCTGTGCCCGTGTGTGTGTGTGTGTGTGTGTGAGCTCATACATGTGTTGTGATGACCTGGTGCTGTGGCTCCTTGCTGTGTTCTTGTGAGCTATGACTCACAATCACTGCTGCACCAGGCTGCTGCCGTGGTCACACACACTCAGCCGACATACCAGCCAACTCCTGCCTGAGTGTAAGTGTGTGTGTTGGGAGTGAGAAAAAGTGAAAGCAAAAGCAACAAAACTATTTACACAGAGTGGATATAGGTTGCTGAAGCGCTTAATGTTTCCATTCACATACAAGGAACCTTTCAAAGTGTGTTTGAAGCAGGATAACCATCTGCGTGCGGCAGGACAGACAGGAATTGAGATAAAACCTGCCCCTGAGATCAATGAGTCCCAAAGGAGCGGAGCCATCAGAGAGTGCCCCTGTGGAGCAGCTCTTAATTTTGTCCCAAATGCCATTAAATCCCCTGCACTCTTTGGCTTATGTCTAATTTTGGTTCATTTTCTGGAGAAGCATTTAAATGTAGAGTCACGGTGAGTAAAAAATACAAGTATCACATCAGGAGAAAATTTCATATTTTTACACTAAAACTCAAGCTTTAGTATTATGTAAAAGAACAGCTTGAAGCGCAGCTTGGAAAAAAAAAAAAAACATAGGCCGGAGATGGTTCGGTGCAGCAGCAGGACTTAATGATTAATTTACCAACAGATGACAAGCCTACAGGAAATACAGAGATTACATAAGGTTAGAGATCCCTCCGTCTGCACACAAACACACACGCACATGAGAGAGACCCACAGTGTTAATGATGAACTGGTGTCTGCAGTTAATTGGTTGCTTTGTATGGGCTTTGTGAGTGTGTGTGTGTGTGTGTGTGTGTGTGTGTGTGTGTGTGTGTTTTGTGAGAGAGAGAGAGAGAGAGAGACGGAGGGAGCGTTTGCTGAGTTTTGTGCAGACTCACTGTAGTCTCACCCACAGACGTCTGAGCAGCACACATGTGGGCAGTGCGACATTGCTCATAATAACATTTCAGTGTCACTGTGCTGAATAAATTCACATTTCAAAGAGGAGGTGTCGCAAGAAGATCGTTAGGTTTTCATTCATGAGACAGGTGGCTGACAAAAATATTAAAGTTCACAAGAGGTCCTGTTTGATGAAGCCAACGCCCACTAAACTCATGAATGTCATCATTAATGTCTACGCTACTGAAAGCATTTCAGGGAAAATGTTAATTTTTCTAACACAGCTCACAAGTTCAGCTTTGTACACAATCATTTTTCAACTGTAAGCATCAAAGTGTAAAATCTCTGATGGGAAGAATCTCGAGTAATTTATAACAAAGGTTTACAGCCTCAGCAGCTCTGCAAGACTGGAGCTACGTGTTAACATCAGCATCAAAGGTATAATCAGTATTAGTATTAACTGATGCTGAAGCTAAATCACCATCTGCACACGTCCCATGAAGAACATGTCCACAGAGTAGGTTCCTGTAAAGGCCCAGAAAGTCCTTAACCTGCTCTGGCCATGGATGACTGCACTGCTGATTCAGGTAAATATTGTAATATAAAGGAGTAAATAAATGCATTTTCAATAAAAACCTAAAGAGAAGACAGATAATGGGGGAGTCAGGTCATGTCGGGTGAGTCGAAAACAGACAGAGACGAGTCCGCACTCATTGGGAGGTTTGGGAGGTGAAGTTCTGGAGAATGAAGTGACGAAAGCACAGAGTGAAACAACTGTAAATTCTAGTTCATCGTTTAAAAAAAATGTGGATGTTGGAACCTGCCGATTTATGGAAATATTATTTGCCCTTTGTCTTGGTACTTTTGAGTGAAAATGTTTTAATTTCATACCAAATTGTAGTGAGTTATGCTTTTGTTTTTAATGATAATTGATTATTAATATATATATAGAGAGAGAGTATGTTTGTTGCCATGTACAGACACAACCTTGATCAGACGAACAAAGCCAAATAAAAAGGAACACATACACACACGCATACATAACACAGGCCTATGCTCATGCATGTCAGGCCACCACAACACACACACACACCTACTGACTCACCTTGCACAACCAATCCTCTCAGATTCCTAATGAAAGCTTTCATTATGCGTATATGGCCACTACTTAGAGCGTTTCACAGACTAATGACACCCACCTCCAACACTCTAAACTCCGACACCAAAGATTTAGACTGTAAATCACTCAGCACTCACTGCGCTAATTAATAAAGATGTGGCAGACTTGGAGACTCTGGGGGAGTTTAATTATTCACAGTAAAACCTTCAAAGTCAAGCTAGATTATTAAAACAAGGCAGTTTTTGTTCTTTGCTGACTCAGCAGCAGGGCACAGGAGGGTATATTCTGAATATATTTATGCTTTTTAGTGTGTGTGTGTGTGTGTGTGTGTGTGTGTGTGTGTGTGCGTGTGCGTGCACATGTTTGTGGCCCTGGGGGTCCAGGCCTTCAACCCCAGCAGTGGGAATGTACCCTTGTAACTGTTGGGGTCAAATTTTGGCTCAAAAGTCTGAGCTTTGCATCAAATTTGACAGGCCAAACTTTGCACCAAAAATGTCAAAGAAATATTTTTTTCTTTTAAAAAAACCGACAGATTTTTATTCACACGGTGTGGAACCAAGTCTCCTGAATTTTCAGTTCTGAGTTTCTTCCAACAAACTCTTGCCCTCGTTGCAATTTGCCAGACCCATTTGGTCCACTATTAGCCTACAACCAAAACAAAGACATTCACAAGGTTGCGTGTGTTAAATTAAATGGTTTTGAAATGTTTTGAAGACAGAAACTTATTATAGAAAAACACCGGGGCAGAAGTTTCCTGTTATCCTGCCAAAAGTTCTTGGACAAAAAGGAGATTTAATACTTTTTGAACTATATTTTAAAAGCAAAATAACTGTTGAAGAGTTCTGAAAATAAACAAGCCTAAGTTTTATACTATACTATATTTATGTTGTCTTTATTATTTACATCGTTAAACTTGTATTGGTACTGACAGAGTCCACCATCCCCGCACTGGAGTCAGATTGTCTTTATTCAGGAAAAATGTGCACACGTGTAATTCAGCACAAGAGATACTGTAACAAAATAATGGTTACAGTATCAGTTGTTCATCTTCAAGCCACGTCAGAGTCATATTAGATTACTGAGTCGAGTTACTACGAATGCAAAAAGAACATTCCCTGTTGATCTTACTTCAGATAAAAAAACTGGTGACACACAGTGAGGCTTTTATTGTGAAGCAGACACAGGAAATGCAATGTGTTTGTCATCTAAGACTATGACAAAATTAAGCAAATTAGATAAACCTATAAACATAACTTTCTGTCTCTGTTTGGGACCTGGGGCCAGACTGAAACTTTAAAAATGGCCCCAGGAGACTGTAAACCTGGGACCGCCAGCTTGGAAAAACAAAGCTCGGTAGGACCACTGGTGTCATTGTGGCCTGGTATTTCACTCCTAAAAGCAGAAATTTCCTTTTGCCATGATACTTTTCACTCAGCAATCAGTGAAGAAGTCACAATGCCTGGTCAACAAAAAGTCTCCACCTGGATTTAACTAAACAAATAGGCGAGAACCTGGATTGGCCCCCATCTTTGGGATTAAACATCATCACTACAAGAACTTTGTGAAAAATTACTGCAACTCCCGCTGGAAATAAATGTTGTGCCATTGTATAAGCTCACTAAAATGATGACACAGCAAATGTGTGATGTAATCAAAGCTAAATATTGTCCAATGAAATATTAGAGTTTGTGATTTTGGAATTTTTTGGATATTTGCAGAAATTCTTGAAGTCTTCCCACTAAAAACAATACAAACAACAAAAACTAAGGTAAATGCCAATTTAGTTCCATTCAGATTCTGAAGGATGCAGTTTACTGAAACAATGATCTTTATTAACTGGAATAAAAATCTGAGTTATGTAAAGGTAAATGTAAAAGATTAATTTGTTTGGCTTCACTTTAAACAGTTTCACATTAAGCCACATTACTCCCCAAAATGGCCAGGACTGAAATCCTCAGGATTATAACATAAAAAAAACTGAAAAAGATGTTCAACAATGTCGTGTAGAGTCTGGTACCAGCCGTGCCTTTGTGTGCATCTAACTTATCAATTAGAAAAATGACCTTCAACTGTCAAAAGCCCAAGGAAAGGCTACTTAATGGCCGTCATGTGCAAATTTAGTTTTACAAAACTCAATCAAATTAGACACAATTTAAAGTCTTTAGTCAGAGACTAAAGAGGTTGGCTGTTGGTTTGATGGATGTGCATTTCCTGCCAAGTGGCTCCCAGTCCGACACAAAACCATACATCATGTTTGATTACGTCTCACTTTCAGTGCCCTTCAGCTCTGACACCTCCGCTGGTTAAACGGATTGCTACCAAGAAGTGTCACACTCGTACGTCTGCTGCTTTAAAAGACACGTTTATGCGCCGACCGACGGTCTGGTAATCACATCACCAGCTTTCTAATATTGTTACTGGGCTCCTTCCAAAATGCACTTTTAAAGGCAAGATAAAAACGAATTTTCTGTTTCATGCGTAGCTACTCTGGTGGTTTGGAATAAAAAGACGAGTCTTTCGGTCAGTAACTCACCGTCTGCTCCAGTCTGCGCTCGAACCGAGACCACCTAGGAGATATTTTTGAGTCGATCCGTGCTGCATCTATCCTAGTGGAATAAAGACACTATTCACTGCCTTACTGGCCCGATCACTGTTGACTTAGGCGGAGGGGGAAGAAAACAGGCAAACATCTGCTGATTTAGACTGCCCACCTACCTCTGGCCCTGCCTGAATGAATGGAAATGCAACTACTGAGCAAACTAAGTGAAAATAATACGATTTCTGAACACTTTTCATTTGCTATAAATCAGACTAAAAGCATGAATGCATTCAGTGTCTTAACCTAGTTCTGCAGAACCCCAACCCCTTAACCCTTTGATTTCTTCTCGTCAAACCCGAACAGTTGGCCCCTCAAACCCCTGATCCTTTGTTTACCGTAGATCATCTCTCACTGTCCAACTGCGTCCTGCAGACAGCCCGTGTTTGTTACTCACACCTCATTGACTCACAATGAAATCCAGAAGGCTAAGCCCATGGCCCATGTAGCTGTGTAGACACTCTTCCCAGCTCCAGAGGAAGCTTAGACATGCATGACGACCATGGTCAACAGTATGTTTGGATAATGGTCTTTCCCCATAATTTAATATTGGAGTAATAAGCTCTAAGCTGTAACACAAGAAAATATTCTTTATATCCTTCTGCAGACATGGATCAGCTGCTTAGGAGTTATTGTCTGAAACATTAATCCTCAGTCAATCATGTATGTAGGCTTGGGCATATTTCGGAGTCCTTTTTTTGAACTTTATCAGCTCGAAATGTTCAACACAAGCACGCTAAAGTTGGACATGGACTTGAGAAGCGTAGACAAAATAGAATAAAAGTGAGGAAGGGAGAGTAAACCATGATAGCTTGATTAACCTCGTTTGCTTGAGTGACAATGAGTGTGTGCACTGCACGTCCTTTAGTGCACGTACTGCCTCATTGTGTGTAGCCTGTCTATGCAGTCTTTTGTATGTGTGCGTGTGTGTGTGTATGTGTGTGCGTGTGTGTGTGCCCGCCTCCTGTTGGAGCTGTGTTCATTAAAGAGCTGCACTTGTGGCGTCGCTCCCTGCAGCTCAAAGCTTAAATGTAAATGTACGAGCTGGGGACTAACAGGTCAGGCCCTGAAGCAGCTCTGAAGTCGGCTGGGCTGCAATGCATGACGCTGACTGCACATTAATCACATCAAGCAATGTCAAATTTATTTATAAATCATTTTTTAAAATAAACAGGTTAATTACAAGGTGGTCTGCAGAGACATCATCGCTCCACGGCCTGGGGGGACGATCAGTCGACACCAACCACCTTAAGAGAGTCGCTGTAAATAACCACAGAGAAAACGTGGTAAAAATTGTGTACAGCAAAGAATCATTAATACAAGAGCCGGCGGTAAAATGTACAGCAGTTTGAAATCGGGAAGGTTTGTGGGTCACAACACAGAAACTACACTGACTAAAGCAAAAAACTGACTCACAAACGTGTGTTTAGTCAACCTGCCCTCTGCCAGGCCTCCTCCCTGCCATGACGTACACTTCGTGCACTATAAATTACCTCACCGAATGCAACTGCATTGAGGATTTTGGGATTAACCAAATAGTTTAACATCATCCTGCCAGCATTTTCAATGGTAGGACTTTAGAGATTTGACAAACATGAATTTTAAAAGGCATGTCACCTGCTTTGCACTGTGTAAGGAGCGGAAGAGGCATGTCAGTGGTGGAATGGAGATTTTAACACTTTAACGCAGACTAACCAGGAAAGAAAAGGTATTATGTTGCCTCTCTCATCAGTGTTGTCAGATATTTGGCAGAAAACAAGTTGCATTCAAGAGGGAAGACAGATGCTTTTGATAGCATGTCAGTGGGGGCGTGGACTTTTCCTCTCCTTACTGGACTACGCAATTAAAAAGAAAACGATCCCTCGTAACACTGTGTACACCTGTCACGACATACAAAATAAACTAGCAAATACTCTCAGCACTGCAGGGACAGAGGGGATAGTGGAGGAAGTGGGCGACTCCCATTGCACTTTAGAGGTGGATGGGATCCGTGACCCCCACCGGGTGCGAAAATATATCGATTGTCATTCGATTTCTGAAGAAGTCACATCAGGCCACAGAGCTCCTGCCAAACATGGCAACACGGGCAAAAAGGTGACGCACGGACTTTTACAGACACTGTTTCGGTTAAAACGGACACATCAGAGACTGTAAACCAGGTATTTGGTGCGGCTGCACTGATGTCTGACATTTTTCTTCTGAGTCTAACCGCAGCACATTGGCCATGTTGTTGGGTTGTAATAAGTTATTATTGGGTATGTGTTGACTAACGGCCAATCTGGGATCCGTCTCTGTGTTTGTGTGTGTTTGATGGCCTTACATTATTAACAATATTTCCTCCACCACACCCTGTTATTACAGTGGTGCTGTGCCCGATCCTGCTGGTGTAATAGCCAGATAATCACATCTGGAAGTGGCAAAATGTCAGTATCACGCCATAGTGTTTGCATTCTCAGCTCACCACCGCTGCTGGGTGTGCTGACATTTATTCTTTGTCTGTAACAGCTGTTTGAGCGCAGACGGTGGGACTGAGCAAGAGGAGTTTTGTATTTCATAACACAATAACTGCATTTTGAAACCATATGCATCCATGAAAAAATGTCGGCTTAATCAGTAAAGTTAAAATGTGTGTTTTACATGAAATTGTAATTACTAACCTGTGTGTTGGAATGACCACAGCAAATTCACATTTCTGACAAAAGCTAAACATGAAAGGATATTAAGCTTTTTTTTTTCAAAGTCCTGTAGCTGTTTTTGTGATTCTTTAAATGTTAAAACAGATAAATCTTAAAAACGCCTGCATCCGCTTTACATTCCACACACTTTTCCTCTAACCTTTTTAATTTGGATGACCTTAGTGGCAGCTGAATGCCAAAAATGCCCATGTTTTCAGCGCCTTATCTTACCCAGGGGGGACACAGCGAGCTTGCTGTTCACTTTTAGCTGTGCCCTTTCTGCTTGGCTCTGCTGAGATTTTCACATTATGCAGAAAGACACTTCAAATCGATCATCTGCCAGGCACGCACCGGCAGACAGACAGGCAGGCAGGCAGGCAGGCAGGCAGACAGACAGACAGGCAGGTGTGTCTGAACTCTGGGTGACTCTTCATTCGTCCTGAAGCAAAAGCCTATTAGTTGCAACTTGTATCTGTCAAACTGCAGCTTTACTCAAACTATGAAACCCCAAAACACGTGTGAACCTTCAGAAACGTTATACTATAAAACACTTCAACCTCCTGCACAGTTTTCCACCACTAATTTTAGGCCGTAGTTGTATTATGGGATTTAATGAGTTCTCAAAAATCAATGCATGTGAAGGAAATAGGAAGTTTCCCGGACTCATTGCTACTTGTAGAGCTGTCACTGTAAAAGACCTTTCATTAATACCAAAACTGAAAAAGCAAAATCGCTATACTGAGTGTGACCTCTTGTCTGTGGGTAGATGCAGCATTAGGATAATGCGCTGACTGGTCTGACCCAGCTCTTTATTCATCTCATTACTATGTCCTCTTTGGTAAACTTCCAAATATGTGGATTTTAGGCAAAAATAAACGCATCTTTGTTTTTACTGGAAATGACAAGAGCCACTTAAACCATGTCAAGTCAGTTGCTGCAGTTAGATTAGACGAAAAAAAAAACTGAGAATTATATAATGGTGAAATCATCAGATAAAGACGTGAGGATCTTATCGACACCGCCAGGGCAACGACTTGTCAGGTTCACGTCACCATGGAGACTGATCAATTATGTATGTAACAGTGTGAGTTCGCATTCTATTGACACTGCAGTGGGATGACATGGGAGGAACAGGCCTGCGGCAGGGATCAGAGATGTGAAAGCTATTACGGGTTTATATAAACTGCATTAACAGATGCCCATGCATGTGCATGATTTGCACGCATAAAATCATGTGCGTGCCAGTCACTCAGACACACAAACGCGGTCAAACGTGAACTCTGTGCCGAAAAATTGTGAGAAAATCATTTGTCAGGGCTGCTGATGTGTTGCATGTTAAATATGATTAAAATTATTTAGTTATGTTGCAGGGTTTGTCTGTCTAAGGACGCAAATACTGATAAGTTGCATCAAAATCTGATAACATCATGAAAACTGCAAATGTTTAAAGAGTTAAATGTACAAATAAAAGCATAATTGATATAACTTACAGAAGGGGGGCATTTATATCCGTTTCCTTTTTGCATGCAAAAATAAGCTTTTGTATGAGTCCCCGGTTTGCTGTTAAGCATCAAACCTGCCTGTAGGCCCATGTCTGCTGGGCCCCACAAACAGTTTCACGTCCTTCAGCCAAGGACAAAAATGTAAAACCTGTCTTTACAGTGACACAGATTGTCACTAGGTCTGTTTTTTAAAGCCCCCACCCCCAAGAAAGGCCACATTATCGCCCTTATTCTGGCATAAATAACCCCTCAAATCTGTCCTTGTTTAAGAGATGAATATAATAACCCTGCTGTCCTACATAGTGCAGCCGTGTTTATTGTTTTTCCTCATTATTACAGATTACACACAGACACACAATGTGTAGGCAGCGAGCAAATATGCACTCAGACCTCTTCTACACGAACATGAAACTTTTAAACGTACTTTTGATGACTTGTGATTCCCAGTATTCTCCACTATAGGCCCATTATAATGTACAGCACATGTACTATGCTAAATTAGTTTTAATAAGTAGTCTACTGCATGTTCACATCTTACTAATGTTCACTCCTACTGGATATACGATCCATCAGGACAGTCCATCTAATCACTATCACCTCCTTCACATCCCCCCATTATTAAATGCCGTCCAGAATATACAGATTGAGTCTCAGCCTTAATTTGACCCCAGCCACATCCCAACCCCCTCTCCCGTCTGTACGCCCAGATGATGTGGGACAGTTTGAGGAACAATAGGGACCTTTTTGAAACTCGGGACCTTTGTTTACATTCTCCTACTTATGTAATGCCTGATAAATTGCATCTCAATGTCAAGTGCTAAGGATGGATGGACAGTTGTAGCCGTTACCACTGCTGTGTTCTCATCAGGTATGCCGACCGGTGGACTCGAGTACATTTCCTGAATACAGACGTGCATCTCTGCGGAGTCTCTGAGCACCGGAGATTAATCAGGATAGAGGCTGAGATGCAAAGGTTTTAATGACAGGACTCTCTGTCTCCGTCTCTCTGTACTTGACCCCCTGGAGTCTCACGGAAAAAAATCCCAGAAAGCCTCAGTTGGAAGCAGGATCTCGGGCTTAAAACCAAACCACACACGTGACAAAAGCATGAATAGAGTCTTGTCAGACGCACACTCTTCCTGAAGCAGGAACACATTTAATGGCAAGCTTTTCTATGCAGGGGTTAATCAGGGAGCATTTCTGCCCAGCAAGGACATATTTTTGGACAGGCGGAGGATGAATCACAAGAGAGAGGCAAATATAAGCTCAACACGAAGAGACCAAAAAAAGACAGAACAGCCACGATTACAGTTCACATTAGCAAACGGTAGATGCTGAGACATTTTCTGACTAGATAAAAATCAAGCTGCATGTGTTCTTCATGACAGCTGTTAGAAAGGACATACAGCTTTAACTCCATTTGGACTTAAGGCTACTTTGCTGTTCATGTACAAATCAGTTTCATGTGTGGAATGTTTGTAGTCAAATCCCCAGTGATCCACTTTACAAATTTGAAATATGGGATTTTAACTGATCCCAGGGCAGGTTTTCATGTTTTTTAGAGTCAATTATAGACAAAGGGGTCAGTGAAGCGTTTTATTCTGAGGCAATATTCTATGTGAAAACTTTATATTTTACACATGGAAATGTGGAAATTTTGCTTTGGTCCGTGAGGAAATATGCAGTTTTTATGTGTGCTGAGTCCTGGCGGCCAAAAAACAAATGTGGCAATTCCACAGAGTGACATTCAGAATCTCTAGAGGATGAATTTCAATGACTTTGGTGATACCTTAACTTTTCTTCAGGCACGACCAACAGATAATATTTTTTGTCCACATCTAAATAAACTGTTATGGACATGTTCTGCTAACCATTGAGCACTTTAGCACATCGGCCATGGCGAAACACCAATCCGGTAAAAAAGGATTTAATTGCTAAACTGCAGCCTTAGATGCAGCGCACATGTTTAAAGGATCCGCATTTTTTATGTTTCTCCATTCGTTCATTCAGCTTTTTATATGTCCCACCACAAGACCACTGCAAATACAGAAACATTTGACAATATGTTTTAAAGAAACCAGCAGCTTCTACATATCAGCATGCAAGAGAATCCTTTAAGCAGGTAGGACGAGAAACGTTAATAGAACTAAACGTGCAGTGAAAGTTTCTCTGTGCGATAGAAAGTGAATGTACACACTGCACATGTGTGTGCACGTACTGTTGTATACAGAGAGGGGCTGTTCTCAGGCCCGTGTCCCTCCCCATTCCTCTACAAGTCCACATGTGTTTTACTAGCAGGCACATCCATCGGACTGTAAATTCCAACGACAGGATTGCCTGGGGATATGCACGACCTGAGGCTGAGAAGGAAAGATCACAGAGAAATATGACAGGCACGGCAGGAAGCACTCCTCTCCTGTCCTCTTTTCGCACGTCCTTCCTAAAATTTTCTTTAATTTTACTTTCTCGAATTGTCTCTGCCTTTGATTGCATGTGCTCTTCTTCTTCTTCTTGTATGTCCCTGTCGTTTTTTTGTCTCTGTGAACCGAAGTTTGTTTCAATTCCAAGTCTGGTTCGCAGACAAATTCTTTCAGGCTCTGCGTTTTCTCTGTTTCTCATTCCCTGTTGTCTCTGCAGGTCTACCTCTTCCTTCTCTTCCTCCCTCCATCTGCTTTCCTTTCCTCCTCGCTTTGTTTCTCTTACTGTCACACTGCGTTCTTGTCTTGTGATTCCCAAACCGCAGCGTTCCCACAACGGCAAACACTTATGAGACTTGAGTTGTGGCCTAAACAATGGTTTCCGTTTGCTCTGGGACAAAATAACTCACTCTTCTCCACCCCTACATGCACAAACTAATGCTCCCTCTCTGACATATAAAGAGCACTCAGAGACGTGCACACACACACACACACACACACACACACACACACACACATCCACAGCCCAGCACCTATCATTAAAATTTATGTTAGCTTGCTAATTTTCCAGTCTCTTTCCTCTCCATCAAAATGACAATCACAATTACAGCGTGACATTCTGGGTCGTGACCTGCAGCCTTCTGATGCCCCCTGAACCCTGACAGCCTCTGCAGGGTCACGGGCTCATACCCAGCGAGATCTTTGGGGTCCAGTTGTGGGCTCTCACTTTAACTGTACAGAAGATAAAGGGATGATCTGGCGACACCTCGATGCTCTGTGTTTCTCTGATTGTAGGTTGAATACGCGTTGAACAGGAAGCATTTCCTATCTTAATCTCAATGATTTGATATCTAATTGATAAACGTCCATTTCCAGCCACATGTGCCACCTTTGCATCTATCCATAAAGAGCCTTGTCTGACTAGGTTACACACTTTAATTTATTACTCTGTCGACAAAGAAATTACACTGGTTTGCTTAAACTCCTTGCGTACACACATTACACACACACCTTTACTGTCAACTTTGCAATTCATCAGCACCTTATAAGTAACATTAAAAAACACCTTTAAAATATTAGAGGTGCATTATTATTATTATTAATAATGTATTTATTTTTGTGCAATTTTGGGTGAGATGATCCACACAACACTAACAGCCCCTTATAAAAGCTGTTAAGGGTCATACAGCCACAACAATTAGCTGAGACTCCAACACATTTCATGCAGATGAGTGGAGCTGCTGAGCTGGGTGGCAGCTCTCACGGGTTTGTAGGATCGACCACTTTCTTATTTCAAAGTCACATCACCCGCTGTTATTATCAAAATGCTGCTTTAATCTACAACACTGTCGAATCAATACCGCACCACCGCAGAAACTGTAATTCACTTGGATTGCTACATAACTTTACTAGACATCCAGTAATTGGGCTACACTTGGCTAATCTCAGCTGCCGGCTTCCAACAGTAAATTACAAGCAGAGACACAGGAAACAGCCTCCATGGGTTTGTCTGCTTCTAGTGAGCAGTAAAAAACTGGAACATTCATGAAAAAAATTTGATGATTTTGTTGGTGACAAACACTGATTGCACATATTTAGAGATTTAAATATGTTCTGCCTTACAATTAATTTGGATATTGTATTGTTCAGACATCTTGCAAAGACCAGATTAGTCACGAATATGAAAACCAACAACAAAAGTGGACAACACACTAATCCTGCATATTTTACTTCAAATGAGCCTCTGTCCAGTGACGTCTCAGCCCTGTCATCCAATCAGCTGTCATCAAGCGTTTTACAGATATTAGAATCAATGGGAAAAGAGGGACGAGTGGGGAGGTAAAAACTTGAGGAGCGAACATGTGGTGACGCCATTGTGCTGTGCAGTTTAATTACCTCTCTACCAGCAGGTCTGGTTCCCATTATGTCTGCTAACAGCCAGCTCTCCTCTGTGCTGCTCTCCTCCCCGCTGCCTTGTCCTCAGTTGGCATCTCCTTTGCCACAAAAAAATACTCTTCTCAACATGTATTTTAATCTGGCATTCAGATTTACAGTCACTGCAATAAATAAAAATTGTTTTCCGGCGTAGTTGCACTTCTTTCACTTAGATTCTAAGCCGCATGTGGTGCACTCGTGTCAAATGTCAGTCACAATGGGATACCTGCATCATAAACGGCATTAACTAGAACCTTGATGCGGGCTCATGAGTGTTTTTCCATATGACAGGCTTGGCACTGGAAAAGGCGTCGCATTCCTCCGTGATGTGTTTGAAGCTTTAAAAGGTTGACGCTTTGCTGGCATTCACCCAAAAGATGCTAAAATGGACAGCGTGGCTCCGACATGCATGCATGTGGTATTGAAGGCATGTTCCTGAATCCCTTTCCCAATTATTCCCGCTGCCGTTCCCCTCGCGGCTTCAAAGGCAGGATGTTAGGGTTTGTACCACTGCTGCCGCGGACAAACAGCAAGAGAGAGGAGTGAAATCAAACCAGAGGATTTAACGCAAACCTTTTCTGGCATAACCGGATGTGGTTGCTACATGCGCTCTCTGAAACTAAATAGAATTATTCAGCACCACATCTCAATGACGTATGCATTTGCAACATTAAGGTGGTTTTGTCTGCCGCTGGGCTTTTCGGAACAATGAACATTTATCTTCCTTACACAGACCTGTGTTGTCTCAGAATGAGTTAGTGTGATGTATTGAGTTAAGAATGTGCACCACATTTAAGTCCTTTAGCCACTACAAGAGTGTAGCTTTAGGGGTGGCAATGTCTCAGCAACCACCGATCCTTTGGAGTCATCTTGTGTTTCTTTTGAAATATTGCGGGGCTATTTTTGCCTCTTTTCGATAAATTCTGTGTCTATTACTGGTCATCATGAGTCTCTTTTTGACATTTCATTTCTTTAGAGGCTCAGGTTCAGGGGTCCCTTGACCTCTTGGGTCCGTGGGCCTTTGCCTACAGGCTCACTCAGTAATCCATCCATGTCCCCACCCAACTAAAATCTGTGTATTTATAAATTGCATATCTTGAAGTGCGTAGATTTGATCGATTTAGACATGTGACTGTTTGGGTAACTATGATCCCCATAATGCTCAGCTATACTTTGTGTTGACCACTGAGCTGCTAGAACGACCTTATCTACAGCTTCTGATAAAGAGTCTTTTCCATTTGTTTCATGTGATCACGTCCAAAGTCAGTTTTGTGTGCTAACTGGTTTAATGGGTTTTCCTCCATCATCCAATATTTGTTGGATAATGATGAAAATCATAATGATAAATCTAATTTTCAAGGTTAAAAAAAGACCACAAATTCATTTTTTTTCTCGGGTTTGTTTTCCCACGCTGCTGCAAATGACCAGTCAAGGCAATTAGCTGCAAACTGTGGTCACTCACTTTCACGTGACACTAGCTGGAGGCTCAGTGTCTTTTGAATCAGGCTGACATGCAGACACATTACAGTCGGTGGCTGCCCAATTACACATTAAAAAGATAATTAGTGTCGTCATTTGTGGCCGCGCCTTGTCTGTTTGCATGTTTCCCTGCGATCAGACTCAAACAACATGTGTGTCTCCGCAGCCGGGCCCACGTGCGGAGGTGACAATGTGCAACTGAAACCACTGTTAGATTTGACGATGGTGCTATGTAGAACATTTCCGATAACACACATGCGGACGCCTCTGCTTCTCATTACACATTCCCAGCTGTGGGCATTCTCATCAGGCAAACACTAAAGTTGTGCAATTACAAATCTTTCCCACAGGTTAATACACAATTTAATGAACGGGAATGAGGCCACAAGGTAAAATGCTGCAATAAATGGAGGGTTAGAGCTGCCGTCTGAGTTTAAAGAGTTCTTCCTGTCGAGCCTTTAGACAGTAGAAAGGGATTTTTGGCAATGAGTCTCGTTTGCCCGTGCCATTTCCTGCTGCCTCTTAAAAAATGTACTTTAACAGCACCTCCTGTCTCATTACCTGTGGGGCTTAAGGGTGAAGAGTATGTGGTCTGCTTAGCCAGGATTTACTAATGTTTTCCCCCAACACAGTGTTCAGGTTCCAGCTGTGAGCACGGACAGATTAGACCACGATGTGTGCGTGCTGAGCACATCACCACGCAGATACCTGTGGAGAAGGTGTCAGGGTGGAAAGACAGATATTTCAAATAAAACTCAAACCCGAAAAGGAAAATGAGAGGGAGGGACGTGAGCCACGATACCCTTAACTCCAAAGTCTCATCACTCGTCACTTATTAGTCATCTCTGGATGTGTTTGTATCACGGGGAGTGGGCGTGCACGTGTGGGCTGCCGTGGTTGGCGTACAGTTGCACTAAGGCGCGATAACGTGGGTCAGACATGAGCTTGTGGGCAGACGTACAAGATACAGAAAGTTCTTGTACCTGCTGTGAGACTCCTCCTATAGTTTCACAGTGACTTTGGGTGTCACGGGGCTTTTCCTGGACTCCTCTCAGCTGAACTGAAAGAGATGCACCCGGGACACATGCTGGAAGGGAAGAGGGTGAGAGAGACGACTGAAGCTAGAGCACATGAAAAATGGGGTAAAGAAATGAGGAGAGTGGTGTGGGAAAGAATGGGGGGGACGACAGATATGATTAGTACATAGTTTTAGCTCTCTTTGTAGGTTGTCCAGGCAGTCTCCTTATTAAGGTCGCTGCCACATTCCAGACAAATGCATCACTACATCTCCTCTCTGTGTCTCTGAGATGCTGCTAATGCAGCCATTATCTCTGGGATTTGGTGAAAGGGAACGGACCTAAACTCACAGAGGTCCGAGTAAATGATGAGCTCGAGTAAGAAAAAAAAACACATTTAATGTTTCGCATGACAGCAACTAATTGCTATAAACTCCCTAAATGTGAATTATTAGTTGCAATTTGTATGAGTCACCGGGGATGTTGCCAAAGTTTGAAAAAAGTCAGACATGCCTAATGAGAACTTTTAAAACAACGAGAAGTGGAGCTAAGTGGTAAATATGGCCGTGCAGAATTGTGATAACATTCAAGAGCTCATCGCTCGTTCCCAGGGGGGGAAATGTAGCTGCAGCCAGAAGAAGCAGCTTGACCCTGCTGTTGTCTGAATAATTGCTGGAGTGAGAACTATGTGGTTTGATTTTTCAGATGGAGAAGGAGGGAGACAAAGATAGAAACCAAGTGAGGCAGGTGGAGGCAGAAATGGTCTATCATATAATAATGTTGATTAATGTTTGAGAGAAACTGAGAAAGTAAAGTGAAAGACAGAGAGAGATAATGGACTAATGAGCTGGGATTGGCTCTAATAATTCTGCAGGTAGGGCCTGATATGATCTCTCTGGCAGGTAAGTAGACACTAAATCACTCACACGCTGATTCATAAATTCCTGAGGAGGTTGGCTTTTTGCAAAAGCCAAATCTTTAACATGATATAGTGTGTACAGTATACAAGTACAAGTACAGTTTGAGAACGTCGACGTGCAAACTTCGCCGTGTAAACTGCAAGTGCCTGTGGCTATTTTCATCGGATGGTAACCATGCAAGAAAGAAAAGATTAAAATGACACGATCGGCCTCGTTTGACTAATGTGGCCTAATTTAAGCTACCAGCGACAATAACGAAAGGCTTTGTGTAGTTAGTTCTTAATAATAACAAGAGATACATCTTAGAGGCATACGTTTTCCTGCCAAGAGTTAAATAATAAGATTGATATCAAATCTAATTGTGGAACTAGAGCCAGGAGGATTCAGGAGGAGTATAGAGTTTAAGGGGGACACATGCGGCCCGTCTCTCTCCAAACCTAATGCACTAAATAACACGTTGGGTCTCGTTTATTTAATTTCCAACCGAACACGAAATGTAAAAGTGCCAGACTGTGTGTGGTATGTGGTTTGATGAGGCTAATAATGGGCTAATAGGGCAGATGAGGGAAGCTAAGTTTGATTGTTATAATATGACAGTCTAAGTCTTAGCCAAAAGTAAAATTAACTAATAAACTATTTCCAATAAATTGCCTTTAAAGAAAGGCTTAGATTGTAAAGTTTTAAAATCAAAGTGGCTGCTGTTCTGGGATTATCATGAAAAGTTCTGTTTAAATGTATTTTTAAAGACAGACTTTACAAATTCTCACAAAAACTTGGTATGATATCATGTGGAGGAGGCAAATTGGATAAGTGTAATAGCATTTATATGCACAGCAGTCTTAGTTGTCCACACACTGGCTGAGTTTCCTCGGTCACTCTTCAAAAGGAAGTGAATGGACTTCTGCTGACTCTCTGATGGTGTTGCTTGCAGTGCGAACGTAGAAGCACCACCTTTTTTTAGTTTTCTGTGTTAAACAGATGCTTGTGGGAAGTGCAAGTTCTGCTGCAACGAAATCTGCTTGAAGAGACAGAAGCAGATTAAAAAGAAATTAGTGAAATATAATACACATCCTAATTTGTGGGGGGGGGAAACTATATTATTTGATAAAGATGCACATCCACAAGGTTTTATTATGCCATGGGATTCTGGCTCCAGATCATTATTGTCACACATAAATGAATAAGGACACAGTTGGGTAAGCAACGTGTATGTGTTTTTCACGAGGCAGGAAAGAGTTGTGAAAATGCTTTTCACATTGGCCCAGACCTCCTGCTGGTTTTCTGAGTAAGTGTGGAAAGGCTCATTGGATAACACTTCGAAGGGCAGTATTTCTTCCTTTCAGCCGGCTGTAAAGGCTGCACGTCTTCCAGAAACATGAAGCCGTGTGCAAAATTATTAAAACCAGGGAGAGGATAACACGAAGGGAGGTGGATAAATACTGATAAGAAAAAGAAACCTGAGAAGCCACAGTTAACTTTTTTTATTGCTTTGGTTTAAGAAGTGGTCATCTGTTCTAGGGGGGCGTGAGGGTTTTTGGACATCGCAGTAAAAAAGAGCTGGTCCCTGAAAGCATTTTAAATCAATAAAGCGGTGTTTACAGAACATTGCTGAGGACACTAAGTAATGGATTATGAAGGTGAAGCCGACAGATCAGACGCATGTTGCCAGTTTTACTTTGCACTGTGGATCGTTGGCTTTGATTTTACTTTCCAGCGGATTCATCAAGGAAGGCCACGATGCGGAGGAGGTCTTTTGTAGGAAAGAAATGAGCCGGCTCAAATAAACAGCCAAGCATAAACACTGCAGGCCCGTACAGACTGATAGTGCAACAATAGAAAAACACAATCTGATTAAAGTAACATGCACAAAGCAGCGCTCGGCTAAGATATACAATGTCAGCTGCGCTTTCGCTGTGTGTTGTTTTATTGCTTCACCATTCATCTTCCCATTCACATAACTATGCACCACCATTTGTCTCTGTTATGCTGGAGAATGTCATAAATCTGAGTGCTGCGTGTGTGTGTGTGTTTATGTGTGTGTTTGCATCCCTAGTTTAAGTTACAAAACAGACGTGATATGAGGGAAGGAGTTTTCATTGATGTTTTGGGGGGGGGATCTTTTTCCTCAGCCCTATATGTCGGTTGCCTGGCAACACTTTGGCTAAAATAAATATATGAATAAATAAAAGGCTTACGCTCATTTGTCCATTCAAACACCGGCTTGTTTTAATGATGCCGAGGCCTCTAACTGTTTTAAGATGCCGCTGATGTGCTTTGTGGCCATCTTGTGAAGCTTAACAATGAACATCATCTGCAGGAGCACAGCAGGGATTCGGGGCGATGAGAATGGATGTGTTTTGTTTAAAATTAAAGAGCAACTAAAAAAAGTCGTACAGAACAAATTGACTTGTGGGATTAAATATTTACATCAATGCCACTTGTGTGAGGATAACTGTCTAAATCCCTCTTTATTTGCTACTTAAATCACTTAAACTACTGAAGCTGGCAGGCTACTGGCTAAAATAATAGAATTAGAAACTTTAGGAGTTTTATTGACGTCACTGAGCACAAATACATATTGCACATACAATGAAATTCTTCCTCTGCATTTCATCCATTTATTTATAAGTTCTCTTTAGCCTCATCATGTTTGAACCATTCGTTCCTGTTCCTTAACTGTCAGGGAAGGTTATCAGCTGTAAAAACCTTCTCCATTTTGAAGTCTGATGGTCTGTCCCTCAAAGATCACTACTTTCAAGCTCTCAGTCAACAATGTGAACCTGGACGTCAAAGAACTCAAAATCTAACAGTCGTGAATGCTTGTGTGAGCAGGGCTGTAACTGATGAAGTCTGGATGAATGTGGTGAACAATCTTCCTGTGGATTTAATGTCAGCACATCTGTACCACATGTTTCCTTGTCACATTTGCATATTTTTGCGCTCAGAATGCAGGAAACATGTCTGAATGGAACATTGCCTCTAGTACAGGAGATAGATCTTGCTCCTCGCTTACGTTTGCCCCTCTCTCTCTCTCTCCCTCTCTCTCTCTCACTCTCTCTCTCTCTCTCTCCCTTTCTTACTCTCTCTCCCTCTCTCTGTCTCACTCTCTCTCTCTCTCCCTCTCTCTCACTCTCTCTCTCACTCCCTCTCTCTCCCTCTCTCTCACTCTCTCTCACTCTCTCTCACTCTCTCTCTCACTCTCTCTCACTCTCTCTCTCTGTCTCACTCTCTCTCTCTCCCTCTCTCTCTCTCTCTCCCTCTCTCTCTCCCTCTCCCTCTCTCTCCCTCTCTCTCTCTCTCTCTCTCTCTCTCTCTCTCTCTCTCTCTCTCTCTCTCTCTCTCTCTCTCTCTCTCTCTCTCTCTCTCTCTCTCTCTCTCTCTCTCTCTCTCTCTCTCTCACTCTCTCTCTCTCTCTCTCTCTCTCTCTCTCTCTCTCTCTCTCTCTCTCTCTCTCTCTCTCTCTCTCTCTCTCTCTCTCTCTCTCTCTCCCTCTCTCTCACTCTCTCTCTCTCCCTCTCTCTCACTCTCTCTCTCCCTCTCTCCCACTCTCTCTCTCCCTCTCTCCCACTCTCTCTCTCCCTCTTTCTCTCTCTCTCCGTCGGTCTTCCTCAGACTGCGTGATAGTCTGGTATGGCAAGAATGTCACACATCCCAAATGCAAAGGCAGCAGCCGTCAGGGCGACCACACACTCACGACTTTACGGTCAGTTAGCAAGTGGATTATTGGACCTTGAGAAAAATGTAAATCATGCACGTACACACACACACACACATATTGACTCTCTGAATTCAGGAAGACTTGTAAACAGTTGAGGTTGGAAATGCATAAACTCATCATGTAAAGCTGCGTACACAGTATCCATAAATTTATGGTTGAAATAAATCCGGTGGGTTTTTGTTTGTCAAAGATTTGTTCCTCTGTACAATTATTTATTATTCTGCCTTAGTGGAAAAAACTATTCCAATAAATCAGTAAGTCCAATACTAATATTCATGACTCCATATAAACTTTCTATCATAAAAGTCACATCATGTTGTGTTTGTTCTGAGCTGGCACCATCCATGTGGTCTGTTTGCATTTGCTACAGTGCTTAAAATTGATTCCTGCATTTTTTTTTTTTGACTAAAAAGTAAAAGTTAAAATTCATCAAAATTGATGGAGATGGGGAGAGATAAAGATGAACAAAAGGGAATCCACGAAATGAGTCCAAGCAATGATATTGAGAAGTCCTAATAATGATTACACAAATGGTTACAGTCGTGTAAACGAGTAGTAACATTTGTGTACTGACATATTGTGGCAGGAGCTTCCACCTAATGTGTCTGAGGACAGATTCTTAACTCACCAATGCGAAGGCAGGGGAATTCACATAAGAAGTTCTCCTAACACATTTTTGAAATCTTTAGACGCTGCAGATGATCATGTTCTCACCCCAGACACGCAACCCTTGGAGCAGGTCAGCAGGCGCGGGTCAAAGGTCAGTCTGTGTATCTAATGAGAGACGAAGGCAGAAGGAGTTTCAACACCAAAGTGAGGTAATCATTAGTGGTATGACACTGAAGAAAAATGGCATCAGATGAAAATGTTTAATCTTCTGAGTGTTGGCTGAGTTTTGAGCACTGGTCCGATTTATTTTTTGGCATGTTATGCACGGCCGGAAGTCTCCCTAATATGACTGCAACATGGACATGTTTTTCAGTTTTTCAGATGTTCTCTCTTTCCCAGGACAATGTTTTGATCAAAAAAGGCCACCCACCCAATAAAAGTGCAGTTTATTCTGTAGACTTCATGAAGCCCATCAATGTCCAGTCACGCACATGTGCTTATTTTGGATCTTTGGCAAATGCCATTTTTGTCTTATTTGAGAGTTCAGTGCTCAGCTGATGAGATGCATGTAGCCTCATGCAATGGGTTAATGCGATTTCAAGATCCGCTTCAGTATTTTGGGAGTGAACAGAGGGGTCAGGACTTCTCCACAAAACTAAAAAAGGGGGAAAGCAAGCAATTAAAAAAAGACTGATTTATACATTTGTCTAAATTAAAAGAAGAGAGGAAGAGATCTAGAGGAAAACAAAAAAACAGGAAAGTGGAAAAAAAGTTGAGGGGCTTCAACTGAACTCAGAGGGAGACTCACAAACTAGAACAGAATGACAAAGTGGCTAAAGCCACAATGTGACATTTAGATGAGAGCATGAAAATGTTTTCCTCATTCAATACGGCATTTATGGCTTTGTCTAATATTGCTTTGCATATTTCCTAATTGCCCATCTCTTTTATAACTGAAGACATATGACTTTATGTTTTTCACATCAGATGCATTCTTTTAAGCCACAGGAGAATAATCTGTGCTTCAGTGTTTCCATTGTTGGTGTATTGATTCAAAGGGAAGGGACAGCACTGTAAAGGCAATACACACATTTGCATCTAACTCTCCTGGCTGAAATATTCCATTGATGATGATAATAAATATGGCTGTATATGTTAGCCTTTAAAATGTGTAGTCATGTTATTCTAAATTGTTCTTGCTGCGTTCAGTTGGCTGGTCAGATCGTGCAACATGTCAACTGAGAACTTCATTCGGATTTCTATGAAAAGTCATAACCTCTAGCGCCACTAGAAGTCATATGGATTTTTTTAATAAATCAGATTTTAGCCCTCACATTTAGTTGTATTTAGCCACACATTAGCACAGTAATAAGAACCAAATTTACGATCTGTAACCTTCCACGCTGCATATGTTGTCAGGGTTTTCGCAAAGACCCAGAAGTACAGGACACAGGAGAAAGATTGTGAATGTTTATTGAGGACAGAACAGAATGAATACAGTGAACAAGAGGTTGGAGAGTCTGTTTCAGGAACCAGGAGAGAGGTAAGATGGGGGATGACCAGGTGTGTAGGGGGAGAGCAGGATACTGGTGATTCAGACAGGTGAATACAGAGCAGGAGTCAGCGAAGGAGATTCTGGACAAGTCGAGGAGCCAGAAGGAAGGCAGAACAATAAGCCAGCAGCCAGTTAACAGACAGGCAGCAGGTGTGAGACTGAATGGCCAGGTAAGAAGGAGGCAGGTTAGCAGACGAGCTGTGGCTGTGCAAGCAGGTTACCAGAAGACGGGTTTGCTGGGAAACAGGAGTACCAAGGTCCAGAGCCCAAATCACGAATAGCTGGAATCAGATGAGCATTAGACAGGTTCACAGGAAAGCAGAGTAATAAGGTCCAACATGTAATCCAGTACGGCTGGAAAGCTCCCTGAAGGACTGCAGGTCAGTCCTGAGAAAAGACGATCTGGCAGGAAGCTGTGGTGAAGTCCAGGTATAAATAGGCAGGGAGGGAACAGGTGAAAACAATCAAGGTAAGTGATCAGAGGTGAAACTGACAGAACTAACCAAAGAGCAGAGACAGGATGTGGAGAAAACAGGCAGCAAAATAAAAGTCCAGGGGAGGAAGTGGAGATGAGGGGCTGAATCATGTAAAGATGTTTGTGTGCTTGTGCATTTGTCATCGTTCAGTGTCACTGTGAGGAGTAAGGATCCTTTTATATAATAAAATAAAAGAACAAATACACACTACACAAAAAGGCCTAAATATTTCCTGATTTATCACTAAGAATGTGCTTAAGTTGGAAATATGCGAAAGGAAAACATTTCCCTTTATCATAATCATTAACTACAACACCAGTGATAACAGGGTCTAATAAAACAGAGTCCTACAGAGGAGCGGAAAATGGCATTGTTGTTTATCTGCAGATCATATACACGTACACAAATATGTACAGATACTTTAGGCCCCTCTGACTGTAGGGGAAGCCGCCCCACACTTTTTTTTATCATGTGTCAAAATGGAATGAGTTGAAATTGATGAAAGAGGAAGAGAGTCACATTAGAGGCCTTGTGGTTATAATGAGAGGGAACTGGTGTGGGATAACAGAAGGAGAGAGTGAACTAGCCTTGTGGCGTTCCCGAAACATCTGCCAAGGCACCGAAAACATCACCAACTATCTGACCCACTATCGAAAAAACCCAGAGCAGCTGCTCGGGAAAGATACAGACAGGCAGTAGAGGGAAAACCAGTCCAAGTAAAAGAAAAAAAGTCTTCAGTCGATAAGTACAGGGATAAGTTAGCTGACACACAGACAAGTCTGACAAATGGAGGATGTCCTGAAAGAGCTTTCCATGCAAAATGGTGACGGATGAGATGACCAGAAGACCAGGAGAGGGGGCAAAAGGTGACAGCAGCTTATGTAATTCTCATAATGCCATGGGTGGTGAAGTGTTTGACAAATGCTCCAAATATGTGGTGTTTGCATGTTTGAAAGGACAAAGTGTGCTTCTTATAATAAAAATACATCAACGTTTTCTGGTGTAAAAAATGAAGTACCTCATAGTCCAGTTCTCTGTTTAAATTTCACCCAAAAGCCAAATTACGTCAGGTGAAAATGAGCTTCTCTGATTGGATTATCAGATTGGATTATCAAGACTTCCTGGACCAGGAGGATAATTGTGTGACTCCTCAAAGTTGGACAGCGAAGACTCGTGGTGTAAGGTTTGACTCCGTTCTCTCTTTTAAACAACATATTAAAGATACCACCATGAATGCCTTCTGTCATCTATGCATCACAGTAAAAAAATTGATCTTCTCCATCCATATCTGAAGCTGATATTAATTCACACCTTTATATTATCCATACTGGACTATTGTGATGTCCAAATGGGCAAGAATGCTGCAGCTAGCATTTTAACTAAATTGTGAAAATTCAAGCACATTACACCAATTTTAGTTTCCCTACATTTGCTTGTTTGACTTTAAAGTGCTCTTTTGTACTCAAACCTTTCATTCCATCGTGTGCTTGTTACTCACAAAGTGCAGGACTCCTGTCCACTTCCAGAATTAAAAAGATGCCAGCTGGCTACCAGGCCTTTTCCCATAATACCCCTTCCCTCGGGATAACCCCCCTGCTCACGTCAGGCATTCTGAGTCAGGAGAAGATGTGAGCTTGAAATTCTTTTACATAGCCTTAGTTATAGTTCATTATTTGACAGATCATTGCAGGACTAGTGCGAGCCAATGTCTGGCTGGTGAACTGGTTTTAATCTCAATTAATTCACATAATTAGTAAATGCAGTTTGTACAGAACAGTCCACGTCCTCCTGCTGATGAGTCAAGATTATTGTACTTATACTGAAAGTCACTGAATCTTCTAACCATCTGTTTTTTTTTTCTTGCTGTTTCCACTTGTATAAACACTTTTCCACGGAGCTACCGGCGGTTGAAAAATACGACAGGGTACCTTTAACCTCAACTACCGGCCGAGTTTCATAGCCAAGCCGTCTTGTCGACACTCCCTGATCTTTGTCTGGAGCCAGGTACCGCTCCAAAAATCACAGAGCTTCAAAGTAAAGGAAGAAGTTAAAAGAATGAAAACAATTCTCCTAAAAATGTTGAAAAAATGTCGCCGCCACCACAATTCTCTTCACATTCTCTCTGAACAAATGATGCTGATATCATGGAGCCAATAAGTGGTCAAACTATTGTCGAACACTGAAAAATGCGGATTTATGATTGTTACACTGAATATTGTCTACTTACGAGAAGCCATTCTTTGTGAAGCCCTGCCAGTTCCTTCATTAGGACCTGCAGTACGTCTCATGCAATCCAGTGCAACTTTGTGTTCTTTGTATAAACATTTACACGTTAGGCGTCTCCCCGACGTCTTCATTCACCATGACTTACAGCGGAACTAACAATAGAGTGAGCTTCATTTCTCAGATGACCAACTCTGCAGCCGGCCAGATAAAAGTAAAAGTGGATAGAATAAATAGTCACGTTTCTCTGGAACTGTGAGAGTGATGGGACAGATTAAAGCTGAACAAGATCAACATCAAGACGTAGCCTGAATGTGCTGTACGTTTGCATTTTTTCACAGCTGACAGACTCTAAAAATGGCAGCGAGGTTACAGAGTAAAAGTGATTCAGAACAGAAGAAAAGCAAAAAAACACAAGAAGGGAGAGTCAAGCCAAGCAAAGCCACAGTCAACACAACCATGTTGAAATGATCAGATCTACCTCTCAGCAGACATCTTATCAATCAGGGACACAAGACCACAGCATGTGTGTGTGTGTGTGTGTGTGTGAATCAGAGAGAGAAAGCATGTGATGTGATCTGCCAGGAGATGTTTGTCTTAAGGCTGAGTCCAAAGAAATGCTAACAAATGCCGTGGCAGACGTCCGAGTTCAGCGTACACAGACTGGGGCTCAACACACACGTACAAACACACACGCACGTGAAACACACGCGCACGTGCGCGTGCGATCACAATGACAAATTACTCTCCGAAGGTCTGCAAATTTGATAGAGATCTTGCAGATTCAGGGCACTTAGCCTTGGCAGCTGAACAGACAGAGTGATTTCATCTGTGTATATGTGTCCGCATGTGTGTGCAGGAGTCTTCTGGCTAAAGACGCTCTTCAGAACAGGAAGAGATGAGGAGAGAGAGACAAAAAAAAAACATACTCACAATGATCTCACAGCTGGAAATGTGCACGAAGCCAAGGTCAAGCCTGTTTTCTTTTTCACTGCCTTCCCTGTAAACGTATCGTCAGCTTCTTCCACTAAATGTGTCAACTGCCTTTGTATCTCTCTGACTTCAAAAAAAAACTACCACACACATTTTTAAAAATGCGTCATCCACATGTTCTGCCAATTGCTCTTACAACAAAAAGAGATTTAGATCAGGTTTTAGCTGAAATCAATGGCTTCAGGTTATCACGGTGTCGAGCCACGCTTAGCAAATCTTTCGACAAGCACTTCACTGTTGAAGAGAGGGAATATCATATCATTTCTCCGTCAGATATGAAGTTTCCAACCGTTGTTTAAATACATGTCACACTTTGTTGTGCAATAATAGATTTGTAGCCTTGGTTTGGATACAATAATGATAATAATGTTTTGCAAGACAGAACTTTGTGTACATGAAAAGTTTTATAGAAACGGCGTGTACAGTTTGAGGGATTTTCCTTGTTTGAGGTGTGAGGAAGTGCAAGTGGAGTGGAACAGGCCCCCCTGCTGTATAACCTTTAGACAAAATGATGAAATTATTTTTAGCAAATTAAATGTCAAGTGTATAATGTGCTTATTACAATTGTAGAAAGGTGACATCTATGACCAGCTTGTTGTAGATGATCAGATGAGCAATTCGAAACCCAAAGATGGAGCACAGTAAATTTTAGAGCACGCTCTTCGTAGTTGCATTACTCGATTATTAAGTGTCTGCCTTAGAAACCTTTGCAAACCTTGTCAAAGACCTGAAGCAAGTATGAATATGAACTTTCACTTTATATTAATCTCAAATTTCTAACGTTTTCCTCATGGCTTCATTTTACTTCAATGTCTATAGAAGTTGACGAGTATCTTTAATTTGCAAAACCTCAGAGATAATCACCTTGAGAAGATGTTTATTAAATTTTCTTTCACACTGAGTAGATAGACCAGTGAATCCATACGAAGATGGTTTCTGATATATAGATCATCGTGGACACAATTGCTTGTCCAGGAGGAATGGAATAACACTGTGACTTTAAACAAAACTTATTTTTCTACTCCACAATGACATTAAAAAGGAAACAGTACTGTGTTTGTGCTTGGTTATGTATGTGTACAGATTCCCAGTTGCTTCCAGCCAGGATGCCACAGTTTATTGAGGCCTAAGCTGTTGACACAATACAGGACTGCGATTCCACCATCTGCACATCAGACTGTCTTTATTTTTCAGTGCTCACGTGGATCCAGCCGCTCTCCAATAGACCGAGCCCCACCACAACGCATGTCTTTTTCTCCCTTCGTGTGTCACTCGTTCCCCCCGTGTTTCAGAAATTGCAGCCAAATTTCTGAGGGGGACCTCGGGTTCAAACACACACCTTATTATCCGCTATTGACTTTAAAGTTTGAAAAGAGAGCAATTGTTAGCAGGAGTAAGAGGCAGAGAAAGGAAGAAGGAGAAAGAGACACAGACGGGGTTAAGAGGGGCGATCTGCTGACATGTTTGAATGCGTGTGCATGTTTGCATGTGGACGCTTTGCTCCCCTGCAGTGGTCTAAATCCCAGGGAAGATTGATTGCCTTCCAAAGATAATCTATCCCAGACACTTACAAGCGCCCTCCCATCTCCGCCCCCACAACTTCATGCTCCACTCTTCTCCTCTCCCCTTTCTCACCCTTGTCTACCTTCTCTGCCCTTTGCTCTTCCAGTTGCCGTATAACCTCCCCGTCCTGTCTGCACACCCTGAAACCTTCTGCCCTCAAGCCATTTTTTTTCCATCCCTCCCCCATAAGATTTGTTTTCCTCATGCGCACACACGCGCAGTTTTACAGAAGAACGAGCGACAGTAAGAAGTGTTTTATATCTAGTTCCTGCATTTCACCTCAATCGGGACATTGAAAGACTTATGTGACAGTTTGCATGTCCAGCGGAACAGCTGCTCTCAACTTTTTCTCAGCCTGTTCCGCTGTCTGGAAGAGGGGGAGACATCACACTCTTTCCATGGTCAGTGCCTCTAATAATGCTTGATTTCCATCTCTTCATGCCCAACCCTAGCTGATGTCTCCAGAGTTTATGACAGGCTGCGTAACAAACCTCTCCCATCTGGCTTTAAAGGAGAAAATGAATAAAACATCTGACAGACAAAAAGGAACCTCTACCTTTTTTGTCCTGGTTACCCTCTTCGCCCTGTCCCCATCAAGATGCAGACAGAAGAGAACATTGGCAAAATAACACGTGAATGAATCAGTGAGGTAAACATCATTTCTTATGCACTTTGATCTAAATGTTAATTTCAGCATGCTGGTGATAATAATTGATGCGGATGATGATTCCGCTCCACAGAACAGATAAAAGCAGTGGAAGATGATGGGACTAAGGGAAAGTGAAAGTCAGATTTATCCTCCAATAGGTGCAATTATTCAGTCCGGACCAAAATGATGAGCCAACTGTATGAATGATTCTGGTATCCAAAAAAATCAAGTTTCATTAGCTCCTGATTTCTTTCTGGTTTAATAAGTAGCACAGACATGCAGGAACACCTATAACCTGAAGCACAGTTTAGTCAGAGACAAAGAGGCAAGAAAGCAGACAACAGGAACTGGTCAAACCAGGTCTGGTTCACCAGTAATGGAACTTATAATCACCGCGCTCCCAACCAAAAGCCATAAACTCGGTAAAAGGTCTACAACAGCAAGGCTAATTGAGAGAATGACGCCCTGCTTCCCTTGAACTCCTCCTGAACCTCCTCGCAGCATTCAAACGATGCCCCTAAGTTTGCGTTTGACCCCTGCGTGGAAATAACCTCCCCCAGTTATCCTCGGAAAATTATAGGGTTTGGGGAGAGTCGGCCGGGAGCGCACATGACTATCAGCTGCTCAGACATCTGCAAAGAGAGAAAACACCATTAGTGTGTGACTCTGCCTTCAACAAGCGGCTGATCTGTTGTGACACGCTCTTCCTTTCCCCGGTGGATCTGTGACGGCGCTGCTGTCACTGATGAATTGGTTTTCTTTGACAGAATTACAACAAGATCAGCTTTTTAAGTGGAAGGAGTAAAAATTTTTATCCTTTTACTCTAAGAAATACCCAAACCTTTGATGCACCAAAAGTGTTATGCCTCATGAGTTTGCAGTGAAACATTCCTTCACAAATATTACAATGTCGACTGTTGGGCACACATTGGAACGACAGTAGCTCAGTATTTGTCATGAAATATGTCATTACAAACAGTGAAACTGTTGCACCAAAAAATTATAAGACACAAAAAAGTACAACACAGTGAACTTTTTTCAACTTTCACTTTGCTCTTTGTGTTTACAGCTCCACCTAAGAGGAGTGCAAGGAGAAAAAAAAAGCTGACAGCTGCTCTTGCAAAATGAAATATACTGATGCACAAATGAAAACACACTGAGGTTACTTAGGCTGACAAACCAGCAGACGTTTTCTTTACAAAGCGATGACACCAAGCTTTGCTTAACGGCGATGCGAAAGTACACACGTGTTTTCAATCTCAGCGGTAGATGTCGGGCAATAACTTACAATAGAAAAAAAATGCTGATGGATGGTTTCAGCCTTATCTCCTGTGTCAAGTGTCTTCAAACACACCGTTAGCTAATTCTATTACAGCAAGTACTTTAATGCCGCAAAGTATTTGAAAGTGTGTCACTCCTGTCAGATGCAGGACATGGTTCCGTTGGCATAAACTTGCGTTTTGTCTCAAACACTGAGATTCAGGAGCTTTGGATATAGCAATAAAGCTTTGTTTTGACCTCAGTATAGTGCACCGTGAAAAGCTTTTTTATTGTGGGAAAGATTTTTATTTACAAATTTCCCAGAAAAATGAAACTCAAATTATTTGTACACGTACAGTTTAAAGTCATTCCTCTTGATGACAGCTCGTTAAGAGGAACTGCATATTGTTAAGCTTATAACATCTGGTATTCCTTCATTCGCAATGCGGTGAATTTACTGTTGCACCGCCGAACACATATCACCGAGGTGGAACGGTGAGTTCTGAGTGTAGATCCTTCTGCCGCCCTGACAGTAGTTTGGAGAACGTCGCTGATAAAGATCTCCTGGTGAGGAGAGAGTTCGTCTTCTCCATTACAGGGCGAAAGGAAAGCTTAGCCCTAATGGGACACCACTTGATTTATGTGCTGACTTTACTTGTACAAAGAAGAAAGGTGAGGTCGAAGACGTGACACAAACTAAGCGTACATTTGTCACTGTAAAAATCGGTATTATTATTGATACATTCGAGGTCGTGGTTTGAGTGCTAGAGAACCATTTGCAACAAGTTTGCTGTATTCAGAGGAACCTAATGCCTTCCAGACTTTTCTCTACCACTCTGACATATCGAGCCAAAATGCAGCCTACAGTGTTTCCCTGTCATGCCAGGGAATAAGCCAGTCTAGTATCCCAGGGTGTATCATATTTTCTTCTAAATGTCTATGTGATGAAGCTTTTTAAGAAGCTTTTTAAGAAGCACTTCCTAAGAAGAGCAGGCTACAGTATCTTATTTTTGAACAAGGCTCTCTAACCATTCAGATACATATTAATATGAAGGGTATTTTCTGCGTATCTATGACGTATCTCAATATTTGACACCGTGGGTGGGTTGATCTTCAGTGCCATAATGCAGTTAACTTGATTCCTAAAAGTGACATATCGTAGAATTAAAAAACTAAGAACCATTTTTGCAAAGCGTTGGACATTTACAGAAACTGGCACATGGTAGAGCTTGACAGTAATTTCTCATATTACGCAAAAATAACACCCATTAGGGAAGGAAAAATGAACCTGATCCTGTTTCTATTGGCTGGTTTTGCCTTTCAGTACAGGGAAGAAAACCTGACAGAGTCAGAGACGTTGAGGCACTATCACACACTAATTTAAGTGTATTCGACTAAATCCTGTTGTGTGGAGCTTAATCTTGGTCATTGCTCAGGCTCTTAAAGAGATTTAATCCAGTGAAAGAAGGTGATGGCCTGCGACACTAATAAGCAGCCATCCAGTGACATGAAGCACCACCTTAAAAACTGAACTTATCTGAGTATATTTAATACTGTGTATGTATTTTTTGTGTCAGTAAAACATTTGCCAGTGAATGAGATCATCTCATTTGTTTTCCAGGGCAATTAGATTTTTCAGCAGGGATTTTCCTCAGTGGACATGTGGCCGTTAGCAACCATAGACCACCATCTCACTGCTCTGACGTGGAGCCATGGGTGGAGGTGTGCAATCAGGGCAGCAGTCCCTCTGGGTTGACAAGGGTCTGCTGGCCAAAAATATGAAATGACTGTTTCCATCGCATCCATGCCTCAAATCCCAATTAATTTGGAGAATGTTTTTCTCATAAGTTGGGCTAAAATGACAGATTCCGCGCCTCAGGACCAGACAATACAATCAGAGGCATATCAGTGACATTTAGCCTATGCAATTCTATGACTCTGTTCCCAGCAAAAACCAAAGCTTTGTGCAGCTTTAACAACAGTTGGACAGTCTTTCTTCTTGAATCCTGTGTCTTGTTACACGCAGATCTGTCCTTAATCAGCGCTGTGCTCTGAGGGCTGGCTTTACAATACTTTTCATGATGAAACTGTACGCTCGATGGTAAAAACCTCAAGCCAGAAGCAATAAACATCACAAACACATGTTTGTTTACTCGCCAGCCAGCAGTGACCATGTGGATGCGGTGTCGTAAACTGGTGATACCAAGATGTTTGGGAGTCTGTTGGTTGTGGGAATGGATTAGTTACAGATTCAGCGCAGGCCCCTTTCCTTTTTCCCCTCACAAAGACACACATGCATCCACACAGGCCGTCCACTAAAAAGCGGCCCTCAAAGGCATGTGTGAAGCCGTTCTTTCCGACTGTAAAATGTCAGTCCTTTCACGTGACGGTGCTGAACTTTGATGTCTGAATCTCACCCCTTACTGCATCGGCCTATAGAACATGAGCACCGCGTGGGTGTCGTAAAAGCCTCGGGAGGTTTTTCTTTTTCCTTCGGAGGCACTTTACAAACCTCAAGGACCTCAAAGTGGTGTGAGTCCATTACAGAAACATCAGCGCCTGGGTTAAAAGTCGAGGACTGCTTTCACTGTCAGGACTATTTCCTTTAAATAAATAATTGGGCAATTTTGGAACTGCATTTACTCACCTTCTTCAAATGACAAGTGGTTGTAGGGCAACAGCCAGCAGCCTTTATCTCAGCCGCTGCCCTGGAAAAATCGGATTTTTACATTTGGTGGTATGGATTTAAAGAAGAGACGTTAGAGTTTGAGGTGCTGACATGTAGATTTGTAACTCGTGGACTGTTTGACACCTTCATTTTTACATTACATATTTGAATATCAAACAGGTGTTTAAACCTGACACACTGTCTTCATCATTCGTTTTTTTTCTCTATACTCTTTTTCTGTCATCTCTTGTATCTATCTTTCACCACTGTCTGTGTCTGGAGACCCTTTGCCCTGTTTCTCACAAGCGTGTGAAAATCATTTTAATCTAGTCGACAGCCCGATTGTGTCTTCTTTCTTATCTTCGCGCGATGTGTGTACGTGTGCGTGATTTTCCATTTCTGGCTTCATGCACACGCAGGGACATCACTGTGGATTATCTGCGTCGGTGTCTGCGTCCCCGCAGTATCTGTGTGGGCCAGCTCTCTTCTGACTGAGCCAGTGGGGCACGTGGGAGGCCTGACCGCAGAGCCTTGCCCACCCACCCCACTCTCCCACGCTCGACTGGGAGTGTGGGAATGTGTCATCCGATATCATAACTCCAGCAGGACCTGTGAGGACAGGGAAGGTAATGCAGCAGGAGAGGGGCGAGCCCCGATCTAATCTGATCAACTTAGCTGTGCCGATGGGAGGAAAGCTAAAGGAGTGATATTTCATAGGCTATTACTACAGTTGACTTTATGATGCAAGTTCGTTCACAACCCCAAATTGGAGTAGGGTCTTGTTTTAGCACGCTGAAACAAAAGATGCCCGGCAGATGTACGAACTTGGACTGTGCGTCAGTTTACATTCTTTACGAAGGGGTAACAGCTGCTCAGGTGCTGCGGTGGAAACACCTTCCACCGCGGACGTCTTCAACGTCAACCCGAATGAACTGCGGAGGGGTCACATTAAATCAGTGTCACAAACTTTCTACTGAATCGAGTCCAAAGTAAACCGAAGCTGTTCGGCCATAATGAGCCACCACTTTATTAGGACACTTTATTAGGTAGGTGTTTGATTTAATTTAGGGATTTCCTTTCGTCCACATTAGCTGGTCACACTGCTATAGATTTTCCAGTGTGTAAGTGTTGCAGGCTTTTCCCACGCTGAGCCGTGCTGGTCAAAGTGCACATTGCTTTTCACAGTAAAACCTTTAGTTCAAATAGAAAATACTATAAATATATGAATCATTCCAAAAATCTGTTTTTTACTTTTTTACATTCTGAGACACTTTGGGACAAATTGAAAGGATCATAGTGTATTTATATATTTAGGCTTTAATTTAATTTGTTTTCTTCGTTTGAAGCACTGCAACACCTTTTTTGGAATGGGCACCCTAATTGTAGTTGTGCTTATGGTATCTTATGAAAATAATATTCTCCTCTGCTCTTGAGGGACTTATCTGGTTTCCCAGCTGCTAAATGCTCCACAGCTGTGGAAAACTATACCTTACTGTGCTGGCACTGGGTCGCATATGGTGGATTTAGAGTCATTATGCAGAAGCAGTTAATAAGGATGATTAGAGCCTTGATCAAAACTTTAAAGTTGCAGGGCCAAAAACCAAAACGACGATATGAAAGGAACTACAATGAAGAATTGAGAGGAGTTGGATGAGCTTTTTTCTCTTGGCGTTGTTACATCAATGAAAGTGACAATTTATTGCTTTCGAATGTCAGAGTGATTTGTTCAGTTAGTAATAGAAAATGACAATTTAAACTTTAAATTCTGGATTAATGAATATTAATCCAATATTTAAAGATTCAAGTTTATTTCTAAACTTTATCCATCTCAAGTTTGGTCTTGGACCCATTTTGTCAATAAGTCAGGCATATAGTCTTATGTCTTCGAGGAAGAAAGCTATGCCCTGGGTAGCTGCATAATACAGATGTCACTCAGCAAAGGAGAAGGCAAAGGAAAGGGGAAAAGCACAGGCCAATCTGTTGTGAGTTAAAAACTACAAAAGATAAACTAGAAAAATGGTGTGAAGTCTATATACTACATCTTTGTTTGCGGGTTAATGAGAAAAAATCTGATAGTCAAAGGGAGTCTGGTGGGAATAATCCATTTCCACCTTATCTGTGTCCCTGAGAGGCCGTCAGCAAGGTTCATCCAAAGGAGCCGTTCACAGGAGAGAACGGGAATCAAACTGACGAGTTACATAATTGCTCATAAGCACTGTTTCATTTTTCTGGCTCTTATCAGTCATATTCTTTACATAATGACTCTTTAACCACCCAGTCTAAATAAACCCAAATAAGGACATTTTATAATTAACTCTCTTCTCCTTGTTTCATACAGTATATTCGCAGCAAATGTTCAGATGTGTTCATGTTAGAGTCCGCTGGGAGTTTTCCTCGAATGCTGCATATTCCCATATGAGAATGTTTCCGTCATACGCTCTGACAGATTGCACATTAAAAAAAGGAAAATATTCTCATGTATTGTAGGAAATTGACTACACTGGGTTGACAGCTACTCAAGCTTTATCATGGTAAATCATGCAGATTCCACAGCAATCGGAAGCATCAGAGTGAAGCTCTTCAACCCTGAGTCATTCTTGAAGCCCTGACTAACGCCAGCACAGTACACACACACACACACACACACACACACACACACACACACACGAATCTACAAAGCAGGAAACTGTAAATAATCTTATGAATTGCTGATGGATGATGAATTTCGCACACTGTCATCCATTACTCAGACATTCAAAAACAGTCAAATATTTTATGCATGCATGTTTTTAAAGATAGCCAGCTGTTCTCCAACAACAAATGCATAGTTACATCCAATGGAAGTTGATATTCTGAAGCACTCATTTGCTCCAGGCCACAAGCTGCAACTAACAATTCCACATTATTCTCTATATAAAAGATTATAATGGCATAATGAATAAAATATAGAAAATGTTAAACAACAGGAGTCTAAACAGTGCAGTCAGACTGTTGGACAGTTACAAATGTGATTTTCTTGTGCTATACAAAAGGATCAATCCTGAAGAGAATATGAATGTTTGCACAAAATGCCATGAAATGTCCTTAACCACATATGTCAACCTCAAGGTGACGCTGGAAGAAAAGTGAAGGTTAGATGACCTTTATCACCAAAAGCAGTCAGGGATTATCTTCTGAGAGTCCTGGATGCCTGTATCAGATTCTGCGTCAATCTATCGCTGCAAAACGTCTAATTTTCACGAAATATTTGAGAAAACCTCCTCTGTGACCTGCTATCCTGAGCATTTCTCAGGCCGGAGCAGTGAAAATTTCCCTCCTTTGACGCTACATTTCTTCTTACTTGGATGCGTGACTGCTCCAAAGCAAACATCCAGCCCACAGATAACCCAGCGCCCTGTCCTTGCCCTCCGTTGAGGCATCTTCTGACAGGCTGACTGGTGACGAATCCATTTGGGATAAATTGACTGTAGCAGATGGTCTCACGTCTCTCTCTGAATGTGTTGAAGTTCGATCGGAGATCAGTGAGACGTGCAGGATTTGTGGCACGTTAGTGAATAAAGAGGACACGGCGTGGTGCTCCAGTGAGCCTGTGTATTCACACAAACCGTAGCAGAGAGCTGATAAGAGAGCTCAACAATAAAGGGGAAATGACTGAGTTGGTTTGGATTAGTCATGGTGCGGTTGTGTAGCTACAAAGTAATTATGTTTAATCGCTTCGAACATCTACAATACTCATATCTGCTGCATTTCAACACAGGTTGTGTAGCATCCCATCTCTTGTGCTCAGTTGTTTCTACTCAGCAGAACACTGCATATTTACTATTTTTATGTTCATTAATGATAAATGGTTTTCTCCTCTTTTTCCCCTCCAACCTGCACCTAATTCATTTCCACTGCAGAACAACAGTTTACAAAGAACCACACGCACAGATGCATGTCAGCTTTTTCCACAGGCTCCAAAACAATGACTCCATTCTTGGCAAATTCCCCTGTACTAAATTTAATTAGACATTGTTCCATTGCAGAATTTGTTCTTTCTGTTCCTGCTCCTCAACCTCTTTGTTTTTGTCGTCTCACTCTGTCTCTGCCCTCTTCACCGGCACTCGGTGCCATCTGGGTTTACAAAGCCGCCATGTGATGCTCAGTTTTTGTGAACTGTAGACAGGCGGAGGCTGACAAAGAAAAATGTGCAGGCCTAAATCTAGTTGTACAATGGAAGCTAGAGGAACATGTCAGCAATGTTATACAATATAGACCAGACATAATGGTGGTCTTCCATGTTTTACAACTCAACTAAATGACATAATTCGTTAAACATCCATATGAATATATGTACAATATATGTACATGTATTAAACCAATTGTAAAAGTCAAAGAGACTTTTCATTCAGTACTTGGACTTAAATGACTTGCCAAAATACTGCCGCACATCAAAGTAAGTGCAAGAATGATCTGAGTTTTGGTGCATTCAAGTTCTGGTGGGAAAATTCAAACACTTGACACTAAAACGTAGGTTTTTTTCTTCTGGATTTGATTGTCCAATATCAAGTAAGATCACGATCAGAATGACTGTAAAGCGCTTTTGAAAATCTCATCGTACAGTTTAGTAGTAACAAATTATACATGCTTTGTGTTTAAGAGACTAAAAGAATCTAAAAGGATCAATAGTTTTTTATGGTTGTGCATTTTGTTTAAATGTACAAAGAGGCCAATGGAGCTCTGATGCAGATGAATATGTTTGAAATAAATTTGGGAAAAGAAGATCCAAAGTATTTAACAAACAGGCCCCACTCAGTTTGTTGAGTCAGTACTCTGGCAGATAATCTGTTTAGTCAGGAAATAATAGGACACTTTGGGATGAGTGTTCACTGGTTTTTTACAGCAAGAATTAAATGGGAAGTATGGCATGTTTTTAATGGCTAGCATAATTTATCCAAAGAAAAAATAAAAGCGGGTGGAAACAGACGACAGACTAAAGCCTAAAAACTATAGCCAGTGGCCTCGTATCCACTGAATGTAACTACACCCAGTGATGTGGGAAAATGGACGATATAATGTGTACGGTGTTAGTTCACGAGCTTTGAGGTGCCGGTAGCTGAGTTTTGTTCCCCAGCTGTTTCCAGTCTGTATGTTAACTCAGCTAAATATCATAGCCTGAAGTTTTCTTGGCAAAAAAAAAATCTAAAAAAGCACAGTTTGTCACGGTGTTAGGCATGAGGCAGACGGGGAAGAACGTGGGGTGAGAAGCAAAGAGAATGAGAACAGCGTTAAAAGAGGAGGAATGGTCACACACAGAAGAGATAAATTCTGTTGATGTCTGACTGTGTGTATAGACAAAGAGTGATTAAATGTGTTCCATAACTAATTTTAGGCTGTAATGTGCCTTTTAGTTTACATCGCTGATAAATTGTGCTTTTACTTTCTTTCCTCAACATATTACCTAATGGTCTACGCATGCTGCGAGATATTGTGGAGATAATTTAGGGTATGGAGATATCAGCAGGCCGCACGTAAATGAAAGTGTCTGTCATTACTATGTGAAACAAGAGGGAAAATGGGCGGTGAAGGAGTGAAAAAGATGAGAGGGAGTGAGGGTGGGTTAGAGGTGAATATTTAAGAACATTGTGAAATACCGATGTCCCTCGAAGCTCCCCAGTGACCTCCACCAGGATAGGAAGTGGCTCAAACTGTCAACGAGTTCAGCTCTGCAGCGCTGTCCCTCTTCTCCTCAGGCACCGAACCCAACAGACGCACCGGTGCAGCTGCTCCAAAGTGGACTGCCTCCCATTTTCATTCCTATCTCTCTATGAGCACACACACACACACACACACACACACACACACACACACACACACACACACACACACACACACACACACACACATTTTGCAAACACACACACAGCTGGGATTTAGTCAGCAAGGTAATTACAGGACAACAGTCAGGCTCCAAACCAGCTACATGTGAAAGAGAGATGTTGATGGCAATGACAGGGCACAGGAGAACAAGAAACATTTATCCTTTAATGGTATATGTGAAACGTGGAGTCTGAAAACCTTGATATTACAGGGGTTTTTTTTCAGTTTCTAACAAGCACTGGTGAAAACTGAACTCACGTTCATCATCAAAACTTTTCCCACGGTCAGCGAAACCGAAGTCCATGCAGGGCAAACTGTGAATCACGTCTCATTGCTTTTACACAAAATGCTTTCAGTGACCACAGTTAGCAAAATTCACAAACTCCTTTCTCAGCCGGAGACCATCCCGTGCATTATACATTATAATTTTGCAGAACATTTTTCAAACGCTAAAAAACTTATTCAAAACAGAGATATTGAAAAAAAATGCACTTCTGCTGCAGCCACACTGAAATCTGTAGAAAATCATATCAATAGATCTGAAAGCGTGTAAGGATGGAATGTGGAGAATAAAAGAACTCCAGGTAAGATGTGTGATAAATAACTAAACTAACAGAATACACACATTGCATAATGTGCTTTGCTGGGAATTTACTTTATTTTAGACAGTATTAAAGATGGAAGCCAGACCAACTCCACATCAAGACAAAAACACAGTGCAAAGGAAGAAATGTCATCGGGCAGTTGGCAACTGTGGACGTCGCAGGCCAGACAGGAGCAAACCTGACAATGTGTGCCGCCCTCGCCAATGATAGTTTGCTTTTGTACAAACGTCTCATTGGCCCTGACGCAGAGAGGCCGACTCCTTTCTTGGTTGACCTCCATAACCAACTTCTGCCAGTAGGGGACAGAGGTCAAAGGGCAAGAACAGAACATTTGCTGTTGTATGGGATAATGTGGCATTCCACCGTACTGCTGCAGTCACCGACTGGCTTGCTGACCATCCTAGGACGTCTTTTTTCTCTGCGCGGAGGTGGAAGGTTTATGACCACTCTCCACATGACAAGATGTCGTCATGAACGCAGAGTTGGATTAAAAATTCTAAAAGATTCTTCGTTAGGTGCATTGGCAGAGAAGACATAGGATGTGGTGTTGATGGAAACGTGGCCAAATGCAGAACAGAGGGCGTAAATGGAATTAAAGCTAATTACTGCACTGCTCATTCATTCTTGTTACAATATAAAATAAGTCTGGGCAATGAAGTGCAAGATCTTTTTTTATCATCTATAAAAAAAAATATGTCCTTTACGTAATGTTCACTGTTGCAGTGTGGTAAGACTGACAGTGTTTGCTTCCTGAGTGAGACTCGTTGCCACTGACTTGTTTAGCTGAGATGCATGTTTGTAATGCAGAGTGTGTGAGGAGTTTTGAAAAAGCTTGTTAGCAAGTATTGAATCTGCTTCATAAAGGCAGGACAATACATATTTAATCATGTTGATACCACTTAACATGATGGTGAGTTCAAAGTTGTGTGCAATTGTTAGGTTATGATCACATTGTTTCTTCCAGTCGGTTTCATCTCTCTCTCTCTGTCTATTTTTTTACTCGGCTGTAAGGTGCAGACATGACGCACACAAGTGGAAGATGAAAAATCCTCACATGAATTCCAGTCTGGCCTGTCTGATATGAATTTACAGTATAAAATGCTTGACATCTTCATTCACACTAGTCTGTAGAATAAGACCCCCCCTAGAAGATAAGATTTGGGCTTGGGGTATGATATGGCGTTGATTATTTGCCTGAACCTAAACCTAAACCAAAAAACTGGTCTATAAGAATTCGCTGAGATGTCCACAAGCCGCAGGGTCAGTGGTTTGATCCCCAGTTGCTCCTTGCTATGGCCAATGTGTCCTTGGGTAAGAGACTGAAACCCAAGTTTCTGCCGGTGGGTCAGGTGAGCACCTTGCATGGCAGCCACCACCATTGGTGTGTGTGTGTGTGTGTCTGTGTGTCTGTGTGTCTGTGTGTGTGAATGAGAACCTACATTGTAAAACATTTTGGATGAACGCAATATATGAGCAGGCGTTTATCATAAATTCAATCTTGCAGTACAATATCCAAGTTTGTCTAGGATAATTGTGTCATTTCAAATTCATGAATAAAAATGGCATTTGCTGGTACACTTTGTTTGCCTGGTGAGAATTTATGGTGACGGAAACACACTGCAGGTCCATGTTTTTGGTCTGTACGTGACAGCATGGTGTGCATGCTTGCATTCATATTGACAAGGTCTCGCTGTTGCAGGCTGGAGTTCGGCAGCATTATGCTTCAGCTCTCTCTCTCTCCCCAGAGAAAAGACACCATTAAAAATAATGAGCTTTCCTTCACCTCCCTGTGCTTTGCAGCAAGTCAACAGATTCTTCCACTCTGGCACAGACTGTTCACTGTAGCCAGCAATGATTTTTTTTTCTTAAATTTTACAGTATGAGAAAAATTCCCAGTTGTAGCAGGCAGCCTATTAATAGCTCATGTTGTGCCTGAGTGTGTAAAAAGTTTTGTTGTTCGCTGGGTCACAAACAGGGCAGGAAATGATCCACAGACTGGACACGATGACTGGTCGGACAGCACCTTTTTATAGTTTAGCAGCCATCTGTTTTATGGCTTTGACTTTATTTTATTGCAGAAAAGAGCTGTGCCTCGTTCCCAGACTGAGATTAAATATGCCAACACAGGAACAATTTGCACTTACAGTTTTATGATTAATTGTGCAACCAGATTGAAACCACACTGTGCTATTCACACCAAACTAACAACAGAAAAAATGGCTCAAGCACCTGAATTGACCTTGTCACGTGATGGTTTTTAAATCTTTGTTGGTGACCTTTGTAAGGACAGCTGACTGAGCATTTTCCAGGTTGTTATTAACCAAGGTCTGATACTGTGCAGGGGGCAACAAGGTTTTCTAACACTAATACCAAAATAATAATAATTTTAAAAAGCCCAGTTATTATAAAGGCATTGTTTTTTCTTTCTCTTTCCGCTTGTCAATAACTCAGCTGTAGTTTTCAGGTCAGTGTACTTTCCACATGCAGGCCTTTCACATGTGGGGCACTGTCTCGCGTAAATGGGTGACTGAACACCCTCTGGGCGGCACAGAGGTCCCGTGGTTTTTACCGTTTAATGGCACTGTCCCATAATGAAAAGATCACAGTTCAAGTCTGGCATATGGCTCATGTGTCCAGCCGTGTGTGTGTGTGTTTATCTTCACGTGTGTTCTTCCTAAAATGCATTTTAGGTTAAATGGATTAGTTAAAATTACTCTGAGCTTCCCTAAAACCTGTTTGAACATGTTTCCTGCTTGTTCCAGAATAAAAAAAAATCTCCAAATTATTTTAAGGGCTGCATATAACGCTTTGCTGGTTTCATTACTTCCAATCATAGCACCAGAATTCAATCCAAGAGCCACTGTACACCTAATCAAAACTTCGTTCATGTCACTTTGCTGCACCAGTTGGATAAATCACTTTAATAAATGCCTGTAGTGTGTGTGTAGGAGCCCTTAAGAAAACAGTGGAGAGAATATTCACATGAATATGGCAACATAAAAGTAAAAATATGGAGTGATTATTTTTTTCATTTTGACATTGTAATAACAGTCTTGCTTGTGCTTTTCTAACTGTCTTAACCATGTTCAGCCACCTTGTGCACACATCTGGACGACACTTGACTGAGGCTGCTGCTCCATTGACACGGGCCTAGAAAAAACACACACTCTTTCACTTTCTCTTTCACAGGCACAATCAAGCTCTTAAACACACACTGAGTTTCTATATCAGCGTCCAGTAAAAACACAGTGCCAACAATCTGCCAATCACGTGGCTGGAGGAAAGACAGCTCAGGCAGGTCACAGGCTGCTGGAATGTTCATGTCTATGTACATGTTGATATTAACTTCCTGCATTGCTGTGAGTAAAGTGGCAGGTAAAAAATTGGCAGGGTCCTTAACTACTTTCAGCTTTTAAAACTGAATTAACATGGATTTAGCTCAACTTCTTTCTCCACATCAGACGTTGTACTCTCCTCTCTTCCATCATGTCCTTCCAGGGGTGATCCTAGACTCTAGTGGGCCCCAGGCAAAGAAAAGAGGCCCCAGTTAAGGGGGTTTCGGGGGCGGCAGTGGCACACTTTAGCGTGTTTTTATGCAAGGTCTAGGATTTTTTGCAGATTTTTTGGCCTTAAATACTGATCTAAAGATGCTCACGATGGCATGATGGCATGATGGCATGAGTATTAAATTATTACAGGTGTTTAGTTTGTTCTGTTGCACTGATGTTTTTGACATGACCTTTGTTCCAACTGAGCCCTGTTCACTTCCAACCAGCGACAAAAGTCCAGAAAAAACCACAAACTGAACTCTGTGAAGGGAAATAACTGTAGCAGATTGAACACTGGCAGTGATCATTGTTAATTTAAGACCCCACTACTTAAAACACTGATGGAGAACAAATGTTCTCAGGGCCTAAAACAACAAGGGGCACACACCCAGAGAAATCTGCGCTCCTGCCCCGATTCCGTGGTAAATGTCTTTCATAACCCTTGACTTCCTTCCCACTGTCTCTACTGTTTGAGGCATGTAGAACAGTTGTCATCGTTGTTGCCAAAGTGTGGGTCGACATTTATCAACATGCAGCCGGATTATGAATGAGCATGAGGTTGAGGTGAAGCCGCTCACCCATGTCTGTCAGAGCAGAGAAATCCTAGTTGAGCGACGTGCACATTAGTCCTGTTCTCACTTTGTGTGACGGAGAATAAGACTGATTGTTCTTATGTTACCTAAAATAATGGTAGTAACTGTTGTGTGCAAGGTTTGTGAAATCTACTACTGATTGAAATAACGTTTGGAAGTGAATGAAGAGCTGTAAGGATTCACATATTCCTCAAATCAAGGTTCTATTCACAAAAAGTCTTCACTTATTGTTTTATGTGATAGAGGTTTATGGATAGGACACTCAGGAAATGCCTTATTTCACATCTGCAGGCAAAGTTTAGAGCATTTAATGAGGCTTTCCCAGGGGGCTCATGATTAACCACGGAGCCTTTGTTCCAGACATGATGGATTCACCCAGCACATGACTCCTTTAATAACTCTGATTTAATGTCACAACTATTCAAAACAACACAAAAAAAAGTGTAAGAGCCATAAAGATGAAGTTGCACATTATTTGTCAAGATTAAATTTTCTTCCTGAGGCAAAAAAAAAAAAAGAAAAAACATTATTAGTTTTAATCCGGTGTAAGTGTTACTACATGGATCTCAATTATCCGCTCTCCTGTCTGTTTGGGTAATTTGTTTTTTTTGTTACAAAGTCTTCAAAATTATGAAGAAACTCATTATGGATAATGCGTCTCTTTGGCAGACGCTTTGGCTTTCTATCACACAGCGCTGTGGGCTGATGACAGGCTGCATGTCAGAACCCACCTACAGCTGAAGCGTCCACACAGTCACTCACTTCTCACATGGGGCTTAAAGTAACAGGTAGTAAAAACAGCCGCGAGGTGAAATCCGGTGTGAGCTGTTCACGAGAGGGGAGGTTTATGTGCTGCTGCCTTTTAAACATTCTCCTCAAACTTGCATAAATTAGTCACAGGAGGCAAAGTTCCTCAATTTTAATATAGATTGAATGTTGCCCCTTTGCAGCATAATTACGCAAGGCTTTTGGGCTTCATTATATTTTATATTGGTTCTTAAAATGGCTGCCTCACTCTGTGCTGAGGATCACATGAACTGACTTCATTTTGGTCTCAGATTATGTTCTGGACCTTAGTCTCACAAATACTGCTTTCTCTCTGATAAGGAATTGAAGATCATCTCAGGTTCCACTAAAATAAGTTGTGGATATTTTTGAAAGTAAATATTCACATATAATGTAGTTTGAACAGTTCTGGAGTGCAAGACCTGTGGCGTGGAAGATGTCTGACAATAATTGTAAGGTGTCTCCATCTAGTGGCAATGAGTGCACAGTTCTAAGAGGTTTTAAGTCAAATGGGATTTTTTTGAAAGCAGTTTTGATTATTTGGTGCTTTAATATTTGTGAGAAGTAATAAATTAAAATATACCGTAAACAGTTTATTCACTAAAACTACTTTCTTTGAGGGCTGGTAGGTCTAGTCCCTCAGCGCAATGCACAAACTTTCTGAAAATGTAATTAATTTCATAATATTTCATTCAACAAACAAATGTACAGTATTTTGATATCTTACCAATTTATACTGCTGTTAAAATAATAGATTTTACCCCAAATTTTATAGCGAGAGAAAGACTTTTGGGGCCTTCTTTGGTCATATTTGAAACATTTTATTGTTGTCATGATGATTTATGAATGTAAACTGTTTATACACATTGTCCCTTTCTGTTAGGTTTAGTTTATAATCTTTTAACATTTTTTACAAATGATCAAAGTATTGCCAAACTATTCAGGCACTTTAATATATAATAAAAAACTGAATTCACAACTTCTTACCCAGGTATTTCAAAGAGCAACTGACTTATCTACTGCTGTTAAGACATTTCACATAACCTGCGTTTGCTTTTCAGTATGATTTAAAAATTTTTAATGCTTTATAATTGTTTCCATGCAGATTGTTGCTTTCGAATTATTGCTATTATCACTTTAAAAAAGGCTGAAGCAAAAATGAAAAGATGTAATTTCCAATAAACAAGGATTTATTTATGTCACAGATACTGTTTCCATGCTTTTACATTTAGGTTTGTGCAATGGCCCCTTTTCAATCAAGTTGTATCAATTGCACATTCTGCTTCTTATTCTCGATTTCTTCTCAATGACAAACTAAAGTGCTACTGACGACGTATCACTATCACTGTAGGATCAAAGAAGGTACAAAACTGTGTTGGTGAGTTACAAAAAGCTGCCTCTTTTCCACCCAAGAACCCCTCTCTCTGTTAAATTACACACAAATACGGTAAGCACCTTAAATCTTAGGGATCACACTTCATGATCTCTCTGAGGCAGATGGTAGCATAGCAGGAGGAGTCTAGATCAAAGCTTAAGGCGAGAGCGAGTGAGTCCTGCTTCCTTTCTCCTGACGCCTCCCCTCCTCCCTCCCTGCTTGTGGCTCTCTGAAACTGGTAACGCAGGTTGCGTGGAAAGGCCAGCAGGGGTCGGTAGCAGCCGGGCAGGTTCAGTTTGAGGCTGCTGACTCTGAAGCGACAGTCACCCAGTCCGTCTCTGGCCAGTCTCTCCTGGTACCAAGTCCCCATGGCGTTTTCAGGATACTTGACAGTGTTTCCTGGCATAGGTAGCAACACCTAATGGGGTAATATGAGCACAGTGTAAATAAAAGTGCAAATAGACTCATTTAATGTACAGTTACAGTATTCCCCTGAACTCCATACATGTCCCAATTTGTAGATTCCTCCTTGCTCCTCTTGGTCAGTCACCACATGGATCTGGAAAGCAAAAGAAAGGTCATTAGCACAGACATTAACATGTAGTGTTCTACAGTCCCTGGAAAAACTGGCTGGTTTGAACCCAAATTTTAAAGTAAGACTACAGGAGCCCGTTTTATCCATTTCTTTTAACTTATTTGGAGATATCATTACTTGCTGCTTGCCTTGTTACTGGTGTTGATGGTCGAAACACATTCCAGTGATGCTGACCAGATTTCCTCAGTAAGTAACTTTCCTTACTACTTGTTGCAAACATCCAGCAACTTTATGCCCCTCTTTACAGAAAAAAAGACCTCACAAGACTAAAAGCCACCATCCTGTCCTGCCTTGTCTTTCGTTTCCATCTTGCCCTTCCAGGCAAGGATTAAAGTGCCAGTTTCCACAAGGTTTCAGAGTGACCAGCTTTATGTAATTAGGATGTGTATATAATACAGGCCCTTGTGGAAACATATGGCGCCCTCTGTCTTACCTGAGCCGAACTGGTTTCTCCAGCATCGTCCAGTTTGTTTTGCCCTTTCTTCTCCATCCACACCAGGTCTCCTCGCTTGGCTCTGTGGCCCATGGTGGATAACCTGTGAGCCACTGCCTCGTTCCACACTCTGACAACCAAGTGCGTGATAATGGAAAATCAAGATGTAAATCAGCAATGTTCATGTCCAAAGTCATTGAAATGCTACAATACGTTTGAGAAGAGCAGTGGTGGTTTATTTTTAATGCAGCTGACCTGCTACAATAGGCATGTAGGTAGAAGACTCTCATACTGTGGGGCAGACTGAGCCATGCTTGAGCACAACCATCCAGACCGGTACCGTAACGGTTCAGGGCCCGCAGCATTAGCCGCTCCCTGGCCTTGAACAATGGCATCAGTGCTAAAGTCTCCTTAGCATTACCTGGTGTGGAAAGAAGAAAATGCAATTTTTTTTAAGTTAAAACTATAAAACTGTGCATGAAAAATTAAAAGATGGTTGTTTTTTTAACCTATGTTAGCTACTCTCAATGCTACAAAAACAATGTGTTTTCTGGATGCATTTCTGCACTAATTGATATCAGCATAATCTTTAATTAAAAAAGAAGAACTGGATTATTATTGTTACGGTAGTCAAAATAGCAACAGGGCACCCACAGAAATTCTTAGTTCCTGTAAACCTGGCCTGTAAAATGTTAAGCAAGCAACTTTCACTTCGAGTTTGATCATTTTCAGGAAAAGAAAAGAGACTTAGATCGCACTTGTTTGGAGGAAGTGTCTCTTTGCTTGACTCGGAGGATCATCGCCCTCCTCTGGGGTGAAGAAAAGACGGACAGCACTCACCTATAGGACACAAGAACATTCAGTGCGTCACAATACAATACGAGCATTTTTTTTTTATTGAATTGAGATTCTTTCCAGCATCATGTAATAACTGATGAACCAGTCAGTTAAGCAGCAACAGCAGCTCACTTTAATTTCATCATGTTCAACATAGTATTATCCCATCCGGCAGTATATGATGTACATCGCTTACCATGTCTTCTTTGAGTAAAGCTAGCCCAACTTGGTCAGACTGAACGCTCTGTCCGCTCCCAAACCTCTGTGGTCCATAGTAGTTGACAAAACCTCT